>OX104067.1:16090601-16234102 GCA_944474145.2 Dicrocoelium dendriticum | reverse complement strand
CTCGGAAACAGTCCCGACTGTTCAGTTCGCCAAGCAATTTTAACGTACCACCTGGGGCTTTCCGTGCCATTTAAGCCTTTTGTACGAGTGTCGGCCGCCCCAACCTGCGCCACGTGTCGCTGGAGATCCCTGTGATAACTGAAGCAGTATCAAATTTTAATTTGACTTGCTTGCCTTTCATTTCCACCATGTTCTACTTACTCCTGTTGACGCTATCAACCTTGAAATTCGCAGTGGTTAAATTTTCCCATCTGGCCGTCTGAACGGAGGTGTATTGTTGCGCTTTTTTCCCGTCAATGTACGACCACATGCCAAACAACAGGACGCTTTATTACCTCTACTACCGCATCGGTTGCAAATATGATGCTTAAATAGACAGTGTCGAGCAAAAGGTCAATAACTACAAAAACAACAAGGAGAGGGAGGTTTGTAAGGTGATGGGTTCACGTGAGTTGGTGCTTTTTTGGGAGTCCGGTTGACTGCACAAATGAGGTCATGCTCTTTCCTATTTGATAACTGCTGAATCGTTCATGTATCATGCTTCAATTCTTCATTCTCTGGCACTCACAGGTCACTTACTGCAATGTGGAATCAGGATATGTTCAATCTTGCTCCGTATGCTTGTTCATATGTTCGTATCTTTGGCTGCTTGCAGGGCGCAAATGAGGTACTTGTATTGGTCATCAGTCGTTTTGTTAAACCCTGAATTTTCCCACTTGCGACGTACACCACTCGATTCGGTGACCCATTATTCGCCTTCTTTGACCATGGCAAGACACTTGTACTGAATGTTTAACAAGGACGTCTGCTCATCAAAACATTGTGACAGGACTGAAACAATTTCTACAAGAGATATTTAGATGCTCTTAATTGGCAAGATGCAATTTGTGACATTTTCATGTTCAGCCGCATCAGGCGAAGTTACTTCTCTTCTGGTACATTTGCGAAACCAACATGAAACATATATTCATACTTGTGAAACCAGGAAGCGAATGTTGTGGCAGCATCTGCATCATAATTAAATGCACTGGTCTGCTGTGCCAGCGTTTTTTGACAGGGGACAAGTTCACTTTCCGAGAACCCTGCCTTGACTGCATCGATGGATTCCGGGTCAACATCTTCATGACCTTTGTCTACTGCTACAAAAGTGCTTGCACGTGTTCGAAGACGGCTGTCTTTCTGGGTTCGATTTAAACGCAGTTCGCCCCTGTTTTAACACTGCTCTCGTCCCCTCCCTCTGCGATCCAACCCAGCCGAGCAAGAAATAAAATACTGACGCCTGCTAGATCAAGGTGTGTTAGGCACAGAACAGAGTGCATTTTATCGGTCCCAATCCACCATCACCGGTTGTACCTTCTTGAGCTGACACAAGCCACTCGCCTGGACAGACTTTAAACTGCGTGCTGTCCTCACTGGATAACTGTTGTCGCCCCCCCTGTCATGTAACAATCTACTTCATGCTGACGGACTGATTTCATCAGCTTCCCGCCTGACAGTCGTGCTATCTTCAGTTGGGTAGAAACCCATGTCATGATGACAGGCGATTCGAATCCATGTCACGTTCTAAGGCTGCAGTCTCCGATTACATCGATACAAAGAATGGCACCCCGTGAGCTTTTCATCAAGACGGATTGCAGTTCCCTAGCAGGGTGAGGTATGGTAGACTATCAACTATAACTTTGGTCAAAACAATGTTAAATCCTAAAACTCCTCAAGGGCTTCGCATACCGTTTTGATGGATAATCAGGATTGAACTCTCCGGCTCTCTGTGGTCTAAAGACTTCTCAATCTGGCTACTCGACATGACGCCTTGTGGTCACTGCAGATTATACTTCCGTCCACTGTGGAGAAATGTAGTGTGGTGCACCTAGGGCAGAATTTTGTGTACCCATACAAACTCGGCAACCAGAAACTTCAAGTGCCTTTTGACGATAAGGGTCTGGGAGCTTTTTCCATGTCGATCTTGGATGCAGGAAGCTGGCTGAAATGGCGTCAAGGCGGGGTATCCAACACGTGAGCCTCCTAAGGCGTGCATTCGGACGTTCCGACCGTTCGATAAGTCCACAAATTCTCGGCACATACATACAGCCACATGTGGAATACGCAGTACACATCTGGCAGCTATTGGCTGAGGAGATATTTTACTGCCTTGGAGATACCCCAAAGTCAAGCATACAAAATTTTAAGGGCCAGTATAACTTGCTGCATGAATGAAGGCTTCAAGGCCTTAAGGGAAATAGATGTACGATCTTTAATATCATCTGTGTAAGGCGATAATAATATCGCATTTAGCTAACAATTCACGATAGTCAGATACCGTCGTCCATGGCGCAGTTGCATAAGCTGCGGGCTAGTTGGCAAGAGCCACTAGCAGTCATGGGTTCGATCCTCGGCAGAGGACCGAAGGATGCGCACCACTGATGAGCCCCAATAGGGCGAAACGGCCGTCTGGTGCTTTTCCGGACAGCTGGTCGACATATCTGAATTGTCGGCTGATTGCGACGAACAAAAAAACTCACCAAAATCCTTCCATTCATAAGTAATACTAATTCGCCCGTACGGATTCCACCAAATGCTATGTCGATTCATAGCTGCCGTAACCGGGAAGTCCTGACGCCGGAAGGCCGACCGCTGTCATCTGCATGGCAGGTGCCTGCATGGCAGTGGAGGATGCGTCGGGCTATATCGCATTTAGCTAACAATTCACGATAGTCAGATACCGTCCTCCATGGCGCAGTTGCATAAGCTGCGGGCTAGTTGGCAAGAGCCACTAGCAGTCATGGGTTCGATCCTCGGCAGAGGACCGAAGGATGCGCACCACTGATGAGCCCCAATAGGGCGAAACGGCCGTCTGGTGCTTTTCCGGACAGCTGGTCGACATATCTGAATTGTCGGCTGATTGCGACGAACAAAACTATTTGGGATTGAGTTTTAGGCGTCGAAAACGCGTGGTTTAATCGGTTTTAACTTCTTCTGTCGGCTTGTAGCACTGTATTTTCTGGTTGTTATTCTGAATCAGAGTAAACAGATCAAGCCACACGTATTTATTGTGCATCAAATCCTAGGAAGCCTGAAATCGTTACAGCGCAACCGCAGGCATTTGTCACTCAAAACTCCTAGTAATATTATTCAGTGATAATGTGGAAATGGTATTTACAATAATCATAATGGATTTACTTGTGTTTGTTGGAGTCAACAGTGCTCATTGATAAGCGCACGGTAATGAGTTTTTCTACCAGGCTTACACTAACATGGAATATAGCATTTAGACTTATAATACCTTTAAACTGATGACAGCAACATGGTCGCTGGAGTGAATGAGTTATGCAACAATTTCCACTACATTCATGCCAAATACAAGATGCATGCTACTAAATATATTTCCCGCAAGGATAGAGAAAGCGTTTGCCTGCCTCATCGTTTAAGTTTGCTCCAGAACGAGAAGGTAGCTTTTGCAACAGCGCTAGTTTACTGCGTATTTCTGAAGGGTACGAATTTCGATAGGCAATCCAGAGTCCGATTAGTAAACCCGTATATACCACGCCAAATGTGGTGTTATCTTCGCGCTTGCGGTGACGTGTAGCAAGAGTGTGTGGAGGCTTAGTGTATTCCTCAATATCATGGTGAAACGTTTATAATTAATATACTTCTCAGCGCGCATAACGGCATGTAGCCTGATATTCTACACTAGAAATATGCACCCGTAGTTTGTATAACGATCTTATGCCATCATCAACGTGACGAGCTTTACGAGTCAAAATGCTCATTCAAGATGATTTACGTTCCCTTGAGGCACATAGGTGATGAACCACTCGGCTAAGAAATTGCACATCATGTATTACGGCTGCTGCATCCCCGAAGGATTTATCATTCTAAACAATGAACAACTCCCTACATGGTTGTACACCCGAAATCTTGGCATTAAATGCTCGTCTACCTTCAATTTCTCCGAACAGGCCCAATAACAATTAGCACGTTCCATAGAGTCTGTGTACAATATATCAAACAAAATATACACAAATCGTGAGAACTGAGAACTGAGAACTGGTGCGAAGCAGCGAGTAGAGATTGCTCTGTGTAGCTGCATCATTCGTCGTTTTCGGACATGAACTTTTATTTATCGTTTCGCTCTTTGTACTTTGCCTCTGCAAATTGTCGGTCTAGTAGCATCTTGAATTTAGGCATGGTGTTCGCTTCTACTATATGCTGAGGCAGGTCGTTCCAGACATTCACCACTCTGCGTTCGAAACAGAGTTGATGGGCGACCCGCTTCAAATCCGGGACGATAAGTTTATACTGATGCCCTCGCGTGCAGCTTGGTGTGCGCAGATGAAGTAGTTGTCTCAACATGGGGTAATCACCCAGATGTAATATTCGGTGCGTCATGATGAGGTCAACCCTCAGCCGACGATAAGATAGGGTGTATAACCCTAGTTTCTTACATCGGTCTTCGTATGACATACCTCGTAAGTTGGGAATCAGCCTAGTGGCTACATGCTGCACCCGCTCAAGCTTTTCTACTTCGCCCCGGGTGATGGGACAGTATGCGGGAGTGCCGTACTCCAGCATTGGTCGTATTATCGAGACGAAGAGGCGAGTGGCAATCTCTTCGGACCAAGTGCTAAAGCTGCGCCTGAGAGCCCAAAGCATACGAAAACTGTTTTGGTACAGCTTATTCGTGTTGTCAATGGACTTTAGGTCACAGCGTGAGAGTACACCGAGGTCGCGCACGAAAGGAGCGGGATGCAACGGTTGACCAGCCACTGTGTACGTTCGGCCGTGATCATACTTACCCAACCTCATGAATTGCGACTTGGCAGGGTTGATCGGAAGGTTAACCTCTGCAGACCATGTTGAGAGGCGGTCGAGATCCTGCTGAAGTAAATCGCAATCATTGAGTGTGCGGATTACTCTCCACACTTTCAAGTCATCTGCGAACAAAGCACAATGTGATTGTAGTAGCTGAGGCACATCGTTTATATGGATTAGAAACAATATCGGGCCCAGTACAGTGTCTTGGGGCACGCCGCTGCTCGATGGATACCAGTCAGTTAGATGGTTGTCCACCTGGACTCTCCACTTCCGATCAATAAGGAAATTGCTGATCCATTTGTGCAGCGAACCACCAACACCACACATCCTCAGTCTGTCAAGGAGCACTGCATGGTTAACCTTGTCAAAAGCCTTACTGAAGTCAATGTAAATGACGTCAACCGATTGGCCTTTGTTCAGCGCTTGTAACCATTCGTGCCTCGTCAACAGTAGGTTGGTGATGCACGAACGACCTTTCGGGAAACCATGCTGTGCGGAGGTTAACAGGTTTTTCGACTCGAGTAGCTGCAGAAGGCTCTTCTTCACGATCTTCTCGAGCGTTTTTGCCAAAACTGCCGTCAGGCAGATCGGCCGGTAGTGATACAGTTAAGGTTTTCAAGCTACTCACTAGCTCCATCCCAACATCTGCAGCATAATATGGGGAAATATGCGAGTGAGACAATTTCTGTTGAGAATCTGCAGAGGTCGTTTACTAAACATCTGCTTGGTAAACACCCTGCTATGAGTTATAGAGAACATTGCAATGCACTTCATCTCGAATCACTTTGGATTCGACGATCGAAGCACAACGTTTTGCTGCCTTTTGAACATGTTACACAACCTGCCCACACACAATTCGCAATATTGCTCAACGCGAGAGCTTCACAACAAAGGTTTTGCATTGAATATACGGAACGCTAGAACGGACATCCACTCCAATTTTTCCTAGTAATTTCCAGCTATCTGTAGAACAAACTACCAATAACACTCAGGTCGTGTGACAATGTGGCAACATTTGGTAGCAGACTAACCAATTGCGTTGATCTAACTAGCTTAATATCTTTATTCACGTGGGAAAAATCCCTCGATGAGCTTTTCCAAGCGGGAAAAAACATACAAACAGCAATGTTTTCATTAGTAGGATTTGTCCTCAAGGATCCGCCAGAATGTTAATGCATGAAACCTATATCCCGATACTCCACCTATGCATGTGACCCATGCAAGAGCATGGATTCTGCTGTACAAATTTATCTGTGCCGGTATGGACACAGTTTCTCTCATTAAGTGTAATAGACTTACTATTATTATTATTAACATTATTATTATTATTATCCTATTAACTAAACACATTTTGCCGTAGGTAAAAGAATATGTGTGGTAGTAACTGCGCAGGCGATGAATAAGACGTTGAACCATTCGCCATGTACCCAAAGAAAAAGCGATTAGTCGCGGACCATTTACTTGCCGCCGAGTGTTCACATATCATTTACGCAACCTACATTACATTGCTTAAATCTAAGAAAATTCAGATTTGTACACAAACGCCCAAAGGCTCCTCAGTAACTCGTGGAAAATTCCTATGAAACCAGATAACAGTGGTGCGACTGATATTCCTCCATCGCAATGAGGCTGGACCTTACCGTGGTGCGATGGTTTGTGTGCCTCAGCGATCCATTGAGCTACGCTGGGTGGTGCTTTTGCACCTTCAGAGTCACTCATACCAGATTGGTCAATGGTTAGAGGCCAGACAAACTCAGCCTCCTGGTCCTCCAGGTTGGGGGTTGGAATGAGGGTGGCTCCTTATTCCTTAAAATGGACTCCTTGTAGCCCAACACCAAACCCGCTGCCTTGCGGTCTGGTTTTTGAACCAAGGCTTTGGTTGAGAACCCTAATCGTTCTCCTGTCTAGGCCTGGGCAACCTGACAGTATCCTGCCCACGCAATACTATGAATTTTCCTTCAAACAATTTCTTGATGCTCTGGCCACCGCAGAGGATAATAAACGGTGCCCTATCTGTTGCATCGAGCAGGGTGGATAAGGGTTTGGATGCTAATGCCTAAGCCTTCCCGTCTTCTTATTCCCCCTCTTACGCTTTTTCAATCTTACCGTCCCATTCCAACTTCACTTATATCCCCCCAGTTTTCAACCCCTGATTCTTCGCCCTCACAAAACATGCTTTGCTAGGCATTTACCTTCTAATTTCAACTCACACGTGAACGCGGAGCGTCACTCCTATCCTGTCGACAAGCCCATGTCCAACCAAGCGGTCCAATCCAGTTCATCGGATTCCATTTGGAGCCCTCGATCTTAATTCAGATTGGCATGCCTCAATGTACGCACACTGCTACAAATCGGTCAACAGGCAGCACTTGCCCGAACATTGGAGACCCTCTCGATCGATATATGCTGCTTATCAGAGACTCGCCTGCAAGACTCGAGCACTGTGCTCACTCTGCGATCCCCTTCAGGGGACGCAAGCAGTATTTTCTCCCTGCGCCTATCCGGTGACGATGCAGCTTCGAGCATCGGCCAAGCCGGTGTTAGTATTGCCCTGAGTCCCCGGGCTGAAGCTGCTCTGCTTGATTGGATTCCAATCAGTAGCCGGATGTGTGCGGTCCGATTGGCTGGCTCGTTCAAAGCATCGAAGTCACGTGGGACCAACAGTTGTCTATTCATCATCGCTGCCTATGCGCCCACAAACTGTAGCGATGATTCGGTAAAGAACGACTTCTACCGCCAACTGACCCTGCTCCTTCGCCACAGAAGAAGCACGGACACAAAATGCAGGGAAATCGTCGAGAACCGGCAGTCAACAGTTAGGCCTCCTTCGCAAAGCTTTCGGTCAGTTTAAACCACCAATCTTCCCAAATTGCTTAATGTCTACGTGCACCCGCACGTGGAATATGTTACCAAAGTGTGGCAGTCATGAGAGAAAAATGATGCCGTTGATGTCGAGAACCCTTTAAGTTGCGTATCCAAATACTTCATTGATATGTTTTATCTGCCCTATCAGCTAAGACTGAAGTCTAAAGGAATTTACAGCAGATAATTTCTGCTTTTGCGGAGGGATCTCATGATGGTTTACGAATTTCTGTAAAACCTAAACCAAAGGCTCGCGAACTGTTGACATTCAACCACAACACCAACCCAAGAGGTCCTTTTCCCAAAATCGCAATACAACATAACCCGCTTGAATATCGTAGATATTTAGTGTCTTTCCGTGTGTGCCCGACTTGGAAGGCCACCCCTAATTATGGCGTCGCTGCTTCCAATCTGGCAATATTTAATATAAAAAAGTAACTATGCGTTGTCTCATTTGCATTTCATTCTTTAACTTGTTACCCGTATGCTGCAAAACGCAATCAAACGGTGTCTTACAAAACTCCCAACCAATGGATTTATGGATTTATAAATTTATTACACGAACAGCTCAACTATCCCACATAAGTTTCTGGTGAGTCCATCAAAACGCTTTTCAATTTATCATGCAATGTAATTTCCACAATAACTTCCATCCCACGGGACTCGTTAAGCATTGGCTTTTTACCCGTAATACACCATTGTTCCATTTTTCCACTGTTCTGTTAACTTACACTCCTTGCTCACACTAATGGTGTTTATGTTCGTGAACGTCATCGCATTTGTAGCATTTATTGAATAACGTGTGGACATTTTATACAAGTCGAGGATTCGTTGCTAACAACTTACTTCATGTGCTAATTTAGCGAAGAGTTATGTCGGTATAGCCATTTGCTTTAACAGATAAATTTTATAAGATAATGTCTTTTTAATTGCTCGATATCCCCGGTCATGCTCACCAGGCCCTGAAAGCGTACCGCCAATTCTGTTTAACACGGAGATTTCGACTTCTTCCTGTATTTGTTTAATGTATTTACTCTTTGCATTATGTGTGTAATGTATTTACACTTTCCGGGCTTAATGGAGAGTACACTTGGCACTGGAAATACCTAACTATAAAACCACTACACAAAAGCAGTTCAATGCAAGATGTAAAAAATTACCGTCCATTCCCCCACACATGTATAATCTCCAGATTAATGGTGAGGTTAGTTAATTAACACAAAGTAGAATATTGGTGTTCTATAAGCATTCTCAGTAATCATCAGCACGGTAAATAGAAAGGTAGGTGATACATCACCTGTCAGTTAGATTATCTTAATTACGTGACTAGAGCACGAGACGCCAGAGGTGCCATCGTTGTAAAATGTCTTGATATCTAAAAGACTTTTGACCGCGTACCACACAACTTATATTTGCGGAAGCTTATGTCCTATGGTGTCACAAATTCGCTTCGATGGTGATTATCTTCCTACCTCGAGGGTAGAAAAGAAGTAGTAAAAATTGAAAAATATGCATCTGAAACCACCTCAATCTCCAGTGGAGTAATTCAAGGTAGTGTGCTAGGCACCGTTTTATTTTTAATCTACTTTAATCATCCCCTTGACGGAATCGTGCACGGGAAGCCATTTCTCTTCGTTGATGATGTTACAGTTGTGTATGGTTTCTCCCCTGGGCAATCTTGCCTTAATTTCTCTTGTATTCGGTCTGACGTATCCGCATTGGAGCACTGAAGTAACTGCTGGAAGTCGCACTTTACCACTGACAAGTGTAACCTATTGTGCCACTGCTGTGGCCCTTTTCTGAAAATCCTAACCGTAAATGAACCCCCTGTTCGTGTGAGTGGCGCAGTCCGAGAACTTAGTCTATGATATTCTGCCTCATTTAATTTTCCAGAGCATGTTTTATTCTTGTAGGCTTCTGCCAGAAAAGCGATCGCCTAGATATGCGGAACACTTATCTTAAGAGATTCCAGGCTTCATGCCTTTAACATACGTGTTAGGCCAAATCTTAATTACTCTAGGATAGTATAGGGTAATCCGAGAAAAGGGGACACCATAGCACTAGAAAACATCCCACAATCATTTCCAAAGAGTTTTCTGAACATGCCGTATAATATGACGTTAGTAAATGTTTCGATACTATAAAACTGGAGCGGCTATGGCTGCGCAGACTCAAAGATAATCTGTGCCTTTTATAGCGCTTACCATTCGCATTAAGCTTCACTGCTCAGCCACAACCCGAGTTTCAGACTTGCATGCGGTATTAACTAAGAATCAGCGAGCACATTTCGCAAATACAAATGTGTCGTGCCAAACTTCGCTCAAATATTTCCCTAAGGTATGCATTAATAAGGTACACATGTTTATGGAGTATTAGGAACTGCACTACCTATCCGTAATTCACACGCATGATTAATATTCACGTAAATGTTTCCAATATCTGGTCAATACTTAGCCAACAGATGATTCTACATGATTTATTTGAGAAAGATCCTGAATACAAATGAAAGTAGCAAAATCCCCTAATTGTCTCCATATTATCATACTATTTACATGTGGTTGAATTCTTGCATATGTAACTATAAACCATATTACTCCTATAACTTGGCCAACTAATTCTGTTTTCGCATTTGATGCACTGTTTCCAAGATGCGCTACGCCTTTCAAGCTGAATCCTCAGTACCAACGTCGTCACCCGCTAAGATTTTCCATCAAATTGTGATTGGTCTACCAGGAAGCGACTGTATTCATTTTGATGCATTTTATTCCTCAACCTTTATATTCTTCCTTGTTTCATGGTTGGCCATGACTTGGCTGATCTCTCCTGGTGACGGATTACAGTTTCCGAATTAAAAATGATTATACCCATGCAAACCATACCGCTACTAACTCGTTGGATTACAACACTAAGTGCCATGCTTGATTGATCCGCATAAAGGAAAGGGCTGAGGTTTCATCACCCATAATGTGTGCATAAAACAGTTCTTATGAAAAAATACATTTGTTATCCAGCTGATCGCCTATTGACTAATTTGCCACACCGACACAGAGCCAATTGGTGCACGGAAGTGCGGCTGGAACCCCTCGAGGGAATACGCTGCTTGGAAGCAGGTCCCCTGGGGACAGTTCCAGGGATGGCCGTATTACCTTACTTGAAGTTTCCGTGAAATCTACACTTGTTGTTTTTCTCGGTTACTTATACTCTCTAATAATTTCAAACTGCCAACCACTTCAAAAAACAATGCTAGGTACCTTTGTATAGAAAGTGTAAAATTAACGATATCATGCGCTTACATAGTACAAGTCAAACAGACCAATTGTTTGGACTGCGCCACGGACTGCTGGGGAATGCAACCTTCATGTATATAATAAGTAGCAGTTGCCATATCCATGACGGGCTGAATTATCGCCAAGCACGTAAAATTTGCCCCTATAGAATACACGACGCTGACTTGGTGTTCATTTATATTCGTCAGCATTCAATTTGGGATTTGCATGCCACTGTTGCCAGCCAATTGAGGCCTGCGCCTACAGGCGGACCATGGTTAGCTTGCGTTGCATTACCCACAGCTAAAACTACAAATCCCATATCCAGTGTAAACCCGAAGGAATAAGACCGCGATGCAAGTAAATGGAAGGCACGGTTCATTAACGGAGCCGGCCCACACTCCTTCACAGGCAAACACAAGTATGCTGTATTTGGGAATCAAGCGCACACAAGGCGATGGCTGTACCCTAGTCCGCTCCAAACTAAGTGCATGGAACCAAGCTTTGAGCGTGGCACGGACACAAGAACCGTGCACCCCGTCCCCAGCAGTTAGGACCAACTCTCTCTTGGAGACAGTATGGAGGAGGAAGCGTGTAGTAGAGAGGCACCTTGTCAAGAGGCACATCAAGCGCAACCACATAAGGGATGTCAAACAACAGCCAATTATTTAAAAAGACATTATCTAATGCAATGTATCTGTTAAAGCAAATGGCTATACCGACATAACTCTTCGCTAAATTAGCACATGAAGTAAGTTGTTAGCAACGAATCCTCGACTTGTATAAAATGTCCACACGTTATTCAATAAATGCTACAAATGCGATGACGTTCACGAACATAAACACCATTAGTGTGAGCAAGGAGTGTAAGTTAACAGAACAGTGGAAAAATGGAACAATGGTGTATTACGGGTAAAAAGCCAATGCTTAACGAGTCCCGTGGGATGGAAGTTATTGTGGAAATTACATTGCATGATAAATTGAAAAGCGTTTTGATGGACTCACCAGAAACTTATGTGGGATAGTTGAGCTGTTCGTGTAATAAATTTATAAATCCATAAATCCATTGGTTGGGAGTTTTGTAAGACACCGTTTGATTGCGTTTTGTAGCCCACGGGTATTAAGTTACAGAATGAAATGCAAATGAGAAAACGCATCGTCCATTCGTTTGTTAAATATTGCCAGATTGGAAGCAGCGACGCCATAATTAGGGGTGGCCTTCCAAGGCGGGCACACACGGAAGGACACGAAATATCTACGATATTCAAGCGGGTTATGTTGTATTGCCATTTTGGGAAAAGGACCTCTTGGGTTGGTGTTGTGGCTGAATTTCATCAGACGAAGTTTTTACAGGTTGGCAGAACATCCAAAATTTAAGAATAAAAGGTTATTCAGCTTAAAAATACCTGGTTTACTTGTAAGTTGGTTAGGTGTTAATCCATAGACACGTAACCGTCGTTAGGGTTGCCGCCTGAATTGGGTGAACGACGCACATGATACAAGTTTTCTCTGTACAATTGTGTTATGCTACCCACCATTAAGCATCTTGCTCAGAATACGTCAGACCAGCTGAGAGGTTGGCGAATGTAGCGCACACAACAGCCAGCGTAAGGTAGACAGTTGCAATACGAATGGCAAGCAGAGTATTTGCCTATGGGATCAGCCGCAGCCACTACCCTGCACAAACGCTAAATAGCCGAAGACGAAGTGGTTTTCCGGGTCGTCCACCAAGGTGTGTTCTGTCTCAATACTACCAAGTTAACATGTGCACTACGGTCAAACATTTTATCTCTTTAGATATATTATCAATAGTATTTATGTTTAGCAAACTGTGTCAAAATACGGTACTTGCCATCATTCGGAGGCGCTCCAACTTATCGCATCAGCCAAATGCTAGCGTGTTATGGAAACACGGAAGATTTCTTTCGATCATCATATTTTTTGGGTGAATAGGACGCCAAAGTCAATCACATCACTGCTTAGTTACGTTTGCTACATCACAATGAAATGGACGTCACGTCGTCCCACAGCAAACATGATCAGATAGTCCACCTGGAATTAAGTGTTCATGGGAAATGTTGGTGTCCCAAGGGGAAATGACAAGGCGCTGTTTATTTGTGATAGAAGCAGAACTTGAGCAGATGTGTTGTGATGTTGATTTTCAATGTAAATAGGACCGGCCATTTATGTAGGTTATTTGCTTCCTACCAATGTAGCTATATAGCAGCAACGGTGCATGTTCCGTATGAGGAACCTACCATGTAATTATTTATGTCCTTTTATGTAATATTATTCTTGGATACGCGCCACAACTTCCAGATAAGCACGGAACCACCTTAATATTATTATTCTTGCATACGTCCTTAATTTCGCTCGGTTCAGCATAAGTGTGTTTCAGTAATTATTTCCATAAGGAAGATTAGTCACATCGTTTAGCAACCTAAAGCATGCACATTTTTGTGTCGTATGTGAATGCGGACTCGGAATTCTCGCTTGCCTGCCGTCGTCGTCGATCAAAAGACTCAACGTGGTCAAATCCACAACCAGTAGTCACACTTATCTGCCAACTTGTGCATAACTTTGCGTACACGCGAGTAGCGTCCAACCATTTTGAATAATGCAGAAAAATATTGCCTGATTGGACTGGTTATGTTAAAATTCTCATTGAACAACTATACCACGACATCCACGAGTCGTGTAGGTTTTTCTCAACAAACAGTCATGTGGTAGGAGTAGCGTGTTAGGGATGGTTTATGATGTAGCACGTAGAAATTACCTGGTTAACTCTTCGTCAAGGCAGAGAGAAGAGAGGTTACGATATGTAAACACTTCAATTGTTCTCTCCAGTCGCAAACACAATACGAGCAGAAACACTCAAAGGATTATATACGTGGAAAAAATAAGCAACACCAAGCAAAATATCACAGTGGAGACCATGAAAACCGATTCGATTGTCTCAAGAATTTCTGTGCACATAGCACAGGTTGATAGTCCTTAATTAACAACGCCTCACTAATCGCCGGCATTATGGGATTTTTTACGTAATAACACATTGAACCCTGTCCCAGATTTCACCTGAATGCGGGTTTCCATGATGTGCTCGGTGATAGACGATGCCGGGATCCGGTTGTCGAATGCGTGACTGTTCTGACCAAGACCAATAGGAAGTAACGTTTCGCGTTAAATTTCACTTTTCAACTGTGATTCTACATACTTGAAAAGTGTTCTGCGTCCCTGAAGGAACAGTCGCATTCGTTCTCTTTCCTCTTCGCTAATAACTTCAGCGTGCAACCGATGACCAGAGAAAATCGAAATGCTGGACTTCCACTTGGGTTCCAAAGCTTATCAGAGTAAATAGAACATTTGAGTCGCTTCTGTTCTTCTCTGATCGCATTTCACATTTCACGCTAACGATCATTATGGGAAGATGCAACACAACACTATAATTTTGGATGTAAAGTTGATTCACCGTATTTTGTACCTGTGATTGCGCCTCTGCTCAGAGGACAGACAGAGATTTGTGTTAAGTTATGCCATATGATTTTGCTGAGAAACCACCAATTCATCTGAAGTAAAGCAATATTCAGTTGTGTGCTGAGAATTATATTTATCATGGCTTCCGTTGTTATTCAGTGTCGATAGGCAATCGGTTAGGAATTTTCTAATAACACCACCTCTATTCGTGCAAGTCATTCAAGGTAAATTTTCATTGATCAAAGTTCAAGCTTTATCTGTTCCTAGGTATAAATTATGTTTTTGTATTTAATTTGTGTTATAGATAAACAGAAACTAACGTAGGTTCCCCAATAGCTTCTTTTCATGATCATAACAATGAGATTTTGATATTTGCCAGTGTTAAGTGTATGCTTGCACCCTCCATTTACATTCACTACAAAGTACATCCGCTGCAAATGTAACTACGTCATTGCATTCTAAAGAATTATCCAGTATTCGCTAATAGAGTTTGGGATCTTTCAAACATTTAGGATTTTCGAGCATAGTTTGGTTGTCTCCAGAGGGTTACAAAAGCGTTCCATACCAACTGACGCTGTCTCTGCACATGATGGGTCAAAAGCAGGACAAAACCGTCGGTCGCGCAATGTCAGTGTTGAAGGTAACAGCACTCAAATACCAAGATTACAAAATGACTGCTTTAACAGCTTAATTGCACTATATATTAGGACCAAGTAAGAGCTTGTTGATCGACAGTTGCTTCCATGGATTTCATCCGCAGGTTGTTTGCACCCACTAACATGTTTTTTGCTACGTCTGTATGAAATATAGCAAGAATCATGCAAAAGTGATATGCCGTTGAAACAGCCGCACTAATGCGCGAATAGTACAAAACATATCTTTGAATTCCCGTCTGTGATCAAAATAGGTCAAGGGCACCTTCTTTCACATGCGAACATCACAGAAAGACTCTTGAATTTAAGGTAAACAGTAGTTGCTGATATCGCGGTGTTTTATGTAATAGAATATATTCAATAATGAAGTTTCAAAGAGCTTCACGCTAGAAAAGGTTTAAAAGTTAAAAGTTAGTGAATTTTACAGATTACAAAGCACTTGATGTTCTATTTCAATTTCTTGCAACGTATGTCTTAATGTGTATTCTGATAACCATACAGGTTGGCACACAGTAGAAAACGCAGTCATGAAGTTTGCTGTTCTCAGCTGTTGCAGAGACCCAAAATAGCATCTGAGTATTTTCTACTCTTCATGGTGGACCAGACTAACTTTTGAAGTAGTAAGTGTGCCCCTCCATGGTTTGTCGTGAGTGGGCTGATCTCTTGTGGTGACGAATTGAAGCCCCCAACCTAATCACCAACACCCATGTAAGATAAAATGCCCACTGGCTAGTAAAACGGGTGCTGCACTCAAATTAGCCTTATGTTGGAACAGATTGAATGGCTGAAGTGTCTATCTCTGGACTTATAATAGCAGTCTGAAAGATGGGTTAATACGGTGTTGGTCTTGTTACCCTTTGGCATAAGGAGTGCTTACATGCTTATAACAGGGGCTATAAAAAAGAGTCCACATGACGAGGGCTTACTTGCTATTAAGCCACATCAGTACATGGCCAGATGAGGTGTGGAATTGTGAATGGAACCTCTCGAGGGACTACTCCGCATGCAAGCATGTCCCCAGGAGACAGTTCCATGAATGGTTGTATTACTTTATTTGAACTGCTTGCTATACCTGCTGTATCAAGAAAGCCGTAGGAAAGGTAACAATATATCTCGCAAAATTAACCAAGTACAACTGAGTCAAACCCTTGTTAAACGGAGAGTCAAGCGTCAGACACACAACCAATACTAAGCTAGAAATGAGTCAGCAAGCCAACCAATGAGCTTGAGCCAATCTATCTTGCTCACATGGCTACCACAATACCTACATTTAGTCCAGCTCTCTAATTTCTGTCTTTTATCTCGTCAAATTGTTACAACACCCAAAACATCGACTTTAGTTAATACCTATTAAAATTCAAACATATTTCTCTATTATCTCTTTGTACCACATAAAGTGATCTGACTAGTCAGTTCGTCTGTGTCTTGCACTGTACCAATTACTTCGACCTTGACTCATCCTTCGCCCCTTTACCGCACTGCCCCGTTCACCTCCATGCCTAGTGCACCAGACAGACGATAGCCATCTTTATGGGTGAGTACAATGTTTGACAGCGAGCAGAATACTGCAGCACCAGATTCGAATTTCGCAAATGCAGCTGAGGATAGCAAACCATACTTCCCTGATCACAAATACCTCCACCATCTGATTACAGACCTTAGTCTTATCAAGACGAACACTGAGCTTCGCACTTCTAGACTAAAAGTGTGGAACTTTTTGGATATAGTTGTGCGATTTACGTATCAGAGAAGGCGTCACAAGCGTTTTTCCAACTTCTTTAGCAAGCGACAAGGGCTGTGATCTGCAACCCTGCTGCTAGGTTCTTCGTAGCAATAGGAATCACGTGCAACGTAAGTGCAGGACGCCTATGTATAGGTAGTTTATGCATGGCGTCAAGGCCTTGGTACTTCAAACTGGAAACAATTTACCGTCTCTCCCTGCGGCTCATTCAATGCAACTCAAAGAGGATTGAATCAGTGTTAACACGCTGTTGAGTGTCTTGATTTATGTCAACCATGGCTGGGAGGTCGATGGAGACCTGAAAATGGTGTTATATTTTAACGGAAGCCAAAATTGTCTCAAAAACGTCTCGTGCTTCTTTTGCTTCCGGGACAGACAGGACATCAAATCAGACTATCACTAGAGGGACTGAACACAGCGAAAAGAATTCTCAGTGGGGAAGAGCCATCTCAAATTGGCGCTGCTGGTTGACTCTCAAAAGTTCTGATGTCACCATTTCACATCAAGTTGAATCTCATCAAACAACTTGTCGGGCTGTAGACAGGGAGTTTGCAGTCTTCCCGTACCTTCAAGTTTTTTCCACAGTAATCAAAGGCAAAGTCAAAGTATGTACAATCATTGAATCACATGTAAGAGGATCGTGAATTTTGATAAGTTCGGAGTACAACCGAATAAGACAAATAAAAGCGCTTGAAATAATTTTGTTGCTCATGTTCACGGCCTCATTGGCAATCACAAAACTGAAAACCGTGAGCAGCTAGTTATGACTCTCATAGAGTACTTTGTCAAAATGATATGCAGAATGTCCTTTAAATTTCCATATTAATGATGGCTTTTTGATACATTCAAGGAGAAGATGGCAGCTTAATCAGCGCGCTAATGCGAACTTACTCAGCAGAATAAACTGTGTATACTACACTAGCAATTGAGAATGTGATTGCAGCGTATTTCAATGTATATACATATATGTATATATTTATATTGTATGCCTACTGCTGAGGCTGATGTTGCATTCATGGCTCTTCTTCACCGCAGTTGGGTTAAAACAACTTACACTTAAACTAGTTATTTTTAATGTGGATAAACTTCACTATACCTTATGTAGTTTGTTCTGAGTACTTGATAATCTCCTAACTTGCACACGTCGCTCATGCACATTGTAATGAACTTGCGTATTTTTATCGCGTGGCATTTTTGAATAACTTTCAGACATTTTGTAATTATTGCGGATTCACTTATAACCAATTTCTTCCATATTCTCATTTAGCGAGTATTTGTCGTCATATGTGTTTGCTTTATTCGTTATCGGCATTTTGAGTGATTGGCTGTGGTTTGACATCCCCGGTGTGCCTGCGCTTGATGTGCATGTTGGCAAGGTGCCTCCCTGTCTGTTACCCACTACCTCCTCCTTCTGGCTCCAGGAGACAGTTGGTCGTTGCTGGATGGGACGGGGTGCACGGTCCTTGTGGTCGTGTTGAGCTCGAAGAGTGGTTCCATGCACTCAGTGTGGAGTAGACTACGGTCCAACCACCGCCTTGTACGCGCTTGATTTCCAAATACAGCGTTCGTGGGTTTACCTTTGAATGAGTATAGGTCGGCTCCGTAGATGAAATGTGGCTCCCATCCGCATGACTCCCGGTCTTATTCCATCGGGTTTACACTGGATATGGGGTGTGTAGTTGGAGTTGTGAGGTGGAGCGCAAGCTATCCATGACTTCACTTTAGGTGCGGGCGTCCTGTGGCGGGCCACAGTGACAGAGAAATCCGGGAAGTGTTGCCGCCCACAATAAATATATATTATACTCGCAACTTTAATACACACTCATTCTAGAATTCTGTTCTCTTACTTTGACATGCTTTATGTATTTCAATGATAGTGCATGAACTGATGCACCTACTACACCTGGATTGAAAATTCAGTTCAAATAGTTACTTGCCTTGACTTTGTACATTCTAAACGTTCACAGGCTGTGATTGTGTAATTTAAGTGTATTATAAAGCTGAGTTATATTGTTTTTAACCAAAATTGGTTGAAATAAAACACTTAAAACCCAAGCACAACTTTTTTACGTAGTCCTATCAGTCACTAAGTAGGAGCATCAAATACCCCAAGCCATATTGAGGAGGCTGTATGAAGTAGATGCGTCCATTCAGGAAAGGTTCTCATGCATACTGGGTTGCCTTAATCAAAGCGGATTGCCGCAGCTTAAAGTTTGGTGTACGCATAAAACACACAGTTAAGCTTTCAGTCTCGGTGTTGTCATTCATCTAAACTCTCTACTTTTTGCTTTATTTGTTCACTCAGATGTCATTGTATGACACTTAGCATAAACCTTGATATACTATTTGATTTTCAAAATTTCCACTAGATATTCTGCATTGCTCATCAAGTCGTCTTAATTCACACTTTAAAACAATGCATTTCCTAACGATACACAGCGCATTCACTGCTCTTGAACACATCGTCGCATTTACAAACGCTGGTAGACACCAATCATTCTTAAGCATGACTAAGTTGGGTTTAATTTTATGCGGGTTCATGAATTGTATTTTGTCACTGAAAGGAATTTCGGCAAATAATATGGTAGGTTTTGTTTTCCTGCGCCATACATGGACAACTTCAGTCGGTTCAACATTTTGTATGTTTCGTGACGACAATTTTCATTTCAGGCACCTACCGGATGTTACCATTGTCAATAAATGGCGAATATGGGGTTTTTTAAGAAGGGACAGCGTTCGCCTAAAATTCCGCTGTTGTCGTGTCGTTGTGCCCATAAGAAGAGAGAGAATTTTGGGCCTTCTGCTCTGCCAGCTCAAAGACCCATTTGATGATTGTCTGATACCTGCTGCTATTTATCAACAACAAGCCAGGTCAAACATGGCTCGACTTCATCCTCATCTCGTAGGAACTACTTTGACTGAGAAATGCGGTCAATCGGATGATTTCTCAACAACGGTTTCTATCATATTACTCATCTAGCTAAAGTGATGAATAAGTAGTAAATGGAAAAATGGAACAATGGTATGATACGGATAAAAGTGCCAAGGCTTGATAAGTCCCGTGGATGGGTTTGTGGGAATAACGTTAGTTTGATGAAGTTAGACAAAAGTAAAAAACACATCTGTGGACTCACCAGATTATCCACGTTAACACATAGGTATATCCATCTAGCCCGATTGCTTGGAGTTGGTGAACACAATGTTTGTCTGCGTCTTGACCTCACTCAATGAATAAATCAAGGGAGGCAGAATCTGGGTAAAGTATACTTTTCGGTAATTCTCATCAGAGCATTCTAATAAATGGGATTTTTGGATTGCTGATGATCAGCATCCCCCGTGATTCGGAGTCACTCAGTGAATAGAAATCAGACCAATTATTGTAGATGATGTAAAGCGTGGACATCATTTTTAAAAATGGGTAGCATGGGCGCTGAAATGACAAAGTCGAAATAGCGTTCCACGCTTGAGAAACTCGAAGGGAAAAGTCATTCTGGTGCCACTTCAGCCGATAGTACTGGTTGGCAAGTTTCAATTTATGACCCCTAAATTCTGTGTTGCAGCTAGGATTCAGGAGGGGACGACTAGCGTGATCGGGTTTTTCAAATTCTGGAACGCTAGGATGAGGTCACCTCGTAGACAGCGATATCTTCCGTTGTACACTCCCAGGGCTTTCAGTCGCCTTTGGTATTGAAAGTGGGAGAAACCCATCACATTTTTCGTTGCCCTTTGCTGTGAGGTCTCCAGTGCAACCACATTGCGTTTTAACCATGGTTGCGAAGCCTAGATCACACACTCTACATGGGGCCTCACATACGCATTGAGCATTTGGGGGAAGATGGACGTATCGAACCTCCCGCATGCACTCTGTAACAGACCAAAATGTTGGTTCCCAGTAAGCGCTGTATCTAACACAAAGTGGTGCGTCCTTACCTCACACAAAAAACGATTAGTGTCTGACATCTCACCGGTCGATACACTATCACATCCGAAACAACTTACCTAGCCATACTCCCCACCTATAGCAGCGAAAATTTCCTGCCGGTACTATAATGCACAAGATCTCGTAAACATGCTTGATGAACTTCGGCTAAATCATGTTGTATACATCTGGGACTTCATCTTCATAACTGAAAAGTGATTTCACTCAGAACTTACCAATGCCGAAGTCGCGATATACGGCATGTCTCTTGTTTGAAACGATCGTTCCGACAAGGGGGTGGGACACATCTACACTGATTCGCATTGACCTGCGAATCAGTGGGTGATGCGGAAACACTGAGCATAGACACACTGTGGTGCTGTCTGCGAATGAGACGCAACAACACTTACCTCGTGGCATTCATTTATCGTCTCTTACTGTCCACTTCAGAGATAGACCCTCATCTAACATTAGTCTTCGAATGTGTCCTACGACCAGGACACCGCCATGCACCCATCTCAGAGTACTTTAATATTAACGATGTGGAATTTAGGGGCATTTCTCAGTGAACAGTTGAAGGCAAAGTTGCAGAACTTTATTTCAAGCAATCCGCTCGTCAGCCATGTCATTTCGTCTGGCAGAATTAGAGCAGGAGACCAAATATTAGTGCTTGATTTAGTGCCCACAAACCAAGAGCCCATGGGTAATAAACAGGATGGTGAGGAATTTTTTCTGAAAATCCTCGTCGCTAAACTATTTCTCCTGCGCGTGTTTATGCGGAGTGTCCGCATAAATGCACTGGCTTGTTCCCAACAGCCACACACTACGACATACAAACAGAACTGGTTGGAGCAACCACTTGGGAAATTTTAGATGCTGATACCAGTAATCATACGGTTAAAATTTGATGGTAAGTCCAGTGCTCTAATCAGATCCATACTAAGAACTATGCTTCTTTGTTCTGGAACAGTACTATCCCTCATTTAGATCGGAACCCGAAAACACGTGGCCTTAAGGGGCGCCGTCTAGAGTCAGAGCAGAGCTGACCCTTGTGCTGAAAAGGGGAGCAACAATTCGGTGCATCGTAGTCACTGTACTATACTTGTCCGTGAGGACAAATTAGTGCACCAACAGAGCCTAGCGGAAAGGCTTTGTGCTAATATGGTTAGCGGCATCCGGTTTCGGTTGCGTGTCACTGCGGAGCGCATAGGGGCGTCACAGTATGCCGGCTCCTACAGACGGACCATAGGAGACGCACTGCACCACCCTCAGCTCCATCCACACACCCAAATCTGATATAAACCTAGGAGCATTGTGGATGGGCACCATGTGTAATCAATTGCGCCGGCCCACACTCCTTCAGCAAGTACAGCAGCAGCAGCAGTATCCCTACTGTCTATCTAATATGAGAACCATGCTACCAAACGTACATATAGTGGTGGTTTGGCTGTTGCCCGCTCCACACTTGGTGCATTAAACAATCCTATGAGTCGTTCACGGTCACGTTGACCGTGCACCTCGTCCTCTGGCAAAGCTTCGCAGTCGTTATTATTCAAGTTCAAGGTCAGGGCAGCCAGTTTAAAATTTAAGCTACGCTCCTAAGCCAGTTTGTTTATATTTTCTGTGTCATATATCGTAATTTATTGTCTTCCGTTATTTAGTTCCGTATTCTTTTTGATTCTGAATTATCCCGTAACATATCTGAAACATTTTCCTCAGTAGTACTCTAATTCTATTCTACCTTGATTCTCCTCCATCTTGGTCGTGTTTTACTCGTGTTCTACTCAGGCCAGTTTATCTCGTTATTTACATGTTAAAAGTTGTTATGTGCTTTAGTTGGCGCAACTCATTTAAATTATTTATTTGGCTTTAGTGCATCATAACTACCTTTACCACTTTATCATAACTTCTGTGCTTCTACATTTCGCTGATTTAATCGTATCGATCGGTACCTATTTTTGAAATGGCAAAGCAGTCACCTTGTGGTATTTGCTCTAAAGTCGTTGGATATCGTGCGAATGCGATTACATGCAGTTCATGAAGCGTAAAGTTTCATATCTCGTGCATTGGTCTGTCTGTGGACCAATTTCGAGTAATTCAAGGGATTCAGCACTATCTTTGAAGACAACTTGCAAACAATGCCAGTGTAAACTTGGACAGAATGGAACCGAAAGCCTGACAAGCGGATCAGTAGAGTGAAGTACTCTAAAACGCCCAGCTCGATTTGTCCTACACTACAATCAGACAAACCGCCAGCGCTTAGTACAACATCGCACCCATCCCTGAAGCAAAGTGCTAGCGTTTCGGCATGCTCATCCTCAAGGCCTACAATTTGTTCTGTTGCCAGTAAAGCTCTAACTTGCGATAAGCAAATTGGTGATGACGAATGGAAAATGCAAACACCAAAAAAACCAAGAACAATGTCTAGCTACCTGAGGAGTTTCAGCCTCACGGCCTTTCACGAACCTGAATCCTGTGATTCCATCGCGATGAGGCTGGACCTTACCATGGTGTGATGGTTTGTGTGCCTCAGTGATCTGTTGAGCTATGCTGTGTGGTGCTTTTGCACATTCAGAGCCACTCATACCAGATTGGTCAACGCTTAGAGGCCAGACAAACTTAGCCTCCTGGGGGTTGGAATGAAGGGGGTACCTTCTTTCTTAAAACGGGCTACTTGTAGCACAACGTCAAACCCGCTGCCTTGCGGTCTGGCTTTTTTACCAAAGGCTTTGGTTGAGAACATGAATCGTTCTCCCGTATAGGCATGGGCAACCGGATAATATCTTGCCCACGCAATACAATGAATCTTTCCTCAAACAATTTCTTGATGATATGGCCACCGCAGAGCATAATAAACGGTGCCCTACCTGCCGCCTCTAGCAGGATGGATAGGGGATTGGATGCTACTGCTCAAAATTTCCCGTCTTCTTATTCCCCATCTTTCGCATTTTCATTCATACCGTCCCGTTCCAACTTCACTTTTATCCCCCCAGTTTTCAATCCCCCGATTCTTGGCCCTCACACAACATGCTTTTCTAGGCAGTTATCTTCGAATTTCAAAATACTTTTGAACGCGGAGCGTCACTCCTCTCCTGTCGACAAGTCCATGTTCAATCAAGCTTCCCATTTCAGTACATAAACTTGCATTTGGAGCCCTCGATAATTCTTCAGATTGGCATGCCTCAATGTACGCACATTGCTACAGATCGGTCAACAGGCAGCACTTGCCCGAAATTTGGGGACCCTCTCGATCGACATGTGCTGCTTATCAATGACCCCACTGCAACACACGAGCTCTGTGCTCACTCTGCGATCCCCTTCAGGTGACGCAAGCAGTGTTTTCTCATTGCACTTATCCGGTGAAGATGCAACATCAAGCACCAGACAAGCTGGTGTTGACAATATCCTGAGTCCCCGGGTTGAAGCTACACTGGTTGATTGGATTCCCATCAGTAGCCGGATGTGTGTTGTCCGATTGGCTGGCCCGTTCAAAGCTACGAAATCGCGTGGGACTAATAGGTGTCTATTCAGCATCGTTGCCTACGGGCCCACAAACTGTAGCGAAGATCCGGTAAAGAACGACTTCTGCCGCCAACTTACCGAGCTCCTTCTCCATAGAAGAAGCACGGACGTTGTTGTGCTGGCTGGGGATCTGAGTGCACAAGATTTAGAGTTGTCCACTGATAAAATACATTTGCGCGGTCAGCACGGTGTAGTCTCCCGTAATGATAACGGTGAGCGGTTACTTCATTTGTGTGAAGATGCTCGCTTATTTCTTGTAAGCACTAACTTCCTACACAGCACCCGCAAGAAGGTAAATTGGTGACTATCAGCCTCGAACCAGCCTTGGACGCAGATCGATCACATTGCTATTAGTTACCGCTGGAGAGGCTGCATCCAGAACTTTTCTTCGATTTGGAGCACATGTGTAGACACCGACCATGTACATGTATGTGCTGACATGCGGATGAATTTTGGCGGACGACCACAACGACGCTGTGAGCGCATTGTCACCAGCCAACTGACAAAGCCAGCTGTTCTGAATGCGTATCGAATTACGCTGACATGCGATTTGAGTAAGCGCTCATTGGAAAAATTGATTGTCACTGGTCACATGTTCACCAGAACTTACTAGCAGCAGTCAAATCCTCATGTGGTATGTTTAATAGCCAACGTGGTTATTGGATCTCTTCAGAGTATCTAGAACTTATCGACGCTCGCCGGCATATCCCGGCTGGAAGCGAACACAATGAAACTCGCAAAAAGCTCCGGGCAAGACTTCGTGCTGCTAGCTGGAAGAGAGACCGCGAACCTTGGTTGTCTCATAGTGTATCAGAAATGGAAATGGCCGCTGCCCTTGGCATTCATCGTAAGTTATTCCACCTGATTCGGGAAAGGGACAACAGGAGACCTGCTGTTAGTGTAACTATAAGTGACGAGAGTGGACAGCCTATCCAAAATTTGTCAAAATGTTTGGAGCGATGGGTTAGGCACTTGAAAAAACAATTTAATCGGCTAGAATTGTCCGATTCTTCGCCAGTCACAGATCGCCAAGCTCCGTGGACTGTCCATTTGGATCCACCCACTCGATCAGAAGCCGAACGTAAGATCTGACTGTTGATGTTGAACAAAGCCGCGGGACCAGATGATCTTCATCCAGCCCTCTTCAAATTCGGAGGTTCTGCTCTTGTTGATGCTTTACATGAGTTACTAGTGAAACTGTGGGCGCAGGCGACTGTCCCAAGCGACTGAAGCCGCTCCGTTATTGTTCCCATCTTCGAAGGAGGCAGGCGTTCGGAATGCGGCAACCATAGAGGAAATAGTCTGATCTCCATCGCCTCCAAATTGTTTGACTCCCTAATCCTTCACAGAATGACTGACGCTCGTGAAAGTCAGATTCGTGACGAGCAACCCGGGTTTCGTCGGGGTCGTGGCTGCCTTGATTACAGCTTCACCTTGCGTCAGTAGTTAGAGTACCATCACACATATCGGCGACCCACGGTTGTCGTGTTCCTCGACATCAAAGGTGCCTTCGATTCATTTGCTTGATGTGCCCATTGGAATTGTCTACTCAGGAAAAGTGTGCACGAGAAATATGTAAATATTATCTGTGCATTATTCGCGCGTAGCACGGGCAGAGTGAGAGGTTACGGCAAGCTGTTGCCACCCCTCAATATCTCCAGCGGTGTGAGGCAAGGACGCCCGCTGTCACCCTTCCTTTTCAAGTTCGCTATTGACGAAATCATGGAGACTGCATTTACGGGACATAAATTCGAAGGTGTGGAGCTTATCCCAGGATAACGACTTCTTGGATTGGAGTATGCATATGACATTACCCTCATTTGTGACAGCTCTCAGACGTGCTAAGTCGCGCTGGACAGATTATCACTGGCTGTCAGCCGCTTCGGGCTTTGCTTTGCAACATTGAAATGCAAAGCGTTCCTCCAAGGTTGGCGGGATCGCCTCCTGCGCTGACGCTTGGTGGGGATCAGCTAGAAATTGTTCGTAAATTCAACTTCCTGGGATGTTGTATGAGCGTCCTAATGATCGAAGACGAGATCACGAAACGTATAGCAAATGCTCGAAGTGCTTTCGCTATCCTTCGTCACATATGGCGGCGGCGTGAAACTAATCTCGCCCTGAAAGGTAAAGTGTACAACGAGCGGTACGTTCGACCTTACTGTACGCTTGCGAAACCTAGCCCTTTAGATCGGCGGACATGAAGAGGTTAGTTACGTTCGACAATCGATGCCTTCGCAGTTTGGCTCACATCTGGTGGGAACACCGCGTGAGTATCGAGGGTGTTCGACCCCTTGTTTAGGGCACGGGAAAAGGAACTGAACCGCTCAACACCGTCATTTCGTGCACCAGGCTCCGATGGCTAGGCCACGTGTTGCGCATTTTAGCCTATCGAGTTCCAAGACTTGCGTTGTTTGCTTACCGGGGATGTGGATGAAAATAGAGGAGGGGTAGCCAAGCGATGACTTAATCTATAGGAATGAAGGCCCTCACTTCTGTGTTGGCCTCGATGGGAGCGTCACGAATCCCTGGTTGGGGTCCAAAAGACGGTAAACAAGTTTGGCTGCATACATATACTGACAGGGCTAGGAGCTGACCTCAGTGACGTTCCTGCTGTGAGTTTCTTTTTTTTAACCTATCCCTTTAGCCACCCCTCCACCTTCGATCTCATTTTTAGCGTAAACCATGGTAATTTTTTTCTTTTTGCCTAGTAGCCGGCTGGTATCTTACCGGAGCGATGTCTATCACTTGCTGGTAGCTCAGCTGGCATGCAACCTTTGTATTTATTTTCCATTTTCATTTATGTATTTCGGCACAGTAGCTGCGGTGTTTCCCACCTCAAGTTGACGTGTATAATGGTGATATAATGATGAATCCTCAGGTGCGCTATGAATAAAATGTTCAGTTTTGCCATCTCTGTGTAATGGATTGCTGTACGTGGATGAGGGTGGGCTCAAAGTAAAACAGATCGCACGTCTAGGAAAGAGAACCGAGGATGAAAGGCGACCTAATCAGTGTGACTTTTGTCAAAGAGGCAAGTATTGGGTTACTATTATCTAGTCTTAATTGGTTAAAAGATATAGAGATACACGTGCGCGCTGACTTAGACCAAACAGACAGAGATAAACTCAAGTCTGCCATGATTGAAATAAAGCGACGCACAGATGATGGGGAAATAAATCTCCGTATTGCAAATTTTCGGGTAGTTACCCGAATTTCTCCACGAATCCGGATCAACAGGTTTCGGATGCTTCAGGTCCGCTCAGCGGTTCCTACCGCGGTCTGCGCGTATTCTTTGCTAACATGTGCAGTCTGATGAACAAGAGCCATGTGTTGCACTACATCGGAACCGCTCAGCGACCAGACGTAATAGGGCTTGTTGAGAGATATTTAAACTTTGTCGTAACCGCCGAAGAAGTGGAAATCAGCGGCTATTCATGGTTTTGCTGTGATAGAGCACCAAACGATCGCGTTGACGTTCTAATTTACATAAAGTCTTCCTTGTGTGGGGGACTAGTGAGCACCTACCAAAGCGCTGATGGTCTATGTGAGCAGTTATGGTGTTCTACCCATCTCAGACACTGCGACATGCTCGTCGGCGTGGTATATCGCAGTCCACTGAGCCGCTGTTTGGGCTGGTTGCCGCTTGTCCGCAACCACATGTGTCGTCAGCTGTTCCTACTCATGGGCGATTTCAACTTGTCCCGAATACTGTAGCCTGAAGCTGAACTTCTCCCCGGCCACTGTGAAGTCGAGAGGCAGTTTACGGATTTGATATTTGAAATCGGGGCCACACAGCACATCAACCAACCGACACGCATAACTGATGAGGACTACAAGGCGTACAAGGTACAGCGAAATTGCTGTGACAACGCGAAAACAAAAACGCAGAAGCTTCGAAGAGCAGGTTGCAACCGCCGCAAAAGCTGCTCGCAAGAGAATCTTCGCATACATGAAGCTGCGTTTGAGGCCTGCAGCTGAAGTACAAGTGTTAGAAGGCTCCGCTGGACAGCCCCCAACCTGGAGGACAGAGTGTGCATCCGCATTGGCGACGCACTTTGCCTCTGTATTTGCAATTGGCCAGGTGTCTGTAACAAGTTCGATGAGTATCGCTCCTGCTGAACTTGACAGCCTAAAATGCAGTATTGAAGATGTACGCAAGCTTCTAGCTAATGTTGATGGGACAAAGCCTTCTGTGCAAGGTGGAATCCGCCCACTGATTCCCAAGTTCCTATCGGCCATCATCGAGCCTTCTGTACCTCAGTAGTTCAACTGGTAACTATCCACTGGAATATTGCCGGGCAACTGAAAATGCTCAGTAGTAAAGCCAATACCGAAAGGTGGTAACCCAAGCAATTGGATAACTACAGGCCGATCTGCATGACCGCTGTTTTGTCAAAGACGCTAGAGAAGATTGTGAAGAAGAGCCTTCTGCAGCTCCTCGAGTCGAAAAACCCCTTGACCCCTGCACAGTATGGCTTCGTGAAAGATCGCTCGTGCATCAGCAACCTACTGTTGACGAGGCAACAATGGTTACAAGCGCTGAACCAAGGCAAGTCTGTCAACGTCATTTACATTGACTTCAGTAAGGCTTTTGACAAGTTAACTCATGAAGTGCTGCTCGACAGGCTGACGGTGTGCGGTGTTGATGGTTAGTTAAACCAATGGATCAGCAATTTCCTTGTTGATCGAAAGTGGAGATTCCAGGTTGACAACCATCTAACCGATTGGTATCCATCGAGCATCGGCAGTGCCCCAAGTCACTGTACTGGGGCCGATTTTGTTTCTGATCCAAGTAAAGGATGTTCCCAAGCTACTCCAATCACCTTGTGCCTTGTTTGCAGATGACTTGAAGGTGTGGATAGTAATCCGCACACAGAATGATTGTGATTTGCTTTAGCAGGACCTCGAAAGCCTCTCCACGTGGTCTGCAGAGATCAACACTGCAATCACCCGGTCAAGTCGCAATTCATGATGCTGAGTAAATGTGAACACTGTGGAACCTACGCGGTGGCTGGTCAAACGTTGCATCCTGCTCCTTTTGTGCTCGACCTCGGTGTACTCTGACGCTATGACCTAAAGTACATGGAAAACACGAACAATATTTGCCGAATCAGCCTTCGTATGTTTTGCGCACTAAGACGCAACTTCAGCACTTGACCCGAAGAGATTGAGCGAATGCAGCATATAGCCACCAGCCTGATTACTCACTTATGAGATGTGCCGTACGAAGACCGGTGTCAGAAACTAGGGCTGTACACCATAGCTTATCGTCGAATGACGGTTGACCTCATCATGACGCCCCTGTTATTACATCTGTGTGATTACCCCATGTTAAGACAACTGCTTCATCTGCGGACCACAAGCAGCACACGATGACACCGGTATAAGCTTGTCGTACCGGATTTGAGCGGGTCGCTCACCAACTCTGTTTGGAACGCTGAGTGGTGAATGTATGAAACGACGTGCCGCAGCTCGTAGTTGAGGCAACTTTAGTGACGGAATTTAAGAAATTGCTTGATGAATACTTTTCCGACGTAAAATATATAGAGCGGAACACAACGTAACGGGTATTTTTTCCTGACTGACGATTAATGAAGCTACACAGGGTAAACTCTACTTGCTGCTTTTAACCAGTATTCAGTATTCTCCAGGGTCCATTAGATGACTGGGTGGTGGGCAACAGACAGGTATGCAGTTCGCCGAAATTCGCATCAAGCACCGCCACACTGGGGATGTCAAACAACCACCAACACCTAAATTGCAAGAAGCTCAAAACGTAGGCACACACACACAATTGTAGCCGAAGTATAGCGATGATGAAGCACACGTACCAGATCGACCCCTTTGTTGGCCTGGGTTAGTAAATGCAGTGCAATTGAAAACAGCGTAGTTATAAAGCGCTACGCTGACGATGAGTACCACTTCTTACATGTTGGACCCATGTGGCCACGTTGGTGGCTTGCCAGCTAAGCTTGGCTCAAGCACTGGAGACCTCAAGTGCTACAGCACCACTGTTTGACGTCGATTAAAAGAATTCATTGGCGACCGTCGTTTTCGTACCCGGCGTTCGTTTTCGCATGCATTATTGATTTCTCCTGCACCTGGGCAACCATCCACGGTACAACATTGGCAGCAGCGAATCGAGGATCTCTCCGAATCTCGCCACAAGAAGCCTGAGCCAGCCAAGTGTTTATAACAAACTACTGTACAACCATGATTACAAACTCCAAACATGAAACGTGACATTCCCCACTCATCTAGGCAAATGATTATGCACAATGCACAAGGAATCTAATCAATGTTTTGTGATTATAACAATCAACATGTCACCTAAATGTCCCAGTCCCCTAGACGATAGGATTTATCAACGTCACTGTTAGTTCAGCTACCGTTGTGAAGGAGCTGCTTTCGTTTCACAAACCAGTTCTGCTGAGTTGATAAAATTTATAAAATATCGTCAAAATTGGCGGCTGCGAGACCGATTAAGGCATTATCTCGATTATTTCAAAGGTGACTGAAGGAAAAGCAGGTCAATACTATGTAGTGATAGACGTTTGAAAACCGCCAAATAACGACCAGTGGCTTGTCTAACATTGCTCCCAAAGGTACTGGCAGCGATCACTGCTGCAATACTAACACACTAGTAAGAAAAATCCAACATCATCTCACCAGAGCAACACAGTTTTGTCAACACTGGTTGTGTACTAGCACCTTAATAATAATGGTCATAATAATAATACGTATTTTCTCTTAATGAGAGAAACTGTCTATAGCGACACAGATCAATTTGCACAGTAGAATCCATGCTCTTGCATGGGTCACATGCATTGGTGGAGTATCGGGATATAGGTTTCATGCATTAACATTCTGGCGGATCCTTGAGGACAAATCCTGCTAATGAAAACATTGCTGTTTGTATGTTTTTTCCCGCTTGGAAAACCTCATCGAGGGACTTTTTCCACGTGCATATAGAGATAAAGGTAGTTAGATCAACGCAATTGGTTAGTCTGCAACCAAATGTTGCCACATTGTCACACGACCTGAGTGTTATTGATAGTTTGTTCTACAGATAGCTGTAACTTACCAGGAAAAATTACAGTGGATGTCCGTTCTAGCCTTCGGTATATTCAATGCAAAACCTCTGTTGTGAAGCTCTCAAGTTGAGCAATATTACGAATTGAGTGTGGGCAGGTTGGGATAGTTCCTATCGTGTAACGTGTTAAAATGCAGCAACAAGTTGCGCTTCGATCGTCGAATCCAAATTGATTCGAGATGAAGTTCATTGCAGTGTTCTCGATAACCCATGGAAGGTGTTTCCTAAGCGGATGCTTAGTATATGACCTCTGCAGGTTCTCCACTGCAACTGTCTCACTCTCGCATATTTCCCTACATTATGCTGCAGTTGTTGGGATGGGGCAAGTGAGTAGCTTGAAAAGCTTAACTGTATCACGGGTTGTGTATATTTTGTTTGATATATTGTACATAGACTGTACGGAACGTTCTACTGGTTTTGGGGCCTGTTCGGAGAAATTGACGGTAGACGTGCACCTAATGCCAAAATTTCGAGTGGACAATTTCGGCAATTTCTTAGCCGAGGGGTTCATCACCCATGTGCCTCAAGGGAATGTAAATCATCTTGAATGAGAAGTTTGACTCGTGAAGCCTGTCACGTTGGTATAAGATCGTTATACACACTACGGGTGCATATTTCTTGTGTAGAATATCAGGCTACATGCCGTTATGCGCGCTGAGAAGTATACTAATTATAAACGGTTCACCATGATATTGAGGAATGCACTAAGCCTCCACACGCTCTTGCTACACGTCACCGCAAGCACGGAGATGAATACCACATTTGGCGTGGTATATTCGGGTTTACTAGTCGGACTCTGGATTTCCTATCGATATCCTTACCCTTCAGAAATACGCAGTAAACAAGCGCAGTTGCAATAGCTACCTTCTCGTTCTGGAGCAAACTTACACGATGATGCAGGCAAACACTTTCTCTCCCTTTGCAGGAAAACGTCTCGGTAGCATGCATCTTGTATTTGGCATGAATGTAGTGGCAATTGTTACATAAATCATTCACTCCAGTGACCATGTTGCTGTCATCAGTGTAAAGGTATTATAAGTCTAAATGCTATATTCCATGTTGGTGTAAGCCTGGTAGAAAAACTCATTACCGTGCGCTTATAAATGAGCAATGTTGATTCCTACAAACACTAGTAAATCCATTATGATTTTTGTAACTATTATTTTCCCGATGTCAATGAATAATAATACTCGGAGTTTTAAGTGACAAATGCCTGCGGTTGCGCTGTAACGTTTTCCTGCTTTCTCAGATTTGATACAAACTAAAATACGTGTGACTTGATCTGTTTACGCTGATTCAGAATAGCAACCAGAAAGAACAATGCTACAAGCCAACAGAATAAGTAAACACCGGTTTAACTCCCAATTTACTTTCTTCGCGCCACGCGTTTTCTACGCCAAAAACTCAATCCCCGAGTGTTATTTATCTCCTTACACAGATGGTGTTAAAGATCGTAAAGCTATTGCACTCACTGCTTGATTGATTCTGCTTTTTAATACATCTTTCTTTGTTATACTCGCGCCGCATTGCCAAATATTTCGGCATTTTGTTCCCAATACAACAGTAAAAACAAAATAGCAATTGGAAGTGCCCTGTGATCTCAAATTCTCTATTTTCCAACTCATACAGCTGAGTGCTACAACTAAGATTTAATTTTTAACCAAGGTAATAATTGCTGTCCACGGTGTAATTTGATCGAGAAAAGATCGGATTCCCCCGCCCTGTAAATAAATATGCAATCCATTTTTAATGCAATTTCATATCTTCCGTTGAATTTCTCTCTCCTGTTATTTACACACAATTTGGACGATCTATTGAGGTGACGGAATGAGGCCTCCAAGCTCATCTGTATTTCCAGACAATGCGAATCACCACTGACTCATTGACCACAAGTAACAGCACTGGACTGAAAAGAGTTGCATATTGGAACCTTAAGGATGGCTGGAGTCGCATTCTGTCTGGATATAAAATCAGTCTTAAAATGGCGTTTTAAACGGTAATGCTTGACCAGCTTTTAAGTCACATTGGCAATGGACCAAACGAAACGTTGAAGTGTGGTTAAACTCTATCGATGGAATAAACTGCTTGAAAGCAAGGCCCCGGGAAATTGTTATATGAATGATCGTTTTAATTTATCCGGATACGGCTAGTTCTAGATGCAATAGATTGGCGCATAATTATTGCAAATTTTCTTTGATACCTCTTTTTTGACAGTGTGCTTCCACGCAGTTTTTAATGAAACAAGCTTTCTTTTATATACCGAATAGGCGTATCGAATTGTCAAAGCATTCAACATTATTGACTTTGTCTCGATGCGGTGCAGGGATTACCGATTGATAAACGAGATCAGAAGTTTCCTCCAGCGTAAATGCTCTCACTAAGTTTATTGACTATAAGCATAATTCACAGCACAAAGTTAAGCTGCTCAGAATTTTATTACCTAATTAGTGAAGTAGGATAAATAGAAATTGAACAAATGGAATCAGCCGAATATTTCCGCTAAATGTGTGATAAATTTAAACGCTGTATTCTTATCACAAATTCTTCAGGAACTCGCTCAGACCGTCTCAGTTCTAAAATTTTTACCAAACTAACTAACTCAAGTCTACAGGGTCATCAAATTTTAACTAGCAAGTTGTTTTGATGCCCTGCTTCCATGCAATCTAGACTTGATAGTGTCTCTTTGAATAAGTTTGAGTAAACGCACATTGCTCCTTCCGTTGTGTCGGTTGAACTGTCTGTGTGTCTAGGCCAATCAAGCATTCTCTTTCATAACCAGATTAATTAACACACCAGAACCAAAAGTAGGAATGTTGGCGAAGAAACTATGTTTCATCAATACTCAGATGGTGCCACTGGGTGTACGAATTTCACCGCCTAAGGATTTGCTCATATAGACTAAGCACTAAGGAGACATACCAATGTACTAGCTGCATCCGCTGATAAATAAATTCGATTAACCAAATAAATCGTATATTCCTAGGATGCGAGAAGTTGTTCCGCAGACGGAACACAAGAAACTTGTTACATAATTTTCATGCTGTTGTATTTCTACTCTTTCAAATTCTATTGCAGCAAGTTTCAAATGTAGGTAAGACAAGGTAATCAAAATTACTAATGAGTAGTGAGGATTTTCGTATAACTCAGAGGTAATCAACCACAATCCAATCTTAGTCAGCAAGCGTTGACATGCCTGGAAAAGCATCAGACAGCGCTGTTTCGACCTTCTGGGCTTCGTCAGTGGTGTGCCTTCCTCGGACCCCAGACCGGCTCCGCCCCCATTACATTCGGGTACCAGCAGCTAGTGCCACTCAACCATGGATGACGTTCGCGGGCGTGTATGATTGAGGTTTAGGCCAGGCCAGTTCCGAACTGTAAAGAGGACAGTACTTAACCCCACGAGCTAGATCCTGCCACATAACTACTGTTTACGACAGCACTTACAAGCTAGATTAATGACGAGGCAAACAAATCCACACAACGTTCTTTGAGACATACCGACCCGAGTTAGATTTGCTGGGACTCGAATGGATGAGCGAGTTGAATTTGCTCGACCAGTCGCTAAACAGTAATTGCCAGCATTTGCAAGTCAAGCAAGCTACACAGATGCCATCATTGAACCCTGAATCGCGCAAATAAATTGCAGATCTAAAGCGATGCCAATGAAACCTTGTTCAAAGTTTTCCTACCCAGCTCCGAAAGCGTGAGTATTCTGCGTGTGACTGTTTTCAGTCGCTACGCTATACCGAATTCTATTGGCTGGTAGCCTCTGCCCACGCAGTGGTACGTGGATGTTACGTGGATGATTAAAGGATGATAGCCTTTGCGTTAAGAATGATAGCTTCTGAACTAAGAATGATAGCTTCTGAACTAAGAATGATAGCTCCTGAACTAAGGATGTTAGTGTTTGCGTTAAGGATGTAAGCGATTGCGTTAAGGACGTTAGCAAGTGAGAAATGGTATAGTTTGATATGCCATTGGTTGAGTTGAGATTGGTCACCCAACGAGGGGCGCGCTTTGGTGCGTTCGCGCCAGATGGATGATATTTGGTAGCGTTAAGGAGGATTCTGAAAGATGTATCGACGAAACTTATTTCCTTAAGGCTAAGTTTGAAAGCGTTATGGAGGCAATTAACTAAGAAAAGGTGTTGTAGAGTGACTCGAAACACTGTGCTTTGCCCGTCTTTGTTCTTACTTAAGTTCTGCGTACGTTTGATATTTTTTCTAGAAACCACTCTTTCTTTATTGACGATGTTAAAATTGTTCATGGTTCCGTCTCTATACAAAGTGGTCCTAAGTTAACCTGAATTCAGTCAGACCTGTCCGCATTTGATTGCTGGAGTAACTCTTGGAGGTCACATTTTGTCACTGACAATTGTTATCCATTGTGCCACAGCTGACCCTTCTCCGTACATACTAGCCTTAAACGAAACTCATAAACTTAAGTGTGGCACAGATCGAGTTCTTGCTTTAAGATATTCTGCCACATTTATGTTTCCAGAGCAAGTGATATCCTCGCCAGCATTTGCCGGAAAAAGGGTCTTCCAAATAAGCAGAACCCCTATCTTAAAGGATTACAGACTTCAAGCTTTTAAAATGTGTGTTAGGCCGAAGCTTGACTACTGTACAATTGTGCACGGAAATCTGAAAATAGTGGACATCATTGCAGTGAAAAACCTCCAACGATCACTCACAAAGAGATTTTTGAACGTGCCTACCATTCTGATTTACAGTGAGCGTTGAAATGCTGAAAACTGGAGCCACTATGGCTGCACAGAATTGAAATAAATCTGAGAAATTCGCTACCACTTAGGATATGAATTAAGTTGTACAATAGCCACAGCTCAAATTGTCCACTCCTAAGCGCTTTGCCGAACAAAGCAGTGAGAGCGTACTGCATATTCAAAAGTATCGTACCAAGCTCCGCTCAAATATTTTCTCAGTAAAACGTGCGTTAATATGAAACAAACTTCCGCCAAGTATTAGAAACTGCACTACCAATCCGCAATTCAAATGATTGATCAATGTTCACCTGACTGTTTCCAATATCTTGTCAACACTTAGCCAAAGGATGACTCTAGATGATTTATATGAGAAAGATCTAGAAAACACTTAAAAGTTGCCATATCCTCTAATTGTCTCAATTTTATGAGGTTAGTTACCCAAATCCTACGTGTTTGTTTATAAACACTTATTCCTACCACACCTGTGCTCCCGTCTAACCATTGTCGTCATCTTCTCCTTTAATACACTGGTTTGAAGATGCACTACGTCTTTTAATCTTAAATCACTGCACGGTCGGCGCCATGAATTTCCATCAAATTGTGCTTGCCTATCGGCAAATGATTGTAGAGATTATTATGTTTTTGATTCCTCATAACTTATATTCTGCCTTATTTCACTGTTGACCACGATTGGGCTGATCTCTTGCGGTTACAGATTACAGCTTCTAAGCTAAAAGTGTATATCCATGCGAAGCATACTGCCACTGACACGATGGTATATAACAAAACCTGCCATGCTTGATTGATCCGCATGACGGAACGGGCTGAGGTTTCATCGCGCATAATGTATGCACAATGCCAGTCCTTATAAAAATGTCATAAGTTGGTGGTTATATATTTGCTAGTTTTCCACAGAGGCGCACAGTCAGTTGGATCTTAGAAGTGCGGGTGAAACCCATCGAGGGACTACCATGCATAGAAGCCGATCCCCTAGGGACGGTTTCATGGATGGCCGTATATACTTTACTTTAACCTCTTGTTACATCTGCATTTGTTATTGTTCCCAGATTGTTAATCTCCCTACTACTTTAAGCTGTCATTCAGCGCAAAAACACAGTTGGGGTTCGTTGAACAACACATGAACAATTAACTATTTTATGCCATCTCGATGTATAAATTGATCAGAAGAATCCGCTGGACTGTGACTCGTACCGTCGGGGAATAAAACTGTATTTATTTATTTAATAAAAATGGTTTATGACGTGTTAAATGCACAAAATTTAATGTCGCGTAGGTTGGTAACGGAATGAATTGCATACATGCGCATGACATATTTGGATCATCCAACTTGCGCATCGGTAAATCGACATAGAAATTGTATAGAAATAATATGGTGATGTGGGTGAGATAGTACAGCGCAATACAAAGTAATAGGATTTTTGGTTAATACTAATAGCAAGCACGATCAGACTGTTCACCCTTTCCGCACAAGTTGTGGGTTGCACATCCAAGCAATCTAGTTATCCTGATTATATCCAGGATATTCGTTCAAGTACCAATGTTTAGAGCGTTAAATTCGATATTCCATCACTTTTACAAAACAGCTAAGGTTCTGGCCTAGACAACGGAGTTTGGAAGATCGTTTGACGGTTGGCAGATCCGGAGGGAGCAATAAGTTTGTCGACAATCCAGACGAATGCATCATTGACTCTGTTTCAGGCGGTTGGCTCTGAGATTGGTGTTCGGGCTCTCTTAAATCCTGGCGGCATACGTCACTGGGGTCACTTAATATGATGACGAATTCTTCACGTAGCCCCCGGTCGCGGTCACGAAGCACTCCAGGTCTAGTCAGTCGTTACTGGTACAGAAGATGGCAGAAACCTTGATATTTTTCTTTGCGCGGCGTTGTGGAGCCTGGAGCGTTGAGAGGTCACGAGTTATCGGGGAGTTTCACGTCTGGATAGCGTATTCTACATGGTTGCTGACGTAAGCATTTAGCATCCGATAGAAGATAGATTAATGGAAACTCGCGAATACCCTTCGCAAGTGGCCGACATGTCGGTTGCTCCTTTTTGAGACGGGACCTGACTTTATGCAGTAACATCACAGGGTCACGATACTGAGTGCTGATCCTCAGATCATGCGCCTCGAACATATCTATGAAGGCTTGCAACGCCGAACGTGGAGAACGCGGCACTTGTCTACAGTAAATGACAGTGCGTTCCTCACTGCACAATTGCAGGCCACATAAAGGTCGCACTACAGGAGCTCGTGGTCATTCAATCCTTGATAAACAAGCTATGGGCTTAGCCTTCATATACTGGTTCCTTTCTATTACACAGCTAGGTGAAAGGCATGAGTGCATGCAGGATGTGGACTTACTGTAAGGGTGAATTGTTGATGGCTGCACTTAACCCACCAAAGTTATGTACGCAAATCCATGTGCCATGATTTGCCACATCTTACCTCTTGTTTGAGGTGCATCATTAACTCTAATTGGCTTGTGTTTCATGACGGAGGCAGTTCTCAGTTTAACCGTTTGTCGTGTTATCATGTCTGCTCACATATTTACAATATTTATAAGTGCTTGATGTATAAATATGTCATGAATTTTAAAGTACCTTTTCCATGTACATATTGTCACTCACCTCCTAAAAGCTTGTTGTTTTCATTTCATTTCCCAACCATCCGTACAAACCCATCTGAAACTTTTAAAATTGTTGTGCATTCTGAAGAATTTTGAAACGAACTCAGTGGCGCAAAAATTCATGGAACTGTAACCACACGTGTTTTTGTAGTACTATTTTGTAAAGCGATTCTGCATTTCCTTGGTACCTTGTCATCGGAACAGCTTAGGCAAGCCCCGTCTCAACTGGTTGAGAATACACCAATTGATAAGCTTAGCGTTGTCCTCAAAGACTAAACAATTTGTGCAAAGATCTCGCCTGTTGGTTATTGTAATGTAAGGACGTGTATAGCACATGTACAAAACTTTGTGGTTAGCAGCACTCCCCTCCAATCCGGTCGGACAGGGATGTTCGGATTCTAAGCTCTAGTTGGTGCTTTCATTTTAATTTATCGATGCACCATAGTGTTGGACCACCGGTGTCACATTGTTGCAGTTTGTGAAGCATGATTCGAGGATCCGAGCGATCGAGTAGACACCATCGATTCTTGTGCACTCGTCGACTGCTTAGGTCAAGTTTTCGCGTGCTAATAGCATGCTCAATGTTAATAAACCTGTGCTACTCCAGCGCAATGATGCCGTAGCTTTCGAGGTAGCTCATTAATACGTCTGCAATGATCGCAAACGACCTTTGCCAGTTTAGGAGGAGCCTTACCTAGTGGTAATTGGCAGGCTCAGATCGACTTCCTCACTTGTGAATAGAATTGACAATACCCTGTTTCCACTACAAAGGAACTGTGTTACCAATTCACATTCTGCTTTTTGCTGTTGTCCTTTTGGAACAGAACATAGACAAATATAAAATTATGCAGTTAACGTTCCTTCTTGGGATATAGCTGCTACCAGTAGTGATTTCGGGTAAATGTTATCCGCTCCAGGAGAGCTGTGTGTACGCACGGATAGACTTTATTTAGCACCATTTCTGCTGAATAAAACTGTCAGTGAAGCGACAGAAGCAGGGATTGCGTACATGCCTTGTACTTTTTGGTATGTAGGAGAATGATGGGTAGGTGGATGCCCACCTAGCGCAATGAGTGATGAGATTCCGCACCGCACATCGTAAAGGCTATTGGCGTGTTGGTAAAGAATCTCAGGTCTCAAACAGTCATCTCGCTGGCTTCTGCCGACATGTTACCCTGTCCTCACAAGCAAACTGCACACAGTATTTGCGTTGAGCTGCGTACGAAATCCAATTATCGGAGCTGAGATTGTTTCTTTTTAACGACCATATAAATTAATGTTCGATTTCTCAGCAATGAAGTTGGTTTGAGGGAACGATGACAGCTTTTGTATCTTCCGCTTTCGCGACTAATGACGTGTAGGTTTTGAAGGGGCTTATTCTGAAGTATTCTCTGTCATTAATCATGCGACCTACTCATAGAAGAAGATACTCAAATTATGTCGTCCACATAACGATCGCAGCACACCACGCTTTTGATGGATGCGTCCAGCTGATTGCTATCCAGATTGCTCTTATAGACATTCGCGAACAACGGCCAAAGCATTGAACACATGATAACCTGTCTACATCTCAATATAGCGTTCCGTTAAAATTAAACTGAAGGTTTCTCATTCACACCAGTTCCAGTTGTTTCAATCGGTCTGTTGGGATACCGACATCAATGAAGTGCACCTATTTGAACTCGAGTGGATAGTCTGCGATCCGTTGCAATGGAACATTGGTGAAAGGAAACACTGCGTCTAATGTGCACATCTTTCGTCGGGCTAATCCAACTTACTTTATTGGGTAATGAAAATCAATAGTGTTATTTCCACCGTATCTGGTTATGGCTTTTCGGACTGGATACCGCTGTTTAAGGAGCCACTTGGTCGTTGATTGATACACCTTTTTAAGCACACCAAAGATCTACCTTAGCGGCCGCTCTTCCTTATGTGGCTTTGGTAGAAGTAAAGCCTTGAATACACTGTTCCACTCAATCTGGTTTAATCGAACATGTTAATTTATTACTTCCTCAGTCTTTAAGCGGCGTGGAAGTTTCGTTACGGACCTCTCGAATGCCACGGCCGTACATTGCTTGTTATCCATCATTCGAAACTTTGATACGTCAGCAAGGATTGAATAAATCTTGCTGACATAGTCCGGTCTAGGCATCAGAACGATCCAAGCTCTTGTATACCAATAATTCTGCAGGATACAATCATTTTGATGGCGTTACTTGAAAATGTCTAGATGTTTCCTCTTGCGTAGATGCTTGACATATTTTTCATAACCTAAGTATTCGTAACATGCTTGACAAAATGACGTCGTATACTGCTCAGCTGCTAAGTTCGCTGACGGGTTAACTACCTGAACAGAAGTTCGCAACTGCTCCAGTGTAACTCACTGTATCAAGCAACCGCCAAGTGGCTCGTCAGTTGGCCGGAACCAGTCAGGATATCCACAACCAGTTACAGTGGTAAGGACATCTACGGTTTTCTTTACGCACTGAAGTAACTTGAAATAACCGGAAGAAAATGTTCTCCTTAGATGTGGTGTTTCTCTTCACCAATGTTCCACTAGAGCAGACTGGCTAACCGAACAACCTCCACGTGGTGCCAGCTTGCTAGTTTGTGTTTACCCCGTTCCAGTTACTTGTTCGGAGGCAGTGTTCCAGGACGTTGCGGGTTTCCGTCTGGCAAGCGTTCTCCATATAAAAAGCCACAAATGTCTGTTTAACAACACACTGACATGACGGATGTGACTCGCTATCAGCTAAGGTCACTGCCTCTTGCCTATCCGGATGATTTTCTCAATCCACAGACGTGGGTGATCCATTACGAAGATTGCATTTGACTTCTTCTCCCACCTGACCGAAAGAAAGCACAACTACGTAAAACCTTCACAAATTCAATCAGCACAAGCACACTCGCCCTAAGATACATGCATTCATACAAGCTTAACACATAGATCCAATTGTTGCTCATAAACTTGTGCCACTTTTACCTTCACCAGTATTTGTTTTATCCCCATGAACATGACTGTACAGGCGTGTTCAACTATGGAGAACAAAACATTTATTTGAGGGAGGGTACTTGTTACAACTATGCTGGAGGTGAAGAGTTCAGGAGTGACTGGTCGGCTTGGAGTGGTGGCGAGGTGGGTGTTTGTCCTGTTTGCTTTTGGCACTATGTTAGTGGAACGTTTGAAGCTTTAGATGTGACTTGCAGTAGAGTTCAGTAAAGTGGCCTGGGTCAAAAGATCGGCTATCGTCCTTTCTACTGAAGTCCTTTTGGTAGCAAATATTTGCTCAGTAAATTCTGCAAACATTTCCTATTTCTGGGACAACAAAACTAAGGTCCTAACTAATGGGATGTTTTTATATTTGACGCGAAACAAAAATGTTTGAACAATTAAGCCCTTGGTTGGCCATTTCATTGCGCTTTCCGCAAGCGCCTTTAAGCACAGCCGTTCGGGCCACTTTCGCCCGGTTCCTCTATGGAACAATGGAACAAGGTTGTATTATGGGTTAACAAGGAATGCTTAACCTGTCTCGTGTATTGGGAATCATGGAGAAACTAAAAATTCCAATTAAGATGAAACTATTTTTGTTGCAGTTGCCATAGTATGTGTACGACGGCAGAACTGTTCACGTGAGTATTGTTTAAATCCATAAATCCATCGATTGGGAATTTTAAAACACACCGTTTGGTTGCGTGTTGTAGCCCATAGTTAACACAAGACATAAAATAGAATGCCGATGGGGTAACTCCTCGACGGGTCTTCTTTGAAATATCGTTAGATGGGGGTCAGAGACGACATAATTTGAGAGAGCGTTCCACAGCTGACGTACTTATGAGAACATGAGATTCTCATATCATTCCAACTGTGTCAGTTTCAGAGGTTAGATTTGGCTTCAGTTCCAGCAGCAGGCAGCAAACTTGGTTTGTGTTCTTCGAAACCTGGGTCAACATGCATGACGTCCCTTTGCAAACGCCCTTAGCGACTGCTGTACATTCTTAGAGATTTAAATCTAAGCTGACAAGGCAGATGGAAGAGGTCATAACATCTCCGGTTTCAGTTCTTGGAACATTCTCGAGAGTAACGAGATCCTGTTTCCGCCCCGGATACCACGCTTGGACCACGGATGCCGCATGTAGTCGCATGTAGGCGTTAAGTATTTGTGGCAAGATTGAGGAGTCAAACCAACCGACTGCTCTGTGCAAAAGGCCAAAGGACTGATTACAGTTTCTCGACGCCTTCTCTGTCTGCTTTGATCATCGGACATCTCCCTATTTCAGTTCACCCAAGTCAAGGTACCGAGAAGCCTTCTATAAGGTGTTGTCTCCAAATTTGTGCACGCCCACCGGCTGGTGTCCAATTTGGGTCACCTCACACTTAGCTGTGTTCAGCTGGATTAGGTTCCTGCTTGACCGTTCATAAATGCAACCTGTGATGTGATTGTGCAGACAGTAGAACGATACGATTTGCATGACGAAGCAGGTGGCTAGCTTGCCGCAAGCAAACTGAACAGATGTTTTGAGAGCTATGCATATATCGTCAACGCGCTGTTTGCATCGCTGTTTCGGGTTTGTTTAACTGCCTCTACAAACGAGTCTCGTGAATACAACGATGTCGTTAGTCATGGAAACGACTTAGTTAGTTGCCGTATGGTTTCTACATGCTTGTAATCTTGTTATTTTTCCTATGCTTGCTTCGCCGAAAAGACGGTTTATCCCTGAAGGACCGAGTTCTGCGACATGGTGTCAGCGAATAACAAACTAAAATCACCCAATTGTGCTAGGCTGCTGACTACGGTACAAGCCACTAAGCAACCACTTGCCTCACGGAACGTAGCTGAAAGAATTTGGCAAATAACTGTAGAATCTGGAAAAGTAGGTAGAATGCTTTCTGCGCACGTGGGTGGCTGAATGATCAACCGAGGAATATCGCCTGTCCATCTTTGGTCCTACTATCGAAGATGAAGCGCGCCGCGCATTAGAAAGGATGCAGTACGAAAAGGACGAAAACTCAGCTGATCTGGAAACTGTCGTCCGAAAATTCGGCAAATTCTGCCATAACCAGACTATCGAGACTTAACAACGCCAACTATTTTTCACCCCAAAACCGACACCCACACGAAACTATCGAGGACTATGTCACGCGTCTGCAGATCCTTGCTCCTTCCCGTAATTTCTGCAGTTGTATGACTGACAGTCTCATCCGACATAGATTCGTGCTGGGGGTCAATGATGAAAATATCACCAAGCGGCTGTTGCGCTGCCATCAGTTATCGCTCAGACAATGTCTTGATATTTGCCATAGTGAAACATCAGTCACACACCACATTCAGCAAACGCGATTACCGACTGAAACGCACCTGTGTGTCGTATCCAGTTTAACTGACAAAACTGCGAACCCTGTTATCAAGACACGGGTAACGTGCAAATTCTGCGCCGCGCTACGCCCCCAGGATCACGATCAGTGTCCAGGGTGGGACCCAATTTGCTGCAGATGCGGCAGAAGTAATGATTTCTCTCAATGTTTTCAGTCTTCGAAGTTGAATGCACTCAACCGTGACACAACGTCCTCAGACTATCAACAGTCAATCAGCAAGGTGTCGCAGATGGGACCGAAGAAATGCATCTACGCAAGTTTATTGGTTTGGTGACAAAATAGTGTGCTCTTAGTTGAACACGGGTGCTAACATCAACATACCTTCAGCGAAGCGGTTCCCATGAATTCTTATGCTACTGAATCAGGCAATCCCGGGTAAATGGGATGGTTCTAAGCTCCAACTGAAAGGTTTGGCCACAATCAAAGTGGTCAATCCCGAAGACGGCCCTCTAATGCAATGGGCTTTCGAGTTCGTAGAGAAAGAGTTCACACCGATTCTCTGCATTGATTCCATCCAATCTCTCTGCTTCATTCATTTTAACCTTGAACGTTTCGTGCATGCATGGGAAACGGAGAAAGAGGTTAGTGAACAGTATCCGTTTGTGTTTAACCCAGGTTTGGAGAGGTTTGAAACTGTCCTTCATTTGTCGCTGGATATATTAGTACGACCGACGGCATTGCCGGCTAAAAGGACTCCGCTACTTTTACGTGAAAAATCCGCCACCGAATTAAGAAAGTTGACGCAATTCGACCTAATCGCTAAGGTGGATATGCCGACCGACTGAGTTAGTCAAGTTGTAACTGCTACGATAAGGGACGGTACTTCGCATATAACCATAAATCCTAGGTCGTTGAATGAAGCCTTAAGTAGGGAACACTACACACTGACAATATAAGATATCCTGCCCTGTTTTGACCAAAACAAAATACTGCAACAAGGTTGCTCATTCATCGGCTTTCTGGCACGTGATCCTAGCCAAACCATGCAGTACTTTAACAGCGTTTGTCACACACTTCGGGCTTCTTCGGTGGCTAGTTTTACCGTTTGGATTGCAGTTTTCAAGTGAACTTTTTCAAAAGCGGTTATTACAAGCTGTTGACGAACTAGACAGCGTAACGTGTGCAGCAGACAATGTATTGAGTTACGGCTCAACCGAACAGTAACATGACACCAATCTGCAGCGTTGGTTGCAAAACAACATAACGCTCTGGTGAGAGAAGATTGAGCCCCGAAAACCCGAAGTGATTTTTCAGGGACATTTTCTGACATCCGAGGGAATACAGGTTGATCTCAGCAAAATAAGGGCTATGCATGAAATGCCGCAACCTAAAGTCGTCAAGGCTGTTAGTCGTTTAAATGGCACGGTGAACTATTTGAGCCAATTATTGCCAAGACATGTTGAAATCATGACGCCTATCCGGCGAGCACTGACTATAAACTGGGTGTTTTACCGGTCCTAGTGCCTGTCCACTTCGTTGGTCTACTCTTGCGTATAATTTTGCAAGCTTGAGGAAGAATTATTGTAAACATATGTTCGCTTGATAACATTGTGTTTTCATCCGGAAACTGGATCAGAAAGGGTCAAAGCGGAGTTGAGGAGAAGAGCAAGACGCTGCCTTTACCAACATCCAGTTTCTTAGTAGCTGTGCACCAGCACATAGGTTAATTTGATCCAGCTCTACCTTTCGAGGTACAGTGTGACAGTAGCCAAAGTGGAATAGGCGCGGTTCTCATGCAGGATGTTAAACCCTTGGATTTCCGCAGTCGAACGCTCACGGTAGCGTAACGGCGCTATTCACAAATCGAGAATGAGATGCTCGCTGTCGTCTACTAAATGGAGCGATTTAACGATTACACTTTTGAAGGCAGACTACCGTGTCTACTGACCATAAACCGCTCGGGTTAATCGGGTGCTCATTCTGTTGCTCTATCACGAGTGCGGATCCATCGCGGCTGCAACTGCGCGTTGCTACAGCACTACGCACTGCGCAATGAGGCCCGTTAATGACCGCTACCATCTTCAACTAATGAAGAAATTTGATAATACTGGGACTTTGTGCAACGCCAAGCATCCCGGGCGGCCTCGCACTTCCACTTATGACGTTTCGGCTTGTGCTGTTATAGGTCAGTTATGCAGAAAGATTGATCTCAGCATGTAAAAATCTGCCCAACACTGCGCGACTACATCATTTGCTGCGCATCGGCTATTGAAAGAAAGCAAATTCCTTCGGTATGGTGAATTACTGATTCAGGTTTTAACCCATGCGATTCGGAGAAAGGTTTAGAAGTATCCCGCTCTTTATTTCAATACGACGAAGGTAAATGCCACTTTGTTTAGAAATGAGGTAAATTTTCGTCTGCATATTGCAGACAAGCAGCGTTTTGGAGCAACAAATAACCCGCTACGATGCAGCGCTTGGTTGACTGGTCAAAAGTTCGTAGAACGACTTTTCTTTTCTAAGCATGTAACCGGTACATCTTTTAACAGAAATAATGCATTACCTTTTTCAGCATTTTCGTACAAGGAAATGCTGTCTACCTGCGTCACTCCACAAGTCGAGGCGGTTTGCTGAGCACGGTTTGGTGGCAGCAAGATGGTGCAACTGTACATTATGCGCTAACGGTGTGGAAAGTCCAAACGAGCTTTGATTTCCTTTACCAGCTCGATTATTCCCTGTTGATGACTCAGTGATCCTATTCCCACCTCTTTCCACCTTCCTAGCTAATCACATGTTTTCCTGCTTTAGACCATTACATGCTCAAACGAGTATCGTTTTATATTTACTTCAATTGCAGCACACTTCCCAAGGTCACGATTTACCCGTCTACGTTTAACACCACTGTTGCTTTTATCTGTTTCCGCTGCCGTTTTTTAACCTAGTCGTGAATCATTTGTTGTATATTTTGTCCTATAGAAACACGATTAATTCTTCTGTCTCGAGCCTTTTCTGTCCAGACCTTGTGTGTAGTCTAGGTTTATAGCTCTAAATGGCAATATTTATACACAATACCTGCCAAGTAACTCGAGTTAGCCTGTTCCGTCGTTACACGGTAGGGGATCACCAAAACGAGATTTTGGGCACTGTTCGATCGGCCGGGGTGGACCGATGCAGTGACCTTCAAGGTCACCAGTTTTCAACTCCACTGCTTTCTTCCTATGGGGGTGAAGAAAAAAGAGTTTATAAAACCATCACAATGGTCTTAAAGAACAGAAAAAATACATAGCGATCGAATGTAGCAGGGTCACGCTGGAGATGTTGCGAAAAGTGCTAGCCATTGGTACCCAACGAAAGCCGCTCTGTAACCAAAAGGACGATGACCACATAGAAGATCTACTTCATTACTATTTATACCCGGTAGACAAATCTCGTGTAAATATACATTTCCTAGTTAACTAATCAATTCACGACTAAATTGGTGCGATGGTGTATGGTGCTAATGGTGGTGGGAGCCTGGAGAATTCCGACAGCATGGTCTAAAGTAAACAAGACTGTAAAGTGAGAAAAATGTGCAAAAATGCTCCAGGTAGTATGATTCCATGTATCATCAAAAACAGCCAAAAAATTCTTCCGGTTTGTCGAAAGCGAGTTATGAGACTAAAACAGCGCTGGATTTCGTTATTGTTTTGAAATCGCACACCAATCTTTCTTCGAACCCTTAGTTCGATGAACTGTTCCAAACACAACCCAAAGTACAGAGGTTAGTAGAATTACATAAGATCCGGTAACGCAGGTTTTATCTGCATCCGAGAGCGCTGCATAGTACATCGGAGGGATCTGATTAGAACTGCAGCGCAGTAGTTTAGCTCTTTCACATTACAACACCTCACGATTGTTTCGTATTTGTTTAAACTATTCAGACAAGGCGAGCCTTTGGTGTGTGGCAATGGCTATCTGTACACTGTAAAATGTTGCAAACCTAACTGCGTCACAGGTTACCCAGCATCATGGCCTTTCTGTTAACAGAAGGGTTGGAATGCGTCTATAGATAAAATAGTATCGATGCGATTGATTGCATGTGCGCGTTCACTAGACACAATCATGTATCGCTTGTTGCACTCCCAAGTTATCGCGATACTCACCCTCCATGTCGACATAACACTCGGATGGTTGACCAGGCATCAGATGACATTGACGTCTGTAGAATTAGTATAGGACCTAAAGCTGTCCATTTCAACGTTGAGTCGATGCACGGGTCTTAGTCACATTTGTTTTATTAACTACACATTGGGCACCCGATAGTATGATTCCACTTAAAGACCAAAGCAGCATAATAATAGCTTCTGGTTTGTTGGAAGCGAGTGCCATGATGTGTTTCGTCATCAGATGAGGCAGTAACAATCGCCAATGGAAACTTAACCGCTGGGAACCATGTTGTCTTTTTCATTGCTAAAGCAGCGTGCCAGTGACCATTTGACAGCGATTGCGTTGGCTTGCTTACTAACCTCTTCGAACGCCATGTACCCGTACATCGTGGTAACAAAAATCCACGGGCTGCAGGCGTGTTGCTCATGCATTCACTCATCAGAGCAAAACGCATAGCCGGCTTGGTCTCTCTGACCATACATCATGACGCAAACTGGTAGAGGTGACGCATTCGTGCCACTTACGCATTTATTCATCAGAACCAAGCGCTTGCTTCGTTTACATATCCATCGTAGTCCATACATGTAGCGGTGATGCAGCCGTGTTGTGCACACATTCATCCATCAGCGTAGAACGCAATACCACTGTGACTAGATGAGAGAATTTTCGGCAAACTAACGTTTACTATTTGAGATCTGGCAATTCAGAGTGCTTCCGTGTCACGTAAATGCATGCGGGGGTTAAAGACATACTCATATAACCGACCAGCTTTGCCAAACACACGGTACGTATACTTATGTTTATAAGTTACATAATTTTACATATTTACTTTCAAATCTATCTAAAATATATTAATTGCTGCACAATCATATGTACGCTGACAGTTGCAAAGATGTAAATACCAAGGTGGCACCCACAAACGGTTCCATACACTTCTGTCTCTCTAAACGTAATATGGAGGATATTTGTGGAATGTGCACTGAAACAGCTGTCGGTTTTGATCCTTCGTGCTGTCATATCCCGATCTTGAGCTCACCAATCAGCGAGCCTTGCGTTGGATGCCTATTTTGCACCCCACCAACTAAGCAGCTAGCCACCAACGTTACGGAGAGCGGGCACGTTGTTAACCAACGGCATTTCTCAAATGACCAATAGTCCGACCCGCCTTCCCGCATTTCCGGACTCACTTCTACTCGTTGACTCACAAGCACTACTAGATACAGCGTACCTGTAGACCAGCGCGCTCACCGTTAACTGCCTGTTCTTTTGCATTTGCCCTTAGTCGCACTGTGACGCAATATACCGAGAGTAGACACAATTTCGAATGCCATACTGACTTCCTGTCAGCTAAGTGCCTCTATACAAAATCATCAAACTTCCCGTTTCGAGCTCACATAGATATCTGCAGCGTGAAACAAATTATTTCAGCAAAGCGCACTTCTCTTTCCTCATCTCCCGCGCAAGTAAACAGCGTTTTGTTGTACATACCATTAAAATCATCAAGGTAGCAGCTAAAGGAAATAAGAATGACAACTACACAAACGTAATCAAGTTTGAGAAACTGGCCATTCTTTCTTTCTCCTTCACGTCTTAGTGTTGTCATGCAAGTTTAAGCGCGAATTGCCATAGTCTTAGCTCACGTGCACCTCTGGTGGCTAGGTCTCGTTAGGTTGCAACACAAGTTAGACTGGCCACTCAGCAGGTGTGAGGCACTGTCTGGGGCTATTTAGGCGTGTTAGGTTTGATATTGGACGATTGGCGGGGATCGGTGTTTCTTACGGTGTGAAGGCAGTTTTTCACAGCGGTTGCAATCTCCGGTGTGATGACGCTAACATTGCAGCAACATTGTACCAACCTTAACGATATCTATACTCATCGCAACCCTACAAATGTTAAACAACAGAGTACATGGTGGTTTGCCATAAATTATAGGCATTATGTGCGTCACAGAAGTTTATCTCACGAGCCACTTCACACATCATCAGACGTTACATCATACAGCTTGACAACTAACCCACAGTGCGTTCAAAAGAAAGCTTGGGAGAGCGGCCCCATAACAAATGTTGTAAACTCAGTTAACACATCCAAGCTTTTGCTTCGGGTGTCACTCCAAAAAGATTTACCGAAGAAAGCTATTCCCGTGACCATGGTGATGGAAAACTCTAGTGTACGCTCAGGTGGTACTGTGAAATACATCAAAGCGTCACTGTGGGCGCAATTGCACCTTTTAGCTCTTTTACGTTCGTCTAGAAACGAATCGCCATATCCAGAAAGTCACATATGTAGTTAGTTACTTATAGAAACAGCGCATATGGAACAATGGAACAATGGTGTATTACGGATAAAAAAAGCAATGCTTAACAAGTCCCGTGGAATACAAATTATGGTGATCAGTACATTTCATAATAAAATGAAAATCGTTTTTATTGCGATCAGTACATTTCATAATAAAATGAAAATCGTTTTGGTGGACTCACCGTAGACTTATGTAGAATAACGAGGATGTATAAAAATCCATTGAGACGTCTCCTAGTTCGAATATAACATTCTCAAATGTTCTACACACCCAAATGATGCAACGTACATTTGCGTATTCCACCCTCCGTGTATCGTGCTTAGATATCATTTTAGGATTGTGCAGGAGGTTCCGCAGTTGCTTAATATGTACAGAATAAATAAAAATTCTTAGTTGGTTCTCGAATGCACTAGGTGAGATAAATAGTTCTTGAGTATCATTTTAATTTTTAGTAATACATTTAGTTTATAGAGTGACCTAGACTGCCAACGTCAGAATAAAAGTATAGTGTTGCTGGCATTCCATACGCATAGGCATTATTCGTGCAGTAGTCCGAGTTTACAAACTGCTCATTGTTAAGCTGCTGCTTTGTTTGTGAGACTGCGACCATCTGTCTGCTCAGTCACCTAACCAACCGACCAAAGAAAACGAAAACCCAAAACTCTGTAAACATAGTATTTTCCACAGACTTGGTCATTTCTTTATTAGTGAACCATATATACTAATGCTGAAATGCTTGGTCACGTACTCTTGAGTGTCTGGCCACGGCCAACATGAGCGAGTACCTTATCACTGGTTTCCCATATGTAACAGAACCTTGCGCCACCGTGTTTAACTGCTTTATACCACTTGGGCGCCGCCTTGTATCTGTTGGCCAATCTACTCGAACCTCATTCCCAAATTTGGCATAATGGACAAATGTGATTTCTCATCCGTGAGAGTGCCCTTCCCCTGAATCTGACAAATCACGTGCATTCCGGCAACCTGACGCGCACTGTAGCCACAACGCGGGGTTGCCCTCTTGTGTGTGGATATTATCTCCATTTGGGTCTCTTTTTACTGTTGCATTACTTACAGCCAACTCATTTGGTAAACATAGGGTCAGAAGCTAATTAGCAGCTAATAAAAATAATATACGAGAGAAAATACAACCGGAACCTAGCCAATTATCAAAGAACTTGCTGGTGTTCAACGGTGCCATTTGTTTTATCAATACCGTTTAAAAGTTAAAACCAGTTTGGGGTACATATAGACAGATTAATGTAAACTGCAACGTTTTTCATATATAGGCATATGACGAATAGTTCCGCACTCACCTTAGCTTGAAAAACGAAGTGACACAGGCGGTGACATTCAATTTGTTGTCTCCTTGGGCTGGTTTCTTTTGACAACTGGGTTACTAGTATCTTCTGAAAAATTTCTAGCAGTACGGTGATTCTTTCAGACGATAGACAAATGAAGAAACAGCAAGGTAACTTACCCGATTTGGTGGTGTTCTTATGCAAAACGTATCGTCTGTATCGTCCACAAGATGACGTTTTTGCATATGCCCTTTCCATGGACGTAACTTGCAGAAGGTTGCACACTAACATATTGAGTTGCCTGTTTGGTGAAGTAAACCTACTTAATGTAGTTCGTCTTCAGAAATGACTGACCCATGTTCGGTAACTGCCTAATGGTGTTCGAAAACAGGCACTCAAGTTTTGGCCGCAGTGTTGCCATTATTCGGAAAACAAGTGCTAATGACAACGGTTAACATAAATCTCTTTTCGGTGCATAAACTTACCAGACAGTACTCAGAGTCAGTAATGAGATTAGAAATTTAGGTTTTTAGTAAAAAAAAACGGTTATCACAGCATTCAGAATATAAATACGGAATGCCAACTTTAACCTACAGGTCTCTACATTTGGTATAGACCACGATACCATTATTGAGGCAGTAGTTATAAATAAAGTCACAGGCGGTAGCTTGCGGGTTAGCCTATATCATTATGGATTCTCGTCACACAATTTACAGCGAAATTCACGGAACAGTTAACGGCACATTATGCTTCATTCCGCAACAAAATGCGGCCAAACGGTACGTTCTCCTTTAAATACACACACATCGACTACACCATGTCACAAAAGGAAGGCACTTGGTTTATTATGCAGACAGTTCACAGACACGCCCACCTTTCCTCTGGTGGAATTCGATTGGCATCTTAATGCGTTGCCCACGGCAGCAACTAAATCCATGGTCAAGATAACAACTTTTCAGCAAGCAAATACACGTGCTTACGGTGTGCAACGCAGATATGACGTAAAACGCCATATACCGATCACAGTTGGACAGAATTTGCGATTGAGAACCATTGTAATGATGGCGTTTGACGACCGCTACAACGGTTTCCGAAGTAGGTGCAATAAAGGAGTGAACATATCGGATTCTAGAACAGCAAAACAGATACACTCACAACTAATGCTGCTGATTTCCAGACTACTTGCTTGTGTCTCTAAGCCAGAAGAAAGGAAAGTGAACGACGCAAGAGGTTCATGTTACTGTGTTCATGCAGCTAACCTTAATCAAGGAATGCTTTACATTCTATGTGCGTGTGCAAGTTATCCATCCGCGAGATATTACTAATGCACACAGCCTACCGCCGTTGATTACCACATCATCAGAATGACATGCTAGAAACGGATTTTCGGGATAATGTAAACCTTGCGGATGATGTTTACAAACTTGACAAGTTTGCTGTCTAAACCTTGGGTGGCTGCATTGACTTGCATGTTCTCTGCCACTACGCAACACATGATAAGCTGTGTCATTGGGTTAACGGAGTTATACATAATTCTTTACAGCACCTTAACATGCGTCTCAAAAACGAACTCGCAAACGCATCCAGTGCCCACGTGACCAAATAACAGCAGAAAAGTGCATCAAGGAATACGCTGTGAAGGTCATTTCTGCCTCCCAATACCGATGAAAGTCCTTTTTCACAATCTAATTAAGGTCCCAGCTTAGGTATAAAGTATATAGTACATCAAGTTGTTCCAGAAAAGATATATATACCTAGATGCAATTCCAAAAGATTGGTCTAGTAGCTATCAGGTAGCACATATCGGGGTACCGAGAGTCCTGGCTATAACATAATACCGGGAACAGTGGATTTCAAGCAAGGCATCACTTCGGAAACACGGATGCTCCTGGTAAAACCTCGCAGCAGAATGCCGGACTGGGTATCTTCCACGTGAATAGCTGTCTTGAGTAGAGGCTGCATGGTTATTCGTCCATTCGGCTGCTGGGTTGGCCATCTACCACAACTGTGTTCGTTACCACCGTAGTCTCAGACACATGCATTCACCCGCCATATTGCTGACCTATCCGCTTTTCCCGCTTTCCGAAGACATGCCATTTCTTCTTTTCGCTGGGCCATACCGGTCGTGCGCACTCGGGTTTTCTGTGCTTGGCCCCCAGTCTCTTTGTACCGCATCGATTCCTTTCGCCCTCACTTTCAAAATCTTTCCTTGTACGTTTATTATGACTGCTCTGCAATACCATCCGTACCGTCTTCCAACGCGTGTGCGCTTTCTGCCTTTTACTGAGGGTAACGGGTATCCTCGCTTTCTGGTGTCTGCTCAGGTCGAGCTTTACTGTGATGCACAACATTCCGTTAACTGATGTTGCATTTTCTCTTGACGTGGTACTGCCTTTTATTCCTTTAGCCTACAAACACATTCTTGTCCGTCACCATAAGTCTGATTTGAATACTGGTTGCACCCATAGTCCTTCTAAATTTAGAGGTGGGAGTATTCTTCATCAATGATCACAGTATTGAATGCCTTAGCATTCTGTTCGGAAATCGATCGCACAGAGTATCATCCGGAGTTATTTGTAGCTATTATAAAAATGTAGCGGGTGGTAGCAGCGCTCTTGTTCTGCGACTGAATACTCGTTACACCGCACTTGCTCTGAGTTCGGCAACTCACAAGTTTCTGTGATTTGGTAGCAGTATTAGATCAAATACAGGACTGGTATAACTCAGCAAATCTCACCCTGCTTTCAGCGGCGCCGGTACACTATTAAGCCCGAACAACATGGTCGCTATACACAGGCCCAAATAACTCAGTATCCGACAACATCAGTCGTTTCCTCTTTGGAGAGTGTGGATGCCACGCGACTAGCGAGCACATCAACAGAACTGGACCGAAGCTACAATTACGTGCAATCGTGGCAGTACGTTAAATGATATCGTTGTATCTGGTGACACATGGGTTCGTCACTGTAACTAACTCAGACCGGGACCCTAAAAGATGGTTACACAGGACCAGTTGCCCGCAAAATTGAAACAACACCTATTGATGGACACCTTCGAGAACGCGGAGGAGAAAACGGTAAAAAACATGTAACCATCCAACTAGGACATCCGACTGTTCCCCCCCCCACCCCGATCGAACAGAAGGCATTCGCAGGCAGCAAACAAATCTACAAGTAAACCCTCATCAAAAACATTGAGGATAAGCTTTAATGGGTGAGGTTAAAGTGTTGTTAAAGTCCAGCCAAGCTCACACGGGTTTCGCTGGCGTCAGTAAACTATTGGACCCAAACAACACGATCGTTATCCGGAAGCCCAAACTACTCAGTGCAGAGCGAAGCTCTCCCTACGGAAATAGTCACCAAGGGCCCACCTATCTGAGCAGATTACAACGGAGTTGTCCTTAGTAAGGGCGCGGCCAACACATCCCACACAGCTGGCAAGGAACTCTCCCGAGTCTCACTATTTTATCTCCCGGACTCTACGCAAGTCTACACTCTGCCTCCTGAGATGTGTTCATGTGAATGCCTTAGCCACCGCGCACTCTCAACAATTGTGATGTGCCCAACATCTCAACAACCACGAATCTGCCCATATCTGCGTGAAGATAGGAACACTACATGGCAGCTCGTGTGCCAACAAACACGCCTTGCTTTATAGTTTATACAATTACTACTGTTTTAGTGAACTATCAGTAGGAAAGTTTAGAATGTCCGGTTGCCTTGGTTGAAGCAGTAAACGCACTCTTACTATTGGTCAGTCTTTGTTTTGCGGGTCTCGGTACAGTTCTGCTGCGTTTACCTGTTCCGCTTGCCTTATCAATTGCGAGTTCTCGTCAGCACCTTAAGTCCACTAACCGTCTCAATACTATCCGTCAAGGCTACTGCGCGTGGAACCAACAATTGCGTGCGTTCGTGTGTTTCCACTAGGAGTAGAAACGCAACAATAACGTCTATAACACGGTCTTCCTTTGTCTCTTCTGCATTTTTGTGCACTCTCTTTGCATCATTAACTATCAATTCAGCTTTTCTATTTGTTCAGCTCTGGTTAAGGGGGGAGTTACAACAAGGAACGTTGTGCGCGGTGGTTGCGGCGAATGCTTGATGCCAACGGCACCGCTGTTACTGACAGGTGTCTGCTGATTTGTGACAACGCACCATGCCACACGGATCTGGAACGTGTGTTCCAAGAGGACCGTTACCAATCAGGGAGGCTATTGCGACTCGCACCATATTCGCCTTCACTGAACCCAATAGAAGGCGTTTGGAGTATCATCAAGGCGAACGTCAAACAAGCCATGCGGCACCTCACGTACAAGTGTCCACGGGTTGGAATGTCGTCTAACAAGCTTGCTCATGCGTGACAGATACCAGATGTAATTATTAGGTCCAGTGTGTTAGATTGTCAAGTATTTGCGTATACCTACTCCTTCAATGTATGCGTGAAATAGTATCCACAAACATCATATTTTTATAACGAACTCACTGAATGAGCCAAGAAACATGAGCATATTGAAATCGCCGCCAGTTACCTTAAGGTATCCAGGAAGAAATGGAAGTTCATGGAAAAGCTTGACTATATTGTCAACACTATCAGAGGAGAAATGGGCTGGGCTGCATAAACAAGATATCAAGAGGTCTGGCTGACCTCCAATGGTTCGAATCCATACTGAGCTTTGTAGTTGACAAGGAATTTATTTTGGGAAGATAATGCATAAAATTCATTGAAAATGTATCTAACATATCCACTGCCAAATTGTTTGGCATGTCCATTACAGAAGCTGTCTGTCCTGGAATGTGCAGCGTTGCATCAGATGTGTCAGCCGAATGCCATCTAGTTGTTGATAGAACCACATGCAAGCTTGACAGAATAATGCAGGGGAATAAATTAAGTAATTTGTTTTTCATTGATCACGTATGGAGGAGGAATAATGCATATGATTGGTAGCCACAGGGTTCCTTCGTCGCAGCGCTAGATTTGACAGTATCGTCTTAACAAAATAGTCGTGCGCTGCTATCTGTAGTTCTTGGATTGCACACGTCAGGCGATATGGCAATAAATACTGGCGCCACTGGTATTGGAATAACCAACAGGTTTAGGAATAAACTAAGGTCAGCAAGGGAGGTTTTGTTTGCTTTATGAGAATGTCACGTGACTGGTCGTGCCCCAACAAGTTCCATAATGAAGTATTGGGAAGCGGCTGGAGAGATTTGTGTTACTGTGTCTGATCGTCATTCATTGACACGTTGCCTAGCATCCGGGGAAGTACAGGCGCTGAACAGTATATATGTATGAGGACTGCCCTGAATTGTGTTAGAGGCAAATGTTTGATCAGAAGTGAAAGCGGACTGTGAATAGACAGCATCAGAGCGGTATGAAGTTCAATGGGTGATGGTCAGTTCACCGGTTAGTTAATAAAATAATGCAATAAGTGGCAGTTGATAATCAGCAAAACACTGTTTAAATTTGCAAGAAGTCGGATTTCTCAGGAGGACACACGTAGGCAGAATATTCACTGTTTATCACCTGGGTGTCGGTAGAAGGCACCCATAAATTTGAAACCGGCTGTAGTCTGTTGTTTGTAGAAAGTGCAATATTTGTGCTAGATGGAGCTGCGTAAGCTGATAATCATGAGGTACATCGTGTCCTGCATGGTTTTATAAAATAGTGGTGGAATTCAAATGGGCCGAGTTAAAGTGCTTTAACTGAGGTATGTATTTGGTGAGGCTGTTACGGTAGATTTTGGTATGTCACAGTGATACAGTTCGGTTACTCGCCATGTTAGCCAAGGTGTTCGGCTGCGTCCGATTACGTTTCGTCCTGGGGACACGTGTGAGCAAACTTGCGTCTGGTATTGAATTGCTTTCCTAGCAGTTTAGAAGCTAAGATTTGTTTGTGTTAGAGAGCAGGAAGATAAGGTGAAATGGCACTGTTCATATTTGTGCCGCTGCGGTCTTGAGTATACATTTTAATATGTGGCTATGCACAAAGATAAGGTTTGCACGGTAATTGGTTGGGGCGTTAACGAACTCAAAAATGAAAGTGACTGCTGCGGCATTCCGCGAGGTGAATATTGGATAAAACTTTGTTTGTATACAATGCGGGAGTTAGAAGTCATACTTTTGGAATTTTCTTTTTCCATGTGGGCGTGAGCGTTTCAAGGTTCTCGAAGTTTGAGGCTAACTGCGATCACTGAACTTATTTTTGTCATTATGCAACTAAACAACAGGAATATGTCCAAAACTATGAAAGCGATGGTATTGAAAGACAGCATTAGAGGCAGTGCTAATGCCAGTGATGCCTGAGTGATATATCACTCGCAGTATCGATGACGATAAAAACAGGGAGGTTGAAGATAACAGATTTACAGCAGTCTAAAGTAGGCACCGTATTTTCTCGTGTATTGCTTTGGAAGAGAGTTGCAGCTTCCAGCCAGTAAGACAACTGAAACTTCGAGTTAGACCCCCCTTTTCGAACGCGAGTAGATGGTTAAGCAGATTCGGAGTATTTGTCAGTGTCTCATATGTCGGAATCTCTATGAAGCACATTGACTTCGGAAGCATTAACCATAGCAGCTAGTGAAAACAAAGATGATTTGCTGATTTCAGTCTGTAGGGGGCTTTGTGTTCTTTGGTGTTTTGCGTCCGGAAGGAGAGCTTGCTTTGCAGGTAGGTGGCATGATGCTTAACTGCATAAAAAATTGACAAAAAATACATTGCTTTAGTCCACGGTCTTGACTGGTGAGGTTAACAATCACTGCAGTGGGGTTTCGTCAGGATTAATGATAATAAGCCCCGAGGTTTTTTTTGTTGACGTAGTTAGTCGACGGTCTACAAAGTTTTGTACAAGTTGTTGGGTTTAGAAAGTAACAACCGTAAGGCGCAATTCACTTTTACTGGACTTGTTTAGCCGTTGCAAACCCAGCAAAAGGTAGATGGGTTAATTATACTTGGAAGAGAGTGCTTTATATTTTCCAGAGGCAAGCAATCAGGTACGTGGTATACCATTGCCTTCTGGTGCGGCGGACAGGTTCTGTAACTTCGTTCCTAAGTACTGCCAACAGCTCAACAGCCACGTGCATTTCTTTGAAACTCTCGGATTTTATTAATCTCAACAACTGCGACAGCCATATAAGATTTTCCATAGTCGTAGTCATCACAAGCATCTATACTTTAAGTAAGACAATACGTGAATATTAACTTAAGCCGCACTAAGTGGATCAGTAATTATTCGTCTGCATTTCTATACCACGGAAGAATGTATGGATGGTGAGGATGGTATTACTGTCTAAACTCATCTTTTTGCAGAACATGAAGGAGCCCAATGTTTATCTCGTACTGCCAGCACTTAACAAATAACATATATAATCGATAGACAGTAGGAGAACCGTGACAGACGTTACACACTGCAGATGTGCCGATACAACAAAATGGATGTGAATTGGCAATAAGGATGCTATATGCAGTCTATAATATACTGGGAAAGTAATTAAGAACACAAAAGGATCTACAACATACTTAGGCGCAGTTTCGATGTCTGAACAGCCGCCTGAAAACGCACCGAATTTAGTTTCCGACTGGTAAATGGGATGTTGCTGATCTTACAAGCGAGTTAACCAGGAGCAGCCAGCAAACGGAAAATACTGAACTCCTGTATCTGCTCTATAAATAACCATGTCTTCTTAATAATGATTTGTGATCGCCTCCAGAAGCTCTCCTTGTTATTGGTAGTGTAACAAGTTATGCTGACAGAAGAGAAGAGGCTGGTGCGCGGGTCCATGCTTATTTTTGATGAACAGCATTCGAACCCACTGTCGATTGACATGCAGATTGCGGAACGCACACTACCTGACAGTATGAGAATGTGAAAAGCGAAGTTGAATGGTTTCATCACTCAGACTCAGCTGGATTCCCATCCGCTGTCTAGCCACCTGGCCAGGTCCCAGTGCGTTATTTGCAACGAATCCAGACTTGTGCTTGAGGCTTTTGATCTCAGAGTTGCGGATGAGCAAAATTCGGATCTCTCAGAGGTAATTAAGATAATTGGTGAATACTGTGAAGGCCAAGGAAAAAGATGCTTCTGAGATGACTGTTGTTATGTAGCAATCAGCTATCAAAAGAGTTGTTCAATACATATATTACAAAATTGGAGATTCTAGCAGAAACGTGTAACTTATGTGATTCTATGCTGGACTTCCTGGTACGCGGCCGCATCGTGATCAGTATGAGAAATGAAGACCTACTTCGCTGCCTTATGAGGCAGAGAAAACTATCCCTGAATCAGAATATAAGCATCCGGCTTGGCTAACCAAGAATACCTAATAACTCTAAAATTTGCGAGCGGGTACGACACAAGAAAATTATGCAGTTCCGAATACCAGCAAATGCACATCTAAACCATCCGTGGGGCAATAGCAGATTTGTCAACTTTATGATCATAAACGTTGAAAGCCAAAGGACATTTGTCCGTTTTACACAAGACCTATATGAAGTGTACAAAGAAAAACTATTTTTTTGCTGTCGCAATTCGGTCAACATCATTGCGGTAGACAAAGTCAACACGAAACACAAGTGCTCTCGATAAATAACTTGGAGCATCACGGTGAGCAGCAGTGTGTTGTATAACACTGTTAGTTCAAGGACCTGCAATTCTCTTTCAGCTCCATTTAGAAACTACCGTCAACATAGTACGTGAGAGACATTGTGTCGGAGTTAACTGCAGTAATGCACAGCTTTGTAACAACTTGTAAAATGAGTAGAGACTACGAGGGAAATGGAACACCATCGTGACGGCTGTCAGCCCATAGCAAGGAAGGGAAGACTAGCTTGAGTACCCGGTTGTATCAAAAGATGGTATGCCAATCTTTGGCATTAATCCCATCCAGCGGTTTGCTTTGATTTTGTTTAAGTATGACTGCTTTGTTCACTCGTGTCAGGCGGCCGTAGCTAGTGGCGATCTGTAACCTGCCATGTTTGATAGAGTTGTTGGGAACTTTGAGTGATGCGCTCCTTTTTGTTAAATAAGTCCGCTACACCAGCAGCTTTGCTAGCTGGAATGGTACCCATAGCCTTGCGTGAAAAGCTATTGGAGGAACTGCACAACATTTCTTGTTTGGGTGTCATAGCCAAGTTCGATGAGCCGACAAGTTTGATAAGACAAGTGGCAATTGTCACCAAGGTGTCCCTTCATTTGCGTGTGTGCATCGACCTCCCAATACCGACACTAGGGGAAATGCTGCTGTATTTACCCAATGTAAAGCTGCTCACGATTGTCGACATCGCTTTAGTCTTCTGACAAGTAGCATTTGACGAAGTGTTGAGCTATCTGAGCACATTTGGAACGCCTTTTGGACAATTTACATGGCTTTGTTTGCTCTTCGGTTTGAAAGCATCGGAAGAAATATCATGGAAGGGGTTGCTGAAAGCATGGCATGATCTAACTGGTGTATTTTGTGTAAATGACGTACCGATTATTGTTGCTACTTGAGGAAAACACGAGCGTCAGCTGCAGCAGTTTCCGCAACACTGCAGTTAAGGAAACATGAAACTGAAACATGGAAATGTCGCGTTACACAAAATCGAACTAGCATTTCATAGACACATGTTGAGTTTAAGAAGATTGAAAGGGAATCCATCGAACATCAGAGCCATAAACCTGATGACTGCCCACACTGATGCGTAGGTAGTTAGCAGGCCAAACTGTTGATCAACTACCTGATCCGTTTCCTTCCAAGTTTGGCTGATGTGCTGATGCTGATTCGATGGCTAACGCATAACGGTGCCAAGCTTGGCACTACTGTTCTGATCAAACAAATGTCTTTCAGAAGATCAAGAGATTAATTACGGAAGCGCGTTTGCTTACATACTTTGCTTCATCTCTTCCACACGAGGTTCAGTGTGACAGTAATCAATGCGGTATAGAAGATCTGCTTTTGCAAAGCGGCAGGCCTATCGATTTTTGAAGTTGTAAACTCACAGAGGCCGAGTGTCATTACGCACAAAGTGGGAAGGAAATGCTGGTCGGGTCTTACGCCATAGAACGCTTCGACGGTTATGCGTTCAGTTGTAAAACAACTGTCTTCGCTAAACACAAAACGGGGGTATCTATCGTTAATAAACTACGCCTCATTGTTTCACGCCGTCTGCTGAGGATGCTCATTCGTCTGTCCATCGACAAGGATCCCAGATGCACGTTGCCGACATGCCGTCTATAGAGCATTTATCGGACACAGAAGGAGAGAAGACCTGAATTTTGTCCACGCCACACAACTGATCATCGTTAATGAGAAACATTGGAAGCAGCTCCAACGGTGCACAGAGTACGGCGAGTAATTCAGGATTCTGCATCACGCGACGAGGAACGGATGATCGGAAGACAAGAAAAACTGTCTAAAGAGCTAACCCGTTCTTCTACTTTTACGATAAACTCTTCGCCCAAGACGTATTCATATTCACGGGAAACAGGATAACAGTTCCCATGGTACTGCTACACTCGGTGCTGGAGCTGGTAAGCTGTGCATGAGGAAATGAGCTGACATTCTGGCCGAAAATCACCAGCCAAAAGCGTAAGTACTTTTTAAAAATTTGGACTCGCAGGACACCATGTGCACAGTCGAAAATGCCGTGGATGTTTCGTGACTACCGGACTGGTTCTGAGCGATGGTCGCCCTGGAATATTTTCGTTCACGTAAGGAAGATTTAATTGATTGGGATCGCTTATTTCAGTGACTACTTCGAAACTGACTCCCTTGCGATGACCAAGTCGCACCCCAATTGAAGTAGTTACGGTACCAATTGGCTCGGAATGGAAGATTCGAGCTGGGAATATCTGAGAACCCCCCGTAAATTAGTGTAGCAGTTTCGCGAACTTAGCAAGAAGTGGGATTTCCGTCGCCTTACTAGTCTAAATCAGAGCTAATCAAATGGAAAAGCTGAATTGGTACTTAATGATGCAGAGAGTGCACACAAATGCAGAAGCGACAAAGGAAGACCGTGTTATAGACGTTATGGTTGCGTTTCGACTCCTAGTCGGAACGAACGAACGCATTCAATTGTTGGTACCACGTGCAGTATCCAAGACAGATAGTATTGAGACGATTAGTGGACTTAGCTAGCTGACGAGAACTCGCAATTGATAAAACAAGCAGAACAGGTAAACGCAGCAGAACTGTGCCGAGACCCGCAGAACAAAGACTGACCAATAGTAAGAGAGCGTTTACTGATTCAACCAAGGCAACCGGGCTTTCTAAGCTTTCCTATTGATAGTTCATTAAAATAGTAGTAATTGCATAAACTATAAGACAAGGCGTGTGTTTGTTGGCACGTGATCTGCCATGTAGTGTTCCTATCTTCACTCAAAGGTGGGCAGGTTCGAGGTTGTTGAGATGTTGGGCACATCACAATTGTTGAGATTGCTCGGTGGCTAAGGCATTGCCATGAACACATCTCAGGAGGCAGAGTGTAGAATTGCGTAGAGTCCGGGAGATAAGATAGTGAGACTCGGGAGAGTTCCTTGCCAGCTGTGTGGGATACGTTGTCCGCGTCCTTACTAAGGACAACTCCGTTGTAATCTGCTCAGATAAGTGGGGCCTTGGTGACCGTTTTCGTAGGGAGAGCTTCGCTCTGCACTGAGTGGTTTGGGCTTCCGGATAACGAGCGTGTTGTTTAGGTCTGATAATTTACTGACGCCGGCGAAAACCGGGTGAGTTTGGCAGGACAGTAACAACACTGTAACATCACCCCTTAAAGATTATCGTTACCGTTTTTGATGAGGGTTTACTTGTAGATTTGTTTGCTCCCTGCAAATGCCTTCTGTTCGACCGGGGAGGGACAGTCGGGTGTCCTAGTTGGATGGTTACATGTGCTATTTAACTTTTTCTCCTCCGCTTTCTCGAAGGTGTCCATCAATAGGTGTTGTGTCATTTGTGCGGGCAACTGGCCCTGTGTAACCATCCTTTGTGGTCTCGGTCTGAGTTGTTTACAGTGACGAACCCATGTGTCACCGGACACAACGATATCATTTAATATACTGCCACGGTTGGACGTAATTGTCGCTTCGGTCCAGTTCTGTTGATGTTCTCGCTAGTCCCGTGGTATCCACACTCTCCAAAGAGGAAACGACTGATGGTGTCGGATATTGGGTGCACAGAATATGGCGAGTAATGTAATGTGTGACTTTCTAGATATGGCGATACGTTTCTAGACGGACGTAAAAGAGCTAAAAGGTGCAATTGCGCCCACAGTGACGCTTTGATGTATTTCACAGTACCACCTGAGAGTACACCAGAGTTTTCTATCACCTTGGCCACGGAAATAGCTTTCTTCGGTAAATTTCTTTGGAGTGACACCCGAAGCAGAAGCTTGGATGTGTTAACTGAGTTTACAACATTTGTTATGGGGCCGCTGTCCCAAGCTTTCTTTTGAACGCACTGTGGGTTAGTTGTCATGATGTATGGTGTATGGTGTAACGTCTGATGATGTGTGAAGTGGCTCGTGAGATAAACTTCTGTGACGCACATAATGCCTATAATTTATAGCAAACCACCATGTACTCTGTTGTTTAACATTTGTAGCGTTGCGTTGAGTATAGATTTCGTTAAGATTGCTACAAAGCAGATTGTGCAGTGTTAGCTTCATCACACCGGACATTGCAACCGCTGTAAAAACTGCCTTCACGCCGTACGAAACACCGATCCCCGCCAATCGTCCAATACTAAACCTAACACGCCTAAATAGACGAACGTTCTACACAGACAGAGCCTCACGCGTGTTGAGTGGCCAATCGAACTTGTAGTGTTGCGACCTAACGAGACCTAGCCAGCAGAGGTGCACGTGAGCTACGATTAGGGCAAGTCGTGCGTAAACTTACACGACAACACTAAGACGTGAAAGGGAAAGAAAGAATGGCTCATCGCTCAAAGTTAACTACGTTTGTGTAGTTGTCATTCTTATTTGCTTTATCTGCTACCTTGATGATTTTAATGGTATATACAACAAAACGCTGTTTACTTACGCCGGATATGAGGAAAGAGAAGAGAGCTTTGCTGACACAATTTGTTCCGCGCTGCAGATATCTGTGTGACCTCGAAACGGGTTTGATGATGTTGTATAGAAGCAAATCGCTGACAGGAAGTCAGTATGGCATTCGAAATTGTGTTTACTCTCGGTATATTGTGTCACAGTACGACTAAGTGCAAGTGCAAAAGAACAGGCAGTTAACGATGAGCGAGTTGGTCTACAGGTACGCTGTTTCTATTAGTGCTTGCGAGTCAACGGGCAGAAGTGAGTCCAGAAACGCGGGATGGCGGGTCGGACTATTGTTCATTTGAGCGATGCCATTGGTTATCGACGTGTCCGCTCATCGTAGCGTTGGTTGCTAGCTGATTGGTTGGTGGGGTGCAAGCTAGGCACCCCAACGCAAGGCTCGCTGTTTGGTGAGCTCAATATCGGGGATGTGACAGCACGAATGCTCAAGACTGACAGCTGTTTCAGTGCACATTCCACAAATATCCTCCATATTACGTTTAGAGAGACAGAAGTGAAAGGAAACGTTTGTGGGTGCCACCTTGGCATTTACATCTTTGCAACTGTCAGCGTGCATATGATTATGCAGTAATTAATTAATATGTTTCAGGTAGATTTGCAAGTAAATATGTACAAGTATGTAACTTATAAACATAAGTATACGTACCGTGTGTTTGGAAAAGCTAGTAGGTTATATGAGTAGGTCTTTAACCACCGCATGCATTTACTTGACACGGGAGCACGCTAAATTGCCAAATCTCAAATAGTAAACGTTGGTCTGCCGAAAATTCGCTCACCCGATCACAGTGGTATTACGTTCTACGCTGATAGATGAATGTGTGCGCAACATGGTTGTATCACCGCTACGATTATGCACTATGCTGAATGTGTAAACGGAGCAACCGTTTTGTTCTGATGAGTAAATGTGTAAGCGGCACGGCTGCATCACCGCTAGAAGTTGGCGTTATGATGTATGAGCAGAGAGACCAAGCCAGTTATGCGTTTTGCAGCCCGTGGGTTGGTGTTGCCACGATGTACGGGTACATGGCGTTCGACCAGGTTAATAAGCAAGCCAGCGCAATCACTGTCATATGGTTATTGGCACGCTGCTTTAGCAAGGAAAAAAGACACATAATGGTTCCGAGCGGTTAATGTTCCATTGGCGATTGTTGCTGTCTCAGTTGATGACGAAACACAATCATGACCAAGGCTGTTATAACTCTGCACTCGCTTCCAACAAACCAGAAACTATTATTAGACTGCTTTGGTCTTAAAGTGGAATCATACTATCTGGTGTCCAATGTGTACTTAATAAATCAAATGTGCTTATGACCCGTGCATCGACTCAACATTGAAATGGACAGCTTTAGGTCCTATACTAATTCTACAGACGCCGATGTCACCTGATGCCTGGTCAGCCTTCCGAATGCTATGTCGACATGGAGGGTGAGTATGCACGATACGTTGGGGATGCAACACGCGAAACGGGATTGTGTCAGGTGAATAAATGCACTTGCAATCAATCGCATCTATGGACGCATTTCAGCCTTTCTGTTACCAGAAAGGCCATGATGATGGGTAACGTCTGACGCAGTTAGGTTTGCAGCATTTTACTGTTAAAAGATAACCAATGCCACATACCGAAGGCTCACCCTGTCTGAATAGTTTAAACATACACGAAACAATGGTGAGGGGCTGTGATGTGAAAGAGCCACACTGCTGCGCTTCAGTTCTGATCAGATCCCAATTATGCACTACGCAGCGCTCTCGGACATAGATAAAACCTGCGTTACCGAACCTTATGTAATTCTACTAACCTGTGTACTTTGTGTCGTGTTTGGAACATTTTGCCGAACTAAATGTTCGAAGAACGATGGGTGCACGATTTCAAAGCAATAACGAAATCCAGCGTTGTTTCAGTCTCATAACTCGTTTTCGACAAACCAGAAGCTTTTATTAGCCAGCTTTTGATGATAAATGGAATCATACTACCTGGAGCAATTTCACACAATTTTTCACTTGAAAGTCTTGTTTACTTTAGACCATGCTCTCGGAATTCTCCAGACCCCCACCTCCATTAACACTATACACCATCACACCAATTTAGTCGTGAATTGATTAGTTATGTAGGAAATGTATAGTTACACGCGATTTGTCTACCGGGCATAAATACCAACGAAGTAGACCTTCTAAGTGGCCACCGTCGTTTTGCTTACGGAGCGGCTTTCGCTGGGTGCCAATGGATAGCACTTTTTGCAGTCTCCGGCGAGACCCTGCTACATTCGATCGCCTTGGTACTTTTCATTTTTTAAGGCTATTGTGATGGTTTTATAAAGTCTTTTATCGTGTATCCCCATAGGAAGAAAGCCGTGGAGTTGAAATCTGGTGACATTGAAGGTCACTCCATCGGTCCACCCTGGCCTATCTAGCAGTGCCCGAAATCTCTTTTGGGTGATCCCGCACCTTGTAACGACGGAACAGGCTAACTCGAGTTACGTGACAGGTATTGTTTATAAATATCGCTATTTCGAGCTATAAACCTAGACTATAGGCAAGGTCTGGGCAGAAAAGTCTCGAGACAGAAGGATTGGTATGTTACTCATTAATCGTTTTTCTAAAAGACAGAATAATATACAACAAATGATTCACGACTAGGCTTGCAACGGCATCGGAAACAGATAACAGGAACAGTGTTGTTGAAAGTAGACAGGTGAAAGCGTGACCTTGAGAAGCGTGCTGCAATTGAAGTAAATGTAAAACGATACTCGTTTGGGCATGTAATGGTCTAATGCAAGAAAAACATGTGATTAGCTCGGAAGTTGGAAAGAGGTAGGAATAGGATCACTGAGTCATCAACAGGGAATAATCGAGCTGGTAAAGGAAATCAAAGTTCGTTTGGACTTTACACACCGTTAGCGCATAATGTGCAGTTGCACCATCCTGCTGCCACCAAACGGTGCTCAATAACCCGCCTCGAGTTCTGGAGTGACGCAGGTCAGCAGCATTTCCTTGTACGAAAATGCTGAAAAAGGTAATGCATTATTTCTGTTAAACGATATACCGGTTACATTCTTAGAAAAGAAAAGTCGTCCTACGGACTTTTCACCGGTCAACCAAGCGCTGCATCGTCGCGGGTTGTTTGTTGCTCCACAACGCTGCTTGCCTGCAATATGTAGACGAAAATTTACCTCATTCATAAACAAAATGGTATCTACGTCGTATTGAAATAACCAGCGGGACACTTCTAAACGTTTCTCTGAATCGCTTGGGTTAAAAACTTGCATCAGTAGTTCACCATACCAAGGGATTTGCTTTCTTTTAGTAGCCAGTGCACAGCATATGGTATAGTCGCGCAATGTGGGGCAGATCCTTACAGGCTGAGATCAAGCTTTCTGCATAACTGACCTATAACAGCACAAGCTGAAACGTCATAAGTGGAGGTGCGAGGCCGCCAGGGATGTTTGGCGTTGCACAAAGTCCCCGTATTATCAAAATTCTTCATTAGTTGAAGATGGTAGCGGTCATTAACGGGCCTCATTACACGGTGGGTAGTGCCGTAGCAACTCGCAGTTGCAGCCACGATGGATTCGCACTAGTGATAGAGCATCAGAATGAGTACCCGATCGACCCGAGTGGTTTATGGTCAGTAGACACGGTAGTCTGCTTTCAAAAGTGTAATCGTTAAATCGCTTCATTTCGTAGACGACAGCGTGCATCTCCTTCTCGATTTGTGAATAGCGCCGTTCCGCTACCGTGAGTGTTCGACTGCGGAAATCCAAGGATTTAATATCCTACATGAGAACCGCGCCTATCCCGCTTTGGCTGATGTCACACTGTACCTCAAAAGATTGAGTTGGATCATAGTAACCCATGTGGTGGTGCACAGCTACTAAGAAACTAGATGTTGGTAAAGGCAGCGTCTTGCTCTTCTCCCCAACTCCGCTTTGACCCTTTGCGATTCAGTCGCCGGATGAAAACACAATGTTATCAAGCAAAAATACGTTTACAATAATTCTTCCTCATGCATGCAAACTTATACGCAAGAGTAGACCAACGAAGTGGACAGGCACTAGGACCGGTAAAACACCAAGTTTATAGTCAGTGATCTCCGGATGGGCGTCATGATTTCTACAAGTCCTGGCAATAATTGGCTCAAATAATTCACCGTCCCATTTAAACGACTAACAGCCTTGACGACTTTAGGTCGCGGCACTTCATGCACAGCCCTTATTTTGCAGGGATCAACCTATATTCCCTCAGATGTCAGAAAATGTCCTTGGAAAATCACTTCCGGTTTCCGGAGCTCAATCTTCTCTCGCTACAGCGTTATATTGTTTTGCACCAAACGCTGAAGATTGAGGTCATGTTACTGTTCGATTGAGCCGTAACTCAATATATTGGCTGCTGCATACGTTAAGCTGTCTAGGTGGTCATCAGCTTGTAATAACCGCTTTTGAAAAGGTTCACTTGAAACCTTCAATCCAAACGGTAAAATTAGCCATCGAAAAAGCACGAAGAATGTAGCAAACCTTGTTAAAATACTGCATGGGTTGGCTAAGATCACGTGCCAGAACGCCCATGAATGAACAACCTTGGTGCAGTATTTTGCTTTGCATAATACAGGGCAGGATATCTTATATTGTCAGTCTAGTGTTCCCTACTTAAAGCTTCGTTTAAAGGCCTAGGATATATGGATATACGCAAAATACCGTCCTGTATCGTAACAGTTACAACTTGACTAACCCAGTCGATCGTTTCATCCACCTTGGCGATTCGGTCGAACTGCGTCAACTTACCTAACTCGGTGGCGAAATTTTCACGTAAAACAAGCGCAGGCCTTCTAGCCGACAACGCAGTCGATCGTACTGACGTATCCAGCGACAAATGAACGACGGTTTCAAACCTCCCAAAACCTGAGTTAAACACAGACGGATACATTTCACTAAAGTTTATGCTTTTAACACGTCATAAACCATTTTTATTAAATAAATAAATACAGTTTTATTCCCCGACGGTACGAGTCACAGTCCAGCGGATTGTTCTGATAAATTTGTACATCGAGATGGCATAAAATAGTTAATCGTTCATGTGTTGTTCAACGGACCCCAACTCTGTTTTTGTGCTGAATGACAGCTTAAAGTAGTAGGGAGATTAATAACTGGGAACAATAACAACTGCAAATGTAACGAGAGGTCAAAGTACAGTATATACGGCCATCCAAAAAAACGTCCCTAGGGGACCGACTTCTATGCATGGTAGTCCCTCGACGGGTTACACCCGCACTTCTAAGATCCAACTGACTGTGCGCCGCTGTTGAAAAATAGCAAATATATCACCACCAGCTTATGACAATTTTATAAGGACTGGCATTGTGCATACATTTTGGGCGATGAAGACTCAGCCCGTTTCGTCATGCGGATCAGTCAAGCATGTCAGGTTTTGTTATATACCATCGTACCAGTGGCAGTATGCTTCGCATGGATTTACCTTTTCGCTTAAAAGCTGTAATCCGTAACCGCAAAAGAACAGAACAATCGTGGCCAACAGTGAAATAAAGAAGAATATAAGTTATGAGGATTCAAAAACATAAGTACATCTAAAATCATTTGCCGATAGGTCAAGCACAATTTGATAAAATTCATGGCGCCGACCTTGTAGAGATTTAAGATCAAAAGGCGTAGTGCATCTACAAACCAGTGTATTAAAGGAGAAGATGACGACATTCGTTAGACGGCAGCACAGGTGTGGTAGGAATAAGTGTTTATAAACAAATACATAGGATATGGATAAGTAACCTCAAAAAATTGGTACAATTAGAGAACATCGCAACTTTTAAGTGTTTTCAAGATCTTTCTCATACAAATCATCTAGAGTCATGCTTTGGCTAAGTGTTGACAAGATATTAGAAACAGTCATGTGAACACTGATCATTCATTCGAATTGCGGATTGGTAGTGCAGTTTCTAATACTTGACGGAAGTTTGTTTTATATTAACGCACATTTTACGGAGAAAATATTTGAGCTGAGCTTGGTGCTACACTTTTGAATATGCAGTACGCTCTCACTGCATTGTTCGGCAAAGCGCTTAGGAGTGGACAATTTGAGCTGTGGCCATTGTACAACTTAATTCGCATCCTAAGTGGTAGCGAATTTCTCAGATTAATTTTAATTCTGTGCAGCCATAGTGGCTCCAGTTTTGAGCTTTGCAACGCTCCTTGTAAATCAGAATGTTAGGCACGTTCAAAAATCTCTTGGTGAGTGATCGTTTGATGTTTTCCACTGCAATAATGTCCACTATTCTCAGATTTCCATGCACAATTGTATAGTAGTCACACTTCGACACTACACATATTTTACAAGCTTGTAGCCTGGAATCCTTCAAGATATGGGTTCTGCTTAAGTGGACGACCGCTTTTTATGGCAAACGTTTGCAAGGATATCACTTGCTCTGGAAAAATAAATGTGGCAGAATATCTTAAAGCAAGGACTCGGACTGTGCCACACACGGGAATAGGAGAGTGGTTTAAGGCTAGGTTGTACGGAGAAGGTTCACCTGTGGTACAATGGATAACAGTTGTCAGTGACGAAGTGTAACTTCCAAGAGTTACTCCAGTACTCAAATGCGGACAAGTCCAACTGAATTCTGGTTAATTCAGGACTATCTTGCATAGGGACGGAACAATGCACAATTTAACATCATCAGCGAAGAAGAATGGCTTCTAGAAACAATATTCATCAAAACGTACACCGAAGTAGAGGAAGAACAAAAATGGACCAAGCAAGGTGCTTTGAGTCACTCTGCTAGCTATTGAAGTAGCTTCAGATGTGCAGTTACCTAATCTGACTATTTGATTTCCAACCTCAAGTAGGAAGACAACCACTTTGAAGCAAATTTGTTCTGGTGTACAGATGAGCAGTACTGTCTATAATGGGTTGCGCTCCAGTTAGTCACCACTGCAAATTAAGTGACTCGTTTTATCTACAAAATTCGAGCAGTGTTTAGCAAACTGCGACATTTGTAGCGCCGTTAGCAAGGTTTACAAAAGCATGGTTTACATGGGGTTGTCACAAAATGTTAGTCCTGGTGGAATCCCATGGTTGACATGCGCTGACGTTTGGCATTCTATACTCGGCGTTGGCTTGCTGGTAACTCCGTATGAATGAACTAGTGCGATTGAACTTGCTGCGGTGGTTTCGGACAGTCAGCTACGTTCCACACGTACCATGCTAGCGTCCGACATGCCGCTGAGGCGGTGTGAGGTTCCCACGTCATCAGGTCGTAGCATAGAAAATCGCCAACCTCTCGTTCAGTCACTACTCACACTCCCCATCTCCCTGACTCGGGGTCCTAGTTCACGAAGTGGCAAGTTCTAATCCAAGTGGGATTAGAACGATAGGAGAATCAGGTAATTATACCCTTTTGTGCTGATCATTGATCCAGTGGTTGAGGAGGTGCACCAAGTTCTTGATGGGTCGAAAACGGAACACCCGAGTCAAACTCCAGTCAACCGATTGCTAACCATGTTCCGCTCTGTGCCATTTACGTGAAATAATTAACCGAGAAACTGAAACTAGAACATAACTAAGCTCATCGGAAAAAGTACGGAAAGTACGGAAGATAAAGTACGAATTTGGACTTTTGTCAGAAAAACGAAAATGTTTCGTGTCGTCACGCAAACTCGTCTAGATGACTCTCAAACCTGTAACCATAGATTCTCTGGCAACACTTTCTGAAGGTGCGTTTCAGCATTCGTTATACCGGCGCGATAATCAAATTTCTGCTCTAATCCCACCGGACGATGGTTTGTTCAGCTTTATGGAATGCTAGCAGAGTTTAGAAAATCTAGCAGGACTATTTAAATAAAACAAATCCGGGCCAACGTTTGCAGTTAAAATACGGCGCTTATTAGGTTTTATGTCCTCCCAATTCTATCGGTAGTGCATTGAATTCATTCGCAGGCCAGGTAGGCGCTCGGGGCACGATTGTTCCCGTAACCCCTCAATGCCCATAGTACCCACGCGTTCAACCCTCTCCTCCAGTTCCCGAATTGTTTGAACACACACATGTTAAACCAAGTGGAATGAAATAAGCAATAAGACGCCCACCGCAAATTTCTTACTAGAATTTGCAGGTTCCCTCAATTCAAATGAAGAGAATGTATAGAAAACGGGGAGAAAATCGGATTAGGTGGATGAATATTGGATTAAATCATATAGGCTTATATGTTAGGGAGTCCAAAGCCGTGATTGCCCGGAGGGAAGAAATACCACGAAAATGGGGACGGACGAAAACAGGAACAGGCGCAACAATCGAGGACAGACGGAGTCACGCTAGCCTGACGGAATGAGATGAGAACTGGTCATGAGCGGCGTCCGGTAGTGAGTCTGAGACAGCAGTACAGAGAGAATATTCGTCCAGAAGGCAATAAACCAGACAACAGTACATTTACTTCAGCCTCCCGGACGGATCGCAGGCAGAGTGATGCATGCACTCTCAAGCAAATCACGAGCTATCGAACGACTCCGGACCGATCCGAATGGAGCACATATAAGCGGCGATACGGGGTGAAATTAGCTGGAAGTGCTCTACTACTAGGTCCTTAAAGTGCATGGACGTGTTGCGAGCGGAATCCAGGGAGCTGGTGCGTCCTGGGGAGGAAACGTGACGGCTTAATGCACGCCTGCATGAGTGATGCTATAAATGGTGATCGAGTCAATAAAGACTGTGTTGCGGTACGGCGTCCTTCATGCTACATTATGGCTTGCTTACTAATTCGTAGCAAATTATGGAAATAATCTGTGTGAATTCAACAATTGCAATTGCAATTTTGCAATTGTGTCAATAAACTTTTGCAGAGAAACGCAAGAAGGTTAAAAGTGTCTGGCCAGATCATCCAACCACACCTGCCCCATCCTGATGAGGTGAGTTAGAGTATTGAATCCATGCAATAGATTAGGTTGCAACAACATAACCCAGAAAAAATCGTTGCAGCACATGAATTTGGACCGTGAATACACGGAAAGGGAGGGGATCCGTTGTACGAAGACGCCGATGGAGAAAAGTAGGAGGTATATCGTTCAGAATATAGCGAAAAATAACGCGAAACCCATGGTTTACCGGTCAATCGCTCCGAGATTTAACACAACTCATGGGAAGGGAGTGAGCGTATTGAAACTAGTTAATGGAATTTAGTATAGTATGTTGGCTTCAGCCGGCAGCAACAACAATCTTTATGGTAAGCAAGCTAACGAAAACGGTCAGCAAGTGAAACCCATGAGAAACCTGACGAATGCTTCCGCTTGATTGCGAAGAACCAGAAAAGGGCGTTTACCTTAATCTGTGTGAAGCGTTTACATGTAGCTTTGAATACAATGACGATAAACACATGAAAACCCAAGAAAATGGTAAACAAGTTACTCTGCTATATAATGTAACACACGGTTGGTACAGTGAGGTAACGTCACAGGTTGTCAAACACGCATCAATTGCACACCGGCCACATACTACTCCTCGCAGTCCCGAGTAGTAAGTCCCACAATGCACCGACAGTTCACGCGACCACCTCCATACGCACTCATGATCACAACCGGGTGCACAGTTCCTCCGTTCCAGATGCGCACACACGCAACCACGCAATCGACAAACATCCAAATCCGCACAACCAAGCAACCAACTAACCAAACAAACAATACACCCACCTACCATCACATGGGAGTGCATTAGACAGTGTGTTCGTGGGGTTGATGGCGCCGTTACAGCGTTGTTCTGTGTGTGAATACGACATTGCGGTGAAGATAGTTGACGGGTTAAAACGTGTGAACAAGTGTGTGGTGTGTGTCGTTTCGATGAGCGAATAAGGAGCGAGAGTGTGGCGGTGGGCGCGCATATGTGTATGCGTTGCCGTTGTGAGGGTCACACACAAGCTGCGTCGATGAGACGCGTGTGCTGGAAGCCATCAGCACCATTTATGTTCAGTTCATTCTTAGCCCCCGGAGAGGCTAGCCAAATAATCTATTCGACCATAGGTCGAATTTCGTTCTTACCATGCACTACTATACACGGCAGAGAACCGTATAGGTTAACTCTACACCACCAGACCGCAGTACTAATGCATCGCTCCTCACCTATTACGCCCATACTCATCTCACTCGCTACAACACGTACCACACAATGTAACAGTCAATACCCACACAACTAGACACAAACGAGCCACATTCGCATTGCGAACGCAGTCCAACTACACACAACCACATGCACACAGCCACGCGGGGCTCACGCTACCACAAGTTGTCAAACACGCATCAATTGCACACCGGCCACATACTACTCCCCGCAGTCCCGAGTAGTAAGCCCCACAATGCACCGACAGTTCACGCGACCACCTCCATACGCACTCATGATCACAACCGGGTGCACAGTTCCTCCGTTCCAGATGCGCACACACGCAACCACGGAATCGACAAACATCCAAATCCGCACAACCAACCAACCAACCAACTAACCAAACAAACAATACACCCACCTACCATCACATGGGAGTGCATTAGACAGTGTGTTCGTGGGGTTGATGGCGCCGTTACAGCGTTGTTCTGTGTGTGAATACGACATTGCGGTGAAGATAGTTGACGGGTAAACGTGTGAACAAGTGTGTGGTGTGTGTCGTTTCGATGAGCGAATAAGGAGCGAGAGTGTGGCCGTGGGCGCGCATATGTGTATGCGTTGCCGTTGTGAGGGTCATACACAAGCTGCGTCGATGAGACGCGTGTGCTGGAAGCCATCAGCACCATTTATGTTCAGTTCATTCTTAGCCCCCGGAGAGGCTAGCCAAATAATCTATTCGACCATAGGTCGAATTTCGTTCTTACCATGCACTACTATACACGGCAGAGAACCGTATAGGTTAACTCTACACCACCAGACCGCAGTACTAATGCATCGCTCCTCACTTATTACGCCCATACTCATCTCACTCGCTACAACACGTACCACACAATGTAACAGTCAATACCCACACAACTAGACACAAACGAGCCACATTCGCATTGCGAACGCAGTCCAACTACACACAACCACATGCACACAGCCACGCGGGGCTCACGCTACCACAAGTTGTCAAACACGCATCAATTGCACACCGGCCACATACTACTCCCCGCAGTCCCGAGTAGTAAGCCCCACAATGCACCGACAGTTCACGCGACCACCTCCATACGCACTCATGATCACAACCGGGTGCACAGTTCCTCCGTTCCAGATGCGCACACACGCAACCACGGAATCGACAAACATCCAAATCCGCACAACCAACCAACCAAGCAACCAACTAACCAAACAAACAATACACCCACCTACCATCACATGGGAGTGCATTAGACAGTGTGTTCGTGGGGTTGATGGCGCCGTTACAGCGTTGTTCTGTGTGTGAATACGACATTGCGGTGAAGATAGTTGACGGGTAAACGTGTGAACAAGTGTGTGGTGTGTGTCGTTTCGATGAGCGAATAAGGAGCGAGAGTGTGGCCGTGGGCGCGCATATGTGTATGCGTTGCCGTTGTGAGGGTCATACACAAGCTGCGTCGATGAGACGCGTGTGCTGGAAGCCATCAGCACCATTTATGTTCAGTTCATTCTTAGCCCCCGGAGAGGCTAGCCAAATAATCTATTCGACCATAGGTCGAATTTCGTTCTTACCATGCACTACTATACACGGCAGAGAACCGTATAGGTTAACTCTACACCACCAGACCGCAGTACTAATGCATCGCTCCTCACCTATTACGCCCATACTCATCTCACTCGCTACAACACGTACCACACAATGTAACAGTCAATACCCACACAACTAGACACAAACGAGCCACATTCGCATTGCGAACGCAGTCCAACTACACACAACCACATGCACACAGCCACGCGGGGCTCACGCTACCACAAGTTGTCAAACACGCATCAATTGCACACCGGCCACATACTACTCCCCGCAGTCCCGAGTAGTAAGCCCCACAATGCACCGACAGTTCACGCGACCACCTCCATACGCACTCATGATCACAACCGGGTGCACAGTTCCTCCGTTCCAGATGCGCACACACGCAACCACGGAATCGACAAACATCCAAATCCGCACAACCAACCAACCAACTAACCAAACAAACAATACACCCACCTACCATCACATGGGAGTGCATTAGACAGTGTGTTCGTGGGGTTGATGGCGCCGTTACAGCGTTGTTCTGTGTGTGAATACGACATTGCGGTGAAGATAGTTGACGGGTAAACGTGTGAACAAGTGTGTGGTGTGTGTCGTTTCGATGAGCGAATAAGGAGCGAGAGTGTGGCCGTGGGCGCGCATATGTGTATGCGTTGCCGTTGTGAGGGTCATACACAAGCTGCGTCGATGAGACGCGTGTGCTGGAAGCCACCAGCACCATTTATGTTCAGTTCATTCTTAGCCCCCGGAGAGGCTAGCCAAATAATCTATTCGACCATAGGTCGAATTTCGTTCTTACCATGCACTACTATACACGGCAGAGAACCGTATAGGTTAACTCTACACCACCAGACCGCAGTACTAATGCATCGCTCCTCACCTATTACGCCCATACTCATCTCACTCGCTACAACACGTACCACACAATGTAACAGTCAATACCCACACAACTAGACACAAACGAGCCACATTCGCATTGCGAATGCAGTCCAACCACACACAACCACATGCACACAGCCACGCGGGGCTCACGCTACCACAAGTTGTCAAACACGCATCAATTGCACACCGGCCACATACTACTCCCCGCAGTCCCGAGTAGTAAGCCCCACAATGCACCGACAGTTCACGCGACCACCTCCATACGCACTCATGATCACAACCGGGTGCACAGTTCCTCCGTTCCAGATGCGCACACACGCAACCACGGAATCGACAAACATCCAAATCCGCACAACCAACCAACCAACTAACCAAACAAACAATACACCCACCTACCATCACATGGGAGTGCATTAGACAGTGTGTTCGTGGGGTTGATGGCGCCGTTACAGCGTTGTTCTGTGTGTGAATACGACATTGCGGTGAAGATAGTTGACGGGTAAACGTGTGAACAAGTGTGTGGTGTGTGTCGTTTCGATGAGCGAATAAGGAGCGAGAGTGTGGCCGTGGGCGCGCATATGTGTATGCGTTGCCGTTGTGAGGGTCATACACAAGCTGCGTCGATGAGACGCGTGTGCTGGAAGCCATCAGCACCATTTATGTTCAGTTCATTCTTAGCCCCCGGAGAGGCTAGCCAAATAATCTATTCGACCATAGGTCGAATTTCGTTCTTACCATGCACTACTATACACGGCAGAGAACCGTATAGGTTAACTCTACACCACCAGACCGCAGTACTAATGCATCGCTCCTCACTTATTACGCCCATACTCATCTCACTCGCTACAACACGTACCACACAATGTAACAGTCAATACCCACACAACTAGACACAAACGAGCCACATTCGCATTGCGAACGCAGTCCAACTACACACAACCACATGCACACAGCCACGCGGGGCTCACGCTACCACAAGTTGTCAAACACGCATCAATTGCACACCGGCCACATACTACTCCCCGCAGTCCCGAGTAGTAAGCCCCACAATGCACCGACAGTTCACGCGACCACCTCCATACGCACTCATGATCACAACCGGGTGCACAGTTCCTCCGTTCCAGATGCGCACACACGCAACCACGGAATCGACAAACATCCAAATCCGCACAACCAACCAACCAACCAACTAACCAAACAAACAATACACCCACCTACCATCACATGGGAGTGCATTAGACAGTGTGTTCGTGGGGTTGATGGCGCCGTTACAGCGTTGTTCTGTGTGTGAATACGACATTGCGGTGAAGATAGTTGACGGGTAAACGTGTGAACAAGTGTGTGGTGTGTGTCGTTTCGATGAGCGAATAAGGAGCGAGAGTGTGGCCGTGGGCGCGCATATGTGTATGCGTTGCCGTTGTGAGGGTCATACACAAGCTGCGTCGATGAGACGCGTGTGCTGGAAGCCATCAGCACCATTTATGTTCAGTTCATTCTTAGCCCCCGGAGAGGCTAGCCAAATAATCTATTCGACCATAGGTCGAATTTCGTTCTTACCATGCACTACTATACACGGCAGAGAACCGTATAGGTTAACTCTACACCACCAGACCGCAGTACTAATGCATCGCTCCTCACTTATTACGCCCATACTCATCTCACTCGCTACAACACGTACCACACAATGTAACAGTCAATACCCACACAACTAGACACAAACGAGCCACATTCGCATTGCGAACGCAGTCCAACTACACACAACCACATGCACACAGCCACGCGGGGCTCACGCTACCACAAGTTGTCAAACACGCATCAATTGCACACCGGCCACATACTACTCCCCGCAGTCCCGAGTAGTAAGCCCCACAATGCACCGACAGTTCACGCGACCACCTCCATACGCACTCATGATCACAACCGGGTGCACAGTTCCTCCGTTCCAGATGCGCACACACGCAACCACGGAATCGACAAACATCCAAATCCGCACAACCAACCAACCAAGCAACCAACTAACCAAACAAACAATACACCCACCTACCATCACATGGGAGTGCATTAGACAGTGTGTTCGTGGGGTTGATGGCGCCGTTACAGCGTTGTTCTGTGTGTGAATACGACATTGCGGTGAAGATAGTTGACGGGTAAACGTGTGAACAAGTGTGTGGTGTGTGTCGTTTCGATGAGCGAATAAGGAGCGAGAGTGTGGCCGTGGGCGCGCATATGTGTATGCGTTGCCGTTGTGAGGGTCATACACAAGCTGCGTCGATGAGACGCGTGTGCTGGAAGCCATCAGCACCATTTATGTTCAGTTCATTCTTAGCCCCCGGAGAGGCTAGCCAAATAATCTATTCGACCATAGGTCGAATTTCGTTCTTACCATGCACTACTATACACGGCAGAGAACCGTATAGGTTAACTCTACACCACCAGACCGCAGTACTAATGCATCGCTCCTCACCTATTACGCCCATACTCATCTCACTCGCTACAACACGTACCACACAATGTAACAGTCAATACCCACACAACTAGACACAAACGAGCCACATTCGCATTGCGAACGCAGTCCAACTACACACAACCACATGCACACAGCCACGCGGGGCTCACGCTACCACAAGTTGTCAAACACGCATCAATTGCACACCGGCCACATACTACTCCCCGCAGTCCCGAGTAGTAAGCCCCACAATGCACCGACAGTTCACGCGACCACCTCCATACGCACTCATGATCACAACCGGGTGCACAGTTCCTCCGTTCCAGATGCGCACACACGCAACCACGGAATCGACAAACATCCAAATCCGCACAACCAACCAACCAAGCAACCAACTAACCAAACAAACAATACACCCACCTACCATCACATGGGAGTGCATTAGACAGTGTGTTCGTGGGGTTGATGGCGCCGTTACAGCGTGGTTCTGTGTGTGAATACGACATTGCGGTGAAGATAGTTGACGGGTAAACGTGTGAACAAGTGTGTGGTGTGTGTCGTTTCGATGAGCGAATAAGGAGCGAGAGTGTGGCCGTGGGCGCGCATATGTGTATGCGTTGCCGTTGTGAGGGTCATACACAAGCTGCGTCGATGAGACGCGTGTGCTGGAAGCCATCAGCACCATTTATGTTCAGTTCATTCTTAGCCCCCGGAGAGGCTAGCCAAATAATCTATTCGACCATAGGTCGAATTTCGTTCTTACCATGCACTACTATACACGGCAGAGAACCGTATAGGTTAACTCTACACCACCAGACCGCAGTACTAATGCATCGCTCCTCACCTATTACGCCCATACTCATCTCACTCGCTACAACACGTACCACACAATGTAACAGTCAATACCCACACAACTAGACACAAACGAGCCACATTCGCATTGCGAACGCAGTCCAACTACACACAACCACATGCACACAGCCACGCGGGGCTCACGCTACCACAAGTTGTCAAACACGCATCAATTGCACACCAGCCACATACTACTCCCCGCAGTCCCGAGTAGTAAGCCCCACAATGCACCGACAGTTCACGCGACCACCTCCATACGCACTCATGATCACAACCGGGTGCACAGTTCCTCCGTTCCAGATGCGCACACACGCAACCACGGAATCGACAAACATCCAAATCCGCACAACCAACCAACCAAGCAACCAACTAACCAAACAAACAATACACCCACCTACCATCACATGGGAGTGCATTAGACAGTGTGTTCGTGGGGTTGATGGCGCCGTTACAGCGTGGTTCTGTGTGTGAATACGACATTGCGGTGAAGATAGTTGACGGGTAAACGTGTGAACAAGTGTGTGGTGTGTGTCGTTTCGATGAGCGAATAAGGAGCGAGAGTGTGGCCGTGGGCGCGCATATGTGTATGCGTTGCCGTTGTGAGGGTCATACACAAGCTGCGTCGATGAGACGCGTGTGCTGGAAGCCATCAGCACCATTTATGTTCAGTTCATTCTTAGCCCCCGGAGAGGCTAGCCAAATAATCTATTCGACCATAGGTCGAATTTCGTTCTTACCATGCACTACTATACACGGCAGAGAACCGTATAGGTTAACTCTACACCACCAGACCGCAGTACTAATGCATCGCTCCTCACTTATTACGCCCATACTCATCTCACTCGCTACAACACGTACCACACAATGTAACAGTCAATACCCACACAACTAGACACAAACGAGCCACATTCGCATTGCGAACGCAGTCCAACTACACACAACCACATGCACACAGCCACGCGGGGCTCACGCTACCACAAGTTGTCAAACACGCATCAATTGCACACCAGCCACATACTACTCCCCGCAGTCCCGAGTAGTAAGCCCCACAATGCACCGACAGTTCACGCGACCACCTCCATACGCACTCATGATCACAACCGGGTGCACAGTTCCTCCGTTCCAGATGCGCACACACGCAACCACGGAATCGACAAACATCCAAATCCGCACAACCAACCAACCAAGCAACCAACTAACCAAACAAACAATACACCCACCTACCATCACATGGGAGTGCATTAGACAGTGTGTTCGTGGGGTTGATGGCGCCGTTACAGCGTGGTTCTGTGTGTGAATACGACATTGCGGTGAAGATAGTTGACGGGTAAACGTGTGAACAAGTGTGTGGTGTGTGTCGTTTCGATGAGCGAATAAGGAGCGAGAGTGTGGCCGTGGGCGCGCATATGTGTATGCGTTGCCGTTGTGAGTGAGATGGAGAAATTAAACCTTTTGCGGCCTTAAGCAAGGTATCTGTCTCTGCTGCAGCTGACAATTTTTTTATAGGGGATGTGAATTTTTTAATTGTGCGCGGTTCATATTTTTTTGATTATTTTTGATGAACCTTTTAGGTTTTCAAATTGTGCGTTCTGGTGATTCCACTCAAGTTGTAGTGAGTTACTATCTATGTTTTTTTTGGCAAAGGATTGATAACTGCTGCACTTGACTCAAGGGAAGTTAGCAGGGATATTAACTTCATAATGTTTAATATTGCAGTACGAATGTGAAGGAGTTTGATTGAGAGGAACTCTAGGACACAGAGGCGAAGGTGCGGTTAAGTCTGTTTCTTATGCTGGAGTAGCCAAATGATTTGGATTCCGACCGTCACCATATAACGGCACGCCGTGATGCGACCCGCCCTGCGATAAGTTAACTAATCGATACCAGCGGCGTAGAAGATCTCAATATCCATGGGAGATCCATCTGACAGGAAAAATTGCACTCATTTTGCGTCGCCACAATTTGACCTTTATGCTGTTGAAGGCTTCTTCTGTTCGAATTACTAAGGGGAGCTCTGTTGCACCGAATAAGCTCAACGATACCCAATGTGTACAGACATACTGCTATCAAGTTGGACATTATATTTTCCTGTTTACATTTCTCGGTTAATTTAGTAGTCCATATTCTGTACTTTGGGTACGCCATACTGTCTCGGAATCATTGTTCCAATCGGTCTGGTATATTCAAATATATCTGAGTCGATTACATTCTTCTGATTTAAGCAACGCAGTAGTTACTTTTCTGCATCTCTGAACTGACTGTGTCTTGTTATTTTCATTAGCTATTTTACGAAAATTTTACGCGTCAGAAATAGTAGCATACATATTGTTGATATAATTCGACCTGCTCACCTCAGCGATCCCGGCTCGGTCATCCGATATAGAAAACAGTAATTATCGTTTCGCTTGAGTTCTTTTACGGCGTCCGGCTTTTCCTGCTTCAATCGATGTTTGACGCATGCTTTATACCCTAGGTATTCGTAACACACAATAGCTATTCTAGACTTATACTGCTCAGTTGCTAGGGCTGACGATGGCGTAAGCGTAGCAATTTTGGAAGCGCGATTCTCAGATTGGACCTCTAGGTCTAACTCTACTTAACAGTTTCTTGGACCACCGAATTTCGGGCAATGACAGAGCCTCGAGTAAATCCTTGCTTCGTTATTATGAAGAGAAACTGTAAAGGTATTTCTCATGGTTCGGTAGAAATTAGTTCTGTGACTTACCCACATCGATCTGCTTTTGCGGAAAGGATAGTCGGAATTGCACTTGTCATGCCACAATTCTCGAACGTATGATTCGCTGGGCTCGAATTCCTGGTCTGGTAGATTCTCCAGTGCGACAGAGAAAACACATCGGTTATGCTCGATTTGGTTAATCAGAGATAAAAGCAGATCATGTTAATTCATTATGTGACGCTTCGACGCGGCGTTCGTTGGATTAATGCCATTATATCAGAATTTTTCCAAAGAGCTTATGTTGCTCAAAACGTAAATTCTACTCTTGAAAAATCTTGCACTGGCGCTCTTGAAACCGCGTCCTTTGTGTTTAGCTTATCATACTGCTTAACTTCTTCCAACGGCGGATATCATAATTTTCGTGTGAGAGATAATTCACAGAAGATATACTAGAAATATAAATAAATAAAAGTGTTATGCTGAAACAAGCTTGTTTATACGGTCTTATCATTAGGCTAACACAATCAAAACCAAGCAAGCCGAGAGACACAACGGCTTCATATTCCGTGAATCAATGATGCGAAGTATCGAATCGAATCGACTGCGTTATTTGTCATGATGATACGACGTCAGGTGAAGTCGCATGTCTGTAATTTTAAATCGTGTTGGCCTGTGTCCAAGGTGAGGTTTGCGTTTAGATGAGATTTTCCTGAATATACCTATGGGTTACGAAATCGGATTGTGAGTGCCTCTGCTGTCGACAGCAGACTGCATCTGACTGCTCGGGTACGATATCCGGGTACACAGTAGACTGGTGTGAACGCGTCTTGTGTATTGATTAAGCGTTCGGAATCTTTTAGATTCGCCAACATAGCACCGGGTACATTCTTTCTCACACCACTATAGAGCTAATTTGTGATTTTAGCCATCTAGTTCATGTTGCCTCTAAACATATGGAAGCTAGTGAGATATAGCATTGAGGAACGAAATACGACGGTAGACGATAAAAATGTTTGAACTTGTCACCGACTGCTTAGGTATTCGCAGCAGTTTGGAGGATCACATTTTACAAAATAACACTGCGTCTTTCATATGCCACTGCCTTTACTTGCAATTCTTCGGCAACATAAAAGGACGATAACAAATCGGGAATAACAAAGTTTCATCGAGGAGAGTTCACAAATTCACCTTGGAAACCCACACAAAACGTCATGAATTCCGCCGCTTAAGAATTATCAGCATTAAATTTAAAAGCAGTCTTATCCTAAGTCAATATCAGCCTTACTAAAAAGTCAAAAATTTAATCACCTCTTAAATGCGGTTAACCATTTTTCTGTCACTAAAGTGCCTTATATATCTTTGAGCTTTAATACTACATTATTGGTTGCTCTCAAGAAACTAAAATCCTCCTTTCTATTTAAAATACTGCAAATTCTAGTTGTCATTCATGTAGGTATTTAACGTTTAAATGTTCTCACTTCATATCGACAGGCTGCATTGACGTCTCCAAAGTAAGCTACTCTCTATGCTGGTGTAGTGCTCTGTCGTGTCAACCTCCACAGCTACGTAGTCGATTTTATGGTATGACTTTATCTACTTTATTGCCCCAAATAATTCTTTATCTGAAAATGATGGTTGGGGCAGGAGTAGCAATAACCTTTCCATGGCCTCTACCGATGGTCATGCACTCAAACTTATCCATATTCTGCTCAATAAGCTTAATGCGTCGGCCTCGTAAAATTGTTTCATTAGTTTTTCAGCTTGTTATTATTCTAAACGAAGGATAATCATAAGGTTCCATTCTGTTCGTTCACTGTAAATCATCTGCGCATGGTCATCTTATCCTTATATAATTCTATTGCATTTGCTTTTTACCGCTGAGTGTTGATTTTATAGTCATTTATTTTTTCCCATCAATCGATATTTAGTCAAATTAAATCTGAAACTACCCCACAAGTAATGCTCTGACTTGTTCTGCCTTGAAGAAGCAACACGGGTTGTTCAATGAGGCACTTATTTTGTGGGGCACCCTCATAAAACTTGGTTCACAATTGTTATAAAAACAAACTTTTGGCGACAAATTCCCTTAACTGATGGAAAGTGAAATTTTCTGAATTATTCTAGTGCGCGAAATTCAAGCATTCCAGCACCGGGCTTGCGAAATCTTAAATGCCGTCAAACAAACGCACTTATAGCGGGAACACAGATAGCGATTCCAGAAGATAGACGGATTTGCAGCAAAAATTTCACTTCTAAAGCAAAAGGTTATCAGTCAGCCTGGCTATAAAAATTGCAATGTTGGACGCTGCGATCTACTTGACTGCAAAATGCACAACACAATGAGTGATCGCGCGTCGCAATCGAAACGGGCGTCAAGAAAATCGTGGATGCTCGACACAACCAATCCAACTCAACAACCAATATAACAATCCGCACCGGTCGTCTTAGTGTACGAGGAAATAATAATATTAGTTAGCATTTTACACAGGCAACCTTGGGCGTCCCCAGATTGCTACACGTTAATAGGGAAATTCGAATATCCACAAACTGTGATAACTAGCAAACTGCAACTTTGTAGGACACACATCGCAAATGAAACCTTAAGATCTTACTCGACTTAACACAACTGAATCATCAGGAACGTCTGCGCTTAAATACTTCTTCTCATCGGCTTATTAATGATAAATATCAAATACTCAGCTTATATTTAATACTTCTATATGACCGTGCAAAATAATGATGGCCGATAGCGTCGCATTTGCTCAAATTCTAAACGCTCCAAAGCTACTGTTTTTGCCATTTAAGCTTACCGGTGAAGCTGCCTAGCAAGAACGGTTTGTGGTTTCCATCGTTTGCCTCCAAGAAAATTTCTGGCCGATGTGCCTTTGACGAAATCGAATTTCTTCTGACAATATTGTCTGTTTTGCTAGTGCGTCGTTATTTACAAGCACCAAGCAAGATCAGTTTTATCGTTTTAAACCATATAAACCGACTAATAAAATGATATTAAGCTAAGAAAACTACAGAATTATAAAAGCGGTCACCTACCGTAAACGCATTCTTGCTTCCCGCTATGGTCTTATGCAAACACGTTGCTACACTTTTATTGCCGTTGCAAATCAGTTTGGTACCGAATACGAAGGCATCCACAAAACCTAAGCGTTTCGGTTAAATCAAAGTAAAATGGATAATTGAATCAACAACTGTGTTCAGTGTCTATTTCACGAATATAGACCTATCATTTATTGCGCAGTTCAACACTTTACAAGAAATTACCCAACCGCACTGAGGTAATGTTCCGAATATCATGATTCTGTCAGCTACACAATGGAACTCACCTCTTTTCATTTCTAGCCGTAGACCACATTGTGAATAGCGATCAGGTAACATATGCTGAAATGAATTACGCTGTGAACAGCGGCGTGTCCAACTTGTTAATGTTACCCGTAGTTTAGGAACGACTTAATCGTCTCCAAACCAGAAGATTAAATGTACGCCTTGAAATTTTGCATTACTTATTTGTAAATTGAACACAGTCGTTTGTTGCACTTTTCGCGTGCAAAATGGTATGCAACAATCGCAACTTTCTGCACTTATGACCGAGCATCAAGCCGAAACAAGAATATAAACAAACCAGCCAGCAAGCTCTCACTCGACTTTAATAAATTTAAATAAATAAATTTATTACCTACCAGTACTATCACTCTGTTTCAATTTGATAAACCATGTGACAGTATAGTTTGAAGCCTGTAATAACGATGGAAATGCACCAATGCAAATTTGCGAAAAAGCCTTTTCCCACAAATTATGGTCAGTAATTACATCAATAGAGCGGTCGAAACAGGCCTGTTTAAATGCAGCTATACTGTAGCGAGTACAGCAGAAGAAGTACGGCAACTTATCATCGGCGTTTAAAACCAGTGTTGATATGGCATAGTTTTACCAGCAACCTGAGCAAGTGTGAGTTAGACAGAATACAATGGTATAATAAATAATTTGCTCATTTCTCGACTGTGTGAGACATGGACTATGTGCCAGTGCAACAAAATAGTACAAGTGAATGGCAGATGTGTTGATAATTCACTTAAATGGTATGGGTAAACGTGATATAAGTTTGGTGAAGCACGCGTCATTTAACATAGTCGAGAAGATTCTCAAAAGCACAGTATCAAACAAATGTTGGTTAGTTGGTAGTTCGTGAAGATATTGCTAGTTAATGATTTATGTCGCTCATATGTTAGCATGTACTCGGTTTCCAGTGTAGTCTGTTTTTGCAGCAAATTGAGAGTTTGTTGAATGAATCTCGGTAGAATGCACATGTTGGAGAAGTAGAACGGTGAGCAGGTTAAACGTTTTTCAAGGGAACTACTCTAGTGTGATGTCAGTTGTAACAAGCCGAAAGTGTTTTGTGGAAAATATGAGACGTTATATTGATAGATTTAGTAGCATGCACTGAGTAAACATAGGTACGGGAGACTTGCATATTAGCTAAACATATCATGTTCAGGTCTGTATCCACTAGACTGCTAGTGGGCCTACAAATATTTTGTTATCCGTATCGGATGCGATACTCAAACGCTGGTTTATGCAAGCGCGAATTTGAGAATATAATTGTTGTGATGCCCCTAGAAATATGTTGTGGTTTCCGCTGACAGTACGGTTATCCTTGATGCCTGCCTGAAATCTTTCGTGCCGCCCCCAACCAGTTCAATCAAGCAAGTAAATGAGAACGCCAAGACCAGCTGAAACGGGGGATTTCGGTGCTGATTATACTTCGCGATGCTTGAGAGCATAGCGCAATACATAGCTTTTACACAACTACGAACACAACAACATTGGAGATGCTAATTGATATTACATAACACAACTCAAACGGTTCATGGTGCAACTCGACGCGGATCTCACATAGATTCGTGTTTAGATATTTATTAGAGTGCGGTTGCCAATTGTATATCGATCCACTCTCGGAACATGTTTCTCGGCTTGTGCGCTGGCTCTCCGTAACAATAATATATCTATGTTTAGTAGTTACTTAATGCGCGTGTACGCGCCTTTTTCAGAAGCATCTGCGTGAACATGAAGAAGTTTAGGTATGGCTGGTTAACGAGAGGACATAACAGGAGTCGGAAGAATGAAAACGGGTGGACTCGTTTTATCTTCCATCGTTTAGATCCGTGTATACGTAAAAGACTCCAGATTGATGTGGTCGAGTAAGGAAAGCATAAAACATTGGTCGGAAGAGTGAAGAAGTGTACTCGGTTTAGCGCCCCTCTTTAGCCAACATATTGAAATGCGGACCTTGAGACTGATATGGTCGGGTAAGGAGAAATGGGATGGATTTTGCAAAGGTAAGCACGGAATTTTTGTTTGTTTTCTTTCTTTCCTTGGTTTCCGTGGTGACAGTGTAACTTTCAAATGTATAACTGACAGATATCACGGACATGTCATTATATGCCGCTGATCTCCTCAGATAGACCGCTGTCTTCGCGGTCTATAGCCTGAATAGATTCCTATCACTTGGAACCGTTAGAAAATTTATCGGTCTCTACACGGAACATGTGATGAGTTGGGTATCATCTAATGGACTGTGAGTTCAGTACAATATTGTTATTTACTTAAAAGGGAAAACGTTTGCGTGCATGTTGTTGCACGACTTTAAAACTGCAAGTGCGCAGATTTTAGTACGGAGAAGGCAACGTTCATTGTGGCATAGTTGCGGGGACTATCCACGTGCGTCAATGCGCTCATGAAATATATCAACAATTTGCGATCTATTTGGCTTCACCCTAGGTAGCTAAATTGGGTCTGACTTTTTCAATTTGGTGGGCATATCATTTAGCCAGGTATTTTGGTTCACCTAGAAAATAGCTGGACCGGTAAAGATTACACTGTTCCGTAGTTCATGAAACGCGATGTTTGCGTTCGTGGTTCAGTCATTTGATCCCAACCCCTACTCTTCCGCAACGTTCCTGCAAAATCTCAAAACGGCTTCAGAGGAAGGAAGTTACGTAAAGTATATCTTCCTGAAGCACCTAACAGAGATTTTATTGAGCTTTATTGTGATATGTGGAAATAACTGTCGTTACACATTCCACAATGTAAGTTACTACTTACGTAACGCATGCTTTTACAAATTAGTAGTAGTGCGCTTATAATCCGAGGTCAGCATTGTTACCTCGTGAATTGTCCTCAGAACACCTGACAGACCAGTACCTCAACTCATTGAATTTGCCTGGGGAATAGACGCCACTAGCTATTAACTCTACTGTTCAACACAGAAAATACCGAGTGTTCAAGATTTCGACCAATCACAAGCATTCCATCGTCGACTTCATCTCGTCAGGTTCAAAGCGAAATTCTCTAGTCATGACAATAAAATAAAAAGTGTAAATAAATTGTCACATATTAGATAACTAATTACCAAAGGTTTGGAATTGTTGTACAGTATCCTTAAAAGTTTGTTTGAAATCAAATATGCCTCGCAGCTACAATAACGGGCAAGAACAAATATCTACGCACATCAAACTGTTGAAAATTGGGGCTCTTATGTGTGTTAATACAGGTTGTTTCGATGATAGAGTTGTGATGTTTAGTATTTTGATTAGTCGTATATGCTCTTAACACAGAAAAACGATACTGTAATTGTTAATCGCATAGATTGATGAAGTTTACTGTCCTCGGGCGGATACTGACATGTTCCACCAGATGGATAGTTAACGTATTGACCATGGAAACATCCATATTATTACGCTTGCAAAGCATGTTCAGTTACTCACATATTGGAGTGATTGTTCTTGTCAGGGCTTGTGATAAGTAATCGGAATGTTTGATCCCTCTAGTTGTGCTCATTACGGTGATCGTTTTGTAAGACATTGGGGAATCTTGTACTATTTATAAATTAATTTTGCTAACAACGGATTAAAGTCACCTTTAATAGATATTGGGGCATTTGTGAAACCGGAGATGAAGGTGTCAGCATCCTCGGTCGTTTACTGGTCATATGATCGCGCAGGATTTTGGGTTAGGACTTCCTCATGCGCAGCTAGTACGCCGGACTTGAGTCAAGGGATGTGGTGGATGCAATTGAGACTCGAGATGAGCCGCATTAATGTTACTTTTGTATTTTTGTTTGCGTTTTTGTGTGTACGCCACGGACCAAATGAACTTTCCCGTTAAGACCTCGTTGGATATAATCTTCCCAGTCAACCGTAAGTGCGTTTAGACAGGCCAATGCGTAATCTTCAGAAAGATTCCTACAGATGTGTTCCGACATCAGTAACTTTAATAAGTTGTACTTCCGTATTACTTCGTCGCTTTTTGCCAACTTCTGGAAGCGTTGGAAAATTGCACTTATCGGCAACCTGCATGTGTGTAATAATTCCGATTGTTTGCTGGCTCCGTTTTGATCTATTCATAGCCTTATAAATTACAGAAACCACCTTAACCGAGGGAATTCTTCCTCTACAAGCATACGTAGGGATGTTTGTCAGTCGTTCCAAAACAATTGCAAAATTGTTTGAACCATTTATATAGATAAACCGTCTGAATTTTAATGCTTTAAGTAAACAAACTGTAAACAACTAAATGCTTCCCTATATGATGCACTCGCTTGACAACCAAGCGACTTTACAGCTTTAAGAGCAATAAATGGGGTTGAAAGAAGGTAGTTGCTACGTGAAAAATTATCTTCGGTAACGTTCATCAGACTCGGACATATCATGAAAACTTTAACGTGGTAAATGCGCCGCATGTGGCTGCCTACTAAACAGAAGGTTCAAGTTTAAGTTAAACCTATTAATGGATTATGTGCTCACTGAAGATAGCGGATTATGTACAGGAGGAAGTCACATTCACAACCAAATATTACGTACTTTACAAATCAAGGGGATTTGTAACGGAACCTGTAGGCCATGGTAGAACTGAGGGACGTATAAATTGTTTTTGAAAGTTGAAGTCCAGCTTGACGTGGTTTATATAAATAGCCTTCGCAATGGATAAAAGATGCTTCCGGAATCCGTGTGAGATGCGCGTATCTCTAAAGTAGCCAGCCTTGGAGCCGTTTTATTTTCCTGCATGACGGCAGTCTACTAGGTGCGACATAATGGAGTTATTGGAGAACCTTGCTTTACCCCTATAATCCACCTCGGAACGTGTTCGAAAATCCCATGAGAAAGACAGTTTGCAATACGACCCACTTATCGGGCACTACAGGAGCATAAGTACTGATAAACTGGGGTTGATCGATTCAAAGGGCCTATTTTTGAAACGTCTTTGGCCATCAGGCATTTGGTGTATATTAGGTATAGGCAAGCCACGAAAATGAGCTTTACAAAAGCGTCTCCCAGAAGTTTGGAGAATGCATCAGCCACACTGCCACTCTTGAATGGAAATTGCCAATACGCCTTTCCTTGGGTACCCTCCTGCAAGATTGTTTCATCCTGCGTTTTTTTGAAGGTTTTTGGATGAATTTATTTGGGTAGCCCAATACTCTTGTAGTAATACCTCAAGGATCAAGAAGGAGTGTGGACCGGCTCCCCAGCGGTCGCAGAGAAAGTGTCCTCCAGTGTAATTCGCCTCTAAATCTTTGGATTTACTCTCACAGATACCTACGTGCTATCATTCGATTTGGCTCCGCGAGCTCCTCCAACTACTGTTCATCAATTGGATCTATTATCCTCGAATCACCAGCAAACTGTGCACTTGCAACTTCGAAGTTAACCGTAGTCGAACTTTATCGGAGAATTTATTTTCCTCTCCCGCACAAGGACTCTGGTGGTCTTAATTTAAAGATCTTTTTGAGAGTCACCCGATCAGTTTACTACCACTCCTTCAAGTCGCTGTACAAACCGATAGTCGTCAATTTCATCCTCCATGGGGACAGCCACTGTCGTCATTAGACAGTATTTTCCAAGTCATCTTGTTTGGCCTCAATCCTACGCCGCATTGCTGCCTATCCACTTACCGGCTGGATCGATAGCACGCACGTCACCCACCTACCCTAGGGAACGTCTGACTCAGCTGGACGCGACATGTCTGAAGCCGCTGACCTCAAACCAACGCCGATATCCACGCAACGGAGTGTCAGTATCTCTGTCCTTTTGCTACCCCTTAAAACAGCACGTCTACTATGAATGTGTCTCGTAGGAAGAGCAAATGCGAATCATATGCTAAAGTGGTAAAAAATGGTCTGGTGTATACCATGTGTTTGAAATCCTCTCATACTACCTGCCTTGGGAAGGGGTAGACAGAACCAAACACCGCAGAGGCGTTTTGGTTCTGCCAAGTATGCAATTCTATCCCATCTCTTAGCTGTCTATCTGCGCTACTGAAGAGGTGTGAACGACTAACCGAAGCGGTCGAGCAACTGGTATGCGCCGGAGTTACACCCATGGGAGGAAACGGACCTGTATTTATGAGGGAAAATAACACCCCGAATGCTCTAGTCAGGCCGAAGAAGCGAGTCAGGCGTCCCAACCTAACCCCAACGACTCAGCCTCCAGTAGTATCAACTCCATGCTCTCTCTATCTTATAAGTCAAAAATTGTCTGCAGCGCGCCTGCTTCAACTTCTGTACTGTGTTGCACCTAGTAGTCTGTTCGATACACACACGAGACCGTAAGCTATAGTCAACCAGCCATAGTGAACAACCCGGCAACCTGCATTTGAGTGCCTGCCATTTCAGGATTTCTAAGTGGTCACATTTATTTTCTGGCTCTGGCTCTATAGCTTGAACGTTATAACTGCTGTATAGCTTCATGGATCTACAGCAGTGTACTGAATGTAATGCTCTTGTGATATAATGCTTGAAGTTTCTTCAGTTGGAGTGCCTCCTTGTTGAAAAGCTTGTGTTGACTAGTATGCCTAGTGAGTAGCACAAGACAACAGGGGGCCAGCACCTCTATACATAGGACAAGGTCGATTTTAACCTCATTACAACTTAAACGCTCCGAAGTGTTTGGAATTGAATACGGTCGGCATTTACTTCAGTATAACGTATTGGAATTATTAGCTGTAGTCCAATTTAAGTGATATAGAGAAGTGCTGATGCGTTCTTTCCTACTCGACACCATTCCCCAAAACGCGAAGGTCTATCGTTCTCGTTTATGATGTCGGACAGACATAAATGCTCTTGCGGGTTTTCCATAAGTATTCAGTAACGGCTAAAGACCTAACATTGCCAAAAGTCACCAGGCCATCTGGACGGAGAAATCAATCAGATAAACTGGTGTATTCATGGATAGACGCGCTTTCTAAATTCAAATTTTTTTTCAAAATTAGATGGATGAGCTTGAAATCAACTTGAATTCTTTCGTTTATATGCAGACAATACTCGACCATTTTAAATCTTTTCTATCTCGGTGCAAGCGACGGTAAATAGGGATCATGTTAAACCCACCAGCGTCTTCATTGAAGCTATTGCAGCAGGAGTGTTTAATGAAGTACGATGTTTGAGAAATGCAGTGGTATTTAATTTGCCCGATAAACTGCATGCGCAATAACCACAGCATATCCTGCTTAGATCAAGTCATTTGGAAGACAGTCGGTGTAAACTGTGTAAGGCTCCGGAAGCGAAATCAGCAACGAGACTGCCCTGCTGTTTTCAATTAAGTGGTTTATTTGTAGCAAACGTCTTCATTGTAACTATTGTACAGAGCAGAAACCACTACCTTCAAAGCATTTCGAATAACCACTTAAACTGCATCCCATTAGCTGTACTGTACACCGGTAATCATCCCTGGATCATGCAAATGTAGTTGTTGATTTTGCGATTGACTGAACTTATTTTCAGGTGTACTTGCTTGCATAGGGATTCTCTACTTGATTTCATTATTCGGAAACGTTTTCTTCTAAGACCCTAAGTAATAGCTTTCATCCTCAAAGACGTTTTCTGCCTCCTACACGCGCTGGAAGTTTACTCATTTATTCTTGCGCAATTCTTCGAGCGGCAACACAGTCCTACGTTATTGGGCATGTTTACTTTCCGACCTGAAGAGTCATAAATCTTTTACTTATGCGGCTCCTTGAATGACGCATACACATACTTTTCTATGTAATTCTTCAAATAGTGTTTATTTATTTTAACTGCTTCCATCATTCAGCGTCTCCGCAGTGGTAGACTAAATGATGCGCCTGCACCAAGTTGTGTGCAAAAGGCCTATTTTACCTTGACTTAAATTGGGACGCACCGAAGAATAGTTGCCTAATTTGAATTTATCTAGTCTAGTGATACATAGTTTGCAAGACATCTCGACTCATCGACTTGGGCAGTTACATTGTGCACTCGACATGGCAATGTTGCATTCGAAACTGGTCTAATCGGTGAACGATCGTATCACCTTTTCCCCTCACAGTAGGATTTCGGAACTGACCAGGCAATCGTGAACAATGATGTGATTGACTTAAACACCACAGGAGCAATCAGCCAGATCAAGGAATCACACACACACACACTTGCACTATCCGGCGACAAAATCGTGATCAAGCCAACACTCGGCTATGTGGTTCCGTGTCCAGCACACAATGTGCGAAATAAATGCCACTAAGTAGAACATACCAAAGAGATGAACGCAATTGCCGGAACATCACGGAGAGTTTATTTGACGATGTTACTCAGTGAATCACAGTAAGGCAGAAGCACGTCGCTTGAAATTCATGAAATATTTGGTCAATTGATACGATACTACTTTCTTTCGCATTCTTTCTGGCAATCCGACAATAAATAAAACCTATTGCGGTTCCCACCACATCCGCCGTAGACGAATGGCACGCACTTTTGCTGATCGGGATCGTATCCGAAACTAGGAATGTACGCTCGGCATCGTCCGGCTTCTTTGGGAAGGTAGCAGTAATCTGACAAAAATAGAAAAGCGCAACTTGGTTGAAGGAATACGTTTTACCTTTAATCTCTGTACGTAATGTGTGGGTCTAATCAAAAATGATGCGAATTGAGTCGTATTCATGCTTGTGTTACATTATATAGCAGAGTAAATTGTTTACAATATCTTAAGGTTTCATACGTCTATCGTAATTGCATGCAGTTAGACATAAACACTTCAAATAGATTAGTGGGAAACGCCCATTTCTGATTCTTCGCAATCAAGCGGAAGTATTCGTCAGGTTTCTCATGGGTTTCACTTGCTGACCATTGTCCGTAGGTTGTTTACCTTAAAGATTTCTGTTGCTGCCGGCTGAAGCCAACATACTATACTCAATTCCAGTAACTCGTTGTAATACGCTGACTCCCTTTCCATGAGTTGCGTTAAATCTCGGAGCGATTCACCGGTAAACCCTGGGTTTCGTGTTATTTTGCGCTAGATTTGGAACCATATACGCTCTACTTTTCTCCATCGGCGTCTTCGTACAGCGGATCCCCCCTGTCCGTGTATTCACGGTCAAAATTCAGGTACTTCAATGATTTTTCTGGGTTATGTTGTTGCAACCTAAACTAGTGCATGTGTTCAATACTCTAACTCATCTCATCAGGATGGGACAGGTGTGGTTGGATGTTTTATCTAGACACATTTAGCCTTCTCGCGTTTCTCTGCAAAATTTCATTGACACAAATGCAATACTGTTGATGAATTCGCACCTAGTGCATTCATTATTTGCTACCAATTAGTAAGCAAACCATAATGTAGCAAGAAGGACGCGGTACCACAACACAATCATTATTGACGCGATCACCAGCTATAGCATCACTCACGCAGGCGTATATAAATAAGTCACGTTGCCTTCCCAAGACGTACCAGCTCTCCTGGATTCCGCTCGCGACACGTCCATGCACTTTGAGGACCAAGTAGTTGAACACCCCGTATCGCCGCTTATATTGGTCCCATTCTGATTGGCCAGGAGTCGTATTATAACTACAAACGTTGGTACGGATTGATCAAGCTTATATATTCCTGCTAGATTTTCTAACCTCCGCCAGTATTTCAGGAATTTGGACAAACCGCCGTCCGATGGGATTAGGGCGGAAATTTGATTATCGCGCCGGTTTAACGACCGCTGAAACGCACTTTCAGAAAGTGTTGCCAGCGAATCTATGATTACAGGTTTGAGCGTCATCTAGACGATTTTGCGTGGCAACACGAAACATTTCCGTTCTCCTGACAAACTTCAAGCTTCATACTCAATCTTCCTATACTCACTGACACGCCTGCATGTTGTCCTTTTTCTAATGTGTCTCCTTATGCTCTTCTTTCGGTATCTCTGTTACTTATTTCACGTAATTGGCACAGCACGGAATACTGTCAGTAATCTGTTGACTGGAGTTTGGTTCCGGTGTTCCATTTTTGATCCATCGAGACCATGGAGCACCTCATCAACCAATGGATCAATGATCGGCACATGAGGGTATAATCACCTGATTCTCCTATCGTTCCAATCCCACTTGGACTCGAACTTGACAGCTCGTGAACTAGGACCCCAAGCTAGGGAGATGGGGAGTGCGAGTAGTTACTGAACGGGAGTTCAGCGATTTTCTTTGCTGCGACCTGATGGTGTGTGAACCTCACACCGCCTCCGCCATGGCGGTTGTGGGTTGGCAAATCGGGTGCGGCGTGTTGTAGGCTCGCTTGGCATGTGTGGAACGTGGCTGACTGTCTGAAACCATCGCAGCAAGTTCAATCGTTCTAGTTCATTCATACGGAGTTATCAGCAAGCCAACACCGATTATAAAATGCCAAAAGTCAGCGCATGTTAACCATGGGATTCCACCAGGACTAAGATTTTGTGACAACGCCATGTGAACCATGCTATTGTAAACCTTGCTAACGATGCCACAAATGTTGCACTTTGCATAACACTGATCAAACTTTTTTGATAAAACGAGCCACTTCATTTGCAGTAGTGACTAACAAAAGCGCAACGCCATTATGGACAATACTGCTCATCTGTACACCAGAATAAATTCCCTTCTAAAGTGGTTGTCTTACTACCTTGAGGGTGGAAAGCAAGTAGTCAGATTAGGTAACTGCACATCTGAAGCTACTTCAATAGCTAGTAGAGTGACTCAAAGCACCTTGCTTGGCCCGTTTTTGTACTTACTTAACTTCAGCGAACTTTTTGATGAAATATTGTTTCTGGAATCCAGTCTTTCTTCGCTGATGATGTTAAAATTGTGCATTGTTCCGTCCTTGTGCAAGGTAGTCCTAACTTAACCTGAATTCAATCAGACTTGTCCATATTTGAGTATTGGAGTAACTCTTGGAAGTTACACTTCGTCACTGACAACCGTTATCAATCGTACCACAGGTGACCTTTCTCCGTACATACGAGCTTTAAAGTACACCCTAATTCTCGTGTATAGTGCAGTCCGAGTCCTTGATTTAAGCAATTCTGCCCCATTTATTTTTCCTGAGCAAGTTATATCCTTGGCAGCGTTTGCCACAGGAACTATCGTCCACATAAGCAGAACCCATATCTTGAAGGGTTTCAGGCTTCAAGATTGTAAAATGTTTGTTAGGCCAAAGTTTGACTACTGTGCAATTGTGCAAAGAAATCTGAGAACGATGGACATCATTTCAGTGAGAAACACCCAACGATCACTCACCAAGAGATTTTTGATGTGCATAACATTAGGATTCACAATGAGTGTTGAAATGCTGAAAAGTGGAACCAATATCGCTTTGCAGAAACAAACTAAATCTGTGCATTCTTTACCCTTTATTATACGGATTAATTGTAATAACAGCCACAGCTCATGTTCCAGACTCTTAAGCGTTGTGCCGTACGTAACAGTGAGCGCATTCTGCATATTCAAAAGTATGGTAGCAGGCTCCGTTCATATATTTTCATGGTAAAATTTGCGTTAATATAAAACTAACTTCCATCGATTATTAGAAACTGCACTGGCAATCCGCAATTCAAACGGATGATCAATGTTCACCTGCCTGCTTCCAGTATTTTGTCAGCACTTAGCCAAAACGTGACTCTAGATGATTTGCATGAGAAAGTTTTGGGAAATGCCTAAAATTTGTCATATCCCCTAATTGTCTCAAATTTAAAAGTTTGGTTACCCAAATCTTTAGTATTTGTTTACGATCCCTTATTGCTACCACTCCTGTACACCCGTCTAACCAATGCCGTCATCTTCTCCTCTGATACACTGGTTTGATGATGCACTACGTCGTTTGAGCTGAAGTCTCTGCGCGGTCGGCGCTATGAATTTCCATAAAATTGCGTTTGTCCGATCGGCAAATGATTGCAGACGTTATTATGTTTTGATTTCTCATAACTTGCATGCTGCCTTATTTCACTGTTGGTCACGATTAGCCTGATCTCTCGTGGTTACGGATTGCAGCTTCTAACCTAAAAGAGTATATCCATGCGACGCATACTGCCACTGACACTATGGTAGATAGCAAAACCTGCCATGCTTGCTTGATTCGCATGACGGAACGGGCTGAGGTTTCATCGCCCATAATATATGCACAAAGGCAGCACATATAAAAAACATTTCTTTAGCTGGTGGTGCCTTCTTTGCTATTTTCCCACACAGGCGCACAGTTAGTTGGATCATGGAAGTGCGGGTGAAACCCATCGAGGGAATACCCTGCATGGAAGCCGGTCACATAGGGACGGTTCCATTGATGGCCGTATACTGTACTTTAACCAATCATTACATTTGCATTTATTATTGATCCTAGTTTTTATTCACCTTAATGCTTTAAGCGGCCATTCACCGCAAACTCATACATTTAGGATCCGTCGAATAACACGAACAAGTAATTATTTTATGCCATCTCGATGTACAAATTAATCAGAACAATCCGCTGGACTGTGACTCGCACTGTCGATGAAGAATATTTCATTTATTTGTTAAACAAGGATGGTTTATGACGTGTTAAAAGCACAAGCATTAGATGTCGCGTACGTTGGTAACGGAATGAATTGCATATATATGCATTAACTCTTTGGGTTATCCAAATCAAGCATCGGTGAATCGACATAGAAATTGTATCGAAATAATATAGCTGTGTGGGTGAGATGATCCCGTGCGATACGAAGTAAGACGTTTCTGGTTAATGCTAATAGCAAGCACGATCAGACTGTTCACCCTTTCCGCACAAGTTGTGGGTTACAAATCCAAGCAATCTGGTTATCCTGCATATAACCAGAATATTCGTTCAAGTACCAAGGTTTAGAGTGTTAAATACGACATTCCATCGCTTTACAAAACAGCTAAGTTTCCAGCATAAATAACTGCGTTTGCAAGATCACTTGACGGTTGGCAGATCCGGAAGGCTGTCCGACCTCATTGATGCAACAAGCTGGTCGTTCTTAGCCGACGTGACCCCTGAGGTGGCCTGTGGAGAATTCGTCAAAATATTTACCAAGCTCGTGGCAAGGACATCTGAAATTAAGCGCTACCGGTCTAAAAACATAAAGTCTTTCGTAAGGAGCAGGACACGTAAATGCATGGCATTAAGCGACTTCGCATGCCACAAATATATGGCCTCCCAGAACGACCATACCTGGGATGTCTACACAATACAAAGGAACCACTGTGTCAAACTCGTCCGGGAGGATAAACTTTAGAACCAACAAGATCTAGTGGACAAGTTTTGCTCCAATCCCAAACTGCTATACAGACACGTAAACAATTTGCGCCGTGTTAAACGCGGTATTCCTGCTCTGTACACAGCATGCGGGTTAGTTCAAACGGCACAAGACGGGGCCAACGTCCTTGGACAACAATTTAGCCGTACCTTCCAAAGCGCGCAATCATCATTCATCCTGCCTAAGCAGATAACGCCGCCATCAGGGCTTAATCACATATCGTTCACCTCCGCAACTGCACTGATTAGGCTGATGTCTCTGCGCGAGTTCAGCTCTTCGGGTGCGGACGGCATTCGACCGAAGGCTTTGAAAGTTGCTGCCATGAGTTTGTCAGGACCACTAGCAATTTCCTTTCAACGATGTCTGAACAAGATGTACGTCCCCACGATGTGGACACACGGAATCATCACGCCAATCTATAAACTTGGTAATCGTACTGAACCAATAAATGATCATCCGATAACACTACTTCCTGTGATCTCCAAGTTTATGGAGTCCATTGTAGCTGAGGCTTGATGGGGTACCTGGAGAATAACAAAATTATTATTCCGGAGCAGCGTGGATTTCGCCAAATTTGCTCCTGGACCACTAATCTCTTAATTGCTCGTGCAAACTGGACGGAGTCTGTGGACGCTGGTGTAGGAGTCGACGCGGTCTACCTGGATTTCTCAAAGGCATTCGACCGCCTAGACCATCGCATTCTCCTACACAAACTCCAGAAATATGGAATCGATGATCCTGTTCTGGGCTGGATAGGAGACTTTCTCTTGCAACGTCACCTGAATGTGAGGGTTAGAGGCAACCTGTCGGAATCCATCGAAGTTCAGCGTGGAGTAACTCAAGGCTCGGTACTTGGACCCCGCCTGTTCCTGGTTTTCACAAATGATCTCGCCAGTGTTCTATATACTAACTGTTTGCTATTTTCTGATGACCTAAACGTGTTGCGCTATCTAGCTGCAGTGGAGGATCACACAGTGTTACAAGCGGAACTGGACAAAGCGTACATATGGTCCATCGAGAACATGCTGCATTTCAACGTCACCAAGTGCAAAGTTCTCAGTATACGGCACAAGAGTATGCACAAGTATCGCCTAGGACCACAACTTCTACAGCGGGCTTCACACGAGTGCGATCTCGGCGTGATAGTTCAAGATGACCTCTTTTGTTCGAGGCAGATTGAAACGACAGTTAAGAAAGCAAACCAGTACCTCGGCTTTCTTCGCAGAGCTTTCGGGAAGTTTGACCGTTCGATCTTTCCAAAAATGCCTAGTGCCTAGGTGAGGCCGCTTGCGGAATACGCTATTCAAGCGTGGCAACCCTGGCTCAAGCATCATCTCACCGCGCTCGATACTGCACAACGTAGAGCAACGAAGAGCGTCAGAGGTTTGACCAGCATCCCCTACCCACTCAGGCTGAAGACCCTCAAAATCTACAGTGGACGTTATCGGCATCTAAGAGGCGATCTCATAATAGTGTACCAGATCCTGAGAAACCCCAACCACCCGTGTCATTCCCCTCTAATACCCAATCATAACACCTCGATAAGAAGTCACAAGTTTAAGTTAGTCATGCAGTACAGCCTACTAGAAAGTCGGCGAAACTATTTCTCCCTTCGAGTGGCACAGACTTGGAACGCCCTCCCGGAACATGTAATTAATGCACGCACCCTATTATTTTTCAAAAAACGCTTTGACGATACTCTGTCACATTTACACTACGGGCTATAGCCCTTGACCACCAGATGCTGGCATTAATGCACAACAGACAGTGAATAGTGCCATAACCCTACTCGAGAATGCGTCACTCCAAACAACTTGCACGAAATTTGATAAACACTACTACTATCGAAACTGGATTTCTGTATTCTATCGACCCAAGATAGTTGAACACGATTAAGAGTTGTCCTTGCTATCTTTTTTACTTTTCTTGCTTATGATGTGATCAATAACCACTCCCCTGTTGCTTTGTGCGCGTACATTCTCATTTCAAACTCCGTTTATACGACAGTGCAGTTACATCTGTAATCGCCCCAACTGACGACTCCATTATCCCTACTCTATCATTTTTGTCACGTTAAACACCCTACGGGACATGTCAAGCACCTGCTTTTTTACCCGTTATAAATCGTTGCTCATTGTTCATTGTTCATTGATAATGTAGAGTAATGCATTGTTGACTCGGTCTCAGGCTGTTGGCCCTGAGGTTGTTGTTCGGGCTCTTTTAAATGGTGGCGGCGTAGGTGACTGGGGTCACTTAATATTCACTACAAGATGACAAATTCTCCACGTAGCCCCTGGTAGCGGTCACGAAACACTCCAGGTATAGTCGGTAGTTACTGGTACAGATGGCGAAAACTCCTTATATTTTGCTTTGCTCGGGGTTGTGGATTCTGGAGATTTGCGAGGTCAGAAGTTAGTGAGGACTGCAACGCCTGAATAGCGTATTCTATGTGGTAGCTGACATAATCATTTAGCATCCGAGGGAAGATAAATGAATGAAAACTCGCGGATACCCTCCGCAAGAGGCCGACATGTTGGTCGCTTCTTAATGAGGTGGGCTCTGACTTTCTGCAGAAGCCGCGTTCGTCCTGCACTTGCAAACAATGGTCACGTTCCTGAGTGCTGATCCTCAGATCATGCGTCTCGAAGGTATTTATGAAGGCTTGCGATGGCGGGTGTGGAGAACGCGGCACTTGTCCACATTAAATGACAGCGCGTTCCTCACTGCACAATTGCAGGCCTCATTAAGATCGCAGTGCAGCAGCTCGTGGTCATTCAATCCCTTGATCAACAAGCTGTGCGCTTAGCCCTTCATATACTATTTCCATTCTAGTACACAGATAGGTGAAAAGTATGAGTGCCTGCAATACGTGGACTTACTGTAAGGGTGAACTGTTTTGATGGCTGCAACTAACCCACCAAGGTTATGTACGCACATCCATGTGCCCTGAGTTACACAACTCATCTGTTATTTGAGGTGTGTCATTAAATCTAATTAACTTATTTTTCATTATGGATGCGGTTCACAGTTTTACCGTTTGTCCTGTTATCATGTCTGCTCACACGCTGACAATAATTATAATTAATTGATATATAAACATGTCATGAAAGTTAACTTATCTCTTTCATATATGTTGTCACCCACATGGTAAAAGTTTGTTATTTTGCTTTCTTTTCTCAACCATCCGCTTAAATTTATCAACGTTTTTCAAATGTCGGGATTCAAACGAATTTTGTAACGAAACCAATGGCGCAATAATTCATGGAGTTGTAACCCGAGGTGATTTATTATACCATTTTGTAAAACCATTGTGCATTTCTTTAGTACCTTATGATCGGAAGAGCTTAGGTGGGTCACGCCTCACCTAGTTGAGAATATAACAAGTGATAAGCTTATCGTTGTCCTCAAAGGGTAAACAATTTGTTCAGAAAATCTCGCCTGTTGGTTACTGCAAAGTAAGGATAGGCATGACCTATGTACAGAACTTTGTGGTGCACAGCACTCCCCTCCAATCAGGTCGAACGGAGATACGCGGACTCTAAACTCCAGTTGGTGCGTTCAGTTTAATTTATCAATGCACCATAATCTTAGACCACCGGTGCTATATTGCTCCAGTTTGTGAAGCATGATTCGAGGATCCGAGCGACCGAGCGCTTTCAAACTTTCAAGTAGAAAACATCGATTCCTGTGCTCTCGTCTACTGCTTCGCTCTAGTTGTCGAGTGCTAACAACATGTTAAATGTTAAGAAACCCGTGCTGCTCCAGAGCAATGATGCCGTAGTTTTCGACGTAGCCCATTAGTGCTTATGAAATGATCGCTGACGATCATTGCGAATGTAGGAGGAGCCTTACCGAGTGGTAACTGGCAGGTTCACATCGACCTCCACCCTAGTGAATAGAATTGACAGTACCCCCTTTCCACTTTACAGGAATTGTGTTATCCCCTACATATCCTGATTTTACTGCTGGTTGCTTAATAGACAAGTATAAAAGTTTGCAGTTAACGCTTCGGCTGGGTGTATGGTTGCTAACAGTTGTGATTTCGCGTAAGTGTTATCCGCTCCAGGCGATTTGTGCGTACGCACGGATAGCTTTACTTTTACCCCATTTCTACTGAGTAAAACTGTCAGTGAAGCGACAGAAGCAGGGATCGCGTCCGTGCCTTGTACTTTTTGGTATGTAGGAGAATAACGGGAAGGTGGATAGCCACCTAGCGCAATGAGTCATGAGATTCCGCGCCGCACATCGTTAAGGCTATTGACGAGTTGGTAAAGAATCTTGGGTCTCAAACAGAGTCATTTCGCTGGCTTCTGACTATCTGATGAATTGTTCTCACAAGTAAAAGGCACACAGTATTTGCGTTGAGCTGCGTACGAAGTCCAATTATCGGAGCTGGGATTGCGACTTTTTTAACGCGCCTTGGCCGATACTTTAAGGCCATAAAATTTATGTTCGATTTCTTAGAAATGACGTTGGTTTGAAGGACGATGACAGCTTCTGTATCTGCCACTTTCGCTACCAATGACGTGTAGGTTTTGTAGAGTGTTCACCAGACTTATTATGAAGTACTACCCGTCATTAATGATGCGATCTCCTCATAGATGCAAATAATCAAATTTTGTTATCTAAATAAGGATTGCCGCACACCAAGGTGTTGATGGCTTAGTTCAACTGATTGCTATCCACTTTGCTCTTGAAGAAGTTTGCAAGCAACGGCCATATCAGGGAACACATGGTAACCCGTCTACATCTCAATATAGCATTCCATCATAAGTAAACTGAAGAATTCTCGTATACACCAGTTACAGTTGTTTCAATCGGTCTGGTGGGATACCGACATTGATGTAGTGCACCTACATGAACTCGCGTAAATAGTCTATTATCAGTTGTAAAGGAACACTGGTGAAAAGGAACACAGCATCTAATGAGCACATATTTCGTCCGGCTAATTCAACTTACTTAAATGAGTAATGAAAATCAGTGGTGTTTTTGCCACCGTATCTGGCTATGGTTTCTGACTAGATATCGCTATCTAACTTGCCACTTGGTCGTTGATTGATACATCGTTTTAAGCACACCAAATATCTGCCTTAGCGGTTGAACTTCCTAATGTGGCTTTGGTAGAAATATAGCCTTGGATACACTGTTCCACACAATCTGGTTTATTCGAACATGGAGTCTATTGCATCCTCAGGATTTAAGCGGCGTAGTAGTTTCGTTGTGGACCTCACGAATGCCACTACCGTGTCATTCTCGTTAATCATTCCTCGAAATTTTGTCCTGTCAGAAGGAATTAAAGCAAGCTTGCTGACGTAGCCCGGTCTATGCATCAGAACGATCCCGGTGCTTGTATCCCCTCAGTTCTGCAGGATACAATCATTTGGTATATTACATGTGAGCAGCAGGATTTTCGTTGTTATTGGTTGAGATTTTCATCTCATTAGTTCAAAAGCTATAGAGCACAGCCTAGTCCAGAAAGGCACCAGACACATTTTACCTTGGTGAGACTTGTGTTTTGTGCATTCCATCCGTCCCCCACTAAGGATAGAAAACAGAGGCGCTAGAGGTAGATGCCAAATAGCCAGCAGTTTAAGCAAGTGAGCCATAGGGGAAGTTGGCTGGGCAACATAATTTGCAAGCAAACTAGGATAAAGGACCACTTATTTTCCAATGCCACGCAGGTTAATACCTTAGCAGATGATAGTGGCTAACCCCAGTAGGAGAACAAGGGAATGCGCAACACTTGCGATCCCTGATAGGGCGAAACGCGTTTGGTTCTTTTATGGATTAGACTGGAATAGGATCACGACAGACAATGATTGACACAGTAGTTAATGACTGTATTGAGGGTCAATTTGAAGCGCTCGTGGTGTGAATTAATTAGAGAGGCGTAATCTCAACGCGAATCGCGATTCACAAAATAACACTGAGTAGATTGTCGGGACGCAGCGAACTTGCGACCGTGCATTTCCAATTCGTCAAAGATATCGTTGCCTAAGATCGCGACCGCGGCTTTCTCTATGGCAACCTAATGAAGTGGATAATTATAATCCATCAAATTTACAACTGGGGCTATGGCGCTACCCTTGGTTCCCGTAACGGGAAGGAGATGCAACAACGAACCAATGGATCACGTGTTTGTTACGGGTAAAAATCATTGGTCAACCAGTCCCGTGGGATGGAAATTATTGCGAAAAGTGCATTGCATGATAAAGTGAAAAGCGTTGTGGTGGAATCACCATACACTTATGTAGAATAGCCGATATGTTGGCGCATTAAACGTATGAATCCAATGGTTGGGCGTTTGGCAAGACAGCGTTTGATTGCGTTTTGTAGTCCTTGGCTAACAAGACATAAAATGAAACGTAATTAAGACAATGCATCCTCAGACTCGTCTTTTAATTGTGGCCAGATTGGGAGCGGAGACAACATAATTAGGCTGGGCGTTCCAGGGCTGGCACACACTGAGGGAAAAGAAATTTCTACGGCATTCAAGCCGGCTATACTGAATTGTCATTTTCAGAGGGTGATCTCTTAGTTTAGTGTTGTGGTTCAGTTCCCGCAGCAGACGGCAAATGTGGTTTGGGTTTTTCAGAATTTGGTAAACCATTATTAGATTCCCCCGGAAGAGCCAATATCGACCGCCGTACGTTCTTAGAGATTTCAGTCTAAGCTGATAGGGCAGATGAAAGATGCCCCTGACTTTCTTGTTTGTTCTTCGTTGAGAAGTCTCGGGAGCAACATAATCCTGTTTCCGACAAGGCTGTCACGTCTGCATAGCATAATCCACGTGCGGTCGCACGTAGGCGTTAAGCATTTGGGGAAAGTTTGAGGGTTCAAACTGACGGGTCGAGGTCGCAATGATTGAGCGGGTACAACATGTTGATCGCGGGACGTATCTTCAGTTTACGAGGTGCGCCGTGTGAAAAGCGGTGTAGGAGACTACGGCTTTACAATCTATCCTATCGTCGAATTCGGGTTGACATCACGATGACACATCGCGTACCACATCACGGTGATTGTCGCGTGTTCAGACCGCTGTGACATATGCGCGCGCAAATTATCACAGGAAGACAGGGATACAAGCTGGTAGTACCGGATTTGCAGCGTGTTGTTCATAAATTTGGTTTCGAATGGAGAGTGACAAATCTGTGGATCAACCTGCCGCAGCATATAGTTGAAGCAAAGTCGGTGTCAGAAAATACAAAAAATTCTTGGACAACCACTGCCGGTATAAAATACATCGAGCGCACACTAACATGAGTATTTGTACCTGAGTGATAGTAAATGCACCAACACAGGTATCTCTCTTGTTGCTGCTTCAAATCAGTAATCAGTAAAAATAACCTGGCTCCATGACGAGACGGGGGATGCGAAGATTGCATTATCATGCATTATCATCAACCAAATAGGGTGGCCGCGTCCTTTTTTACTATAGCAGTGATATGAATTTCAAACTGGTTAAAAAGGAGTGGCTTATGTTTTTAACTGGCTTCGGTGCGGCTTGTAAATCAGACGTGACGACACATATTTGGTGTCCACTGTATAACGCCCCAACTCTTTTGAGCTGTAGATATAGACGGAAGCTTACCTAATGCTCAGCCGACGGTTCTAGCATAGCCTTACAGTCACGTTCTCCTTGCCGGAAACGTCAACTTGCATGCTGCAGCGGTTGCAGCCACCTTCAGTGAACTACAATAACCAGTCGCTGACCTACCACTTTATAATCACAATGCCTCAACTATGTGCCTTAGAACAGGAAACAAATCGGCCATCCCTGAGCTTGTGTTGGACAGTGAGGAACGTATGATCCACAAAATAACACTGAGTCGCTTGCCGGGAAGCAGCGATCTTGCGACAGTGGTTTTCCAATACGTCAGAAATATTGTTACCTAAGAAAGCGACCGCGGCTTTGCAAGTGTGTCCAACCAAACGTGTTCATCTTCTTTCGGACCACAACCAGGGAGCCGAGACGCTCCAACCGAGGCCAGCTCAGAAGTGAGGGCCTTCATTCCTCTCGACCAAGTCATCGCTTGACAACCCCTCCTCTTCTTCCATCCACACCCCCCGGCGCTCAAACAACGCACGTCACGGGAGTCGGTGGGCTGGCATGTGTAACACGTGGCCGAGCCATCAGAGCCTGGTGCGTGAAATGATGGTGCTGAGCGGTTCCATTCCTTTTCCTGTGCCGTAAACAACGCGTCGAACACGATCGTTGCTCATGCGGTGTTCCAACCAGAATTGAGCTAAATTACAAAGGCACCGGTGGTCGAACGTAACTAGCCTCTTCACGTCCGCTGCTTTAAGCGGCCAGATTGCACAACCGTACAGTAGGGTCGAACGTACCGCTGCATTGTACACTCTACCCTTCAGGGCAAGAGTGATGTTGCGCCATGGGACCCCAAGCGTAAAGCGAACATCCATTTACGGCGACGGCCACTGGCCAATCAGAAAAACGAAATGTAGCATATAACGAATATCACAAATCGAACGATAAGAAGAAATGCAGACCCAACAATTAACATGTAGTACAACAGTGGTGTCACAATAGATATTCCTTTAACCTAACCAAGCAGAAACGTGATACGGAAAAAACCAACGGAATGTGTTCTTGCAAATGACAGTGTTGAAGAGGACACGATGAGTGTCCATTGACAATGACGTGTGAGTACCCATCGGGTTAACACTGTGGAGCATTAAACAACAGTCAAGAAGTAGAAAATAGGAAGAATACCGAATGGCTATTAAGCTCGTTCACAAAAATTGAATGTCAAATAGCTATTTTCCCAACACCTTCCTCTCTTAAAATGAGTTACCTTGAGGTCATATAAATCGTCCGACGCGCATCCACCTGCAGATTCTTTGGCTTGTACCGGGCTTAATTTTCCAAGCGCTCCATAGGACGAACTTCACCACCAGCAGAGATACTAAGCTTGCCATTGTTCTGCAATTCATTGACGTCAAATCCACTGGCTTTCGGAAAGACCGCACCATGCGTATACCGTGGCCTCAACTAATTGGCGTGGCGTCACCATACCTCTGCACCAACTTGAACATCATACATCATATTGCCTCGGCGTCACACGACTCGTCCTGCTCTGAAAGCAATCCGCCGTCTTGATTAGCTGCCGCAAATACAAAATCGCTCGATTTTAAAGTCCATTTTCGTGCCCCATACCGCCTGTTGTATTGGGGCTTCATCACTGACTTTCTTAATCATAGAAGCAGACGCTTGTGAGTCAGCAAATCTAGCGTAGTTCTCAGTCTTCGACTCATAAGGGCTTCAGCTGGTGATTTCCCATCTGGTGAATTAGGATTCGGGGTGACCCGATAGTTCAACAGAAACCGGGCCTATCTTTTGTTCAGCATTCCCCCTTCTTTTGACTTCAAGAATGATCGTTTAAGAGCATCGACAAATCATTCCGCTTGACTGTTTGACTGCGAATGATACGGGGCAGTCCTCATATGCTCGATCCCATTATGTGCGCAAAATTCAGCAAATTGGCAGGATGCAAACTGTGACCCGTTATCCGACACGATTGTTACTGGTAGTCCGTGCTGACGGAAAACATGCCTCATCGCAAAAATTGTGCTGTTTTCCGACGTATTTTGCATTGCGACTACCTCCGGCCACTTACTGTAAGCGTCAACAATACGGAGAAAATACACTCCTTCGATTGGTCGTGCGATTACCACGTGTATCCGCGCCCAAGACGATTCTGGGTTTGGCCAAGATTGTAATGTCGCACGTACCGATAAGTTGGAGGTACTGATGCATCTAGAGCACAATCGGCCAATGTCTTCAATTTAGCTATCCATCATGGGCCACAACAAGTAGTTGTGCGCAAGTGCCTTCAGGCGAGCGATTCCTGGATGGACACTGTGCAGTTTTCGTAACACGCGTGCTCTGAGTATTTTTGGAATGACAATATGTTCTGCAAAAGAGAGGCAGGAATCAACTTCAAACAAACCTTACGTCGTGTGAAAAGCTGAGTCAAAGCTTCTTTCGGACAATTCTTTGGCCAAATCCGCCTGTGTAGGTTAATACTTCTTGCAGTAATGCATCCTGTTCAGTAGCTTGCTTAACCATCGTGCGATTCCCCAGTAAATTACTCACGGCGTCATGCACCATGTAGCTGACATCCTTTAAGGCTGCGCTGGAGGCAATGACGGCATCTTCTGGCTAACGATTACCGGTATCGATCATTCTGAACGAGCATCGGCTTGCCCTATAGAATCAGTAGTCATGTATCACATGCTGAGATCATATCCCAAGAGCAGACTTTCCCATCGCTGAAGACGACTGCCCGGATACGCCACAATGCCCTTATTGGATCCAAAAATTGCCAGAGGCAGTTTGTGATCGGTCACTTAACGTGAACCGTCGACCATCTACCATCTTATGGAAATTCTGCACGGCAAAGATGAATGCCACCGTTGCTTTTTCAATCCGACTATAATTATTCTCATAAGCGGTCAGCACTCGTGCAACATGTGCAATAGCCTTTTCGGGTCCATCTGGAAAAGGACGTGAAATGACAGCACCAATCCCATAGCTTGAAGCATCTGTTGCCACGATAATTTCCAACTTCGGATTAGAATGCGAAAGCAATAACTCCGACTTTAGCAGAGATTTCAGTTGCTCGAACGACTGATGACAGTGTGCAGACCATTTCCATTCGACGTCTTTCATCAGCAGATGGTTTCAAGAATGACGCAGGCGATGCATGCAAGGTGGAAATTTGCCATGGTGACCTACCATCCCAAAGAATGACCGTAGGATTGTCACATCCGATAAAGCGGGTAAGCGGTCTATCATCCCGATATTTTCGGGATTGGGTCGTCGGCCGTTTTCGTTAATCACGAAACCCTAGAACTTAATTGATTTCAGGAAAAATCTGCACATGTCCGCACGTCATCGGAAACCAGAAACATCGATTCTCAGTAGCCTGTCATCCAATTGTTAAACTAACACATCTTCCGTCGAGCGTCTTACGATGAGATCATCCAGGTCAACTACTGGTCCAGTTACACCCGTCACCATGGCATCCACGACTTCCTGAAAGATTGCCGGTGCAGTTTTGACTCTAAATGTCAAACGGTCATACTGATAGAGACAGCGATGCGTATTGATTGTTAGACTCTTTCTGCTATCAGGTTCAATTTCTAACTACAAATAAGCGTCTGCAAGGTCAGGAGTAGCAAAATACTTGCCTCCGTTCAGCTTTGCAAACACGTCCTCAGGGAATGGAAGTGGATACTGATGGGGTCCCAGTGCAGCGCAGAGGCCCATTGAAAAATCTGCAGACAAACGAATAGAACCGTTCGGCTTCTTGATCACAACAATAGATACAGCCATGGTGAGAAAGTAACACGCTGGATCACTCCGGCCTGCTGCAATCGATCAAGTTCCTGTTCAACTCGTGCTTGGCGTGCATAAGGAACAGGACGCCTGGGTCGAAACACTGGTCTGGCATCCGGAAGCAGAGTAAGGTTTGCCTGCCGTGTCCAAGCTGCGACTGGAAGACACACACATATCTTGTTGAATGCTGTTCAGAGATGCTTTGAACCGGTGGAGTCGGTATAGCTGTATGGTGCACCGTGACATTCCTTTCAGAGCAGACACAATTCACTGGTAGATCAAGCAAGTTCAGCTTCTCAATCCAATCGATTCCAAGAAGATTACCGTCGGTGCATGAGACTAGGTAGATCGTGCCACGGAGTTGCAGTTCATTAAAGCTGACCTCACATATAACCTTTCAATCCAATCACAGCGGTTCCCCGGATGCATTCTGAACAGTCAGAGTCGTGCGCTTGAATAACGGTCTCCCAAGCTACCTTCATATTGATCGCGAAATGGTAGCGATGTCGGACGCCGTATCTAGTTGCAAGATGACTGGAATATCACTGACTTTTACTGTTAAACACTTTCTCTTGCCTGTGAATTTACTGCGAAAGGTAGCGAAAATTACCTTTGGGGCCGGTCAATGAAACTTAGCCCTTTTTGAATTTGGTGTTTGTGCGAAATCTCGAGGGAAACGAACGTCTGAAGTTGTGCACAACTCGACAGTGGATTTCCTAATGACCAAACCGCTTGCTCTTGTGACATTGATGCCCTGTGTAGATACAGTCTCTCACGAAATGCCAAGCGCCACAATTTCAGCATGCGGTCAGGAGCTTCTGAGTTGACCGACTCCGGTGCATCACTTTACCACGGATAGCTGTGTGACAAGTCTGGGGTTCCTTCCTGTGATCAGCAGTTTCAATCATTTTGTGTCGTGCTTCAAATTAATCAGTCGCTGACATTCAGCTGTAATCTATTGCAGCTTCAACTGTGGCTCTTGTTCGAGCTTGTGGAGAATTCGTGTTCGGATATCAGCATTAGCTTGGGACTGGAGACTGCACACGAAAATAAGACCCATGAATTAAGCAGATGTCATCGTATCCAGTATGAATCGTTCACATTCGCGATTTACGATCCCGGCATGTGTGACAAAGTCAATGGCATCGAGTTTGACTAACTTCAAAGAATTGTAGCGAACACTGTACAGAGAGTCCTGCTCACCGAATATCTGCGTCCGCGTTTTCACCGTCTCATCGAAACTGAAGTATCTTGCATTCTTCGGCAACACAAAATTTATGCGACGTTCATGCTCGACTGCGAAACGTTTGCTCAACAACAAAGGAACTTTCCAGGCATCGTCTTGGTCTGCAAGTTTCACTCGAACAATATCTTCATACTTTAGAAAACAGGATTCAAATGTCTACCGTCAGTTGTTGGGTCTGCATTTATTATTCTCGTTCGATTCGTGACATTCGTTATATGCTACATTTCGTCTTTCTGATTGACCAGTGCCCGTCACCGTAAATGGATGTTCGCTTTACGCTTGGAATATACTATTCATGCATGGCAGCCGTGGCAGAAACAGGATCTCGTTGCTCTCGAGACTCCTCAACGAAGGGCAACCAAGAATGTCAGGGGCCTCTTTCATCTGCCCTATCAGCTTATACTGAAATCTCTAAGAATCTACAGCAGTCGATATCGGCTTTTGTCGGGGGATCTCATAATGTTTTACCAAACTCTGAAGAACCCAAACCACATTTGCCGTCCGCTGCTGAAATTGAACCACAACACTAAACTAAGAGGTCACCCTCTGAAACTGACAATTCAGTATAGTCGGCTTGAATACCGTGGAAATTTCTTTTCCCTCCGCATGTGCCAGCCTTGGAACGCCCTCCCTAATTATGTCGTCTCTGCTCCCAATCTGGCGATATTCAAAAAAGTGTTGATGATGCATTGTCTCACTTACGTTTCATTTTATATCTTGTTATCCAGGGGCTACAAAACGCAATAAAACGGTGTTTTGCCAAACGCCTAACCAATGGATTTATGGATTTGTACGTTTAATAAGCGAACATCTCCGCTATTCCACATAAGTCTATGGTGAGTCCAACACAACGCTTTTCACTTTCTCATGCAATTAATTTTCACGATAATTTCCATCCCACGAGACTTGTTAAGCAATGCCTTTTTACCCGTAATAAATCATTGTTCCATTGTTCCAAGGCCTGTCGAGGAGTTGCCCCATCGGCATTCTATTTTATATCTTGTGCTAACTATGGGCTGCAACACGTATCCAAACGGTGTGTTTTAAAATTCCCAATCGATGGATTTATGGATTTAAACAATTCTCAGGTGAACAGTTCCACTATGGCGACTGGACCAAAAATAGCTTCATCTTAATTAGAATTTTTATTTTCTCCATGATTCCCAATACACGGGACAGATTAAGCATTCCTTGTTAACCCATAATACAACCTTGTTCCATTGTTCCATAGAGGAACCGGGCGAAAGTGGCCCGAACGACTTTGCTTAAAGGCGCTTGCGGAAAGTACAATGAAATAGCCAACCAAGGGCTTAATTGTTCAAAAATTTTGGTTTTGCGTCAAATGTAAAAACATCCCATTAGTTAGGACCTTTATTTTGCTCTCCCAGAAATAGGAAATGTTTGTAGAATTTACTGAGCAAATATTTAATACCGAAGGCACTTCAGTAGAAAGAACTATAGCAGATCTTTTGACTCAGGCCTCTATACTGAACTCTACCACAAGTCAAATCTAAATCGTCAAACGTTCCACTAACATAGTGCCAAAAGCAAACAGGACAAACACCCACCTCGCCACCACTCCAGGCCGCCCAGTCACTCCTGAACTCTTCACGTCCAGCATAGTTGTAACAAGTACCCTCCATTAAATAAATGTTTTGTTCTCGATAGTTAAGACACGCCTGCATAGTCATGTTCATGGGGATACAACAAATACTGGTAAAAATGGCACAAGTTTATAAGTAACTTATGGATGCATGTGTTAAGCGTGTATGAATGCCTGTAGCTAAGGACGAGTGTGCTTGTGTTGATTGAATTAGTGAAGGTGTCACGTAGTTGTGATTTATTTCGGCCAGGTGGGAGAAGTCAAATGCAATCTTCGTAATGGATGACACACATCCGTGGATTGAGATGGATCATCCGGATAGGTAAGAGGCAGTGACTTCAGTTGATAGACAGTCACATCCGTCACGTCAGTGTGTTGTTAAACAGACATTTGTGGCTTTTTATAGGGAGAACGCTTGCCAGACGAAAACCCGCCACTTCCAGGAACACTGCCTCCGAACTAGTTACTTGAACGGGATAAACACAAACTACCAAGCTGGCACCACGTGGATATTGTTCGGTTAGCCAGCATGCTCCAGTGGAACATTGGTGAAGCGAATTACCGCATCTAAGGGGAACATTTTCTTCCGTTTATTTCAAGTTATTTCAGTGCGTAAAGAAAAGCATAGATGTTCTTGCTGTCGTAAAGGGTTGTGGATATTCTGACTGGTTACGGCCGTTTGACGAGCCGCTTGACGGTTACTTGATACAGCGAGCTACACTGGAGCAGTTGGGAATGTGTATTCCGGTAGTTAAACCGTTAGAGAAATTAGCAACTGAGCAGTATACGACATAGTTGTTTTCAAACATGTTACGAATACCTAACTTATGAAAAACATGCCAAACATCTACACAAGCGGAAACATCTAGACATTCTCAAAGAACGCAATCAAAATGATTGTATTCTACAGAACTAATGGTATACAAGAGCCGGAATCGTTCTGATGCCTAGACCGGACTACGTCAGCAAGATTTATTTAATCCTTTCTGACGCATCAAAGTTTCGAATGAGGGATAATGAGCATTGTACGGCAGTGGCATCTGAGTGGTCCATAACGAAACTTCCACGCCGCTTAAAGCCTGAGGATGTAATAGACACTAACATGTCCGAATGCACTAGATTGGGTGGAACAGTGAATCCAAGGCTTTACTTCTCCCAAAGCCATGTACATATATTTTCGTCAATCTATGCATTTCACTCCCGCCGTGAATCGGCGTAAATTTCACATTCTCTCCCTCGGTACTGTGGCGAAACCTACTGAGATGGGGAAGGCGATGGCTGCACGCCTGTGTGATGTGGACTGCATAGCCACAGTGTGCGACCTGTGGCACCACATTCGCGACCAGGTGACAGCTGCTGCCGAGGCGATCATCGGGAGCGCAAACCGTAAACGGCCTGATTGGTTTGATGACAACAATGTGACGATTGGCGAATTGGTGTCAGAGAAGAATGCAGCATTCGCTGCACATGTGGCAGACCCCAGTGACTTGGGGAAAAGTAGTCAATTTCGCAAAGTTCGACGGCGACTGACCCGAGAGCTCCGTCGCATTAAAAATGCATGGTGGACGGAGAAGGCGAAGCAGATGGAATGCTACGCTGAACGCCGTCAACACAAGGAGTTCTTTGACTCCTTGAAGGCAGTGTATGGACCGAGATTGGAGCCTCTGAGGACACTGATCAATGGTAGTTCACGCGCTACCTGCACCCAGACTGCAGACATAATGCAGGTCTGGCGGAAACACTTTGACTGTCTCTTGAACAACCGTACAGAGATCGACTGGCCTACATTGAACGGCCTGAAGCAGCACGATTTGAAGGCGGATCTGGCGGATACGCCGTCACTGGATGAGACGCAGAGAGCACTTGCTCAGCTGCGAAACGGCAAATGTGCCGGAGGTGACGGGATCCCACCTAAAGTATTGAAACACGGTGGACCCGCGTTGTTGACTGCGCTGCACCACTTGGTGCAACGCGTGTGGATTGAGGAGGAGGTGCCTTCTGAGCTGAAGGATGCCCTTGTGCTACCACTGTACAAGTGCAAGGGGAGCAAGCAATGTTGCACGAATTATCGTGACATCAACTTGCTGAGTTGTGTGGGCAAGGTGATTACCCGAATCCTGCTCAGTCGCCTAGTCAGTCAGGTTGTGGAACCTAACGTGGCGGAAGAGCAGTGTGGATTCCGTTCGGGTCGCAGCACTATAGATATGGTGTTTGCGGCTCGTCAGTTGCAAGAGAAGTGCAGAGAACGACACCAGCCGTTGTACTCGCTTTTTGTTGATTTCACCAAGGCATTTGATCCCGTGAACCACGAGGCATTGTGGCTGGTGTTGGGTAAGTTCGGTTGCCCGCTTAAGTTTGTAAGTTTAATTGAATGTCTGCACAGTGGTATGCGAGCGAGGGTGCTGCTGAGTGGAGAGACCTCGGATGACTTTGCAGTTGTCTCTGGTGTGAAGCAAGACTGTGTCTTAGCTCCTGCCCTGTTTAATATATATCTTCATGCAATGATGTCTTGTGCTTTTGATGCGGCTTGTGCTTACGGTGTTCGTGTGGAGCACCATATTGATGGTGGGTTGCTGAACATCCGTCGTTTCGGTGCGAGAACCCTAGTCTGCGAGACAACTATTCGTATGTTGCGGTTTGCTGACGACTGTGCGTTGTTTTCACACAGCGCGAATGAGTTGCAGCACATGACTAGTCCTCTGGCTTCGACATTGGCAAAATTTGGGCTCACCTTCAACACAAGCAAAACTGTCTGTCTCTTTCAGCCTTCACCGGAGGTGCAAGCTTCAATATTGCCCTGAATCAGCATTGGTGCTGAAGTATTGGAAACCACCTCCCGCTTTTGGTACCTTAGGAGTGTGATGTCGACTGATCAGCAGCTACACGTTGAGTTGCGTATTCGCGTGTCGAAGACGGCAGCGGCATTCGGGAAGCTTGAGTACCGAGTGTGGAACAAACATCAGCTTACCATTGGCACGAAGCTGATGGTGTACAAATCCATGGTACTGTCCGTTCTTCTATACGACAGTGAAACGTGAACGACGTACCGTCGGGATGTGCGATATCTCGAGCGGTTCCATCAGCAGTGTCTGCGACGAATTTTGCGGATCGGCTGGGGCGACGGAGTTGCAGACACGGAAGTTTTGCGCCGAAGTGGGATGTATGCAGTGGACGGCATACTTTTACTGCGACACCTGAGGTGGCTCGGTCATGTGAGCCGTATGGATTCGGCGCGGATACCGAAACAACTTTTATACGGTCAGCTGCGTATTGGGAAGCGGCATGCTGGGAAACCAAAGTTACGTTACCAGGCATAATCAAAGTGAGCCTCACACGTTCAAATCTTGGTTGCAGATCATGGGAATCGAAGACGGTTGATCGTGGTGCATGGAGCGATCTAATCACGAAGGCAGTTGCTGAAGTGCGAGAGAAAGCCCTCATGCATGCAGAGAATAAGCGGCAAGCACCAATGATATGTACTCCATCGACATCGAGTGCGTGGTGCTGTAGAACATGCGGTCGCGAGTGCCTTAGTCAGGCAGGCCTAGTGAGCCATGAGAGAAGTCACTCGGGACCACTGCCGAAGCGACGACGGGTCCTGCAGAGAACGTAGGCAGCACCGGCGCAGCGTTTTTAGGCACGGTGAATTCGATTTACTAACCGCGTGCTTGCATGCTAAGTCTCTTTATTTCAGGTGGTGGGTTCACAGTTTTTACCTTACTGCTGTTCTTTCTCATATAAATATCTCCCTGTACTCTATTCCATTAACTTGCACACATTGCCTAATCCAATTGTATTCGATTTCCATAATATTTTTGTGTTCGTGGCATTCCGTGAACTATACTTTCTGACCTCGTGCGCTTAGCTAGGATTTGTTTGTAAACAACTTATTACATATGCTCATTAAGTTAAGGTTTATGTCACCGTTTCCTTATGCATCAATGGAGTTTTTCTTTTTGTCTTTCTCTCTCTCTCAAGTGTTTGGCTGTTGTTTGCTATCCCTGGTGTGGATGCGCTTGATGTGCATGTTGACAAGGTGCCTACCTGTCCGTTACCCACTACCTCGTCCATACTGGCTCCAGGAGACAGTTGGTCGTTGCTGGAGGGGACGGGGTGCACGATCCTTGTGACCGTGTTAGGATCAAAGAGTGATTCCATGCAGTCAATGTGGAGCGGACTACGGTCCAGCCACCGCCTTGTGTGCGCTTGATTCCCAAATACAGTGTGCTTGTGTTTGCCTGTAAAGGAGTGTGGGCCGGCTCCGTTGATGAAACGTGGTTCCCATCCTCATGCCTCTCGGTCTTATTCCTTCGGGTTTACACTAGATATGGGGTGTGTGGTTGGAGCTGTGGGTGGTGCAGCGCAAGCCATCCATGGTCCCTCTTAGGCGCAGGCGTCCTGTGGCTTGCCACAGTGACAGGCGAATCCGAAACCGGATACCGCCAACCAATCTTAGGACGAGTGTGCTTGTGTTGATTGAATTAGTGAAGGTATTACGTAGTTGTGATTTATTTCGGTCACATGTGAGAAGAAGACGAATGCAATATTCTTAATTGATGACACACGTCCGTGGATTGGGATGGATCATCCGGATAGGTAAGAGGCAGTGAATTCAGTTGAAAACCAGTCACATCATGTCAGTGTGTTGTTAAACAGACATTTGTGGCTTTTTATAGGGAGAACGCTTGCCAGACGAAAACCCGCCACTTCCTGGAACACTGCCTCCGAAATAGTTACTGGAACGGGGTAAACACAAACTACCAAGCTGGCCCCACGTGGAGATTGTTCGGTTAGCCAGCATGCTCCAGTGGAACATTGGTGAAGCGAATCACCGCATCTAAGGGGAACATTTTCTTCCGGTTATTTCAAGTTACTTCAGTGCGTAAAGAAAACCATAGACATCCTTGCGGCCATAACTGGTTGTGGATATTCTGACTGCTTCCGGCTGTTTGACGAGCCGCTTGGCGGTTGCTTGATACAACGAGGTACACTGGAGCAGTTGGGAATGTCTATTCCAGTAGTTAAGCCGTCAGCGAACTTAACAGCTGAGCAGTATACGACATCGCTTTTTTCAAACATGTTACGAATACCTAAGTTATGAAAAACATGCCAAACATCTACACAAGCGGAAACATCTAGACATTCTCAAAGAACGCAATCAAAATGATTGTATCCTGCAGAATTAATAGTATACAAGAGCCAGAATCGTTCTGATGTCTAGACCTGGACTACGTCAGCAAGATTTATTTAATCCTTTCTGACGCATCAAAGTTTCGAATGATGGATAATGAGCATTGTACGGCAGTGGCATTTGAGCGGTCCGTAACGAAACTTCCACGCCGCTTAAAGCCTGAGGATGTAATAGACACTAACATGTCCGAATGCACTAGATTGGGTGGAACAGTGAATCCAAGGCTTTACTTCTCCCAAAGCCATGTAAGGAAGGTCGACCGCTAAGGTAGATCCTTGGTGTGCTTAAAACGGTGTATCAATCAACGACCAAGTGGCTCCTTAAACAGCGGTATCCAGTCAGAAAACCGTAGCCAGATAAGGTGGCAATAACACTATTGCAGTTTCATTACTTACTAAAGTAAGTTGAATTAGCCGGACGAAAGATGTGCACATTAGACGCAGTGTTTCCTTTCACCAATGTTCCATTGCAACAGATCATGGACTATCTAAGCGAGTTCATCCAGGTGCACTACATCGATGTCGGTATCTCACCAGACCGATTGAAACAACTGTAACTGGTGTGTACGAGAAACCTTCAGTTTAATTTTAACGGAACGCTATATTGAGATGTAGACGGGTTACCATGTGTTCACTGCTATAGCCGTTGTTCGCGAACGTCTACAAGAGCAACCTGGATAGCAGTCAGCTGGAGGCATCCATCAACAGCGTGGTGTGCTGCGGTCGTTATGTGGATGACATAATTTGAGTATGTTCATTTCCGAATAGGTCGCATGATTACTGACAGAGAGTACTTGAGAATAAGCCTGGTGAACACCCTTCAAAACCTACACGTCATTAGTCGCGAAAGCGGCAGATACAAAAGCTGTCATCGTTCCCTCAAACCAACATCATTGCTGAGAAATCGAACATAAATTTTATGGCCCTAAGGAATCGGGCAATGCGCGTTAAAAAGAAACAATCTCAGCTCCGATAATTGGACCTCGTGCGCAGCTCACCGCAAATAATTTGTGCAGTTTGCTTGTGAGGAAAAGGTAACATATCGGCAGAAGCCAGCGAAATGACTCCGTTTGAGATCTAATATTCTTTACCAACACGTCAATAGCCTTTACGATGTGCAGTGCGGAATCTCATCACTCATTGCGCAGGATGGGTATCCATCTACTTATCATTCTTCTACATACCAAAAAGCACAAGGCACGGACAATATTCCGGCTTCTGTCGCTTCACTGACAGTTTTATTCATCAGAAATGGTGCAAAATAAAAGCTATCCGTGCGTACACACAGCTCTCCTTGTAGCGGATAACATTTACCGGAAATCACTACTGGTAGCAGCCATACACCCAGCCGAAGCGTTAACTGCATAATTTTATCTCTGTCTATATTGTAACAAGAAGGCAACAGAAAAATCAGGATGTGTATGGGTAACACAGTTCCTGCAAAGTGGAAAGGAGGTATTAGTAATCCTATACACAAGGGAGGAAGTCGGTCTGAGAGTGCCAATTACCACTCGGTAAGACTCCTCCTGCGCTCGCAAATGTCGTCACGGATCGTTGCAGACACACTAATGAGCTACGTCGAAAGCTACGGCATCATTGCTTTTGATCAGCACCGATTTCTTAACATTGATCATGCTGCTGGAACGCGACAACTTGACAGAAGCAGTCGACGAGAGCACAGGAATCGATGTTGTCTACTTGAAATTTTGAAAGCGCTCGATCGCTCGGATCCTTGAATCATGCTTCACAAACTGCAACAATATGGCACCGGTGGTCCAACACTATGGTGCATCGATAAATTAAAATTAAAGCACCAACTAGAGTTTAGAGTCCGAACATCTCTGTCCGACCGGATTGGAGGGGAGTGCTGTGTACCACAAATTTCTGTATATGTGCTATGCCTGTCCTCACATTACAGTAAGCAACAGGCGAGATTATTCGAACAAATTGTTTAGCCTTTGAGGACAACGATAAGCTTATCACTTGGTATATTCTCAACTAGGTGAGGCACGACCCGCCTAAGCTGTTTCGATCATAAGGTACTAAAGAAATGCAGAATGGTTTTACAAAATTGTTTTCCAAAACGCTTGTGGTTACAATTCCAAGAATTCTTGCACCATTGATTTCATTTCAAAAGTCATTTGACTCCTCGACAATTGCAAAACTTTAAGATACCTTTAGGCGGATGGTTGGGAAAAGGAAGCAAAATAACAAACTTTTAGGATGTGGGTGACAATATATATGAAATAGATAAGTTAAATTTGATGACATGTTTATATATCAAGGAATTATACATACTGTCAGTGTGTGAACAGACATGATAACAGAACAAACGGTAAAACTGCGAACTGCATCCATCATAAAACACAAGTCAATTAGATTTAATGACGCACCTCAAACAACAGATGAGTTATGGTAACTCAGGGCACATGGATTTGCGTACGTAACTTTGGTGGGTTAGTTGCAGCCATCAAAACAGTTCACATTTACAGTAGGTCCATGTATTGCAGGCACTTATGTCTTTCACCTAGCTGTGTACTAGAATGGAAATAGTATATGAAGGCTAAGCACACAACTTGTTGATCAAAGGATTGAATCACCACGAGCTCCTACACTGCGACCTCAATGAGGCCTGCAAGTGTGCAGTGAGGAACGCACTGTCATTTAAGGTGGATAAGTGCCGCGTTCTCCACGTCCGCCATCGCAAGCCTTCATAGTTATTTTCGAGGCGCATGATCTGAGGATTAGCACTCAGGAACGTGACCATGGTGTGCTAGTGCAGGACGAACGCGGCTTCTGCAGAAAGTCAGATCCCGCCTCATTAAGAAGCGACCAACATGTCGGCCTCTTGCGGAGGGTATCCGCGAGTTTTCATTCATCTATCTTCCCTCGGATGCTAAATGTTTATGTCAGCTACCACGTAGAATACGCTATCCAGGCTTGGCAGTCCTCACTAACTTCTGACTTCGCAAAGCTCCAGAATCCACCCCCGAGCAAAGCAAAATACCAAGGGTTTTCGCCATTTTCTGTACCAGTCACAACCGACTATACCTGGAGTGTTTCGTGACCGCTACCAGGGGCTACGTGGAGAATTTGTCATCTTATAGCAAATATTAAGTGACCCCAGTCACCTACGACGCCACCATTTAAAAGAGCCCGAACAACAACCTCAGGGCCAACCGCCTGAGACTGAGTCAACATTGCATTACTCTGCATTGTCAATGAACAATGAACAATGATTTATAACAGGTAAAATAGCAGGTGCTTGACATGTCCCGTAGGGTGTTTAGCGTGACAAAGAAAGATAGAGAAGGGATAATAGAGTCGTCAGTTCGGGCGATTACAGATGTAACTGCACAGTCGTATAAACGGAGTTTGAAATGAGAATGTACGCACACAAAGAAATAGGGGAGTGGTTATTGATCAAATAACAGGCGAGAAAAATAAAAAGTAGCAAGGACAACGCTTACTCGTGTGCAACTATCTTGGGTCGACGGGACACAGCAATCCAGTTTCTGCAGTAGTAGCGTTTATCAAATTGTGTGCAAGGTGTTTGGAGTGACTCATTCTCGAGTAGGGTTATGGCACTATCCACTGTCTGTTGTGCCTTAGTGCCAGCATCTGGTGGTCATGGGCTATAGCACGTAGTGTAAATGTGACAGAGTATCGTCAAGGCGTTTTTTGATAAGGGATAGGGTGGGTGCATTAATTACATGTTCCGGGAGGGCGTTCCAAGGCTGTGCCACTCGAAGGGAAAAATAGTTTCGCCGACATTGCAGTAGGCTGTAATGCGTGACTAACTTAAACTGGTGACCTCTTAGCGAGGTGTTTTGACTGAGTATTAGAAGGGAATGGTATGGGTGATTGGGGTTTCTCAGGATCTGGTACACCATTATGAGATCGCCCTTTAGACGCCGATAACGCTCACTGTAAAATTTGAGGGTCTTCAGCCTGAGTGGGTAGGGGATGCTGGTCAAACCTCTGAAGCTCTTCGTTGCCCTACGTTGTGCAGTATCGAGCGCGGTGAGATGGAGCTTGAGCCAAGGTAGCCACGCTTGAATAGCGCATTCCGCGTGCGGCCTCACGTAGGCACTGAGCATTTTTGGAAAGATCGAATGGTCAAACTTCCCGAAAGCTCTGCGAAGAAGGCCGAGGTACTGGTTCACCTTCTTCGCTGTCTTTTCAGTCGGCCTCGAACAACCGAGGTCATCTTGAACTATCACGCCGAGATCGCACTCGTGAGAATCCCGCTGCAGAATTTGTTGTCCTAGGCGGTACTTATGCATAATCTTTTGTTGTATACTGAGAACTTTGCATTTGGTTAAGTTGAAAAGCAGCATGTTCTCGATGGACCATGTGTACGCTTCGTCCAGGTCCTCCTGTAAGAATGTGTGATCCTCCACTGCAGCTATAGTGTGCCATACCTTTAGGTCATCAGCAAATAGCAAACAGTTAGAAGATAGCACACTCGCGAGATCATTTTTGAAAACCAGGAACAGACGGGGTCGAAGTACCGAGCGTTAAGGTACGCCGCACTGAACTTCGATGGATTCCGACAGGTTGCTTCTAACCCTCATATTCAGATGACGTTGCACAAGAAAATCTCCTATCCAGCCCAGAACAGGATCGCCGATTCCATATTTCTGGAGTTTTGTGGAGGAGAATGCGATGGTCTATACGGTCGAATGCCTTTGAGAAATCCAAGTAGGCCGCGTCGACTCCTGCACCAGCGTCCACAGATTCCGTCCAGTTTGCACGTGCAATCAAGAGATTAGTTGTACCGGAGCGATTTCTGCGAAATCCATGCTGTTCCGGAACGAGAATTTTGTTGTTCTCCAGGTACCCCATCAAAGCCTCAGCTACGATGGACTCCATAACCTTGGAGACCACAGGAAGTAGTGTTATCAGGCAATAATTTGTTGGTTCAGCACGGCTACCACTTTTGTAGATAGGCGTGATGATTCCGTGCTTCCACATCTTGGGGACGTGAATCTCATTCAGGCATCGTTGAAAGAAAATTGCTAGTGGTCCTGACAAACTCATGGCAGCAAATTTCAATGCCTTCGGGCAAATGCCGTCCGCACCCGAGGAGCTGAACTCGCGCAGAGACATCAGCCTCTTCAGTACAGTTGCGGAGGTGAACGATATGTGATTAAGCCCTGATGGCGGCGTTATCTGCTTAGGCAGCATGAATGATGATTGCGCGCTTTGGAAGATACGGCCAAATTGTTGTCCAAGGAAGTTGGTCGCCTCTTGTGCGGTTTGCGCTAACCCGCATGCTGTGTGCAGAGCAGGAATACCGCGCTTAACACGGTGCAAATTGTTTACGCGTCTGTATAGCACTTTGGGATTGGAGCAAAACGTTTCCACTAGATCTTGTTGGTTCATAAGTTAATCCTCCCGGAGGAGTTTGACCCAGTGGTTCCTTTGTATTGTGCAGACATCCCAGGTATGGTCGTTCTGGGAGGCCATGTAGGTGTGCAATGCCAAGTCCCTTAATGCCATGCATTTACGTGTCCTGCTTCTTACAAAAGACTTTATCTTTTTAGGCCGGCAGAGCTTGGTTTCAAATGTCCTTGCCACGAGCTTTGTGAATATGTTGACGAATTCTCCGCAGGCCACCTCAGAGGTCAAGTCGGCTAAGAACGACCAGCTTGTTGCATCAATGAGGTCGGACAGCCTTCCGGATCTGTCAGCCTTCAAGCGATCTTGCAAACGCAGTTGTTTATACCCGAATCTTAGCTGTCTAGAAGAGCGATGGAATGTCGTATTTAACACTCTACACCTTGGTACTTGAACGAATATTTTGGTTGTATGCAGGATAACCAGATTGCTTGAATTTGTAACCCACAACTTGTGCGGAAAGGGTGAACAGTCTGATCGCGCTTGCTATTAGCATTAACCAAAAACGTCTTACTTCGTATTGCACAGTACCGTCTCACCCACACAGTCATATTATTTCGGTACAATTTCCATGTCGATTTACCGATGCTTAATTTGGATGACCCAAAGATGTAATGCGCATATATGCAATTCATTCCGCTACCAACGCATGCGACGTCTAAAGCTTGTGCTTTTAACAAGTCATAAACCATTTTTATTTAACAAATAAATGAAATTTTATTCCTCGACGGTGTGAGTCACAGTCAAGCGGATTGTTCTGATTAATTTGTACATCGAGATGGCATAAAATAATTACTTGTTCGTGTTTTTCGACGGATCTTAAATGTATTATTTTGCGGTGAATGGCAGCTTAAAGCATTAGGATGAATAAAAACTAGGAGCAATAATAAATGCAAATGTAATGAGGGGTTAAAGTACAGTGTACGGCCATCAATGGAACCGTCCCTATGTGACCGGCTTCCACGCAGGGTATTCCCTCGATGGGTTTTACCCGCACTTCCATGATCCGACTAAATATGCGCCTGCTTGGAAAAATAGCAAATAAGTCACCACCAGCTAAAGAAATGTTCTTTTTATATGGGCTGCCATTGTGCATACATTATGGACGATGAAACCTCAACCCGTTCCGTCATGCGGATCAATCAAGCATGACAGCTTTTTTCCTATCTACCATGGTGTCAGTGGCAGTACGCTTCGCATGGATATACTCTTTTAGCTTAGAAGCTGTAATCCGTAACCGCAAGAGATCAGCCCAATCGTGACCAACAGTGAAATAAGGCAGAATATAAGTTATGAGGAATCAAAAACATACTAACGTCTACAATCATTTGCCGATAGGCCAAACGCCATTCGATGGAAATTCGTGGCGCCGACCGGGCAGAGATTTCAGCTCAAACGACGTAGTGCATCATCAAACCAGTGTATCAAAGCAGAAGATGACGGCATTGGTTAGACGGGTGTACAGGAGTGGTAGCAATAAGTGTTCGTAAACAAATACTAAGGATTTGGGTAACCAAACTTTTAAAATTGAGACAATTAGGGGATATGGCAACTTTTTGGTATTTTCAAAATCTTTCTCATACAAATCATCTAGAGTCACGTTTTGGCTGAGTGCTGACAAAATATTGGAAGCAGTCAGGTGAACATTGGTCATCCGTTTGAATTGCGGATTGGTAGTGCAGTTTCTAATAATCGATGGATGTTTGTTCCATATTAACGCATATTTTACGGGTAAAATATTTGAGCCGAGCCTGTTACCATACTTTTGAATATGCAGTATGCGCTCACTGTTTTGTATGGCATGGCGCTTAGGAGTCTGAAACACGAGCTGTGGCTGTTGTTCAACTTAATTAATATAATAAATGGCACAGAATGCACAGATTTAGTTTGATTACGTGCAGCCATAGTGGCTCCAGTTTTCATCATTTCAACGCACCTAGGAAATCAGAATGTTATGCACATTCAAAAACCTATTTGTGGGTGATCGTTGGATGTTTCCCACTGAAATGATGTCCACTGTTCTCAGATTTCCGTGCACAATTGTACAGTAGTCAAACTTTGGCCTAACACACATTTTACAAGCTTGAAGCCTGGAATCCTTCAAGATATGGGTTCTGCTTATGTGGATGATAGTTTGTCTGGCAAATGCTTGCAAGGATATAACTTGCTCAGGAAAAATAAATGGGGTAGAATAGCTTAAATCAAGGACGGGGGCTGCACCACACACGGGAATTGGAGTGTAGTTTAAGGCTGGTATGTACGGAAAAGGGTCACCTGTGGTACAATGGATAACAGTTGTCAGTGGGGAAGTTTAACTTCCAAGAATTACTCCAGTACTCAAATGCGGACAAATCTAACTGAAATCAGATTAATTTAGGACTACCTTGCACAGGGACTGAACAACACAACATTTTAAAAACATCAGCGAAGAAGAATGTCTTCTAGAAACAATATTGCATCAAAACGTACACTGAAGTAGAGCAAAAACAAAAATACCGGCCAAGCACTGTGCTTTGAGTCACTCTACTAGCCATTGAAGTCGCTTCAGATGTGCCTGACAACGTGCTTTCCACTCTCGAGGTAGGAAGACAACCACTTTAGAAGCGAGTGTCTTATAGTGTATAAATGAGCAGTATTGTCTATAATGGGGTTGGGCTTTTGTTAGTCACTATTGCAAATGAAGTGGCTTGTCTTATCTACAAAGTTCGCTCAGTTTTAAACAAAGGGTGACATTTATAGCGTCGTTAGGATAGTTTACAATAGCATAGTTCACATGGTGTTGCCACGAAATCTTACTTCTGATGGAATCTCATTGTTAACGTGCGCTGACATTTGGCATTCTACAGTCCGTGTTGGCTTGGTGATAACTCCGCATGAATGAACTAGGACGACTGAACTTGCTGCGGTGGTTTCAGACAGTCAGCCACATTCGACATGCCATGCGAGCGTCCAAAATGCCGCATCTGATTTACCCACCCACAACCGCCATGGTGGAGGCGGTGAAAGGTACTTACACCATCTCGCCGTAGCATAAAAAATCGCTGAACTCCCGTTCAGTAACTACTCGCACTCCCCATCTCCCTAGCTTGGGGTCCTAGTTCACGAAGTGGCAAGTTCTAGTCCAAGTGGGATTGGAACGATAGGAGAATCAGGTGATTATGCCCTTTTGTGCTGATCGTTGAATCAGTGGTTGATGAGGTGCTCCAGGGTCTCGATGGATCAAAAACGAAACACCGGAATCAAACTCCAGTCAACCGATTACTGACCGTGTTCCGTGCTGTGCCAATTACGTGAAATAAGTAACCGAGAAACCGAAACTAGAGCATAAGGAAGCTCATTAGAAAAAGGACAATATGCAGGCGTGAGAGCAAGTACAGGAAGATAGAGTATGACATTGAAAGTTTGTCAAGAGAACGGAAATATTTCGTGTTGCCACGCAAAATCGTTTAGATGACGCTGAAACCTGTGATCATAGATTATCTGGTAACACTTTCTGAAGGTGCGTTTCAGCGTTCGTTAAATCGGCGCGATAATCAAATTTCCGCCCTAATCCCATTGAACGGCGGTTTGTGCAGCTTCGTGAAATGCTAGCGGAGCTTAGAAAATCTAGCTGGACTATATAACCAAGACAAATCCGGGCCAACGTTTGCAGTTAAAATACGGTGCTTATTAGGTTTATGTCCTCCCAATTCTATTGGTAGTGCATTGAATGCATTCGCAGGCCAGGTAGCCTCTCGGGGCTCGATTGTCCCCGTAAGCCCTGAATACACATAGTACCCACGCGTCCAACCCTCTCCTCCAGTGCCAGAGTTGCTTGAACACACACCTGTTAAACCAAGTGAAATGAAATAAGCAATAAGACGCCCACCGCAAATTTCTTACTAGAATTTGCAGGTTCCCTCAATTCAAATGAAGAGAATGCATAGAAAACGGGGAGAAAATCGGATTAGGTGGATGAATATTGGATTAAATTATATAGGCTTATATGTTAGGGAGTTCAAAATCGTGATTGACCGGAGGGAAGAAATACCACGAAAATGGGGGCGGAGGAAAACAGGAACAGGCGCAACAATCGAGGACAGACGGAGTCACGCTAGCCTGACGGAATGAGACGAGAACGGGTCATGAGCGGCGTCCGGTAGTGAGTCTGAGACAGGCAGTACAGAGAGAATATTCGTCGAGAAGGCAATAAATCAGACAACAGTACCGTTACTGCAGCCTCCCGGACCGACCGCAGGCAGAGTGATGCGTCCATGATCAAGCAACTCACGAGCTATCGAAAGACTCCAGGCCGATCAGAATCGGACGCGTATAAGCGGTGATAGGGGTGAAATTAGCAGGAAGTGCTCTACTACTAGGTCCCCAAAGTGCATGGACGTGTCGTGAGCGGAATCCAGGAGAGCTGGTGCGTCGTGGGGAGGAAACGTGACGCATTAATGCACGCCTGCGTGAGTGGTGCTATAACTGGTGATCGAGTCAATAAAGATTGTGTTGCGGTACGGCCTCCTTCTTGCTACATTATGGCTTGCTTACTAATTCGTAGCAAATTATGAATGTACTATGTGTGAATTCAACAGTTTTGCATTTGTGTCAATGGACTTTTGCACAGAAATGCGAGAAGGCTAAAATTGGATAGGCAAAAACATCCAACCACACCTGCCCCATCCTGATGAGGTGAGTTAGAGTATTGAACTCATGCAATAGATTAGGTTGCAACAACATTACCCAGAAAAAATCATTGCAGTACCTGAATTTGGACCGTGAATACACGGAAAGGGAGGGGATCCGTTGTACGAAGACGCCGATGGAGAAAAGTAGGACGTATATCGTTCCAAATCTTGCGCAAAATAACACGAAACCCAGGGTTTACCGGTGAATCGCTCGGAGATTTAACACAACTCATGGGAAGGGAGTGAGCGTATTACAACCAGTTAATGGAATTGAGTATAGTATGTTGGCTTCAGCCGGCAGCAACAACAATCTTTAGGGTAAGCAAGCTAAGGACAACGGTCAGCAAGTGAAACCCATGAGAAACCTGACGAATGCTTCCGCTTGATTGCGAAGAACCAGAAAAGGGCGTTTCCCACTAATCTGTGTGAAGTGTTTACATGTAACTTTGCATGCAATTACGATAGGCACATGAAACTCCAAGGAATTGTAAACAAGTTACTCTGCTATATAATGTAACAAACGGTTGGTACAGTGAGGTAACGTACAGTTTGCTACACATTTCTAAATGAGTGCTGTCTTCGCCCTGAGCATAGTTTTCTGTTTGTTTGGCGTTCAAGTCCAGGGTGCAATCCCGGGTGAGTTCATTATGTAGAAGTGTATGTTACTAACGCAATCTGATACCGCTTTATTCGTGCAACGCTTCACCTGAAGGGAATTAATCTCTAATTTTTGACCGAATATTCCATACAAGCAATTAAGTCGACACGCCTACTGTCAATGAAATCACCATTCAATTGACGAACTAGTTTACCGCACTGTCTCACAGATCAGTGACTGGTGGAGCAAGAGAAATGGAAAATTAGCACTCGTGCGTCACAATGGGAGGGACGCAAAGCCGTGCGCCCCGTAGCGTTGTCATCATGATCGACATGGTTCTACGTGTATCTCACCTAGACATTAGAGTGTTCGCACTTCAGATTGACACGCGACAAATCACTGAAGCAGTGATTCCGTAAGTCTAATGTTTTTCCAAACACAAGCATGAATACGACTCAATTCGTCTCATTTTCGAGTAGACCCACACATCAGGTACAGATATTAAAGGTAAAACGCATTCCTTCAATCAATTTGCGCTTTTCTATTTTTGTCAGATTATTGCTACCTTCCCAAGGAAACCGGACGATGCCGTGCGTACATTCCGAGTTTCGGATACGATCCCGAACAGCAAAAGTGCGTGCCATTCGTCTACGGCGGATGTGGTGGGAACCGCAATAGGTTTTATTCATTGCCGGATTGCCAGAAAGAATGCGAAGGAAAGTAGTATCGTATCAATTGACCAAATGGTACATGGATTTCAAGCGAAGTCCTTGTGCCTTACTGTGATTCACTGAGTAACATCGCCAAATAAACTCTCCTGGATGTTCCGGCAATTGCGTTCATCTCATTGGTATATTCTACGTAGTAGCATTTATTTCGCGCATTGTGTGCTAAAAACGGAACCATATAGTCGGGGGTTGGCTTGATCACGATTCTGTCTCCGAATAGTCTAAGTGTGTGTGTGTGTGTGTGTGTGATTCCCTGATCTGGCTGATTGCTCCTGCGGTGTTTAGGTCAAGCACATGATTGTTCACGATTGCCTGGTCAGTTCCGAAATCCTACTGTGAGGGGAAAAGGTGATACGATCGTTCAGCTATTAGACCAGTTTCGAATGCTACATTGCCATGTCGAGTGTACAAAGTAACTGCCCAAGTCGATGAGTAGAGATGTCTTGCAAAATATGAACCACTTGTCTTGACAAATTCAACTTACGCAAATATTCTCCGGTGCGTACTCAAGTTAAGTCAAGGTAAAATAGGCCTATTGCACACAACTTGGTGCAGACGCATCATTTACTCTATCATTGTGGAGACCCTGAATGATGGAGGAAGTAAAAATATATAAACACTACTTGAAGAATTACATTGGCAAACATGTGTATGTGTCATTTAAGGGGCTGCATAAGTGAAAGACTTATGACTTTCTTCGGGTCAGAAAGTAAAAGTGACAAATAAGGTAGGATTGTGTTGCGGTACGAAGAATTGCGAGAGAATGAATTATTAAATTTCCAGCGCGTGTGAGGAGCAGATAACCTTTGTGAGAGAGGATTATGTGGCGGATGAAATCTATTACTTAGGGTCTTAGAATAAAATGTTTCCGAAGAATGAAATCAAGTAGAGAATTCCTATGCATGCAAGCGCATCTTAAAATAGGTTTACTCAATCGCACATTCAACAACTGCATTTGCATAATCCAGGGATCATTAGTGGGTTGCAGTACAACTAATGGGATGCAGTAAATGTGGTTATTCTCAGTGCTTTGAAGGTATAGGTTTCTGCTATCTGTACAACAGTTTCAATGAAGACGTTTGCTACAAATAAACCACGAAATTGAAAACAGCAGGGCAGTCTCGTTGTTGATTTCTCTTTCAGAGCCTTACACAGCTTACACCGACTGCCTTCCAAATGACCTGTTCCCAGCAGGATATGCTGTGGTTATTGCGCATGTCTGTTATCGGGCTAATTGAATACGACCAAAAACACACTACCATTTCGAAAACTTCGTAATTCATTAGACACTTCTGCTGCAATAGCTTCAATGAAGACGCTGGTGTGTTTAACATGATCCCTATTTACATTTACCGTCGCTTGCAGCAGGATGGAAAAAATGCAAATTGGTCAAGTGTTGTTTGCATATAAACGAAACAATTCAATCTTGCATAGACTTGCATTTGGCAATTGCGTCGGTCAATGAATACACCAGTTTATCTGATTGATTTCTCCGTCCAGATGACCTGGTGAGTTTTGGCAATGTTAGGACTTTATCAGTTACCGAATACTTATGAGAAAACGCGGCAGAGCGTGTATATCTGTCCGACATCATAAACGTGGATGATAGACGTTCGGGTTTGGGGGAATAATGTCGAGTAGAGAACAACGCATCAGCACATCTCTATAACACTTAAATTGGACTACAGCTAATAATTCCAATATATTATACTGAAGTAAAAGCCGGCCGTATTCGATTTCAAACACTTCGGAGCGTTTTAATGAGGTTAAAAACGACCTTGTCCTATGTATAGAAGTGCTGGCCCCTGTTGTCTTGTGCTACCCACTAGGCATACTAGTCAACACAGGCTTTTCAACAAGGGACATTCCAACTGAAGTAACTTCAAGGATTATATCGCAAGAGTATTACATTCAGTACATTACTGTATATACACGAAGGTCTGCAGCAGCCACAACATTTAACCTATACAGCCAGAGTCAGGAAAGAAATTCGAGCACATAGAAATCCCGAAATAGCACTCACTCAGATGCAGCTAACTAAAAGGAGAAAACCCATATCTCACCAAAAATTGAAACGCTAACATTAATGCTGGTTCATTAGCTCGTCACATCCTCTCTATATAGAAGTCAATCAATTCTTGTCTTGCCTTCACATTCGTCAATGACACACAGATGTCTCACACACACTCGCAAGAAAAACAAACGAACTAGTATACGATAGCCCTGTAACAATGGGTAAGGTGCAAGTCGTTATCGCATCCATAAAACCATCAGCGCTTTCGGATCATCAGGGCACCGTTCGGCTCTCATAAGACTCTGTGGAATAAATATTTATCAGTTGTTACCAAATATCTTCACATGTTAGCTAAATTCTGACTGATTCCCATGTACGTGGAAGCAATTTATTATAAGTACATAGGTAGTCCGCAATACGGAATGTCAAGATACCACCCGATGAATCACGCATTTGTTATTGCTGAAGCCCAAGAAAGGATAACCACGAGGAGTACTGCTCAAACTTATGTACACGACTGGACATAATCAATTACTCAAAGTTAGCTTTCTTATGAAACACACATGCGTTACCGGCCATCTATCATCTCCCGGTTATGTTACGGTTAAGACTGACAAATGAATGGCAGTTATCATTATCATATTTGACATCAAGGGGGCATTCCAAGTGTGCTCCATTAGCCTTTGTTCCCTGTGCTGTAATCATAGGACACTTGCAAACCTCTGCTAAGCTGATACAGCTTATATTTCCCAAGAAGCCCTGCGTATCGAAATTTCCTCCTGTCGGTCTCATGACAGTGAGGTTCAGTGGAATAGTATATGGTATATCGACCGCAAAGCAGGACATCGCAGCCTCTAATTATGATACTATCACTCTTCACCACAACAGCCATTAGATATGCGAGAGGACAATGAGTCTGTTGGAATTCAGCAGTATACGCCCTGCTGGCTCTGCGCACAATGCAACCAGGTGAACCATTAGGCGCGTAATAAAACCTACCTGTTGGCTGTCAAGGGAGGATGGTGGAGCATTAGCGCCCAAGACGTTGAAGAGGCGGGGGCAACAAACAATTTTCGCACGTCTTTCTGACTAGTCCGTCTCATTAATAACAGGAAAAGAAGTGTCTTTGGGACAATCAGAGACAGCGCATTTGCTCTGGTCTACAAAAAATGCGCCGACTAAAGCGTTGGCCTGAGCAATCTCGAGGCCTCTCCATTTAGCGCTTTGCTCCCGGAAATATTCCTGTTCAGCCAATAAATGTTCAGCCATGGTCAGTAAGTTTAGTAGCACTGTCGGAAGCAACGATCCGAAACACGATCGCAGTTCTCAAACGCTTTTCAACTGCTGGTTCGGAATCTCTCACACCCACAGTACATAAAGATGGTGGTGAGGTACTTTGTAAAACGCAGACATTACTTTGCACATCGCTTAGCCAGCTGGCAATATGTAATACGAGCCGTCGCAAGCACCGTGCTAAGCATATGGTCATTAACCCAACGCCGGTGGTTACAGAAGTGCTGACGTCAATCCTGATCTCTCACAACATCGCGGAAAAGGAAATCCTGATGGAGGAAGAGCAAGCAGGTTTTCGTCTGGAACAGGGATGAATAAACCGTAGATTCATTTTGCTAGAAACCAGAGTCACGCGACGCATACTGGAGACTGACAATAGCTGTGCTCCTGGATCTCCGTGGTGCCTTCGACTTCCTCACTCACCCAATGGATCGATCCAGTTTGTTTGAAATACTTGCACGGAAAGTTTTTCCCATGATATAGGTGAACATTTCACCTGCCCTGCATTTGAACACCACCAGCCGCGTCAGGGTGTAGGACAACGTACCAGACAACAGGTGGCCTTCATCATCAACAAGGTGGAGAAATTTTCATATTTCGTTCAACATTGTCGTGGAATCCATCATAGAATGTTCCCTTGAAATGAGATGCTGCCCCGTTAAAATCTTGTTGACTGATTATTCCGACGATATTGCCTTGCTGTTTAAGCAGTTGGGGTGGCCTAGTCAACGTTGAATAAACTCTCTAGTGTGGTCCCATCATCTGGCATGCGCATCGTGTCTCCAAATTCTAAGTTAGACATGGAAGAACATCAATCCCTTTACGAGATATTGAACACTGGTTGCGAGGATTTGGGGGTAGCTCATCAATTCACTTACTTTAGTAGCTGCATCCGCGATGGTGGGCACCTAACTACTGAGCTTAGTTCAGCAGAACCAGCAAGAGCTAGAACAGCCTTAGTGAACCTGTGGCATCTGTGTTGCCAGAAGCAGCTTATCCTCGGGCTGAAATGTCGTGTGCATGGCCAAGTTGATGGCCATCATAGTCCCTGGAACTGTGAATTGGCATCTTCGGTCTGAGCATTTGATGCACTTTCAGGACTTTGATCATGGCTGCCAGCGAAGCACTGATGGGTTCGAATGGATCCAGCGTTTGCGCAATAATGACGTGCGTAGGCGGGTGCCATGGAGCACTGGTTTATTGCAGGTACATAAAGTGAAAGCTTGACAAATTCTGTAGGATGGTAAGAGTGAAATATAAAAATATGTTTACAAAACTAACGATGACACTAAACCATCATGTGATATACATGACTCACCACGGGGTTTGAAGTAGTCCACACGCGGGTATAACTGTTTGCACTTTAGTAAGTTTTTGACACCGTCCAGTATTTGTTGTCCACTAATGCCGTCAGCTGATGGTCACAAGCTAAAACAAGTAGTTTAAGTATAAAACGGTATGGTCAAAGCGCTTTTGTAAAAGGATAAGATGGGCGCATTTATTACATGCTCCGGTACAGGGTTCCAGGGCTGTGCCACACAGATGGAGAAAACTTCCCCTCGACATTCCAGTCGGCTGTGCTTTGCGTGACCAACTTAAGCCGCTAATCCCTTAGCGCTGTCTCCTGAGTGTTTCAAAAGAGAGCGTCGAGCGTGGCTTGGGTTTCTCAGGAACCAATGCACTTAGATGGGATGTCCAAGTAGACGTCAATAACGGCCGCTCTACATTTCAAGGATTTTCAGAATAAGCAGTTAGGAAAGGTAGTACAAACGTCTGATGTTCTTCGTCATACTGCGTTGTGCAATATTTAGAGTGGTGCTTCTAGCAGGGTTGACATGAATGGACATTGTATTCCGCATACGGCCTCACGTACGCCCAAGTATTTTCGGGAAGCTTGAGTCGTCAAACTTTTCGTATATGCTATGAAGTAGGCCCAAATGCTTGTTTGTATTTTTGATGTCTTTTCGGCAAGTACTTCCTTCATTTCAAAAAATCACATTGGTGGGCGGTTAACATTGACCACAAGGCACATATCACCCTGCCTTAGAAGATGGTAACATCACAAGGTGTCCACGGTTTGTATCCTACGTCGTTTATAAGGTCGATGAGGACGAAACGATAATAAAGACTTACGCCGCCACCCTATGTGGATCGGTCGTTAAGCAATAGTAACATATCAGGTACTTTGATTTGGACGTCGGTAATCGCGTCGTTCAGGGTTGTCTCCGTTTCCATGATGAGATCTCAACACATAGAGATCTGACAAGATCGAAGCTCGGCCAATTCGCTGAGAAGGCCTTGCGTGTTTGTATACAAACAACTGAGAGCAACGGATGCCAGAAGTGTATCTAAACACAAACGTTTTCCGTGAATTTGCGCAGACCCTTGTGTGGTCGGCTTACAACCGGTTTTTGGATGTATTTCTTGCCTATCCCCTGTAATTAATGTGTCCACTGATCATTGTCATTTTCTAAATTTTTATTAGTTCTCCTTCTTTATTGGCTTTTGCCAAGAAGTTCTCTTCAGTCATTTTGACCATACAGGTATTTTCAAAATCGTCCTCAGGAACCACTTTTGGGTTCCCTGTAAAGTTGCTACCAACATTTTGGAGAACATGTCATCATAACTTTAGTATCAACACAACAATATTTTCGGACCTGATGTGCATGCATCCTCAATAAGCGGTTCATGACATTCCACTCGGTTACTCAACTCTATCCAGGCGAAGAGATGAGATGGGTTAGGACAAAGAAAGTACCTTAGTTAATTTATTACAGGTCAAAAAATTTTCGTTTCATGTAGATGAATCTAATTTATCTGGCAATGAGTCTCTTCCCGTGTCCTATATCCGATCTACAAAAGTAACGAATTAATGGAAGTGATGCTGTTTGACAGGACAATTAGACCTAATCCAAAAAACCAGCTATCTGACTGAAAACTGCACTCTAATCCAGTAGATGGATGTATGTGCAACCGACGGTGCTGCCACACTCGTTAGAATGTTCCTCTTTCTACACATACAATTAATCAAAAACACCTATTGCCTAAGAACTTGGGATGGGCTTTAAATTTTCACTTTTGACTGTTTTGACATTAGATAAATATCCAATTGTAACCAATTAAACCATCTTTCCCAGCCTTGTATGAGGATAAGCGTAAAGATTTCCAGGTTCTACTGTTGCACACAAAGCTTAGATACCTATCAAAGGGCATCTGTCTCCGCTGTTTTGTTGTGCACTGGGACATTACTGTCACATTCCCTTCGGGAATGGAGTGTGAAAGAAGAAATTTGTTAAAGCTTAATCAACTGTGTGTTATGTGGCTGAGATTTTGGAAAAGCTCAACGTATTAGATTAAACCCAGACAAGTTGAGTAATGTTATATCATGCAAAATGTCATTATCGTTTTCCTTAACAGGCTGGAAGTTTATGCGCAGAAATGGGACTTCGGGAATTTTCACAGTTCCCAAAGCTAGCAACAATCACGGAGGAGCTAAAGGACGAAAACTCGCTTGTTCATGCCCTGAATTTACAACAACTCCGAAAAGAAATGAAAGACAGGTGTCATTGATCTGATTCACATGGAATTCCGATTTGGATTTTAGCCACAATTGATGTGTAACAGCCCAGCAATGTTGAAGTTAAAATCCAATAAAATCACATTCGGTTATAAAGTAACCGACTGTAGAAAATAGCTAAAATATATTCTCTTGCTACCAAATCCCTATACTTATTTGTATTTATATTCAGCAGAGTGATTTCTAGAACAAAATGCAGAAACAGGTTGCAGGTCACGGCTGTGATGGGAGTGCCATACCAGAATGAACGGATGGACAAACCGAGCGAGCCAGACACCCAATGGGAGAGGGGCGTAACGGATTCGATTACTGGACAAACGATTGGCCGACATGCATGTGATAGTTACTCACCGTTAGTTCAACTGAGCCAAAGGAAGAAACTTATCGACTCAAACGTTGCGTTAATTATAGGCCTGAACGTGCAACTTGTATCGTAGTGCTTGGATTGTCAAACATGTTGTGATTTTCGTCCAGCTGAGTTTGGCTGTCACTGAAGTACTGAGTTCTGCAAGACGGTTTCAGAGAAGTCCAAGATGAATCCCACCGGCTGCGCTAGGACATATTTGGATCAGCAAGGTTTGTTCAAACGCGTGCCCTATTGCAAATGAATGAACGGAAGTTAAGGTAAAACAGTGGACTTCTCCAGGCATTTCGTCAGAGAAGTGAGAAGAGGTAAGTTGCGATAGGTCAACATTGACATGAAAATCTAAGTGTCAAAACCAAGACCATGGTAACCTAATTGATTGTATCAATATTTTCTGTGCAAAGAAAGGTGTCGTGAATGCGAAGGTCGGTGGAAGGTCACACGAAATAAAGGCTGGAATGAAAACATTCAGCAGAAATCTAGTGTCTTTGAGACAACACTGGGACAACAATGTGGATTGGAATAAGAACGACTTACAGCGTGCGAAGACGAGCGAGCCAGACGGCCAATGGGAGACGGGCCTCTCGGATTCGATTACTGAACCCGGATTGTCCGACATACATTTGAGACATTTACCGTTCGTTCAACTGTGTCAAATTAAGGTACTCATCGACTCAGACCACTGCAACAACAGCAAGGGATGATATTCGTCGCTCGCTGTCATATCTTAGGCCACACATAAACAAGCTTGCATAAGGACATCAGTCTCAAGGCTCGCGTTAATATTTCGACCAAAATATTGTTAAGAAGTTAAAATTCTTGTTAATTCATCACATTTTATATTTAAATGCCAACGATATTTGCATGCAACGTTAAATATTAACGAGGACATTGCTCTACCTAGAGATAAGCGGTTTGATGTCGCTGCACAATGAATCCTATATTGAGGTTGTCAAACCTCAACAATGAGGTTTGTATAGAAAATATCAGTGATATCAGCCTTAACAACGTGGTCATCACAACATAAGTTGCTATTATGATCACTGGAATTCACTGATTTATCTCTGTTTGGTGTTATGGATTGCTGCAATTGTGGTGAGCAAGGGTGGTGAGCGACAAGAAATGGAAAGCTTTAAGAGGGGACCTTGGTTGACAAATGTTTGTGAATCCTTTTTCCAAAAAGTTCGGAAAGGGATGTTCATTGTTTAACATTTCACCTCGCCCGAATTACCAGTCAAACATTTCCTGGTCATGTGCGCATTACGGAAATGATGTTGTCGGCTCCTAGGCTGACTGATGGAGTGTGGTTTGAATTTTCAGTTGATCGCTGTCAGCATGATATGCACTGAGTGTGGATGAGTCTGCTGTGAAGCGGACCCGCAGATGAGTTTGCATGACGAGTTCAGCGTTTGCGGGTGTGTGTATGTGACGTGTGTGCGCCATTTTCTTGTGATCGACATCTGAGCAAATCGACCTTAACTCTCGACCATGGCATTGAGTGTAATGTCCATGTGATCCAACCAATGTCACCACTGGTTTTGGGTGCCCATGTTATTATCTTTACCTATAATTGCATTTTTTCGAGAAGAAAAGTCGATATCTTCACATAGTTCGCTGCAAATTTGGAAGTGAGGGGGATGGCGTGCGAACGGTCTGCAATTCAGACAAGAATCCAAATTGTGTGGTAGACCGTCTACACTACTGCAGCTATTACGCTGCAACAACAAAACTATGTTAGCTCAATCTGTCTAATTCCATGCTTGTCTAATTTGCTTGAGCCAAGAATATGTTTAACACGGACATAACACGTCCATTTTGGGCAACCAGATGTGCTCATTTCTATCTTACAATGGACTCTTTGTGGGCGTCGAGGTCAACACAATGTAAACGAGACGCTGACTACGCTATCGCCGACATTTCCCGCTTCGTAGGTCCTCACTAATTCGCCTTGCCAACAGCCCAAGTGAGTAGCTGCACTAAGGGCACTATCATAACTTCAAAGGTAGTGATGGGAAGAGAACATATATTTGTAAACGATAACGCACTTAGTTACAAAAAAACCATACACATAATGTAACCCTAACCGAATCCCCTGTTTCTTCCATATTCTCACGTTTACACTTAGGACCTTGGTATCAAGATGCCCTGACAAAAGTGGATACCTTTTCAGTACTTTTTTCTTTGGCACGATTTCGACGCTATTAGGTTCCCAGGAGGTGAACTTAGCTTGTGTTTTACGTTCACACGGTGGATATTACAAAGGTACGTACTACCAGTTGGCAGGTATGCGTTGATCGTAACGCCCTTGTATGGTTCACTGTCAACCATCCACCGATAAGCCGAGGTTTTGCAGTGAGCAAAGCCCTTCTATGAGGGCCGATGTTGAGTTCATCATGTTGCGACGGTAGCTGTTAAAAGATATCAATGCGCATAAGTGGGCGGCGTACAAGGAAATGCCGTCAATGGTCACTCACTCACTGGCGAAAGAGGCACGACGATAGACATTCGATGTAGCGCCGACGAACAACAACTTCCTCCCTAGCACATATGAATTGAAGTTAAATAAGGCTTAGTTAATGCATTGTAATTAGCTCACAAGCCAGTCGGGTCAACTAGCAATTCAGAAGGTATTCTGCAAATCGTTCTACTATCTGAGGTCTCGTCAGTAGTGTGCATTCCCACGAGGTCCTCCAGGGAACCTAACACTAAAATGAAGGTGGAGTGCATCCCTAGTCAACAGTTTATGCCAAGTAGCAATGAGGGAAGACCGATGAACATGATAAAATGAATTCTAACTCCGATATAATCTTACACTGCCTCCACTGACTTGCAGCATGCTGCCCGTGCAGTGGACAGTGGTTGATCCTCATGTATCAAGACTTACCATCCGGGATGCGGCAAAGCCACACAATGGTTTGGAGGCTGCTATGGCTCACTTTTTAATTAACTATGAGTTTAGGGATTTGTTAGGATTTATTTTGGCCATCGCAATTAGACTACAGCCTAACTGACCAGGACAACATCGGGTGGACAACGCACCCAAAGGACGTACCAAAAGGCGTAGGCTGACGACATGGTTTGCAGAATCGGCTGGCCAAGTGATCGGGCGGAGCGGGTAGAAGCGGAAAAGTAAGGAAATAATTCAAATATCGCACACAGAAGCTGAACGGGATCGCACAGATCAGATGGACAACTCGGAATTAGCGAGGCTAGGCATGTACTAAGCTTAGCGTGGTCCCGGGCAGCATGTGCGTGGTTTGGTCGATCACACCAGATTAACAGCGCGTGCGGACAAATTGAACTAGGCAACTGACATGAGAGGTGGCAAGTGGAAAAGCTGAGGCCCTGAAATTGCATTTGGTATTTATTTCGAGTAGGGGAACATCCCTTCGGTAGCTTAAAGATTGTAATCACTGCGCATAGATGTTCTACTCTCGGAGGACTTTAAAACACGTTTTTAAAAATTTTGAAATGCACGTGTCACAATGAGGAGTTCAAATGTTTTGCTAGCAAAGTGTACACAAACTAAGCAAAATTGATTCGTCCCTTTTATAAATAAATAAAAGGTATATTTTAATGTTACACGAGACACACCAAAAAGGGCATTATCAGTTCTGTCCAAACAGATATGCGAACATTGTTGTGTGATTAAATGTTAATATTGGCAAATGTAAGTGATGCGATTCTTAGTAATCCAGAACATGAGGTTTGGTTGTGAAAACTGTTTACATGTTGATATCGCAAGTTCAAGTTCAAGTGGTACTGGAACGATAGGAGAATCCCGTGAGTGTTCCATCGAGAGTGGATCGTTGAACCAGGAATTGGTGAACTGCTCAGAGTTCTTGATGGATCTAAAACGGAACACCCTATCGCACAGTGGCAAACCAGTTAATACCCACGCTTCCTGCTCTAGCGGTCCCTGCTGTGGCAGTCACGTGAATTAAGCAAAGGAAATGGAAACTAAATCGAAGGTACAGAATATGGAAGAGCATTTGAAATAAGAAACTATACCAGTGCATAAAGAAAGGTAGAGCAAAATGCATAGCAATAGGAAGATGAGAAGAATTGCTCAGGAAAATGGAAAGGTTTCGTGTAGCCACATAAAATCGTCCAGTTACGGCCCAAACACCTTATACGTTGATTCCTGACAACAATTTCCAGAAGCATGTTCCAGCGTTTGATGACTCGACTTGACAGCCGGATTTCCGCCTTAATCCGATCGGACCACGGTTTGTCCAGCTTCATAGAATAACCACGTAAGACAGACAATACAGAGGGAGTGAATAGCCAAAATAAATCTGGAACAACCTTCCCAGTTAAGATACGGTAAGTTAGGATGAAGCCTTCTCCAAGCCTTCGATGGTGCATTAGATGCATTCTCGAAGTAAGTAGATGATCGGGGTACGTCTGTCCACGTAATCCCTCCACCAACCTAGTGTCCACCCGTAAAACATCTAGCTCCATTTTGTCCCGGACGAGGCAGGGCGGACAAGCCTGTTTGCAGTATTCCAGATGAGACCGAACGAAAGCCGAGAACAGCCTCGTTATGATGTCGCCCGTCAAGACTCCGTAAGAACGTCGTATTAACCACAACATACGGAAGCCTCTGCTTGCGGCCTTCTTCCAGTTGTCGCCGGAGTATAAAGTGGAAGAGTGTACAACGCCTAGGTCAACCTGGCTAGGTACACGGGTGAGTTCGTTCCCACTGATGAAGTACTTCGCAGGAGAACATCTTCCAATTCGAATAAGGGAGAACTTTGCCTGATTTATGTTCAGTAAACATGAGGTAGACCAGTCCCATTGCTTATTCAAGGCTCATTGAATAGCTTCAGAACCCGCAAGAACAAAGAAAAAGTTCCCATGCTTCATCCCATCAGCAGATAGCAGCAATGGTATCTCAAGCTCCGCGGGTAGGTCATTGACATAAATAGAGCACAGCAGTGGTCCAAGAACCGAGCTCTGCGGCACGCCACTGAGGACAGACTGTCTAAATGATAGGCCACGGTCTACTCGTACACACTGTTCTCTACTATCCAAGTGGGCAGGCACCCAACTATAGGCGCGGCCAGATACGCCGTAGTAGGTCAGCTTTTGCGTCAGCCTCAAGTAAGGTACCTTCTCAAATGCCTTCGAAATTCGACGAAATACCCCACCATTGCATGGACGTTATCCACTACATTCGCCCAACTTTCGCGATCCACCAATAGATTCGTCGGATACGGAAATCTCTTCTGGAATCCGTGTTGTGCATTGCTAAGTAGATGAAATCTACTCAGGTGACGCTGCAATGAATTACTCACCCGTTTCTGGTGAAGTTTGAATAATACATTCGTTAGACTAGGTGGCCTGTAATTTGCAGGCAGACTCCTGTCCATATTTTTGCAGATGGGAGAGCTAACAGCTTCCTTACATTCGGTAGGTAATGCACAGCTGTTAAGTGATTTCTGAAACACAATAGAGATTGGTTCACTTAGTTCCGTAGTCAAATCATGCAGCAGTTTCTGGCGAATTAAATCAGGCGTAGAGGCCTTAGAAGG
>OX104067.1:16067137-16090123 GCA_944474145.2 Dicrocoelium dendriticum | reverse complement strand
GTAAGGAAGGTCGACCACTAAGGTAGATATTTGATGTGCTTAAAACGGTGTATCAATCAACGACCAAGTGGCTCCTTAAACAACGGTATCCAGTCAGAAAACCGTAGCCAGATACGGTTGCAATAACACAATTGCAGTTTCATTACCTAATAAAGTAAGTTGAATTAGCCGGAGGAAAGATGTACATATTAGACGCAGTGTTTCCTTTCACCAATGTTCCATTGCAAAAGATCATAGACTATCTACACGAGTTCATCCAGGTGCACTACATCGATGTCGGTAACTCACCAGACCGATTGAAACAACTGTAACTGGTGTGTACGAGAAACCTACCGTTTAATTTTAACGGAACGCTATGTTGTGATGTAGACGGGTTAGTATGTGTTCCCTTCTATGGCCGTTTGTCGCGAACGTCTACAAGAGCAACCTGGATAGCAATCAGCTGAAGGCATCCATCAAAAGCGTTGTGTGCTGCGGTTGTTATGTGGATGACATAATTTGAGTATCTTCTCCTATGAGTAGGTCGCATGATTAATGACAGAGAGTACTTCAGATTAAGTTTGGTGAACACCCTTCAAAACCTACACATCATTAGTCGCGAAAGCGGCAGATACGAAAGCTGTCATCGTCCCCTCAAACCAACATCATTGCTGAGAAATCGAACATAAATTTTATGGCCCTAAGGAATCGGGCAACGCGCGTTAAAAAGAAACAATCCCAGCTCCGATAACTGGACTTCGTACGCAGCTCACAACAAATACTGTGTGCTGTTTGCTTGTGAGGACAAGGTAACATATCGGCAGAAGCCAGCGAAATGACTCCGTTTGAGATCTAATATTCTTTACCAACACGCCAATAGCCTTTACGATGTGCAGTGCGGAATCTCATCACTCATTGCGCAGGATGGGTATCCATCTACCCATTATTCTCCTACATACCAAAAAGCACAAGGCACGGAAAATATTCCGGCTTCTGTCGCTTCACTGACAGTTCTATTCAGCAGAAATGGTGTAAAATGTAAGCTATCCGTGCGTACACACAGCTCTCCTGGAGCGGATAACATTTACCTGAAATCACTACTGGTAGCAGGTATATACCCAGAAGAAGCGTTAACTGCAAAATTTTATATATTGGTTTATGTTCTGTCCAGAAGGCAATAGAAAAATCAGGATGTGTATGGGTAACAGTTCCTGCAAAGTTGCAAGCAGGTATTATCAATCTATTCTCAAGGGTGGTGTCTATCTGAGCCTGCCAATTTCCACTCCGTAAGGCTCCTCCTACACTCGCAATGGTCGTTATGGATCGTTGCAGACGCACTAATGAGCTAACTCAAAAACTACGGCATCATCGCTCTGGAGTAGCAAGGATTTTTTAACATTCAACATGCTGCTACCACGCGACATCTTGACCGAAGCAGTCGACAAGAGCACAGGAATTGATGTTGTCTACTTGCAAGTTTGAAAACGTTCGATCGCTCGGATCCTCGAATCATGCTTCACAAACTGCAACAATGTGGCACCGGTGGTCCAACACTAAGGTGGATAGATAAATTAAACTGAAAGCACCAATCAGAGTTTAGAATCCGAACATCCCTGTCCGACCGGATTGGAGGGGAGTGCTGTGTACCACAAAGTTCTGCACATGTGCTATGTCTGTCCTAACATAACAGTAAGCAACAAGCGAGATTTTTCGAACAAATTGTTTAGCTTTTGAGGACAACGTTAAGTTTATCACATGGTATATTCTCAACAAGTTGAGCGGGGCTTGCCTAAGCTGTTCCGATTTTAAGGTATCAAGGAAATGCAGAATGATTTTACAAAATATTTCTACAAAAACACTTGTGGTTACAATTCCATGAATTCTTGCGCCATTGGTTTCGTTTCGAAATTCCTCAGAATCCATGACAAATTTAGGCGTATGGTTGGGAAATGAAAGGAAAACAACAAGGTTTTAAGAGGTCAGTGTCAATATGTACATGGAAAAGGTAATTTAAATTGCATGACATATTTAACTTGTTGTGCTGACATATTTATACATCAAACACTTGTAAACATTGCAAATATGTGAGCAGACATAGCACGACAGACTGTTAAACTGAGAACTACCTCCGTCATGAAACCTTAGTCAAATAGATTTAATGATATAACTCGAACAAAAGGTAAGATGTGATAGCTCAAGGTTAATGGATTTCCGTACGTAACTTTGGTGGGTTAGTTGCAGCCATCAAAACAGTTCACCTTTACAGTAGGTCCACGTATTGCAGGCACTCATACCTTTCAACTAGGTGTGTGCCAGAATGGAAATAGTATGTGAAGGCTAACCACACAGCTTTTTGATCAAGGGATTGAATGACCATGAGCTCCTGTAGTGCGACCTCTACCAGGCCTGCAGTTGTGCAGTGAGGAACGCACTGTCATTTAATGTGGACAAGTGCCGCGTTCTCCACATCTGCCATCGCGAAACTTCATAGATATATTCGACGTGCATGATCTGAGGATCAGCACTCAGGAGTGTAGCTTAAGGCTATGTTGTACGGAACAGGGTCAGCTGTGGTACAATGGATAACAATTGTCAGTGACGAAGTGTAACTTCCTAGAGTTACTCCAGCACTCAAAAGCGCACAAATCCAACTGAATTCTGGTTAATTCAGGACTATCTTGCATAGGGACGGAACCATGCACAATTGTAACATCATCAGCGAAGAAGAATGGCTTCTAGAAACAATCTTTCATCAAAACGTACGCCGAAGTAGAGTAAGAAAAAAACGGGCCAAGCAAGGTGCTTTGAGTCACTCTACTAGCTATTGAAGTAGCTTCAGATGTGCAGTTACCTAATCTGACTACTTGCTTTCCACCCTCAAGGTAGGAAGACAACCACTTTAGAAGCGAATTTGTTCTGGTGTACAGATGAGCAGTATTGTCTATAATGGGGTTGCGCTTCTGTTAGTCACTATTGCAAATGAAATGGCTCGTTTTATCTACAAAGTTCGCTCAGTGTTTAGCAAACTGCGAGATTTGTGGCATCGTTAGCAAGGTTTACAATAGCATGGTTCACATGGCGTTGTCACAAAATGTTAGTCCTGGTGGAATCCCATGGTTAACATGCGCTGAATTTGGCATTCTATAGTCGGTGTTGGCTTGGTGATAACTCCGTATGAATGAACTAGGACGATTGAAGTTGCTGCGGTGGTTTCGGACAGTCAGCCACGTTCCACACATGACATGCGAGCGTCCAACATGCCATACCTGATTTGCCCACGCATAACCGCCGTGGCGGGGGCGTTGTGAGGTTCATACACCGTTCAGTAACTACACGCACTCCCCATTTCCCTGGCTTGGGGTCCTAGTTCACGAAGTGGCAAGTTCTAGTCCAAGTGGGATTGGAACGATAGGAGAATTAGGTGATTATACTCTCTTGTACTGATGATTGATCCAGTGGTTTGTGAGGTGCTCCATGGTCTTGATGGATCAAAAACGAAACTCCGGAATCAAACTCCAGTCAAACGATTACTGACCGTGTTCCGTGCTGTGGCAATTACGTGAAATAATTAACCGAGAAAACGAAACTAGAGCATAAGGAAGCTCATTAGAATAAGGACAATATGCAGGCGTGTGGGCGAGTACAGGAAGATAGCGTATGAAGTTGAGTTTGTCAGAAAAACGGAAATTTTTCGTGTTGCCACGCAAAATCGTCTAGATTACGCTCAAAACTGTAAGCATAGATTCCCTGATAACACTTTCTGAAGGTGCGTTTCAGCGTTCGTTAAACCGGCGCGATAATCAAATTTCCCCCTAATCCCATCGGACGGCGGTTTGTCCAGCTTCATGAAATGCTAGCGGTGGTTAGAAAATCTAGCAGGACTATTTAACCAAGACAAATCCGGACCAACGTTTGCCGTTAAAATACGGTGTTTATTAGGTTTATGTCCTCCTAACTCCATCGGTAGTGCATTGAATGCATTCGCAGACCAGGTAGGCGCTCGGGGTTCCATTGTTCCCGGAACCCCTCTATACCCATAGTACCCACGCTTTCAACCCTCTCCTCCAGTGCTCGAGTTGCTTGAACACACACCTGTTAAACCAAGTGGAATGAAATAAGCAATCAGGCGCCCACCGCCATTTTCTTACTAGAATTTGCAGGTTCCCACAATGAAAATGACGAGCATGTATGGAAAACGGGGAGAAAAATCGGATAAGGTGTATGAATATTGGCTTAAATTATATAGGCTTATATGTTAGGGAGTCCAAAGCCGTGATTACCCGGAGGGAAGAAATACCACGAAAATGGGTGCGGACGAAAATAGGAACAGACGCAACAATCGAGGACAGACGGAGTCACTCTAGCCTGACGGAATGAGACGAGAACGGGTCACGAGCGGCGTCCGGTAGTGAGTCTGAGGCAGGCAGTGCAGAGAGAATATTCGTAGAGAAAGCAAAACTTCAGACAACAGTACAGTTATTGCAGCCTCCCGGACCGACCGCAGGCAGAGTGATGCATCCACGGTCAAGCAACTCACGAGCTATCGTACGACTCCGGGCCGATCAGAATGGGACCCATATAAGCGGCGATACGGGGTGAAATTGGCAGGAAGTGCTCCACTACTAGGTTCCCAAAGTGCATGGACATGTCGCGAGCGGAATCCAGGAGAGCTGGTGCGTCCTGGGAAGGAAACGTGACTTATTTATTTACGCCTGCGTGAGTGATGCTATAGCTGGTGATCGCGTCAATAAAGATTGTGTTGCGGTACCGCGTCCTTCTTGCTACATTATGGCTCGCTTAATAATTCGTAGCAAATTATGAATGTACTATGTGTGAATTCATCAACAGTTTTGCATTTGTGTCAATGAACTTTTGCAGAGAAACGCGAGAAGGCTAAAAGTGTCTAGATAAAACATCCAACCACACCTGCCCCATCCTGATGAGATGAGTTAGAGTATTGAACCCATGCAATAGATTAGGTTGCAACAACATAACCCAGAAAAAGTCTTTGCAGTACCTTAATTTGGACCGTGAATACACCGGAAGGGAGGGGATCCATTGTACGAAGACTTCGATGGAGAAAAGTAGAACGTGTATCGTCCCAAATCTAGTGCAAAATAACACGAAACCCCGGGGTTTGCCGGTGAATCGCTCGGAGCTTTAACACAACTCATGTGAAGGGAGTGAGCGTATTACAACTAGTTAATGGAATTGAGTATAGTATGTTGGCTTCAGTCGGCAGCAACAGAAATCTTTAGGGTAAACAAGCTAAGAACAACGGTCAGCAAGTGAAACCCATGAGAAACCTAACGAATTCTTCCGCTTGATTGCGAAAAACCAGAAAAGGGCGTTTCCCACTAATCTGCGTGAAGTGTTTACATGTAACTGTATGCAATGTCGATAGGCACATGAAACATTAAGAACTCGTAAACAACTTACTCTGCTATATAATGTAACAAACGGTTGGTACAGTGAGGTAACGTACAGTTTGCTACACATTTCTAAATGAGTGCTGTCTTCGCCCTGAGCATAATTTTCATTTTGTTTGGCGTTCAAGTCCAGGGTTCAATCCCGGGTGAGTTCCTTATGTAGATATGTCTGTTACTAACGCAATCCGATAGCGCTTTATTCGTTCAATCCTTCACCTGCAGACAATTAATCTCTAATTTTCTGACCGAATATTCCATACAAGTAATTAAGTCGACACGCCTACTGTCAATGAAATCACCATTCAATTGACGAACTAGTTTACCGCACTGTCTCACAGATCAGTAACTGGTTGCATGGTGGAGCAAGAGAAGAGGAAAATTAGCACTCGTGCGTCACAATGTGAAGGACGCAAAGCCGTGCGCCCCGTAGCGTTGTCATCGTGATCGACATGGTTCTATGTGTATCTCACCTAGACATTAGAGTGTTCGCACTTCAGATTGAGACGCGACAAAGCACTGTATCAGTAATTCCGTAAGTCTAATGTTTTTCCCAACACAAGCATGAATACGACTCAATTCGTCTCATTTTCGAGTAGACCCACACATCACGTACAGAGATTAAAGGTAAAGCGCATTCCTTCAATCAAGTTGCGCTCTTCTATTTTTGTCAGATTATTGCTACCTTCCCAAGGAAACCGGACGATGCCGCGCGTACATTCCGAGTTTCGGATACGATCCCGATCAGCAAAAGTGCGTGCTATTCATCTACGGTGGATGTGGTGGGAACCGCAATAGGTTTGATTTATTGTCGAATTGCCAGAAAGAATGCGAAGGAAAGTAGTATCGTATCAATTGACCAAATACTACATGAATTTCAAGCGAAGTCCTTGTGCCTTACTGTGATTCACTGAGTAACGTCGCCAAATAAACTCTCCAGGATGTTCCGGCAATTGCGTTCATCTCTTTGGTATGTTCTACCTAGTGGCATTTATTTTGCGCATTGTGTGCTGGACACGGAACCATATAGCCGAGTGTTGGCTTGATCACGATTTTGTCTCCGAATAGTGTAAGTGTGTGTGGGATTCCTTGATCTGGCTGATTGCTCCTGCGGTGTTTAGGTCAAGCATATCATTGTTCACGATTGCCTGGTCAGTTCCGAAATCCTACTGTGAGGGGAAAAGGTGATACGATCGTTCACCGATTAGACCAGTTTCGAATGCAACATTGCCATGTCGAGTGCACAATGTAACTGCCCAAGTTGATGAGTCGAGATGTCTTGCAAACTATGAACTACTTGACTTGACAAATTCAGCTTACGCAACTATTCTTCGGTGCCTGCCCAATTTAAGTCAAGGTAAAATAGGCCTTTTGCACACAACTTGGTGCAGGCGCATCATTTACTCTATCACTGCGGAGACACTGAATGAGGGAGGAAGTTAAAATATATACACACTACTTGAAGAATTACATTGACAAACATGTGTATGCGTCATTCAAGGAGCCGCATAAGTGAAAGATTTATGACTTTCTTCGGGTCGGAAAGTAAACGTGACAAATAAGGTAGGATTGTGTTGCGGTACGAAGAATTGCGAGAGAATAAATTCTTAAATTTCCAGCGCGTATGAATGGCCGCTAACCTTTTTGAGAGAGCATTAGGTGGCGGATGAAAACTATTACTAAGGGTATTAGAAGAAAATGTTTCCGAATAATGAAATCAAGTAGAGAATCCCTATGCCTGGAAATAGGTTCACTCAGTCGAACAATAAATAACTACATTTACATAATCTAGGGATGATTACCAGGGTACAGTACAACTAATGGGGTGCAGTGTGCGTTTTTATTCGCAGTACTTTGAAGGTAGTGGTTTCTGCTATCTGCACAACAGTTTCAATGAAGACGTTTGCTACAAATAAACCACTAAATTGAAAACAGCAGGGCAGTCTCGTTGCTGATTTCTCTTTCAGAGCCTTACACAGTTTACACCGACTGCCTTCCAAATGACCTGATCTAAACAGGATATGCTGTGGTTATTGCGCATGTAGTTTATCGGGCTAATTGAATACCACTGCATTTCTTAAACATCGTACTTCATTAGACATTTCTGCTGCAATAGCTTCAATGAAGACGCTGGTGGGTTTAACATGATCCCTATTTAGATTTACCGTCGCTTGCAGCAGGATAGAAAAAGATTCAAATTGGTCGAGTATTGTCTGCTTGTAAACGAAACAATTCAATTTAATTTCAAGCTCATCCATCTCATCTTGAATAGACTTGAATTTGGAAAGTGCGTCGGTCAATGAATAGACCAGTTTATCTGATTGATTTCTCCGTCCAGATGGCCTGGTGAGTTTTGGCAATGTTAGGACTTTAGCCGTTACTGAATACTTATGGGAAAACGCGGCAGAGCGTGTATATACGTCCGATATTATAAACGAGAATGATGGACGTTCGAGTTTTGGGGAATGGTTTCGAGTAGGGAAGAACGCATCAGCACATCTCTATAGCACTTAAATTGGACTACAGCTAATAATTCCAATACATTATACTGAAGTAAAAACCGGCCGTATTCGATTTCGAACACTTCGGAGCGTTCAAGTTTTAATGAGGTTACAAACGACCTTGTCCTATGTGTAGAGGTGCTGGCCCCTGTTGTCTTGTGCCACCCACTAGGCATACTAGTCAACACAAGCTTTTCAACAAGGAGGCACTCCAATTGAAGAAACTTCAAGCATTATATCGCAAGAACATTACATTCAGTACACTACTGTAGATACATGAAGCTCTGCAGCAGCCACAACGTTCAACCTATACAGCCAGAGTAAGGAAATAAATTCGAGCACTTAGAAATCCTGAAATGGCAAGCACTCAGATGTAGCTAACTAAAAGGAGAAAACCCATATCTCACCAAAAATTGAAACGCTAACGTTAAATGATGGCTCATTAGCGCGCCACATCCTCTGTATATAGAAGTCAATCAACTCTAGCCTTGCCTTCACATTCGTCAATGACACACAGATGTCTCACACACACTCCCAAGAAGAACAAACGAACTAGTATACGATAGCCCTGCGACAATGGGTAAGGTGCAAGTCGTTATCGCATCCATAAAACCGTCAGCGCTTTCGGGTCATGAGGGCATCGTTCGGCTCTCATAAGACTCTGTGGAATAAATATCTATCAGTTGTTACCAAATATCTTCACACGTTAGCTAAATTCTGGCTGATTCCCATGTACGTGGAAGCAATCCATTATAAGTATATAGATAGTCTGCAATACGATGCGTCAAGATACTAACCGATGAATCACGCACCCGTTATTGCTGAAACCCAAGAAATGAGTAACACGATGAATATTGCTTAAACTAATGTACACGACTGGACATAATCAATTACTCAAAAGTTAGCTTTTTTACAAAACACACATGAGTTACCGGCCATCTACAACTTCTTGGTTATGTTACGGCTAAGATTAACAAATGAATGGCAGTCATCATTATCATATTGGACATGAAGGAGGCGTTCCAAGTGTGCTTCATTAGCCGTTGTTCCCTGTGCTGTAATCATAGGACACTGGCAAACCTCTGCTCAGCTGATACAGCTTATATTTTCCAAGAAGCTCTCCGTAACGAAATTTCCTCCTCTCGGTCTCCTGACAGTGAGGTTCAGTGGAATAGTATATCGACCGCCATGCAGAACATCGGAGACTCTATATATGATACTATCGATCTTCACCACACCAGCCAATAGATTTACGACAGGACAATGAGCCTGTTGGAATTCAGCAGAATACGCCCTGCTGGCTCTGCGCACAATGTAATCAGGTGGACCATTAGGCGCGTAATAAAACCTATCTGTTGGCTGACAAGGGAGGATGTTGGAGCATTAGGGCTCAAGACGTTGAACAGGCGGGGGCAACATACAATTAGCGTACCTTGTTCTAACTAATCCATCACACTAACACTAAGAAACGAAGTGTTAGTGGGACAATCAGACAGCGCATATGCTCTGGTCTACAATAAATGCACCGACTAAAGAGTTGGGCCGAGCAATTTTGAGGTCTGTTCGTTTAGCACCCTGCTCTGGGAAATATCCGTGTTCAGCCACTACCTGTTCAGCCATGGCGAGTTAGTTTAGAAGCACTGTCGGAAGCAACGATCGGAAACACGATCGCAGCTCTCAAATGCTTTAGAGCTGCTGGTTCGGAATCTCTCACACCCACAGTACATAAAGATGGTAGTGAGGTACTTTGTAAAACACAGACATTCCTTTGCGCATCGCTCAGCCAGCTGGCAATATGTAATACGAGCCGTCGCAAGCACCGTGCTAACCATATGGTCATTAACCTAACGCCGGTGGTTACAAAAGTACTGACATCAATCCTTATCTCTCACAAAATCGTGGAAATGAAATTCCTGATGGAGGGAAGAGCAGGCAGGTTTTCGTCTGGAACAGGGATGAATAAACCTTAGATTCATTCTGCTAGATGCCAGAGTAACGCGACGCATACTGGAGACTGAAAATAGCTATGTTCCTGGACATCCGTGGTGCGTTCGACTCCCTCATTCACCCAATCGATCGATCCACTATTTTCGAAATACTGGCGCGGAACGTTTTTCCCATGATATAGGTGAACATTTCACCTGCCCTGTACTTGAACACTACCAGCCGCGTCAGGGTGTACGGCAACTTACCAGACAACAGGTGGCCTTCATCATCATCAGGGTGGAGTAATTTTCATATTTTGTCCAACTTTGTCGTGGAATCCATCATGGAGTGTTCCCTTGAAATGAGATGCTGCCCGGTTGAAATCTAGTTGACACTGATTATTCGGACGATATTGCCTTGTTGTTTAAGCAGTTGGGGTGGCCTAGTCAACGTTGAATAAACTCTCCAGTGTGGTCCCATCATCCGGTCTTCCCTTCGTGTTTTCAAATTCTAAAGTAGACATGGAAAATTGCCAAGCCTTTTACGAGAACTTGAACAGTGATTGCGAGGAACTGGGGGTAGCTCATCAATTCACTTACTTTAGTAGCTGCATCCGCGATGGTGGGCACCTAACTACTGAGCTTAGTTCAGCAGAATCAGCAAGAGCTAGAATAGCCTTAGTGAACCTGTGGCATCTGTGTTGCCAGAAGCTGGTTACCCTCGGGCTGAAATGCCGTGTGCATGGCCAACTTGATGGCCACCATAGTCCCTGGACCTGTGACTTGGCCCCTTCGGTCTGAGCATTTGATGCACCTTCAGGACTTTGATCAAGGCTGCCAGCGAAGCACTGATGGGTTCGGATGGCTCCAGGGTGTCCAGTAATAGATCATGTGATATACGTGACTCACCACGGGGTTTGGAGTAGCTCATATGCGGGTATATCTGTTTGCACGTTATTACGTTTTTGACACCGTCCACTATTTGTTGTGCACTAATGCCGTCAGCTGATGGTCATAGGCTAAATCAGGTAGTTTAAATATGTAAAGGTTTCGTCAAAGCGTTTTTTCTAAAAGGATAAGATGGGCGCATTTATTACACGCGCCGGTAGAGGGTTCCAGGGCTGTGACACACGGATGGAGAGAACGTCCTGTCGACTTTCCAGTCGGCTGTGCCCTGCGTGGCCAACTTAAGCTGGTGATCCCTTAGAGATGTGTTCTGAGTGTTTCAAAAGAGATTGTCGAGTGTGGTTTGGGTTTCTCAGGAACTGATGCACCTAGATGGGATGTCCACGTAGACGTCAATAACGGCCGCTGTACATTTTAAGGATTTTCAGAATGAGTGGGTAGGAAAGGCAGTACAAACCTCTGATGTTCTTCGTCGCACTGGGTTGTGCAGTATCGAGCGTGGTGCTTCTACCAGGGTTGCCATGAATGGATTGCGTATTCCGCATACGGCCTAACGTACGAGCCAAGCATTTTCTGGAAGTTTGAGTCGTCAAACTTCTCTTATATGCTACGAAGTAGGCCCAAGCGCTTGTTTGCATTTTTGATGTCGTATCGGCCCGTAATATTGTTCCAGTACTTCCTTCATTTCAAAAGATCACATTGGTGGGCGGCGTCGAAGGTTTGTATCCTAAGTCGTTTATATGGTCGATGAGGTCAGAACAACAGTAAAGAAATACATCACCTCCCTTTGTGGGTCGGTCGTTGCGCAATGGTGACATATCAGGTACTTGAGTTCGACGTCGGTAATAAGGTCGTTCAGTTTTTTCTCAGTTACGATGATGAGATCTCAACACATAGAAATTTGACAAGATCGAAGCTTGGCCAATTCGCTGAGAAGAACTTGCGAGTTTGTATACAAACATCTGAGAGCAACGGATGCCAGAAGTGTATCTGAACACAAAGTTTTTCCGTGAATTTACGCCGACCCTGGTGTGGCCGGCTGAAAACCGGTTTTTGGATGTATTTCTTGCCTACCCCAGGGCCGTTGCAAACAGCACCCAGTACCTAATCCTTCAGAGGCGAATCGCAATGGATTTTCCTTTCCTTCCTCTTCTGACGGCTGGGGCATTGCACTGCGCTCCTGTTAGAAAATGCAGACAACGATGCTAGCGATAACTTCTCTCTGGTTTTGTATTCCCACAGCCAATAGTAGTCTGGCCTCGGTCACCTTCAGACGGATCTCTGATGGTAGTTTGGTGCGTAATTTGTACCAAATTCCGAGCACCCTTTCAACCATCTGTTTGAAGTGGAGCAGGACTTTCAGCACCTTTGGACCACTTCCTGTATAGTTGGGTGATCTGGGTAACCTTCACGTCACGTTGGCAACCACGTCGTGAAAAGAGATGGCTTTGCGGAGGTACTACTACTCTTCCAAGTCTTGACTTTGGGCCTGCGACACGTCGGATGACTGGATTTCCTGGACACCATGGACAAATATCGATCTTTCATCGTGTTGCTTGCGGTATTCTCCTGAGTTTTGCTTCCTTTGCGGACGCTCAGTCCAAGGGATGTCAGGGAATATACGAAAGCCAAATGATGAATCACTGAGACAGTGAGCGGACAAGAGAACAATCTCCGATTCGTCCCATGACTGAAATGTCACCCGAAGTAGGCTTGGCTCGACTTTGCTCAGATGAGTGCTTCCTTTTAATGGCGGCGTGGTGGGCGATCTTCTCAGAGCCGTATTGGTATTCGTGTTATCTCTGTCACTCTTTGGAATAGTTGCAAGTGGCACTTGCAAGTCCAGTTGTGGAGCGATTGACATTTCTGATGAGCCTAGGACAGTGAAACGGATCACACGTACCCTTGAATTCATTGCACTAGGGCGAACTTCAAATAATCTGGGTGACACTGATCTCCACTTATGCTGCATAGTTCATTCCACAGAAATCCATTCGGCTCCGCAATTATTACGTAAAGTACGCATACATAACAAAATCCCAAGGGAAGAGCGACTGAAAGAGAATAGCAACTATGAAGAATTTCGCAAATCCGACCAAAAGCGGACAATCGTTATGTAAGGAGTTCCTGTGCTTAATGCATCCTCCTCTGAAGAGGCAGAAGCACAAGCCCAATCGTTCCCGAACACTCCAAATCAAAACCGTTTGTGACAACTTTACACAAACCAACTTCCTTCCACCGGGCTTCGACGAAACTCAGGAAGCAGCCAACATCAGGGGCAGCTGGGCGGTGGTTGTTTCCAAGAGCACTCCAAGATCAAAAAGCTGCTGTTTCTGCTATCACATCCAAGACTAACGTGAGTGGCAACGCTGCACTGCTACGTAGCAAACTGACCGGTCTCCCATCCACGACCCTTATTCTTATGAAAGACACTCGGAAACAATTGGTTGTCCTACCTAGAATATGAACCAAGTTCCCGGAGTCAACATCGAAAGCCCTGAAGATGCGAGAGGTGAATGACCTGAGCCAATGGAACATCATAAGCAACCCGCTCGGTATTACGAGTAAGCCTTCCATCGTGACGAGCATCACCCGCCACCCAATTTCCAAGCACACTGGTTAATGTATTGGTTAGGTTTATGCCGTTTCGCTTTGTATATGAAAGCTAATTCAGGCAAGTATTTCTTGTCAAATGACAAGTGTTGTAAGCTCAACGAATATATTTACCGATTGGCCGCCAAGCCTTCCCAAATGATGACAACCTGATTGATTCTAACCATACATCAAGATAATGCTTACCATGTTCGTTACCGTCCTTTCTTGGCCCATTGATCTAAAGCGTGGAACCAAAATAAAAGGACTCAGGATTTTAGCATTATAGGAAAAGATATAATGCACTGTGTTTGCTATTCTGGGGATTATCATATTGCACAACGGAAATCAAATCGGCTTGAAAGCGGATAGCATGTTAAGAATTTCTGTTAGATCTGCCACTATGTACACGATTCCACTTGTGCTGATCTCATCCTATTCAAGCTCCAAAGCCCAGTCGAAATTAGAAGTTAACGTCCTGCCACAAAATCGTAAGGAAGGAACAGCCAAGGATAACGGGTACAAGTGTTGTAAAAGCAATGGGCATTCATAGGTGAACTCAGAAATGTTCACGTTTCAGAACAGCAAGGTCAGCTGTCCTGATTGACATTTCTATGCTGCTAGCCAGTGGGAACATACGTGGCAAAGCGGTCAGTTGACGTGAATGTTCCGGAAACGATTTGGCGTTTCTGCATTACAGCGTTTGCTCAGACCGTTTTATCATAAAAATAGTAAGTCAATGTACTGGATTTTACATCCTCCGGACAACTTCAGCTTCTACCACTGCAGCCAGCGGCATGCAATGGCCAAAGCAGCCAGACCATGATGACGGCACCTCATGATGAAATGGAAGGTAGAAACGGCAGTTTTCACAACCAATTTTGTAGTCATAAAAATGTTGAAATCAGTAGAAATAAATAACCGAGTTTCCTATAGTAGTTCTTATTTTGTCACTGAGATTAATGACGGAATAGAGCGACTATTTTTTAATCAAGAAGCTGAACATTTTTCAGAATTGGAACTGGAGCAGCCCTTGAGGAAGAGATCGTATTGTTTGATGAGGAAACGCTGGTGCTTCTGTTTCTGTTATGCTACTGCTGCTGCATTTCTCCGCTTTGCTCTACTGAATTCATTGCTAGGCGAAGTCGCACAAGCGGAGTATCGTGAGTATTACGGATCGTAATAGAGCTACACTTCTACGTGGAACGTGTTGTGCTGCTCCACTGGTGTGCGGACAATGAGGTTGACAATTTCGAAGAGAGGTATTGGAAACGAGAGTGGAACTGGGTGACAACACATGTGCCGCTCAGCTTTTATTTCTCTTTGGATCTCAGTGCAGTAGTGCTATGTGACGCTGTTTCGTCTGCAGTCTCCGCTCGCGTGTATATCTGGTGGCTAGGTCACGCTAGCCCGCAGGGTTACGAATTAGAATGTCACTGCTCGCTGTGCCACTATATTTGAGGAAGGTTCATCTGTTCAGCCTGAGTCGAAACAAATAGGACGCGTCATAACGCTTTCGTAACAGTCGGTTCAGTTGCAGATTTCAAATTAACGAGCAGTCTTGTCAACTCACAGCATACCTTTGAACATCAGGTTTATGTGGTTAATAATTATAAAGTTAAGTGTATAAAAGCATACTCCTCATAATACTTAAACTAATCATATTTCTTTGTCAACACGCATTGGGCGTTATGTTTGCCAATAGCAGATGTACCTCATTAGTTGTATTGCTGTCTGTCATGTGTCAATTTATTGAACCATCCGATAATTTCTTCCGTGTTTGTTTCTTCTGTCCTTAATTTTACCTGTTGTCACTGTTTGCTGCAACCCCTGTAATTAATTTGTGTCCACAGATCATCGTCATTTTCCAAATTTTTATTAGTTCTCCTTCTTTATTGCCTTTTGCCAAGAAATTCTCTTCAGTCATTTTGACCATACAGGTACTTTCAAAATCTTCCTCAAGAACCAGTTTTGTCTAACCTCTAAAGTTGCTACTAAAGTATTGGGGAACATTTTATCATCACTTTAGCATCAGCACAACAATATTGTCGGACCTGACGTACGATGAATCTTCAAGAAGCGTTCATGACATTCCACTCGGTTACTCTACTGTATCTAGACGAATAGATGAGATGGTTCAGGACAAAGAAAGTACCTTAGTTAAGTAAGTTCAGGCCAGAAAATTTTCGTTCCATGTAGATGATTCTAATTTATCTAACAATGAGACTCTTCTCGTGTCATGTATCCGATTCTTCAATAGTAATGTATTAATGTAAGAAATGTTGTTTGCCAAGACAATTAAAACTCATACAAAACGCCAGCCTATATTCGGTGTATTCAATGGCCAGCTGACTGAAAACCACATTCCAATGCAGTAGATGGCTGTATGTGCAACTGACGGTGCTGCCACAATGGTTGGAATGTTCCTCTTTCTACACATACAATTAATCAAAAGGACCTATTTGCTAAGAAATTGGGGCGGTGCTTAAAAGATGCTTTTTTGACTGTTTTTACGTTAGACAAATATCCAACAGCACCCACATTAACATCCGCTATTCTAGCAGTTGTGTGAGGATAACAGTGAAGATTTCCAGGTTCTACTGTTGCCCACAAAGGTTAGATACCTCTCAAAGGCACTGTCTCCGCTGTTTTGTTGTGCTCTTGGACATTACTGTCACATTCTTTTCTGGAATTGAGTGTGAAAGAAGAAATTTGTTAAAGCTTAATCAACTGTGTGTTATCTGGCTGAGATTTTGGAAAAGCTCAACGTATTAAATTAAACCTAGGCAACTTGAGTAATCTCATGTCATGCAGAAAAGCCATTATGGTTTTCAACTCAAGTAGAATGCCCATTTGTTACGTCAAGTTTCGAAACATAAACAAAAACACGAAACTTTGAGCAAACAATGGTTTTCGATTATTTCTTCATCAGGCTCATACAGTAATATACATTAGGTTAACGTCTGTTGCAATCGTTAGTGTAACAAGGAAACAATTGATCAGAAAATTTAACTTGTGATCATGATGGTATTCATCTGATCACCTGTCTGAAGTCAGGTGAATTTGCGGAGTACCATTACTTCCTTCACGATTGGTGGTCGGCCAGGGAACTTGTAGTGTTTGTATTTGTTTCTTTTAAACACACAAGTCCGGATTTGTTAGCCGTATGCATATTGCCTCAGCGGTGGCTAGTATGCTTACTCTTAGACGATGGTTTTGTCTTTATGGTAGTTTGTAGAGAATTTGAAAGGCAGTTCGTTTGTCTACCTGGTGACCTGTGTTTATTAGATGGTTTGTAATCGCACTGTAGTTTGTTCTATTCTCGCACTTGTAGAGCCAACCTGGCAGGTGTTCCTTAATTCTCTTACCTAGATGCATTGTCGTCCGTCCAACGTACCTGGCCACGCACGGGCAGGTTACTCGGTAGATTAACATCGATTGGAGATGATCAGACACTCGGAACTAGTAAAGGTCTGCTGCTGAAAATCACATTCAGCTAAGCCGCATTAAAGGTCTCTTTGCAGCTTTGCTGTAGTCGGCGTGTGCATGTCTCAGCCGCACTATTTCCTTTGAATGGAAGTGTCAAGTAAAGCTGTTTCTTTTCAATAGTTTGTTTTGATACCTTTTGTATGTATCGCTTCAAATGGCTCTCGATAAATTGCTCCGGATATCCATTTTCAAGAAGCGCCTCTTTGATTCGTGCAACTTCGGCTTTTATGGTATCTTCGCTGCAGATTGTATATGCCCGATCGGTTAGCGTTCGTACCAGCGATCTAGATTGGCTAAGTGGGGCGAAACTATGAAAGTTCATGTATTGTCCCGTCCAATATGGTTTCCTGTATACTTTTCTTTGGATTGGTTCATCGGTTGATGATAAGACTTGCGTCCAAAAAATTCGTTTGGTTGTTGTTTTCTTCTTCAGCTGTAAATGTGGCATTGGGGTGCGCATTGTTGAAACAGTCGATTAAATCCTGCGGTTTGGTGGTACTCCGCAACTTCACCTCACTTCAGGCAGGTGATCAGATGAATGCCATCATGATCACAAGTTAAATTTTCTGATCAACTGGTTCCTTGTTACACTAACGATTGCAACAGACGTTAACCTAGTGTATATTACTGTATGAGCCTGATGAAGAAGTAATCGAAAACCATTGTTTGCTCAAAGCTTCGTGTTTTCGTTTATGTTTCGAAATTATCGTTTTTCTTAAAAGGCTGGAAGCTTATGCGCAAAACATCGGACGTCGGGAATTTTCACAGTTCCCAAAGCTCGCAACAATCACGGAGGAGCTGAAGGATGAAAACTCGCTTGTTTATGCCAGTCATTTACAACACCTCCGAAAAGAAATGAAAGACAGATTTCATGACCTGATTCACATGGAAATCCGATTTGGATTTTAGCCACAATTGATGTATAACAGCCCTGCAATGTTGGAGTTAAAATCCAAGAAATTCTCATTCGGTTACAAAGTGATCGACTGTAGAAAATAGCTAAAACATATTCCATTGCTACTAAGTCCCCATAATTATTCGAATTTATATTCAGCGGAGTGATTTCTCGAACAAAATGCAGAAACTGGTTGGAGGTCACGATTGTGAAGGGAATGTCATACCAGAGTGAACAGATGGATAAACCGAGTGAGCCAGACATTCAATGGCAGAGAGGGCGTAACGGAACTGATTACTAGACAAAGGCTTGCCCGACATGCATGCGAGAGTTACTCACCGTTTGTTCAACTGAGCCGAAGGAAGAAACTTATCGACTTGAACGCGGCGTTAGTTTTGGGCCTGAACGTGCAATTGGTATGGGAGAGTTTGGATGGTCAAATATGCTGTGACTTTCGTCCAGTTGAGTTTGGTTGTCTCGGAAGTACTGTGTTCTGTAATGCGGTTTCAGAGAAGACCAATACAAATCCCACCGGTTGCATTAGAATATATCTGGATCACCAAGGTTTGTTCAAAGGCGCGCCCTATTGCAAAGGAATGAACGGAACTTGAGGTAAACATTGGGCCCTTCAGCCATTTCGTCAGAGTAGTGAGACGACATAAGTTGCGATACGTCAACATTTCAACTGCTCTCATTAGTCGCAAACACAATACAAGCGGAATTCATAGACAGTTATACACAGCGGTAAAATTGACACACCAATCAAAATGTCAGCATCAAGACCGTGGTAAACTAATTGATTGTCTCAGTAGTTTCTGTGCACAGAAATGTGTGGTGAATGCGAAGGTGGGTGCAAAGTCATACGAAATAAAGGTTGGAGTGAAAACATTCATCAGAAATCGAGTGTTTTTGAGACAATACTGGGACAACAATGTGGACTGGAGTTAGAACGATCTATGGTGTGCGAAGACGAGCGAGCCAGACAGCCAATGGGAGACGGGCGTATCGGATTCGACTAGCGAACGCGGATTGTCTGACATACGTATGATGCATTTACCGTTTGTTCAACTGCATTAAATGAAGATACTCATCGACTCAGACCTCTGCAACGACAAGAATAGATGATATCCGTCTCTCGCTTTCATATCTGGAGCGGCGCATAAGCAAGCCTGCATAAGGACATCAGTCGCAAGGTTCGCATTAATATTTCGACCAAAATGTTGTTAATAAGGTAGGATGCTAGTTAATACATCACATTTTTATACTTAAATGTCAAGGTTACTTGAGTGTAATTTTAAATATTAACCATGACACGACTCTAGCTAGAGATAATTGGTTTGATGTCGCTTCACAATGAATTGTATCTTGAGGTTGTAAAATCTCAACAATGAGGTTTATATAGAAAACAGCAATAATATCAGCCTTAACAATGTGGCTATCACAACATAAGATGTTAATATGATCACTGCAATTCACCGATTCTCCTCTGCTTGGCATTGTGTATTTCTGAAATTGTGGTGAGCAAGGGTGGTGGGCTACAAGAAATGGAAAGCTTTAAGTGGGGGCCTCGGTTGACTAATGATTGAGAATCCCTTCTCTAGGTCATTCGGAAAGGGATGTCCATTGTTTCGCATCTTACCTCGCCCGACTTACCAATCAAGTGTATCCCAGTCGTGCGCGCATTACGGACCTGATTCTGTCGGCTCCTAGGCTGATTGGTGAAGTGTTGTTTCAATTTTCAGTTGATCGATGCGAGCAAGGTTTGCACTGATTATGGATGAGTGGGCTGTGGAGCGCGACCGCTAGAAGAGTTTGCAAGACAAGTTCAGCCTTCGTGCATGTGTGTATGTGGCGTGTGCGCGACATTTTTATGATCGCCACCTGAGCAGATCAATGTAACTCTCAACCACGGCATTGGGTGTAATGTCCACTTGATTCAACCAACGTCACCATTGGTTTCGTTGGCCCATGGTATTACCTTTACCTATAATTGCATATGTTCGATAAGAACAGGCAAGAGATCTCTTCACAGACGTCGCTGCAAATTTGGAAGTAAGGAGAACGGCCTGCGAACGGTCTGCAACTCAGACAGGAATCCAAATTGTGTGGTGGACGGTCCACACTACTGCAGCTACCACGCTGCCACAGCAAAAATCTTCTAGCTCACTTTTTATCTAATTCCATACCTGCCTATTTCATTTGAAGCAAGAATATGGTTAACACGGACATAACACGTCCGTTTTGGGCAGCCAGAAGGGTTCATTTCCACCTTACAGTGGACCCTATATGGGTGTCGAGGTCAACACAATGTAAACGAGATGGAGACTACGCTATCGCCGTCATATCCCACTTCGTAAGTCCCCACTAATTCGCCCTACAAACAGCCTAGTTTAGTAGCTTCCCTAATGGCACGACCATAACCTTAACCTATTGATTGGAAGTGAACACTTGGTTTTGTAAACGATAACGCACTTATTGACAAAACACCATGCGTATAATGTAACCCTAACCGAATCCCCTGTTTCTTCCACATTCCCACGTTTACACTTAGGACTTTGGTACCAAGATGCCCTGACAAAAATGGATACACTTCCAGTATTTATTGCTTTTTGTCACGCTTTCTGACACTATTATACCACCAGGAAGCGTGCTTTTCTTGTGTTTTGCATTCGCATGATGGATATGAAAAAGGTACCTACTACCAATTTTTAACTCCGCCTTGGTCGCAAAGCCCTAATGTGGTTCACTCTCAACCATCTACGGTAAAGTCACCCTGCGTTTTGGAGACTGGTTGTGCTCAGTTTTTGATTAACTATGAGTATAGTGATTTTTAGGTTTTATTTTGGCCATCGCAATTAGATTAATGCCTAAGTGACCAGGACAACACCGGGTGCACAACCCACGTGTGCCAAAGGACGTAGGCTGACGACACAATATGCAGAATCGACTGGCCAAGTGATCGGGCGGAGCGGGTAGAGGCGGAGAAGTAAGAAGAACATCCAAGTATCGCACACAGAAGGTGAACAGGATTGCACAGGCCAGTTGGACAGCGCGGAATTGGCGAGGCTAGGCATGTACTAAGCCTAGCGTGGTCCCGGGCAGTGCGTGTGTGGTTTGGTTGATCACACCAGATTAACAGCGCGTGCGCACAAATTGAACTAGGCAACTGACATAAGAAGCGACAACTGGAAAATATGCGGCACTGAAATTGCGATTGGTATTTCTTTCGAGTAGGGGAAATCCCGTCCGTAGCTTCAAGATTTTAATCACTGCGCAGATATATTTTACTCTCGGAGGACCGTAAAACACGTCTTTTAATAACTTTGAAGTGCAGGTGTCACAATGTGGAGTTCAAATGCTTCGCTAGCAAAGCGTACACATAGTTGGCAAAATTGTTTCATATCTCTTTCATAATAGCACACCGGATTTGTTAAATGGATTCACCGGTGTGTGAACCACATCACACTGTTTCCATCTTGTGCGATAACGATTACACGGAAAAATACAGCGCGATGACCGTTCAGGTGGGAACGACATTGAAGTCCCCAGGTTTAAGGGGCTTGTCACACCCAGTCACGTGATTCATCATTGCCGGCGTGGTTAATGTGGAAGAAATAAATAAACTAAATAAATAAAACGTATATACTCCATGTTACACGTGACACACCATAGAAGGCCTGTTCAGTTTTGTTCAATCCAATATGGGAAAATTGTTGTAGGGCCAAATATTAATATTGGCAAATGTAAGTGATGTGATCCTTGAGATCCACTACATGAGATATAGTTGGGAAAATGGTTTCGATGTTGAAATAACAAGTTCAAGTTTGGGTGGGACTGGAACGATAGGAGAACCCCGGGAATGCTCCATCTTGAGCGAATCGTTGAGCCAGGCGTTGATGAATTGATCAGATTTCTTGATGGATCTAAAACGGAACACCTGTATTGAACCCTGGCCAACCAGTTAATGCCCACCTTTCCTGCTCTAGCAGTCCCTGCTGTGGCAGTCACGTGAAGCAAGCAATGGATAGAAAACTAAACCGAAGGTACAGCATAAGGAAGAGCACTTGAAAAAAGAAAAAAATACCATTGCATAAAGCAAAGGAGAGGAAAGCACATAGAGGAGGAGCACATTGAGGATCTAACGATGTACTAGTCAAACGCCTCGAGAAACTGGTGAGTGATTCATTGGAGAGTCACCTAAGTGGATTTCATCTACTTAGCAATGCACAACACGGATTCCCGAGGAGATTTTCGTATCCGACGAATCTCTTTTTGGATCGCGAAAGTTAGGCGATTGCAGTGGGTAACTGCCATACACTGGACGTGCTTTTTGTCGACTTTCAAAGGCATTTGAGAAGAAACCTTACTTGAGTCTGGCGCAGAACCTGACCTCCTTCAGAGTATCTAGTCGCGCCCATCATTGTGTGAATGCCTTCTTGCATGGCAGAGAACAGTGTGTGCGGGTAGGCCGTGACCTGTCGTTTAGGCAGTCTGTCCTCGGTGGCGTCCCGCAGGGCTCGGTTCTTGGACCGCTGCTGTGCGATATTTATTTGAATGACTTACCTGCGGAGCTTGAGGTACAATTGCTGTTATTTGCTGATGACCTGATGCTCTAGAACATTGTCTTTGCTCCTGGGGGTTGTGAAGCTATTCAGTGAGACTTGAATAAGCTATGGGATTGCTCTACCTTAAGTTTACTGCCCATAAATTAGGCAAATGACTCCGCCCTTCGGATTGGAGGAAGATGGTCTCTTGCGAAGTACTTGATCGGGGGGGGGGGTCGAACTCCCCCGTGTATCTAGCCAGGTTGACTTATGCGTCATACACTCTTCGACTTTACACTCAGGCGACAACTGGAAGAAAACCGCCATCAGAGGTTTCCGCATGTTATGGATAATATGACGTTCTTACGGAGTCTTGACGGGTAACATCTTAACGAAACTGTTCTCGGCTTTCGTCCAGCCTCATCTGGAATACTGCGGATAGGCTTGTCCGCCCTGCCTCGTCCAGGAAAAAATGGAGCTAGAAGGGGCTTTATGGATGGGTACTATGTTAGCTGGGGAATTACAGGGACAGACATACCCCGATCGTCTAGTTATTTCGGTAATCCATCCACTGCATTCCTACTATATCTTAACTGGGAGGGTTGGTCCAGATTTATCTTGGCTATTCAGTGTCGCTAGATTGTTTGTTCCACGCGGTCATTACATGCAGCTGGATAAATCGTGGTCCGATCGGATTAGAGCGGATATCCTGCTGTCACGTCCAGTCAT
>OX104067.1:16051309-16066641 GCA_944474145.2 Dicrocoelium dendriticum | reverse complement strand
GGCTTGTCCGACCTGCCTCGTCTGGGACAAAATGGAGCTAGAGAAGGTTTTACGAGTGGACACTAGGTTGGTTGAGGGATTACTTGGACAGACGTACCCCGATCATCTACTTACTTCGAGAATGCATCTAATGCACCATCGAAGGCTTGGAGAAGGCTTCATCCTAACTTACCGTATCTTAACTGGGAAGGTTGTTCCAGATTTATCTTGGCTATTCACTCCCGCTAGATTGTCTGTTTTACGCGGTTATTCTATGAAGCTGGACAAACCGTGGTCCGATCGGATTAAGGCGGAAATCCGGCTGTCACATCGAGTCATCAAGCGTTAGAATATGCTTCCGGAAATTGTTAACAGGAATCAACGTATAAGGTGTTTGGGCCGTAACTGGACGATTTTAGGTGGCAACACGAAACCTTTCCCTTTTCCTGAGTAAGTCTTCTCATCTTCAAATGGCTACTCATTTTTCTCTATCTTTATTCATGCATTGGTATTGTTTTCTTATTTCAAGTGCACTTCCTTATTCTGTACCTTCGATTTGGTTTCCTATCCTTTGCTTACTTCAAGTGACTGCCACAGCATGGATTGCTAGAGCAGGAAGCGTGGGTATTGACTGGTTGGCCACGGTGCGATACGGTGTTCCGGTTTAGATCCATCAAGAACTCTGAGCACTTCAACAATTCCTGGTTCAACGATCCACTCTCGATGGAACACTCACGGGATTCTCCTATTGTTCCAGTACCACTGGAACTTGAACTTGCGATATCAACATGTATATACTTTTCACAAACATACCTCATGTTCTGGATCTCAAGAATCTCATCACTTACACTTGCCAATATTAACATTTTATCACACAACAATTTTCGCAATCCGTTTGAACAGAACTGGTAATGCCTTTTTCGATGTCTCGTGTAACATTGAAAATATACCTTTTATTTATTTATAAAAGAGACATGAATCAATTTTGCTTAGTTTGTGTACACTTTGCTAGCGAAGCATTTGAACCGCTCATTGTGACAAGTGAATTTCAAAATTTTTAAAACGTGTTTTAAAGTCCTCCGAGAGTAGAATATCTATGCGCAGGGATTACAATCTTTAAGCTACGCACGGGATGTTCCCCTACTCGAAATAAATACCCAATGCAATTTCAGAGCCTTAGCTTTTCCACTTGCCACCTCTCGTGTCAGTTGCCTAGTTCAATTTGTCCGCACGCGCTTTTAATCTGGTGTGATCGACCAAACCACGCACACACTGCCCGGGACCACGCTAAGCTTAGTACATGCCTAGCCTCGCTAATTCCGAGTTGTCCATCTGGTCTGTGCGATCCTGTTCAGCTTCTGTGTGCGATATTTGAAATATTCTCTTACTTTTCCGCTTCTACCCGATCCGCCCGATCACTTGGCCAGTCGATTCTGCATACCGTGTCGTCAGCCTACGTCCTCTGGTACATCCCGTGGGTGCGTTGTCCACCCGATGTTGTTCTAGTCAGTTAAGCTGTAGTCTAATTGCGATGGCCAAAATAAATCCTAACAAATCCCTAAACTCATAGTTAATTAAAAAGTGAGCCATAGCAGCCTCCAAAACGTTGTGTGGCTTTGCCGATACCCGGATGGTAAGTCTTGATACATGAGGGTCAACCACTGTCCACTGCACGGGCAGCAAGCTGCAAGTCAGTGGAGGCAGTGTAAGACTATATCGAAGTTATATTTACTTTTATCATGTTCATAGGTCTTTCCTCATTGCTCCTTGGCATAAACTGTTGACTAGGGATGCAGGCCACCTTCATTTTAGTGTTAGGTTCCCTGGAGGACTTCGTGGGAATGGACACTACTGACGAGACCTCAGATAGTAGAACGATTTGCAGAATACCTTCTGAATTGCTAGTTGACCCGACTGGCTTGTGAGCTAATTACAATGCACTAACTAAGCCTTATCTAACTCCAATTCATATGTGCTAGGGAGGAAGTTGTTGTTCGTCGGCGCTACATCGAATGTCCAACGTCGTGCCTCTTTCGCCAGTGAGTGAGTGACCATTGACGGCATTTCCTTGTACGCCGCCCACTTATGCGCATTGATATCTTTTAACAGCTACCGTCACAACATGAGGAACTCAACATCGGCCCTCATAGAAGGGCTTTGCTCACTGCAAAACCTCGGTTTATCGGTGGATGGTTGACAGTGAACCATACCAGGGCGTTAGGATCAACGCGTACCTGACAACTGGTAGTACGTACCTTTGTAATATCCACCGTGTGAACGTAAAACACAAGCTAAGCTCACCTCCTGGGAACCTAATAGCGTCGAAATCGTGCCAAAGAAAAAAGTACTGAAAAGGTATCCACTTTTGTCAGGGCATGTTGATACCAAGGTCCTAAGTGTAAACGTGAGAATATGGAAGAAACAGGGGATTCGGTTAGGGTTACATTATGTGTATGGTTTTTTGGTAACTAAGTGCGTTATCGTTTGCAAATATATGTTCTCTTCCCATCACTACCTTTGAACTTATGATAGTGCCCTTAGTGCAGCTACTCACTTGGGCTGTTGGCAAAGCGAATTAGTGAGGACCTACGAAGCGGGATATGTCGGCGATAGCGTAGTCAGCGTCTCGTTTACATTGTGTTGACCTCGACGCCCACAAAGAGTCCATTGTAAGATAGAAATGAGCACATCTGGTTGCCCAAAACGGACGTGTTATGTCCGAGTTAAACATATTCTTGGCTCAAGCTAATTAGACAAGCATGGAATTAGACAGACTGAGCTAACAGAGTTTTGCTGTGGCAGCGTAATAGCTGCAGTAATGTAGACGGTCCACCACACAATTTGGATTCCTGTCTGAATTGCAGACCGTTCGCACGCCATACCCCTCACTTCCAAATTTGCAGCGAACTATGTGAAGAGATCGACTTTTCTTATCGAACAAATGCAATTATAGGTAAAGGTAATAACATGGGCACACAAAACCAGTGGTGACATTGGTTGAATCACGTGGACATTACACTCAATGACATGGTCGAGAGTTAAGGTCGATTTGCTCAGATGGCGATCTCAAGAAAGCGGCGCACACACGTCACATACACACATGCGCAAATGTTGAACTCGTCATGCAAACTCATTTGCGGGTCGCGCTCCACAGCCGACTCATCCATAAGCAGTGCAAATCTTGCTCGCATCGATCAACTGAAAATTCAAACAACACTCTACCAATCAGCGTAGGAGCCGACAACATCATTTCCGTAATGCGCACATGACCAGGAAATGTTTGACTGGTAATTCGGGCGAGGTGAAATGTGAAACAATGAACATCCCTTTCCGAACTTTTTGGAGAAAGGATTCACAACCATTTGTCAACCGAGGCCGCCTCTTAAAGCTTTCCATTTCTTGTCGCTCACCACCCTTGCTCACCACAATTTCAGCAATCCATAACACCAAACAGAGATAAATCAGTGAATTCCAGTGATCATAATAGCATCTTATGTTGTGATGACCACGTTGTTAAGGCTGATATCACTGATATTTTCTATCTAAACCTCATTGTTGAGGTTTTACAACCTCAAGATAAAATTCATTGTGCAGCGACATCAAACCACTTATCTCTAGGTAGAGCAATGTCCTCGTTAATATTTAATATTGCATTCAAGTAACGTTGGCATTTAACTATAAAATGTGATGAATTAACGTGGATTTTAACTTCTTAACAATATTTTGGTCGAAATATTAATGCGAGCCTGGAGACTGATGTCCTTATGCAAGCTTGTTTATGTGTGGCCTAAGATTTGACAGCGAGCGACGGATATCATCCCTTGCTGTTGTTGCAGTGGTCTGAGTCGATGAGTACCTTAATTTGACACAGTTGAACGAACGGTAAATGTCTCATATGTATGCCGGACAATGCGGGTTCAGTAATCGAATCCGATGCGCCCGTCTCCCATTGGCCGTTTAGCTCGCTCGTCTCCGCACGCCGTAAGTCGTTCTTATTCCAATCCACATTGTTGTCCCCGTATTGTCGCAAAGACACACGATTTCTGCTGAATGTTTTCACTCCAACCTTGAGTTCGTATGACTTTGCACCGACCTTCGCATTCACCATAGTTTTCTGTGCACTGAAAATATTGAGACAATCAATTAGGTTACCATGGTCTTGATTTTGACACTTAGATTTTTGTGTCAATGTTGACCTATCGCAATTCACGTCTTCTCACTGCTCTGAAGAAATGCCTGAAGAAGTCCACTGTTTTACCTTAGCTTCCGTTCATTCATTTGCAATAGGGCACGCGTTTGAACAAACATTGGTGATCCAGGTATGTCCTAGTGCAGCCGGTGGGATTCGTCTTGGTCTTCTCTGAAACCGTGTTGCAGAACTCAGTACTTCAGTGACAGCCAAACTCAACTGGACGAAAATCACAGCATGTTTGACAATCCAAGCACTACGATACAATTTGCACGTTCAGGCCTATAATTAACGCAACGTTTGAGTCGATAAGTTTCTTCCTTTGGCTCAGTTGAACAAACGGTGAGTAACTCTCACATGCATGTCGGCCAATCGTTTGTCCAGTAATCAAATCCGTTACGCCCCTCTCCCATTGGGTGTCTGGCTCGCTCGGTTTGCCCATCCGTTCACTCTGGTATGACACTCCCATCATAGCCGTGACCTGCAACCTGTTTCTGCTTTTTGTTCTAGAAATCACTCTGCTGATTATAAATAAACATAAGTATAGGGATTTGGTAGAAAGGGCATATATTTTAGCTATTTTCTACAGTCGGTTACTTTATAACCGAATGTGATTTTATTGGATTTTAACTTCAACATTGCTGGGCTGTTATACATCAATCGTGGCTAAAATCCAAATCCGATTTCCATGTGAATCAGGTCATGAAACCTGTCTTTCGGAGTTGTAAATTCAGGGCATGTACAAGCGAGTTTTTATCCTTCAACTCCTTCGTGATTGTTGCGAGCTTTGGGAACTGTGAAAATTCCCGTCGTCTGACGTTTTGCGCATAAGCTTGCTGCCAGTTAAGAAAAACGATAATGACTTTTTGCATGAGATAACATTACTCAACTTGTCTGGGTTTAATTTAATACGTTGATCTTTTCCAAAATCTCAGCCAGATAATACACAGTTGATTAGGCTTTAAGAAATTTTTTCTTTCACACTCAATTCCAGAACAGAATGTGACAGTTATGTCCCAGTTCACAACAAAACAGCGGAGACAGATGCCCTTTGAGAGGTATCTAAGCTTTATGTGCAACAGTAGAACCTGGAAATCTTTACTGTTATCCTCACACAACGGCTGGAAAAGACGATGTTTAATTGGTTGCAATTGGATATTTGTCTAATGTTAAAACGGTCAAAAGTAAAAAGTTAAGGCGCCATCCCAAGTTCTTAGCCAATAGGTGCTTTTGATTAATTGTATGTAGAAAGAGGAACATTCCAACTAGTGTGGCAGCACTGTCGGTTGCACATACATCCATCTACTGGATTAGAGTCCAGTTTTCAGTCAGATAGCTGGTTTTTTTGGATGAGGTCTAATTGTCCTGTCAAACAACATCACTTCCATTAATTCATTACTTTTGTAGATCGGATATAGGACACGGGAAGAGACTCATTGTCAAATAAATTAGATTCATCTACGTGTAACAAAAGTTTTCTGGCCTGTAATAAAGTACGTAAGGTACTTGCTTTGTCCAGATCCATCTCATCTATTCGCCTGGATACAGTTAGTTTACTGAGTGGAATGTTACGAAGCATTTATTGAAGATTCATGTATATCAGGTACGAAAATATTATTGTGTTGATACTAAACTTATGATGAATTGTTCTCCAAAATGTTAGTAGCAACCTTAGAGGGAACCAAATGGTAATTCCTTAGGACGAATTTGAAATACCTGTGTGGTTGAAATGACTTAAGAGAACTTCTTGACAAAAGCCAATAAAGAAAAAGAAGCAATAGAATTTAGAAAATGTCTATGATCTGTGGACACATATAAATTACAGGGAATTTACACCAACCAGTGACAACAGGTAACATTAAGGATAGAAGCAACAAACACGGAGAAAGATACCGGATATTTCAGTAAAATGGCATATGACAGACAGCAATGCAACTAATAAGGTACATCTGCTATTGGCAAGCATATCGCCCAATGCGTGTTGACAAAGCATTTGATTATTGTAAGTATTATGATTAGTATGCTTATGTACACGTTACTTTATAATTATTAACCACATACACCTGACGTTCACAGGTATTCTGTGAGTTGACATGACTGGTCGCTAATTTGAAGTCTTCAGCTGAACCGAATGTTTTGAAAGCGTTATGACGTGTCCCATTGTTCCGACTCAGGCTGAACGGACGAACGTTTTTCAAATATAGCGCCATAGCGACCAGGGTAACATTCTAATTCGTAACGCTTCGGGTTAGCGAGACCTAGCTGTCAGATGCATACGCGAGCTGAGACTGCAGACGAAAGAGCGTCACATAGCACTACTGCACTGAGATCCAACATGAAAGAAAAACGGACCGGCACATGTGATTTCACCCAGTTCCACCCCTGTTTCCAATACCTCTCTTCGAACTTGTCACCATCGCTGCCCACAAACAAGTGGAGCGGCACAACACTTTCTATGTAGACGTGTACCTCTAGCAAGATCCATACGACGCAGAATACTCCGCTGGTGCGACTTCGCCTAGCAACAACTTCAGTAGAGCAACGCCGAGAAATGCAGCGGCAATAGCATAACAGACACAGAAGCACCAGCGTTTCCTCATCAAACAATACGATCACTTCCTCAAAGGCTGCTCCCGTTCCAAATTTAAAAAAATATTCAGTTTCTTGACTAATAAGATATAGTTGCTCCATTCCGTCAATAATCTCAGGGACAAAATAAGAACTACCACAGAAAGCTCGGTTATATCTTTCTACTGATTTCAACATTTTTATGGCTATGAAATTGGTTGTGGAAACTGCCGTTTCTACCTTCCAATTCATCAGGAAGTGCCGTCATCTTGGTCTGGCTGACTTGGCCATTGCATTCCGCTGGCTGCAGTGGTAGAAGCTGAAGTTGTCCGGAGGAGTGTAAGATCCACTAGATTGACTTATTATTTTTATGATAAAACGGTCTGAGCAAATGCTGTAAAGCAGAAACACCAAATCATTTCCGGAACATTCACGTCTACTGCCTGTCTTGCTACGTACCTTCCCACTGGCTAGCAGAACAGAACCGTCAGTCAGGACAGCTGACCTAGCTGTTCTAAAACGTGAACATTTCTGAGTTCACCTATGAATGCCCATTGCTTTTACAACCCTTGTGCCCGTTATCCTTGGCTGTTCCTTCGTTACGATTTTGTCGCAGGACGTTAACTTCTGATTTCGACTGGGCATTGAGGCTTGCATAGGAAGAGATCAGCACAACTGGAATCGTGTACAAAGTGGCAGATCTAACAGAAATTCATAGCATGCTATCCGCTTTCAAGCCGTTAATTCGATTTCGTTTCTGCAACAAGGTAATTCCCAGAATGGCAAGCACAGCGCATTATATCTCTCCCTGTAATGCTTAAATCCTGTGTCCTGTTATTTTGGTTCCAGGCTTTAGGTCAGTGGAACAAGAAAGGACGGTAACGAACAACATGGTAACCGTTATCTTGATGTATGGTTAGAATCAATCAGGTGGTCATCATTTGGGAAGGCTTGGCAGCCAATCGGTAAATGTATTTGTTGGGCTTACGACACTTGTCTTTTACACGAAATACTTGCCTGAAGTAGCTTTCCAATACAAAGCGAAACGGCGTAAATCTTACCAATACATTAACCAGTGTGTTTGGAAATTGGGTGGCAGGTGATGCTCGTAAGGATTGACGGCTTACTAGTAATACCGGGCTGGTTGCTTATGATGTTGCATTGGCTCAGGTCATCCATCTCTCGCAGCTTCAGCACTTCGATATTGACTCCGGAAAATTGGTACATATTATAGGTAAGATATCCAACTTGTTCCGAGTGTCTTTCATGGGCATAAGCTTCGTGGTTGGGAGACCGGTCAATTTGCTTGGTAGAAGTGGAGCGTTGCCACTCACATTAGTCTTGGATGCGGTAGCAGAAACAGCAGCTTCCGGTCTTGGTGTGCTCTTAGTAAGAACTACCGCCCAGCTACCCCTGATGTTAGCTAATTCCTGAGGTTCCTCGAAGCCCGATAGAAGGACGTGGGTTTGTGTGAAGTTGTTACGAACGGTCTTGATTTGGAGTGTTCGGGAAAGAGTGGGCATATGCTTCTGCCTCTTCAGAGGGGGCGCGTTAAGCACAGGAACTCCTTAAATAAGGATTGTCTGCTTTTTGTCGGGTATGCGAAATTCTTCATGGTTGCTGTCCTCTTTCAGCCGCCCTTCCCTAGGGATCTTGGGATGTATGCGCACCTCATGTAATTATTGCGGAGACGAATGGAGTTCTGTGGTATGAACTATGCAGCATAGGCGGAAATCAGGGCCAACCAGATTATTTGATTTTCACCATATTTCAATGAATTCAAGGGTACGTGTGACCAGTTTCACTGTGGTATGCTCATAAGAAATGTCAATCGCTCCACAAATGGACTTACAAGTGTCACTTGCAACTACTCCAAAGAGTGACAGAAATTACACGAATACTAATTGGCTACTAAGAAGATCGCAAACCACGCCGGAATTAAAAGTAAGCGTGCATCTGAGCAAAGTCGAGCCAGGCCTACTTCGGGTGACATTTCAGTCGGGTGACAAAGCGGAGACTGTCCACTTGTCAGCTCACTGTCTCAGTGATTCGTTATTTGGCGTCCGTATATTCCCTTATATCCTTCGGAGTGAGCATTGGCAAGGGAAGCAAATCCAAGGAAAATACGCCAAGCAAACGGATGAAAGATGGAAATTTGTCAATGGTGTCCAGAAAATCCAGTCATCCGACGTGTCGCAAGCCCAAATTCAAGATTGGAAAAATGGTAATACATCCGCAAAGCCATCCCTTTTCACGAAGTGGTTGCCAACTTGACGTGAAGGTTACCCAGATCACCCAACTACGCAGGAAGTGGTCCGATGATGCTGCAATGCCTGTTCTACTTCAAACAGATGGTTGCAACGGTGCTCGGAATTTGGTACAAATTACGCACCAAACTACCATCAGAGATCCGTCTGAAGGAGACCGAGGCCAGACTACTATTGGCCATGGGAATATAAAACCAGAGAGAACTTATCACTCGCACCGTTGTCTGCGTTTTCTAACAGGAGCGCAGTGCTATGCCCAAGTCGTCAGAAGAGGAGGGAAAGGAAAATCCGTTGACATTCGCCTCTGAAGGATTAGGTACTGGGTGCTGTTTGCAACGGCTTTGGGGGTATGCAAGAAATACATCCAAAAACGGGTTGTAAGCCGACAACACAAGGGTCTGCGTAAATTCACGGAAAACGTTTGTGTTCAGATACACTTCTGGCATCCGTTGCTCTCAGTTGTTTGTATACAAACACTCAAGGCCTTCTCAGCGATTTGGCCGAGCTTCGATCTTGTCAGATCTCTATGTGTTGAGATCTCATCATGGTAACGGAGACAACGCTGAACGACGCGATTACCGACGTCCAAATCAAAGTACCTGATATGTCACTATTGCGTAACGACCGACCCACAAAGGGAGGCGGTGTAAATCTTTACTGTTGTTCCGACCTCATCAACCTTATAAACGACCTAGGATACAAACCATGGACGCCTTATGATGTTACCATCATCTAAGGCAGGGTGATATGTGCGTTGTGATCAATGTTAACCGCCCACCAATGTGATCTTTTGAAATGAAGGAAGTACTGCCAAAATATTACTGACCGAAAAGGTATAAAACATGCAAGCAAACACTTGGGCCTACCTCATAGCATAAACAAGAAGTTTGAGGACTCAAAGTTTCCGAAAATGCTTGGTGCGAACGTGAGGCCGTATGCGGAATACGCAATCCATTCATGACAACCCTGCTACAAACGCCACGCTCGATACTGCACAACTCGGTGCGACGAAGAACATCAGAGGTTTGTAGCGCCTTCTCTACCATTCATTCTGAAAATCCTTAAAATGTACAGCGGCAGTTATTGACGTCTAGTGGGCATCCCATCTAGGTGCATCAGTTCCTGAGAAACCCAAACCACGCTCGACACTCTCTTTCGAAACACTCAGAACACATCTCTATGGGACCATCAGTTTAAGTTGGCCACGCAGAGCACAGCCGACTGGAAAGTCGACGGGACGTTTTCTCCCTCCGTGTGTCACAGCCCTGGAGCCCTCTACCGGCGCATGTAATAAATGCGCTCATCTTATAAACTTAAAAAAACGCTTTGACGATACCTTGACATATTTAAACTACCTGATTTAGCCTATGACCATCAGCTGACGGCATTAGTGCACAACAAATAGTGGACGGTGTCAAAAACTTAATAAAGTGCAAACAGATAGACCCGCATATGGGCTACTCCAAACACCTTGGTGAGTCGCGTAAATCACATAATCCATTACTGGACACGCTGAAGCCATCCAAACCCATCAGCTCTTCGCTGGCAGCCTTGATCCAATCCTGAAGGTGCATCAAATGCTCAAACCGAAGGGGCCAAATCACAGGTCCAGGGACTATGGTGGCCATCAAGTTGTCCATGCACACTACATTTCAGACCAACGGTAACCAGCTTCTGGCAACACAGATACCACAGGTTCACTAAGGCTTTTCTAGCACTTGCTGATTCAGCTGAACTGAGCTCAGTAGTTAGGTGTCCATCATCGCGGATGCAGCTACTAAAGTAAGTGAATTGATGAACTACCCCCAGTTCCTCGCAATCAGTGTTCAAGTTCTCGTAAAGGGTTGGCAATTTTCTATGTCTACTTTAGAATTTGAAAACAAGAAGCGAAGACCAAATGATGGGACCACACTGGAGAGTTTATTCAACGTTGACTAGGCCACCCCAACTGCTTAGACAACAAGGCAATATCGTCCGGATAATCAGTGTCAACTAGATTTCAACCGCGCAGCATCTCATTTCAAGGGAACAAACCATGATGAATTGCACAACAAAGTTGGACAAAATATGAAAATTACTTCACCCTGATGATGATGAAGGCCACCTGTTGCCTGGTAAGTTGCCATACTCCCTGACGCGGCTGGTAGTGTTCAAGTACAGTACAGGTGAAATGTTCACCTATTTCATGGGAAAAACGTTCCGCGCCTGTATTTCGAACATAGTGGATCGATCGATTGGGCGAGTGAGCGAGTCGAACGCACCACGGATGTCCAGGAGCACAGCTATTGTCAGTCTCCAGTATGCGTCGCGTTACTCTGGCGTCTAGCAGAATGAATCTAAGGTTTATTCATCCCAGTGCCAGACGAAAACCTGCTTGCTTTTCCATCCATCAGAAATTCAATTTCCACGATTTTGTGAGAGTTAAGGATTGATGTTAGTACCTTTGTAACCACCGGCGTTAGGGTAATGACAATATGGATCGAACCGTGCTTGCGACGGCTCGTATTACATATTGCCAGCTGGCTGAGCGATGTGCAAAGGAATGCCTGTGTTTTACAAAGTACCTCACCACCATCTTTATGTACTGTGGGTGTGGGAGATTCCGAACCAGCAGCTCAAAAGCATTTGAGAGCTGCGATCGTGTTTCGGATCGTTGCTTCCGACAATGCTTCTAAACTAGCCATGGTTAGACATGAAGTGGCTGAGCAGGAATATTTCCGAGAGCAGGGTGCTATATGAACAGACCTCAAAATTGCTCGGCCCAACGCTTTAGTCGGCGCATTTATTGTAGTCCGGAGCATATGCGCTGTCTCTGACTGTTCCACTGATACTTCGTTTCGTGGTATTAGTGGTACGGATTAGTTAGTAGGAGGTGCGATAAATCCATGTTTGCCCCCGCCTGTTCAACGGCTTGAGCCCTAATGCTCCACCTTCCTACCTTGTCAGCCAACAGATAGGTTTTAATACGAGCCTAATGGTCCACCTGATTACATTGTGCGCAGAGCCTGCAGGGCGTATTCTGCTGAATTCCAACAGGCTTATTGTCCTGTCGTATATCTAATGACTGGGGTGGTGAAGAGCGATTAGATCATAATTAAAAGGCTCCGGTGTCCTGCATGGCGATCGATATACTATTCCACTGAACCTCACTGTCAGGAGACCGAGAGGAGGAAATTTCGGTATGCAGAGCTTCTTGGAAAATATAAGTTGTATCAGCTGGGCAGAGGTTTGCCAGTGTCCCATGATTACAGCAAAGGGAACAAAGGCTAATGAAGCACACTTGGAACGCCTCCTTCATGTCCAATATGATAATGATGACTGCCACTCATTTGTCAATCTTAGCCGTAACCTAACCGAGGAATTGTACATGGCCGGTAACGCATGTGCATTTGATAAGAAAGCTAACTTGTGAGTAATTGATTATGTCCAGTCGTGTACATTAGTTTGATCAGCACTCCTCGTGGTTATCCTTTCTTGGGCTTCAGCAATAACAAATGCGTGATACATCGGGTGGTGTCTTGACATTCCATATTGCGGACTACCTAAATACTTAGAATGGATTGCTTCCACTTACATGGGAATCGGCCAGAATTTAGCTAACGTGTGAAGATATTTGATAACGACTGATAGATAATTATTCCACAGAGTCTTATGACAGCCGAACGATGCCCTCATGACCCGAAAGCGCTGATGGTTTTATGGATGCGATAACGACTTGCACCTTACCCATTGTCGCGGGGCTATCGTATAATAGTTCGTTCGTTGTTTTTGCGAGTGTGTGTGAGACATCTGTGTGTCATTGACGAATGTGAAGGCAAGGCTAGAGTTGATTGACTTCTATATACAGAGGTTGTGGCGCGCTAATGAGCCATCACTTAACGTTAGCGTTTAAATTTTTGGTAAGATATGGGTTTTCTGCTTTTAATTAGCTGCATCACAGTGCGTGCAATTTCGGAATTTCTAAGTGCTCGAATTTCTTCCCTGACTCTGGCTGCATAGGTTGAACGTTGTGGCTGTTGCAGAGCTTCATGTATCTACAGAAGTGTACTGAATGTAATGCTCTTGCGATATAATGCTTCAGGTTTCTTCAGTTGGAGTGCCTCCTTGTTGAAAAGCGTGTGTTCACTACTATGCTCAGTGGGTAGCACAAAACAACAGGGGCCAGCACATCTATACATAGGACAAGGTCGTTTTTAACATCATTAAAACTCTCCGAAGTGTTTGAAATCGAATACGGCCGGCTTTTACTTCAGTATAATGTATTGGAATTATTAACTGTAGTGCAATTGAAGTTCTATAGAGCTGTGCTGATGCGTTCTTTCCTACTCGACACCATTCCTCAAAACCCGAACGCCTATAATTCTCGTTTATGATGTCGGACAGATATACACGATCCGCCTCGTTTTCCCATAAGTATTCAGTAACGGCTAAAGTCCTAACATTGCCAAAACTCACCAGGTCTTCTGGACGGAGAGATCAATCAGATAAACTGGTGTATTCATTGACCGACGCAATTGCCAAATTTAAGTCTATGCACGAGGAGATGAATGGGCTTGAAATCAAATTGAATTCCTTCGTTTTTATGCAGACCATACTCGAAAATTTTGCATCCTTTTCTATCCTGCTGCAAGCGACGGTAAATGTAAATAGGGGTCACGTTAAACCCACCAGCGTCTTCATTGAACCTAGTGCAGCAGAATTGTCTAATGAAGTACGATGTTTGAGAAATGCAGGGGTATTCAATTTGCCCGATAAACCGCATGCGCAATAACCACAGCATATCCTACTTAGATCAGATCATTTGGAATGCAGTCGGTGTAAACTGTGTAAGGCTCTGAAAGAGAAATTAGCAACGAGACTGCCCTACTGTTTTCAATTAATGGTTTATTTGTAGCAAACATCTTCAGCGAAACTGTTGTGCAGATAGCAGAAAGCACTACCTTCAAAGCAGTGAGAATAAAAACCTTTACTGCACGCCATTGATTGTCTGTAGCCCGGTAATCATCCCTGGATTATGCATATGTAGCTGTTTATTGTGCGATTGAGTAAACCTATTTCCATATGTACTTGCTTGCATAGGGATTCTCTACTTGATTTCATTATTCGGAAACATTTTCTTCTAAGACCCTAAGTAATAGCTTTCATCCGCCACCTAATCCTCTCACAAAAACGTTATCTGCCCCTCACACGCGCTGGAAATTTAATAATTTAATCTCTCGCAATTCTTCGTACCGCAACACAATCCTACTTTGTCTGTCACTCTTACTTTCCGACCCGAAGAAAGTCATAAATCTTTCACTTATGCGGCTCCTTGAATGATGCATACATATCTTTGTCTATGTAATTCTTCAAGTAGTGTGTATATATTTTCACTTCCTCCCTCATTCAGTGTCTCCGCAGTGATAGAGTAAATGATGCGTCTGCACCAAGTTGTGTGCAATAGGCCTATTTTACCTTGACTTAACTTGAGTACGCACCGAAGAATAGTTGCGTAAGCGGAATTTGTCCAGACAAGTGATTCACAGTTTGCAAGACATCTCTACTTATCAACTTGGGCAGTTACATTGTGTACTCGACATGGCAATGTTGCATTCGAAACTGGTCTAATCGGTGAACAATCGTATCATCTTTTTCTCCCACAGTAGGATTTCGGAACTGACCAGGCAATCGTTAACAATGATATGCTTGACCTAAACACCGCAAGAGCAATCAGTCATATCAAGGAATCACACACACACACACACACACACACACAATTATTCGGTGACAGAATCTTGATCAAGCTAACACTCAGCTATGTGGTTCCGTGTCCAGCACACAATGCACAAAATAAATGCCACTAGGTAGAACATACCAAAGAGATGAACGCAATTGCCGGAACATCCTGGAGAGTTTATTTGGCAACGTTACTCAGTGAATCACAGTAAGACACAAGGACTTCGCTTGAAATGCATGTAGTATTTGGTCAATTGATACGATACTACTTTCCTTCGCATTCTATCTGGCAATTCCGCAATGAATGAAACCTATTGCGGTTCCCACCACATCCACCGTAGATGAATAGCATGCACTTTTGCTGATCGGGATCGTATCCGAAACTCGGAATGTATGCGAGGCATCGTCCGGATTCCTTGGGAAGGTAGCAATAATCTGACAAAAATAGAAGAGCGCAAATTGATTGAAGGAATGCGTTTTACCTTTAATCTCTATATGTGGTGTGTGGGTCTACTCGAAAATGGGACGAATTGAGTCGTATTCATGCTTGCGTTGGGAAAACATTAGACTTACGGAATCACTGATTCAGTGGTTTGTCGCGTGTCAATCTGAAG
>OX104067.1:15993863-16050812 GCA_944474145.2 Dicrocoelium dendriticum | reverse complement strand
CAGCCGACAACACAAGGGTCTGCTTAAATTCACGGAAAACTTTTGTGTTCAGATACACTTCTGGCATCCGTTGCTCTCAGTTGTTTGTATACAAACACTCAAGGCCTTCTCAGCGATTTGGCCGAGCTTCGATCTTGTCAGATCTCTATGTGTTGAGATCTCATCATGGTAACGGAGACAACTCTGAACGACGCGGTTACCGACGTCCAAATCAAAGTACCAGATATGTCACTATTGCCTAACGACTGACCCACAATGGGTGGCGGTGTAAGTCTTTACTATAGTTTCGACCTCATCGACCTTATAAACGACCTAGGATACAAACCGTGGATGCCTTGTGATGTTACCATCTTCTAAGGCAGGGTGATATGTGCTTTGTGGTCAATTTTAACCGCCCACCAATGTGATCTTTTGAAATGAAGGAAGTACTGGCCGATAAGGCATCAAAAATGCAAACAAGAACTGGGGCCTATTTCGTAGCATATACGAAAAGCTTGACACTCAAGCTTCCCGAAAATACTTGGGCGTTCTTGAGGTCGAATGCGGAATATGATGTCCATTCATGTCAACCCTTATAGAAGCACCACGATCGATACTGCACAACGCAGTGCGACGAAGAACATCAGACGTTTGTACTACCTTTCCTAACTGCTTATTCTGAAAATCCTTGAAATGTAGAGCGGCCGTTAGTGACGTCTACGTGGACATCCTATCTAAGTGCATCAGTTCCTGAGAAACCCAAGCCACGATCGACGCTCTCTTTTGAAACACTCAGGAGACAGCGCTAAGGGATTAGCGGCTTAAGTTGGTCACGCAAAGCAGAGCCGACTGGAATGTCGAGGGGAAGTTTTCTCCATCTGTGTGGCACAGCCCTGGAACCCTGTACCGGAGCATGTAATAAATGCGCCCATCTTATCCTTTTGCAAAAGCGCTTTGACCATACCGTTACATTTTTAAACTACTTGCTTTAGCCTATGACCATCAGCTGACGGCATTAGTGGACAACAAATAGTGGACGGTGTCAAAAACTTAATAAAATGCAAACAGTTATACCCGCATGTGGGCTACTCCAAACCCCGTGGTGAGTCATGTATATCACATGATCGTTTAGTGTCATCGTTAGTTTTGTTAACGTATTTTTATATATATTCAATCTAACCAACCTATAGAATTGGTCAAGCTTTCGCTTTATATACCCGCCATAAACCAAAGCTCCACTGCACTCGCCTACGCACGTCATCATGGCGCAAACGCTGGATCCATTCGAACCCATCAGTGCTTCGCTGGCAGCCATGATCAAAGTCCTGAAAGTGCATCAAATGCTCAGACCGAATAAGCCAATTCACTGGTCCAGGGACTATGGTGGCCATGAAGTGGTTCATGCCCCCGACAAATCAGCCCAAGGATAACCTGCTTCTGGCAACACAGATGCCACAAGTACAATAAGGCTGTTCTAGCTCTTGCTGATTCAGCTGAACTGGGCTCACTAGTTAGGTGCTCATCATCACGGATGCAGCTACTAAGGTAAGTGAATTGATCAACTACCTCCAGTTCCTCGCAATCAATGTTCAATATCTCGTAAAGGGATTGATGTTCTTCCATGTCTACTTTAGAATTTGAAAGCACGACGCGCATGCCAGATGATGAGACTGCATTAGAGAGTTTATTCAACATTGACTAGGCCACCCCAACTGCTTAAACAACAAGACAATATCGTCGGAATAATCAGTCAACGAGATTTTAACCGGGTAACATCTCATTTCAAGAGAACATTCCATGATGGATTCCACGACAAAGTTGAACAAAATATGAAAATTACTCCACCTTGATGATGATGAAGGCCACCTGTTGTCTGGTACGTTGCCGTACACCGTGATGCGGCTGGTGGTGTTCGAGTACAGTGCGCATGAAATGCTCACCTACATCATGGGAAAATCTTTCCGGGCAGGCATTTCAAACAAACTGGATGGATTCATTGGGTGAGTGAGGGAGTCGAAGGCACCACGGATATCCAGGAGCACAGCTATTGTCAGCCTCCAGTATGCGTCGCGTTACTCTAGCATCTAGCAGAATGAATCTAAGGTTTATTCATCCCTGTTCCAGACAAAAACCTGCTTGCTCTTCCCTCCATCAGGAATTCTATTTCCACGAAGTTATGAGAGATCAGGATTTATGTCAGTACTTTTGTAACCACCAGCGTTACGTTAATGACCATATGGTTAGCACGGTGCTTGCGACGGCTCGTATTACATTTTTCCAGCTGGCTAAGCGAAGCGAAAAGAAATGTCTGCGTTTCACAAAGTACCTCAACACCATCTTTATGTACTGTGGGTGTGAGAGATTCCGAACCAGCAGCTGAAAAGCATTTGAGAGCTGCGATCGTGTTTCGGATCGTTGCTTCCGACAGTGCTACTAAACTTACTCGCCATGGCTGAACATGTATTGGATGAACAGGAATATTTCCGGGAGAAATGCGCTAAATGAACAGACCTTAAAATTGCTCTGTCGAACGCTTTAGTCAGCGCATTTATTGTAGACCAGAGCATATGCGCATGCTCTGATTGTCCCACTGACACTTGGTTTCCTGGTATTAGTGAGACGGATTAGTTAGAAGGAAGTGCGAAAATTGCATGTTGCCCCTGCCTGTTCAACGTCTTGAGCTCTAATGCTCCACCATTCTCCCTTGTCAGCCAACAGACAGGTTTTATTACGCGCCTAATGGTCCACCTGATTACATTTTGCTTAGAGCCAGCATGGCGTATTCTGCTGAACTCCAACAGACTCATTGTCTCTTCGTATATCTAATGACTGGTGTGGTGAAGAGCGATAGTATCATAAGTAGAGAATACGGTGTCCTGCATGACGGAAACCTCACTGTCAGGAGACCGAGAGGAGGAAATTTCGCTACGCAGGGTTTCTTGGAAAATATATGTTGAATCAGCTGAGCAGAGTTTTACCAGTGTCCCATGATTACAGCACAGGGAACAAAGGCTGATGGATCACACGTGGAACGCCTCCTTCATGTCCAATTTGATAATGATGACTGCTATTCTTTTATCAATCTGAGCCGTAACCTAACCGAGGAATTGTAGATGACCGGTAACGCATGTGCGTTGTGAGTAATGGATTAGGTCCAGTCGTGTACATTATTTTGAGCAGTATTCCTCGTGGTTATCCTTTATGGTGTTTCAGCAATAACAATGCGTCATTCATCGGGTGGTATCTTAACATTCCGTATTGTGGACTACCTATGTACTTATGTTGGATTGCTTCCACATAGATGGGAATCAGCCAGAATGTAGCTAACGTTTGAAGATATTTGGTAACAACTGATAGATAATTATTCCACAGAGTCTTATGACAGCCGAACGATGCCCTCATGACCCGAAAGCGCTGATGGTTTTACGGATGTAATTACGACTTGCACCTCACCCATTGTCGCAAAGCTACTGTATAATAGCTCATTTGTTCTTCTTGGGAGTGCGTGTGAGACATCTGTGTGTCATTAAGGAATGTGAAGGAAAGAAAAGAGTCGATTGACTTCTATATACAGAGGATGTGGCGCGCTAATGAACCATCATTTAACGTTAGCGTTTCAATTTTTGGTGAGATATGGGTTTTCTCCTTTTAGTTAGCTGCATCTGTGTGCCTGCCATTTCGGGATTTCTAAGTGCTCGAATTTCTTCCCTGACTCTGGCTGTATAGATTGAACGTTGTGGCTGCTGCAGCGCTTCATGGATCTACATTAGTGTACTGAATGTAATGCTCTTGTGATATAATCTTTGAGGTTTCTTCATTTGGAATGCCCCTTGTTGAAACGCTTTTGTTTACTAGTATGCCTAGTGCGTAGCACAAGACGACTGGGCCCAGAACTTCTATACATAAAACAAGGTCGTTTTAACCTCATTAAAACGCTCCGAAGTGTTTGAAATTGAATACCGCCGGCTTTTACTTCAGTAAAATCTATTGGAATTATTAGCTGTAGTCCAATTTAAGTGTTATAGAGATGTGCTGATGCGTTGTTCTTTATTCGACACCATTCCCGAAACCTCGAACGTCTATCAATTTCGTTTATGATGTCGGAGAGATATACACGCTCTGCCGCATTTTCCCGTAAGTATTCAGTTACGGCTAAAGTCCTAACATTGCCAAAACTCACCAGGCCAACTAGCCAGAGAAATCAATCAGATAAACTGGTGTATTCATTGACCACCGCACTTGCCAAATTCAAGGCTATTCAAGATGAGATGGATGGGCTTGAACTTAAATTGAATTGTCACGTTTATATGCAGACAATACTCGACCAATTTGAATCTATTTTATCCATGTAATTCTTCAAGTAGTGTGTATATAGTTGAACTTCCTCCCTCATACAGTGTCTCCGCAGTGGTAGACTAAATGATGCGTCTGCACCAATTTGTGTGCATAAGGCCTATTTTACCTTAACTTGAGGAAGCACCGAATAATAGTTGCATAAGTTGAATTTGTCAAGTCAAGTGAATCATAGTTTGCAAGATATCTCGACTCATCGATCTGGGCAGTTAAATTGTACACTCGACATGGCAATGTTGCATTCGAAAATAGTCTAATTGGTGAACGATCGTATCACCGTTTCCCCTCACAGTGGGATTTCGGAACTGACCAGGCAATGGTGAACAATGATGTGCTTGACCTAAACACCGCAGGAGCAATCAGTCAGATCATGGAATCCCACACACACACTATTCGGTGACAGAATCGTGCTCAAGCCAACACTCGACTATATGGTTCCGTTTTCAGCATACAATGCGCAAAATAAATGCCACTAGATAGAACATACCAATGAGATGAACGCAATTGCCGGAACATCCAAGAGAGTTTATTTGGCGATGTTACTCAGTGAATCACAGTAAGGCACAAGGACTTCGCTTGAAATCCATGTACCATTTGGTCAATTGATACGATACTACTTTCCTTCGCATTCTTTCTGGCAATCCGGCAATGAATAAAACCTATTGCGGTTCCCACCACATCCGCCGTAGACGAATGGCACGCACTTTTGCTGTTCGGCATCGTATCCGAAACTCGGAAAGTACGCGAGGCATCGTCCGGTTTCCCTGGGAAGGTAGCAGTAATCTGACAAAAATGGAAGAGCGAAACTTGTTTGAAGGAATGCGTTTTAACTTTAATCTCTGTATGTGATGTGTGGGTCTACTCGAAAATGAGACGAAATGAGTCCTATTCAGGCTTGTGTTGGGAAAAATATTAAACATACGGAATTACTGATTCAGTGATTTGTCGCTTGTCAATCTGCAGTGCGAACACTCTAATGTCTAGGTGAGATGCACGTAGAACCATGTCGATCATGATGACAACAATACGGTTTGGCGTTCCTTCCATTGTGACGCACGTGTGCTAATTTTCCACTTCGCTTGCTCCACCGGTCACTGACCTGTGAGACAGTGCGGTAAACTAGTTCGTCAATTGTATGGTGATTTCATTGATAGTAGGCGTGCCGACTTAATTGCTTGTATGGAATATTCGGCCAAAAATTAGAGATTAATTCCCTTCAGGTGAAGCTTTGAACGAATAAAGCGGTATCAGGTTGCGTTAGTAACATACACTTTTAATTAATGAACTCACCCGGGATTGCACCCTGGACATAAACACCAAACAGACCGAAAACCATGATCAGGGCAAAGGTAGCACTCATTTAGAAATGTGTATCAAACTGTACGTTACCTCACTTTACCAACAGATGGTTACATTATATAGCAGAGTAACTTGTTTACAACTTCTTTGAGTTTCATGTGCCTATCGTAATTGCATGCAAAGTTACTTGTAAACAATTCACACAGATTAGGGAAACGCCCTTTTCTGGTTCTTCGCAATCAAGCGGAAGTATTCGTCAGGTTTCTCATGGGTTTCACTTGCTGACCGTTGTCTTTAGCTTGCTTACCATAAAGATTGTTATTGATGTCGGCTGAAGCCAACATACTATCCTCAATTCCATTAACTAGTTGTAATACGCTCACTCCCTTCCCATGAGTTGTGTTAAAAGTCCGATCGATTCCCCGGTAAACCCTGGGTTTCGTGTTATTTTGCGCTAGATTTGGAACGATATACATCCTACTTTTCTCCATCGGCGTATTCGTATAACGGAACCCTACATTTTCTGTGTATTCACGGTCTAAATTCATGTACTGCAGTAATTTTTCTTGGTATTGTTGTTGCAACCTAATCTATTGCATGTGTTCAATACTCTAACTCACCTCATCAGGATGGGGCAGGTGTGGTTAGATGTTTTAGCTAAACACTTTTAGCCTTCTCGCGTTTCTCTGCAAAAATTTCACTGATGCAAATGCAAAGCTTTTGAATTCACACATAGTACATTCATAGTTTGCTACCAATTAGTAAGCAAACCATAATGTAGCAAGAAGGACGCCGTACCGCAACACAATCATTATTGACGCGATCACCAGCTATAGCATCACTCACGCAGGCGTATATAAATAAGTCACGTTTCCTTCCCAGGACGCACCAGCTCTCCTGGATTCCGCTCGCGACACGTCCATGCACTTTGGGGACTTAGTAGTAGAGCACTTCCTGCCAATTTCACCCCGTATCGCCGCTTATATGCGTCCCATTCTGATCGGTTCGGAGTCTTACGACAGCACATGAGTTGCTTGACCGTGGATGCATCACCCTGCATGCGGTCGGTCCGGGAGGCTGAAGTAACTGTACTGATGTCTGATTTATTGCCTTCTCGACGAATATTCTCTCTGTACTGCCTGTCTCAGACTCACTACCGGACGCCGCTCGTGACCTGTTCTCGTCTCATTCCGTCAATCCAGAGTGACTCCGTCTGTCCTCATTGTTGCGCCTGTTCTTGTTTTCGTCCGCCCCCATTTGCGTGGTATTTCTTCCCTCCGGGCAATAACGGATTTGACTCCCTAACATATAAGCCTATAAAATGTAATCAAATATTCATCCACCTAATCCGATTTTTCTCCCCGTTGTCCACACATTCTCTTTAGTTGGATTGAGGGAACCTGCAAATCCTATGAAGGAAATGGCGGTGGGCACATCATGGCTTATTTCATTCCACTTGGTTTAAAATGCGTGCTTTTAAGCAACTCTGGCACTGGAGTAGAGGGTTGAATTCTTTGGTACTATGGGTATTGAACGGTTACGGGAACAATCGTGCCCCGAGCGCCTACCTGGCCTGCGAATGCATTCAATGCACTACCGATAGAATTGGGAGGACATAAACCTAATAAGCACTGTATTTTAACTGCAAACGTTGGCCCGGATTTGTCTTGGTTATATAGTCCAGCTAGATTTTATAACCTCCGCTAGCATTTCACGAAGCTGGACAAATCGCCCTCCGATGGGGTTAGGGCGGAAATTTGATTATCGCGCCGGTTCAACAAACGCTGAAACGGACCTTCAGAAAGTCTTGCTAGAGAATCTGGGTCATCTAGACGATTTTGCGTGGCAACGTGAAACATTTCCGTTTTGCTGACCAACTTCCAACTTTATCTTCCTGTACTCGCCCACAAGTCTGCATATTGTCCTTATTCTAATGAGCTCCATTATGCGCTAGTTTCAGTTTCTCGGTTACTTAGTTTACGTAATTGGCAAAGCACGAAACATGGTCACTAATCGGTTGACTGGAGTTTGATTCGGGTGTTTCGTTTTTGATCCATCAAGACCATGGAGCACCTCATCAACCACTAGGTCAATGATCAGCACAAGAGGGTATAATCACCTGATTCTCCTATCGTTCCAGTCCCACTTGGACTAGAAGTTGCCCCTTCGTGAACTAGGACCCCAAGCTAGGGAGATGGGGTGCGAGTAGTTACTGAACGGGAGTTCAGCGATTTTTGTGCTACGGCCTGATGGTGTGTGAACCTCACACCGCCTCCGCCATTGCGGTGTGGGTGGGTAAACCAGGTGCGGCGAGTTGGACGCTGGCATGGCATGTGTGGAACGTGGCTGACTGTCCGAAACCACCGCTGCCATTTCAATCGCCCTAGTTCATTCATGCGGAATTATCAGCAAGCCAATACGGACTATAGATTGCCAAAATTCAGCGCATCTTAACCATGGGAATCCACCAGAACTAAGTTTTTGTGGCGACGCCTTATAAACCATGCTATTGTAAACCATGCTAACGACGCCATAAACGTCACCGTTTGCTAAACACTGATCGAACTTTTAGATAAAACAAGCCACTTCATTGGTAGTAGTTACCAACAAAAGCGCAACCTCATTATATGCAATACCGCTCATTTGTACACCAGAATAAATTCGCTTCTAAAGTGGTTGTCTTCCTACCTTGAGAGTGGAAATCAAGTTGTTAGACCCATCTGAAGCTACTTCGATAGCTAGTAGAGTGACTCAAAGCACAGTTCTTGGCCCGTTCTTTGGTTTTTGCTATACTTCAGTGTACGTTTTGATGCAATATTGTTTCTAGAAGCCATTCTACTTCGCTGATGTTGTTAAAATTGCGCGTTGTTCTGTCCCTGTGCAAGGTAATCCTAAATTAACCTGAATTCAGTTAGACTTGTCCGCATTTGAGTACTGGAGTAATTCTTGGAAGTTAAACTTCCCCATTGACAACTGTTATCCATTGTACCACAGGTGACCCTTCTCCGTACATACCAGCCTTAAACTACACTCCTATTCCCGTGTGTGGTGCAGTCCGAGTTCTTGATTTAAGATATTCTGCCACATTTATTTTCCCAGACCAAGTTATATGCTTGCAAGCATTTGCCAGAAAAGCAATCGTCCACATAAGCAGAAGCCATATCTTGAAGGATTCCATGCTTCAAGCCAGTAAAATGTGTGTTAGGCCAAAGTTTGACTACTGTACAATTGTGCACGGAAATCTGAGAAAAGTGGACATCATTGCAGTGGGAAACATCCAACGATCACTCACCAAGAGATTTTTGAACGTACCTAACATTTTGATTTAGAATCAGCGTTGAAATGTTGAAAAGTGGAGCCATTATGGCTGCACAGAATCAAACTTCATCTGTGCATTCTGTACCATTTATTTTATTGATTAATTTGTGCAACAGCCACAGCTCCTGTTTTAGACATCTAAGGATTATGCCATACGAAACCGTGAGCGCATACTGCATATTCAAAAGTATGGTACCAAGTTCCGCTCAAATATTTTATTCGTAAAATATGCGTTAATATGGAACAAACTTTCATCGATTATTAGAAACTGCACTAGCATTTTGCAATTCAAACGGATGATCAATGTTCACCTGACTGCTTCCAATATTTTGTCAACACAGCCAAAACGTGACTCTAGATGATTTGTATGAGAAAGGTTTTGAGAATACCTAAAACTTGCTGTATCCCCTAATTGACTCAGTTTTATACTTTTAGTTACCCAAATCCTTAGTATTTTTTACGAATACTTAAGTCTACCACCCCTGTACACCCGCCTAACCGATGCTATCATCTTCTCCTTTGATACAGTGGTTTGAACATACACTACGTCGTTTAGGCTGCATTCGCTGCAAGCTTGGAGCCAAAAAATTCCATCAAATTGCGCTTGGCCTCTAGGCAAATGGTTGTAGATATTAGTATATTTTCGATTGTTCATAACCTATATTCTGACTTGTTTCATTGTTGGTCACGATTGGGCTGATCTCTTGCGGTTACGGAGTACAGCTTCTAAGCTAAAAAGGTATATCCATGCGAAGCATACTGCCACTGACATGATGGTAGATAACAAAAGCTGCCATGCTTAATTGATCCGCATGACGGAACGGGCCGAGTCTTCATCGTCCATAATGTATGCACAATGGCAACCCATATAAAAAAACATTTCTTAAGTTGATGGTGACTTACTTGCTATTTTTCCACACAGGCGCACAGTTAGTGGGATCATGGAAGTGCGGGTGAAACCCATGGAGGTAATACCCTGCATGGAAGCCGGTCACATAGGGACGGTTCCATTGATGGCCGTATACTCTCTTTTAACTTCTCGTTACATCTGCATTTGTTATAGTCCCCTGCTTTTAATCACATTAATAATTTAAGCGGCCATTCACCGCAAAAATTACAATTAAAGTTCGTCAAACAACACGAAAAATTAACTATTTTATGCCATCTCGATGTACAAATTGATCAGAACAACCCGCTGGACTGTGACTCGCACCGTCGAGGAAGAAAATTTCATTTATTTATTAAACAAGAATGGTTTATGACGTGTTGAAAGCACAAGCTTTAGATGTCGCGTACGTTGGTAGTGGAATGAATTGCATGTATGCGCATTACATCTTTGGGTCATCCAAATTACGCATCGGTGAATCGACATAGAATTTGTATAGAAATAATATGGTTGTGTGAGTGAGATGGTACCGTGCAATAGGATCTAAGAAGTTTTTAGTTACTGCTAATAGCAAGCACGATCAAACTGTTTACCCTTTCCGTACAAGTTGTGGGTTACAAATCCAAGCAATCTGGTTATTCTGCATATAACCAGAATATTCAGTGTAGAGTGCTTAATACGATATCCCATCGCTTTTCAAAACAGCTAAGATTCGGGCATAAACAACTGGGTTTGTACGATCGTTTGACGGTTGGCAGATCCGTTTCAGGCGGTTGGCTCTGACGTTAGTGTTCGGGCTCTTTTAAATGGCGGCAACATACGTGATTGGGGTCACTTAATATTTTCTCTAAGATGAAAACTTCTCCACCTGGCCGCCGGTAGCGGTCACGAAGCACTCCAGGTATAGTCAGTCCGAACTGATACAGACTATGGCGAAAACCCTTGACATCTTTCTTTGCTCGACCTTGTGAATTCTGGAGCTTTGCGAGGTCAGAATTTAGTGAGGACTGCCATACCTGCATGGCGTATTCTACGTGGTAGCTGACGTAAGCATTTAACATCCGAGGAAAGATAGATGAATGGGAAATCGTAAATGCCCTCCGCAAGTGGCCGACAAGTTGGTCGCTTCTTAATGAGGCGGGCTCTGACTTTCCGTAGAAGCGGCCTTCGCCATGCACTAGCACACCATGCTCACTTGCCTGAGTGCGGATCCTTAGATCATTCGCCTCGAATATATCTATGAAGGTTTGCGATTGCGGACGTGGAGAACGTGGCACTTGTCCCCATTAAAAAGCAGTGTGTTCCTCAGTGAACAATTGCAGGCTTCATAGATGTCGCACTACAGGAGCTCGTGGTCATTCAATCCCTTGATATACAAGCTATGTGCTTAGCCTTCATCTACTACTTCCATTCTAGTACACAGTTAGGTGAAAGACGAGTGCCTACAAAATGTGGACCTGCTGGAAGGGTGAACTGTCGATGGCTACAACTAACCCACCAAAGTTATGTACGCAAATCCATGTGGCCTGAGTTACCAAAACTCATCGGTTGTTTGAGGTGCGTCATTAAACCTAGTTGACTTATGTTTCATGATGGATGCAGTTCTCAGATTTACCGTTTGCCGTGTTTTCTTGTCTGCTTACACACTGACAATAATTATAATTTATTGATGTATAAACATGTCAGGAATTTTAAATTACCTATTTCATATATTAATATTGTTACACGCATCCTAAACGAGCTATCCTAAAAAGCACCAGACGGCCGTTTCGCCCTATTGGGGCTTATAAGTCTTGCGCATGCTTCGGTCCTCTGTGGAGGATCAAACCCATGACTGCTAGTGGCTCTTGCCAACCAGTCCGCAGGTTATGCAACTGCGCCATGGAGGACGGTATCCCACCATCACTAATTGTTATTGCCACCGTATCTGGCTATATTTTTCTGACTGGATATCGCTGTTTAACGAGCCACTTGGTCGTTATTCGATACACCGTTTTAAGCACACAAAGCATTCACCTTAGCGGTCGCCCTTCCTTATGTGACTTTAGCAGAAGCAAAGCCTTGGATTCACTGTTCCACTCAATCTGGTGTATTCGAACATGTTAGAACCTGTTACATTCTTAGGCTTTAAGCTACGCAGTAGTTTCGTTTTGGACCTCTCGAATGCCATTGCCGTGTCATTACAGTTATCCATTCTTCGAAAATGTGACCCGTCAGAAAAAGTTCAATAAACCCTGCTGTTGTAGTCCGTTCAGTGCATCAGAACGATCCCGGCGCTTGTATCTCCTCAAATCTGCAGGATAAAATAATTTCGTATATTAATCGTGAGTAGCAGGATTATAGTTGTAATTTGTGGAGGTTTTCATCCCATCTGTTCACAAGCTACATAGTGCAGCCTAGTCAAGAAAAGCACCAGACACATATTTCCTCATTGAGGGTTGTTTTGTGCGCATTCCCTCCGTCCCCTACTAAGAATAGAAAATATAAGCGCTGGAAGTAGATGCCAAATAGTCAGCAGCTCAAGCGAGTGAGCCATAGGAGAAGTTGGCTGGGAAACATAATTTACAAGCCAAATTACCTTCCAATACCACGCAGGTCAATACTTTAGCAGATGACAGTGGCTAACCCCAGTAGGAGAATAAAGGAATGCGCAACACTTGCGAGTCCTGCTCGGGCGAAACGCGGTTGGTGCTTTTATGGATTAGGCTGGACTATGATCACGACAGACAGCGACTTTCACAATAGTAAATGACTGTATTGAGGGGAATTTTTGAAGCGTTCGTGGTGTGAATAATTTAAAGAGGCGTAATCTCAATGTAAATCCCGATTCACATTAAAGTGACCCATGGTGAAATGTGAACAAAGCCTTAATTGAATGGGCAGTGGTCAACTTTAGTTTTAATAGTGGTCTAAATTGAAATCCTTTGAGTCAGTTTATTCCCAAATCTATACAACCAATTTTATTCCCATCAAACAATAACCATTTTCGCCAAGCTATGTCAGATGTTATCCGGTGACTATAGGATATTCTTTACCAACGGATGTTTAAAGAGAAACTCGCCTTGATTGCAACAGTAATTGCACTCGAAACGAACTTCAGAGCATTGACATTCAGCGCGCAAACCAGAGATACAGCAGAAAAGCAGCTACCTACATCAAGTTGCCATGGCCGAAATGCGTCAAAAATCCATTAAACAGTCAGTTTGCAAGCCAAAATTCATTCCTCCTACAAACATAAAAATGGATGTCAAATACTAGATTAACTGTTTTCCTAAACCACGATCGCCGTGATCCGGTAGCAAAAGGGACCCGAGGAAAATCAGTCGTAATCTCAATAAAACGAAAAGTGCTTGAGTAAGGCCCACCCACATACCGTCTTATCACCTGGGTCGAGGTAGAAAGGATTGAGCGGGTACAACATGTTGACCGCGGGACGTATCCCCAGTTAACCATGTGCGCCGTGTGAAGACCGGTGTAGGAGACTATGAATTTACACCCTATCGTATCGTCGAATTCGGGTTGACATCACGAGGACACATCGCGTACCACATCACGATGATTCCCGCGTGTTGGGACCGCTGTGGCATATGCGCAGGCAAATCATCACGCGCGGACAGGGACACAAGCTTGTAGCAACGGATTCGCAGCATGATGTTCACGAACTTGTTCTCGAACGGACAGTGATGAATCTGTGAGTCAACCTGCCGCAGCACCTAGTTGAAGCAAAGTCGGTGTCAGAAAACAAGAAATTCCTGGACAACCACTGCCAGTATCAAATACATCGAGCGCACTCTAACATGAGTATTTTAAAATTGGATGCACCTACGCAGGTATATCTGTTCTTGCGGCTTCAAATAAGTAATCAGTAAAAGGACCTGGCTGAACGACGAAATTGTGGATGCGGAGATTGCTTAAGCATGCATGTTCGTCCTGCGAAATCATCGACCAAGTAGGGTGGCCGCGTCCTTTTGTACCATAGCAGTGATATGCATTTCAAACTGGTTAATAACCAGGGGCTCACGTTGTTGACTGGCTTCGGTGCCGCTTGCTAATCAGATGTGGCGACATATATTTGGTGGCCGTGGTAGAATGCCCCAACCCATGGGTACTGTAGATATGGACAAACGTTTATCTAATGCTCAGGCGACGGTTTCAGATCAGCCTTACAGTCAAGTTCTCCTTGCCTGGAACGTCTACTTGCATGCTACAATGGTTGCAGCCACCTTCAGTGAACTACAAAACCCGTCGCTGACCTACCGCTTTATTATCACATTACCTCACCTATGCGCTTCAAAACAGGGAACAAACCGGCCATGCTTGACCTTATATTTTACATTGAGGATGGTATGATGCACAAAGTTACATTGAGTAGCTTGTCGGGACGCAGCGAACGGTCGATAGTGCTTCTCCAATACGATACTAACGATAACGTTTGCAACACTTTGTCTGCTTTTAAAGGCGGAGTACGAGTTTGAGGTCAGTACCAGTACCGTCGCCCGATATCTAGACGGTTGGGTGATAACTGTAGAATTTGCATGCCGTTGCCGATTCAATGAACACACTGCAGACTACCGGGCCCCGGAATTCTTTTATCATGCAGCTAATGAACTTCCAAATAGAAGGACGGCAAACGGTGTGGATTGACGAGACTAATTCCAATCACGTCTGCATGCGAGAGCGGAGAACAATCGTGGCCAAACATTTGCACATGTTTGGAGTCATGACGATCGACGGGATGGTTGCTTTTACCGTGTTACGTGATAGTTTCCAAAAGCAAAAGTGCGCATAAGGTCTGCGACAGGTGCTAGATGACAACGGTTTCGATATTTTCGCGCCGTGTTCCTTGTTTTTTGACAGCGCAGTGTACAATGCATACTTTTAAACCTTTTCCCATGAAGAATGCTAGCGGTCCAAGTGGATGCTACTAGTAGCACCTTGCTCTACGTCGCTGAATCTTATCAAGGGCACCTGCAGTAAACTCAACTGTTATGTGAAGCAAACGATTAGCAGCAGGTATAAGGAAATGCTCCAACAGGACCCTGTTGGTGCAATTAGAATAAGCAGATTTGCTCGTTCGTTTTATGGAGCAGGTAACGTCGGGGGCAAAGGCATATGTCACACGGCATCACTGCGAGAAAATAGTGCAGTATGTGACGGCTAATTAAGGGCGTGTAATTCCCTTGGCATGTGTGTAAGATTTTTTCTTCTGTTAGCGATAATCGTTTGTAAAGTGAATCGGTTTTTTCATACCTCCTCGCCAAGTGGGTTAGTCGTACAACGCATGTGCTGCTCGGTTGGCAAGTAGTGTACAACGTATAAGAACGTACCTATTTCCCTTTCTGTGACGTGCATCGACTATGTGAGAAATAGAAGGCTGGTAATACAGTGTGTGAAAAACCTTTGGGCCTGATGTGAGTTCACATATACGTGGTGGTTTTCTTTGCTGACAAATATGCTGAGCAATTGAATAGGGATTCATTCGCGTGCTGATCTGGCGAACACTGTTTAACACGGCTTAGTACCATTGGAGAAAATGGGAACCGTTGTCATCTATCACCTGTCGCAGACCTTGTGCGCACTTTTGCTTTTGGAAACTATCACGCAACAAGGTAAAAGCTACCAACCCGTCGATCGTCATGACTCCGACCACGTGCACATTTTTGGCCACGATTGTTCGCCATACTACAACTTCTGTGGCTTTCACGTGAAGAAAAGATTGGAATTAGTCTCGTCAATTCAAACTGGTTGCCGTCCTTCTATCTGGAAATTTAGCAGCTGCATGAAAAACTGTTCCGTCGCCTGTTATTCTCCAGTGTGTTCATTGAATCGGCAACGGCGTGCAAATTCTTCATTGTTATCAAGCCACCCTCTAGGTATCGGGCGACGGTACTGGTACTGACCTCAAACTCGTACTCCGACTTTAAACGCAGACAAAGTGTTGCAAGTGTTATCGATGGTTCTTGGGACATGCACTCCAGAGCATTGCAGTAAGTACATCCGTGTGGTCTTCTTGGTTCTGGGAACCGTAACACTACTGTCCAACTGCGGCAGGTTTTAAAATTCACATTAAGTAAACTGGCGACGTGCCTCCAATCGTCTCCCACCTCATAGGATTCCAGTATTTGGTTCTTCATTTACAAAGAGTGCCGAGCATACGGGTCCATTCGGATCATGTCTTGTTAGCACGACGGTGGTTTTAAGACTAAATGAGGCAATCTCTGCGCGCGGCTTATTTAAGCAACAGTAAATCGTCTATTCATGTCACCTTCGCGCGGCATCGTTTCGTCCGATGCAATTTTTACAAGTAAATGGCCGCAGACAACAAATCAATATCATGTCATGGACACGGTTACCGCATGGCAACAAAATGCGTTTGCCCCGGAGACACTGTTACACAGGTTGGCGATCGCGACCTTTTCTGTGACATCCTTATCAGTTGGGAATGAGTGCACCCAAATAATTGGCCTGTTTACTTCGCATTCATTCAGCTCACCACGTGATGTGCGCTGCTCTCAAAGCTGTAAAAGTACAGAACGCTAACCAACCCACTGGGTCAGATAACGACACCAAATTGAATGGCAGAAAGACGAATCCGAAGAGACCCCCATCGAAAGGCATTTGTGGGTTAGGAGAATGTCATCGGGTAGTAAAAGTCGGTCTGGCTTGTTCGCACTGTTTGGAATGTTATCATACGAAATGTAAAAATGTGTCCCAACAAACGTTACGGGAGCGAAATAGCTCCCAAAATGCATTTTGGTTCTGTACTGGGTGTTCCACCATCCCTCTCGTTAAGTGCTTGCTTATGCTAGCTGAGAAATGTGACCGTTAATCGCCAAAGCAGAGCAGAGGATCAACAATAAGCTTGCTTCAATGGAAGCGAGTATGGACCACAAAAAAGCGTAGCAGCTGCTAAGCAACGGAATAGTAAACAATCCGCTTCCGCTGAACCCCAATCGGACACGTCTTCATCTCCGTTGTCTTCTCCAAATTTGGTAGAACGCCGGGCAAAAACAGACTGTACCTACGAGAATCAAACATTACTCACGGCAACGAAAATCAGGAACAATTCAAAACGTCTGGTAAAGCAAATTCCACTAGAACTGACATTTAGTATTAACAAGGATGAAGCAGCCAAAAACCAACCCTTAGTACCTGCAGCTCAAATAACTCCTGTCGAGACTAAGCCTCCAAGAACACCAGTTACTTATGCAGAGATGGCTGCAAAGGTCCACCGAGAGGCCGCCGTTGCGTCCACTGCCATTGTAAACACAGTTAACGCAAATGGAGAGAAAAAGAGCAAACAAACACTTGTCAACAAGTAAAGACAAATGAGTACCATACCTTGTAGATCGACTAAAAAGGGATCCAACAACAGCGCCCGCACTGTTGTATGTTCAAATGTCCCTGAATCTACCGCCATTACATGGAGGGATAAGTTATCAGACGACCATGAATAATGGAACCCATTGTGTATGCAGATGAGTATCAAAGCCGAACCAATATAACTATTACGAATTACTCGTCATCCGAAATCGCCACACTATGGTGAACCAAGACTTATTCGAGTAACACTAGAATCCTCCACCGACGTAGAAAACGTTTTGCTCTCCGCAAGCGCGCTAAAACACGAATCCTGTGGGGTACGTACCTATCCTGATGTCCCTTGGAGCGCGCGACAATCAAAACGAAACACCGAAGAGCGGCACAGCAAGCAAGACAGCCTAAACGCAATCTTTATACATGGCGTGCCAGAAACTTTCTGCTAATGATGTTCAAGAGACCGGAAAGCACGATTTAGAACAGTGGCGGTTCATTCGTGAAACACTTTCTTTGGATAATGTTGTGGCACTATCGCTCACCAGGATACCTCTCTCATCGAATTATAGAGGATGCGGCCCTAGAATCCTAAACTTGTGGTTCAGTCAGAGCAACAAGAAAAGGATGTTTTGGAGCGATGGCGGAGAAGTCGAAAACATCTTCCTTCCGAAATTCAGTAAAGGTTGCAAACACATTGAACAGATCAAATATAAAGCAAGCATGCTGAAGAATGTACAGAAGAGTAACTTGACTGTTGCTTTAATTGACTCTGACGTAGGTCTAAACGAAGGTTGAGAGGCACTTTGGCCGAATCCAGTTGCAAACGAGGCATCATTGACCCATCAAATAAACGAGTAGCTGCCGACCTCCCATAGGTCGGCATATTCCCATGCTTGAGAGCTTCAAATCTCTGCGGGCTCCTAGATATCGAGAAACTGGCCTGCGTGTATACAAATGCTTAGGGACCTTCTAACAAACTGGCGGAACTGAAAGATCGCCAAGATCCCGTCTCCCATGATGTCATTGGTATCAACGAGACATGGTTGCACACGGGAATGACGGACGCTGAGGTATCGCTAACCGGCATGTCGCTGATCCGGAAGGACAGGCTCACAAAAGGAGGAGGGGTAATCCTGTATTACCTACACGACTTACAGTGCGAAGGCGTGGAGGATTCGGACTCGCAGTTCCCTAGCTCTCTTTAGTTTCGGTTGCAGTTAGAACGCAGGGACGGTTGAGTTATTGTCTTGGTGTACCGCGCCCCTAACTCAACACCCAAAACCGACTACCACCTAACGGCTGCTTTAAGATCCAGTTTACAACCAAAGTACACTCGCATTCTTATCATGGGTGATTTCAACGTACATTGTTTCGAAGCCCTGCCACGATCGGAGAACAATCCAAACCGATCTACAAGATCTCGTAACTACTCTTCCTCTTTACATTCACATCACTTTGCCCACTCGGTTCAGAACTGGTAACAGGCCATCTGTGCTAGATCTTGTGCTTACCAACGAGGAGCATATCATTGATGCATTGGATTTAGACTGCCCGTTGGGTCGCAGTGATCACGCAGTCATCAGTTTCAACTTCGTCTGCAATGCAGAATATCTGAATGATAACAATGATAATGTGCAAACCATCACAAGATACGAGCGACTCGCACAGCTTGTCAGCGCCACAACATGGTCTTTCATCGAAGAAAAACCCCCGGAAGTCGTCTGGCTCGATTTCGTAAAAACACTCAGTCAGCTGATTGCACAGGCTTCAGAGATAAAAGATTGCAATAAGTGCAAATCAGTTTCTTACGTTAGGAGCAGAATCCGAAAATGGATGACAGTACGCAACGCAGCATGGCGAGTGTACAGAGAAGCTTCAGCACCAGAAACTTGGGACAACTACGTAGACCAAAGTAACCACTGCACACAACTGTTAAGAGAAGACAAAGCCACCTATCGGCAGAACATCGCAGAAATCTTCAGTGCTAACCACAAACTGCTGTACAAGCACGTAATAGCCTACGAAATGTGAGACAAGGAATTCTTCCACTCAAGACGGCTGACGGCCAAACAAGAACATCTATGGAAGCTGCAAACCTGCTGCAGATGCAATAAGCCCCCACGTTGCAAAGAGTCTTGCCACCAAAATATCTACCAAGCATTGCATTCTGCTCGCCAGGAATAACCCACATCAATTTTACCGCAGAGGCTGAAAGGAAGAAGCTGACTTATCTACGCAAACACAGTTCGCCGAGTGTCGACACCACTCGTCCAGAGGCATTGGGAGCAGCAGCAAACCAACTGGCAGAATCTTTAGCTCAGTTTCCCTAGCACTGCTTAGACCAGAACCAAGTTCCCACCATGTGGAAGCTTGAAATAATAAGCCCGATTCACAAAGGTGGAAGCAGAACTGATCACTCCAACTACCGGCCAGTAGCCCCTCTTCCTATACTCTCCAAGGTCATGGAATCCATAGTTGCCGATGCACTGGTGTGCTATCTGGAAAACTGCAACATCATCACTCCTGAGCAGCACGGTTTCCGTTGACAGCGGTCTTGTACAACGAATTTACTAATTGCACGTAGTAGTTGGACCGAGGCAGCCGACGCTGGAGAAGGTGTTGGCGTGATCTACCTGGATTTTTCCAAGTCTTTCGATCGTTTAACCATCGGATGCTACCATCCAAGCTGCAGCATTCCGCGTTCGGCCACCCTCTTTTAAGCTGGATCGCCAACTTTCTATTTCAACGGCAATTATTGGACAGAGTTCGGAGCTCGTCGTCGAAACCCATACAAGTGGAGTGTGGTATGCCGCAAGGCTCGGTTCTAGGTCCACGTTTGTTTTTGGTGTTTGTTAATGACCTTGCACAGGGAATCGCTTCAAACGTCCTAATGTTTGCCGACTATATCAAGATCTGGCGCAGGATCCAGACGAACGCCGACCATCATGTGCTCCAAAGTGACTTAGATACAGTGTATCAATGATCAATCCAAAACTTGTTGCATTTCAACGTCAGTAAATGCAAGGTGCATTCCATCTGACATCAAAGCAGCTACTCATACCGACTCGGGACGGATGTACTGCAACAATCAACTCTCGAACGTGACTTGGGTGTCCTAGTTCATGACGACTCTGGTTGCTCCAGACAATCCGAAAAGGCCTCGAATATCGGAAAACCAACATGTCGGGCTGTTGCCACGGGCGTTTGGACAAATAAACAGCTCAATATTTCGACAAATGCTCAGTGCGTATGTTCGCCCCCATGTCGAATATGCAATTCAAGCCTGGCATCCATGGCTGAAACACGACCTTAATATACTGGAGCAGCCACAACGCCGGGCATCTAAGAACGTAATTGGAATGCGCAATCTTTCCTAGCAGGAAAGGCTGTGACGACTGGGATTGTTCAGTGGAAGCTATCGCAGACTACGAGGCGACCTTATTTTGGCATACTTGATTCTGCGAGACTCACATCATGTGTGCCGCCCGTTACTGCAACTCAGCAGCAATACAACCTAATTGGCCACTCATTGAATCTCGCAGGACGATAGACTCGTCTGGAGTGTCGCAGAAATTTCTTTTACATTCGTGTCTGTCACCCGCGGAATGCTCTACCGGCATCGTTCGTCTCTGCGCTGACACTAACAGTATTTAAAAGACGGTTGGACGATGTACTCATCCACTTACACTTTGTTACTAAACACTACGTCTCCATCCTACTCCTGGTGTTCACCATGGAATTTCTTGTTAACTGTAGGTGGTGTGGATATAAGAGGATCGCAGAACTGCAGAGGAGCAAACGACAAGTCCATATTTTCATATGTAAAGTATTAAATATTTTACTATCCTTATCCTCATTAGTGTTAGGTTGGTATCTCCTGCAACTATGCAACGAAACTTGTAAAGCAACGCTTCTTAACCCGCATAAATTCATCGTTCATTGTTTATCTCGTTTCCGTCACGGGAAGGAAGGGTAGCTCAATGGCCCAAGTCGTAAAGTTCATGGATAATAAATATCCGGGAACATAATTTTCAGCCTCATAAGATTGCCACAGCTAAAGCCGCAGTTTTGATCTTAGGTAACAGTGTCTCCCACGTACTGGAAAAGCAGTGTCGCAAGATCGCTGCATTCGACAAGCTACTCAGTGTTATTTTGTGAATCATAAGTTCCTCATTGTCCAACATAAGCTCAAGCATGGCCGGTTTGTTCCCTGTTTTGAAGCACATAGGTTGTGGGATTGTGATAATAAAGCGGTAGGTCAGCGACGGGTTTTGTAGTTCACTGAAGGTGGCTGCAACCACTGTAGCATGCAAGTAGACGTTCCAGGCAAGGAGAACTTGACTGTAAGGCTGACCTGAAACCGTCGCCTGAGCATTAGATAAACGTTTGTCCATATCTACAGTACCCATGGGTTGGGGCATTCTACCATGGCCACCAAATATATGTCGCCCCGTCTGATTAGCAAGCGGCACCTAAGCCAGTCAACAACGTGCGACCCTGGTTATTAACCAGTTTGAAATGCATATCACTGCTATAGTACAAAAGGACGCGGCCGCCCTACTTGGTCGATGATTTCGCAGGACGAACATGCATGCTTAAGCAATCTCCGCATCCACAATTTCGTCGTTCAGCCAGGTAGTTTTCCTGATTACTTATTTGAAGCCGCAAGAACAGATATACCTGCGTAGGTGCATCCAATGTTAAAATACTCATGTTAGAGTGCGCTCGATGTATTTGATACCGGCAGTGGTTGTCCAGGAAGTTCTTGTTTTCTGACACCGACTTTGCTTCAACTAGGTGCTGCGGCAGGTTGACTCACAGATTCATCCCTGTCCGTTCGTGAACAAGTTCGTGAACATCATGCTGCAAATTCGGTACTACAGGCTTGTGTCCCTGTCCGCGAGTGATGATTTGCCTGCGCATATGCCACAGCGGTCTGAACACGCGGGAATCATCGTGATGTGGTACGCGATGTGTCACCGTGATATCAACCCGAATTCGACGACAGGATATATTGTAAAGCCATAGTCTCCTACACCGCTTTTCACACGGCGCACCTCGTAAACTGGGAATACGTCCCGCGGTCAACATGTTGTACCCGCTCAAGCTTTTCGACCTCGACCCAGGTGATAAGACAGTATGATGCTGAGCCCTACCCTAGCATTGCTTACATTATCGAGACGAAGAGAGGAGTGGCAATCAATGAACAATGAACAATGAATTTATACGTTTTAAGGAACGTTGCTTTACAAGTTTCGTTGGATATGTGGTAGGGATATCAGCATAATAAAAATGATGATAAGGATAGTAAAATAGTTACTAAATGAATTATGAAAAGTAGGAATTAATTTTTACTCTGTGGTAGTCCTGCGGTCCTCTTGGATTCGCAGCACCCACAGTAAAAAACAAATAATTCCATGGTTTACTCTAGGTGTAGGATGGAGACGTATTTCTAAGGGACAAAGTGCAACTTAATGAGTGCATCGTCCAACCGTCTTTTGAATACTGTTAATTTCGATACAGAGATGACCGATTCTGGGAGAACATTCCACGGGTGACAGACACGAATAAAAAAGAAATATCTGCTGCACTCCAGACGGCTCTATTGCTCTGAGAGTTTTAATGTGCGGCCCGTCAGTTTTGTATTGCTGCTGGGTTGCAGTAACGGGCGGCACACATGATGTGAGTCTCTCAGTATCAAATATGTCATGTCACCACGTTGTCTGCAATAACTTCCGCTGAACAATCCCAGTCGTCACAGCATTTCCTGCTAGGAAAGATTGCGCATTCCAATTACGTTCTTAGATGCCCGGCGTTGTGGCTGCTCCAGTATATTAAGGTCGTGTTTCAGCTATGGACGCCAGGCTTGAATTGCATATTCGACATGGGGGCGAACATACGCACTGAGCATTTGTCGAAATATTGAGCTGTTTATTTGTCCAAACGCCCGTGGCAACAGCCCGACATGTTGGTTTTCCGATATTCGAGGCCTTTTCGGATTGTCTGGAGCAACCAGAGTCGTCATGAACTAGGACACCCAAGTCACGTTCGAGAGTTGATTGTTGCAGTACATCCGTCCCGAGTCGGTATGAGTAGCTGCTTTGATGTCAGATGGAATGCACCTTGCATTTACTGACGTTGAAATGCAATAAGTTTTGGGTCGACCATTGATACACTGTATCTAAGTCACTTTGGAGCACATGTTGGTCGGCGTTCGTCTGGATCCTGCGCCAGATCTTGATATAGTCGGCAAACATTAGGACGTTTGAAGCGATTCCCTGTGCAAGGTCATTAACAAACACCAAAAACAAACGTGGACCTAGAACCGAGCCTTGCGGCATACCACACTCCACTTGTATGGGTTTCGACGACGAGCTCCGAACTCTGACCAATAATTGCCGTTGAAATAGAAAGTTGGCGATCCAGCTTAAAAGAGGGTGGCCGAACACGGAATGCTGCAGTTTGGATGGTAGCATCCGATGGTTTAGACGATCGAAAGACTTGGAAAAATCCAGGTAGATCACGCCAACACCTTCTCCAGCGTCGGCTGCCTCGGTCCAACTACTACGTGCAATTAGTAAATTCGTTGTACAGGACCGCTGTCAACGGAAACCGTGCTGCTCAGGAGTGATGATGTTGCAGTTTTCCAGATAGCACACCAATGCATCGGCAACTATGGATTCCATGACCTTGGAGAGTATAGGAAGAGGGGCTACTGGCCGGTAGTTGGAGTGATCAGTTCTGCTTCCACCTTTGTGAATCGGGCTTATTATTTCAAGCTTCCACATGGTGGGAACTTGGTTCTGGTCTAAGCAGTGCTACGGAAACTGAGCTAAAGATTCTGCCAGTTGGTTTGCTGCTGCTCCCAATGCCTCTGGACGAGTGGTGTCGACACTCGGCGAACTGTGTTTGCGTAGAGATGTCAGCTTCTTCTGTTCACTTCTGTGCACTTGAAACTGATCACGGCGTGATCACTGCGACCCAAATGGCAGTCTAAACCTTCACAACAACCATATGTTCATCGTTGGTAAGCACAAGATCTAGCACAAATGGCCTGTTACCTGTTTTGAACCTAGTGGGCAAAGTGATGTGATTGTAAATACGCACAGTAGTTACCAGATCTTGTAGATCGGTTTTGAATTGTTCTCTTATCGTGGCGGGAATTTCTAAACCAAGTATGTTGAAATCACCCATGATAAGAATGTAAGTGTATTTTTGTTGTAAACTGGATCTTAAAGCAGCCGTTAGGTGGTAGTCGGTTTTGGGTGTTGAGTTAGGGGTGCGGTACACCAAGACAATAACTCAACCGTCCCTGCGTTCTAACTGCAACCGAAACTAAAGAGAGCTAGGGAACTGCGAGCCTGAATCCTCCACGCCTTCGCACTGTAAGTCGTGTAGGTAATACAGGATTACCCCTCCTCCTTTTGTGAGCCTATCCTTCCGGATCAGCGACATGCCGGTTAGCGATACCTCAGCGTCCGTCATTCCCGTGTGCACCCACGTCTAGGAGACACCAATGATTTCAAATGATAAGGAAGCATGACGACTTTTCAGTTCAGCCAATTTGTTAGATGGACCTTGAGAATGCGTATCCAAGCAGGCCAATTTCACGATCTCTAGGAGTACACAAGGTTGTGAAGAGGGCAATTGTGGGAGAATGCCGACCGATGGGAGGTCGGCAGCCACTCGTTTATTTGATGGGTCAATGATACCTCGTTTGCAACTTGATTCGGCCAAAGTGCATCCTAATCTTCGATTAGTCCTACGTGGGAGTCAAATAAAGCAGAAGTCAACTTACGCTTCTGTATCTACGTCAGTATGCTTGCTTATTCACTTGCTTTAATATTTGAGCGGTGCAAAGCGTTTTCAACCTTTCAGAAGGTAGACGTTTCGGATTTCTCCGCCATCGCTCCAAAACATCCTTTTCTTGTTGCTCTGACTGAACCACAAGTTTTAGGATTCTAGGGCCGCATCCTCTATAATTCGATGAGAGAGGTATCCTGGTGAGCGATTGTGCCACAACATTATCCAAAGAAAGTGTTTCACGAATGAACCGCCACTGTTCTAAATCGTGCTTTCCGGTCTCTTGAACGTCATTAGCAGAAAGTTTCTGGCACGCCATGTATAAAGATTGCGTTTAGGCTGTCTTGCTTGCTGTGCCGCTCTTCGGTGTTTCGTTTTTGATTGTCGCGCGCTCCAAGGGACATCAGGATAGGTACGTACCCCACAGGATTCGTGTTTTGGCGCGCTTGCGGAGAGCAAAACGTTTTCTACGTCGGTGGAGGATTCTAGTGTTACTCGAATAAGTCTTGGTTCACCATAGTGTGGCGATTTCGGATGACGAGTAATTCGTAATAGTTATATTGGTTCGGCTTTGATACTCATCTGCATACACAATGGGTTCCATTATTCATGGTCGTCTGATAACTTATCCCTCCATGTAATGGCGGTAGATTCAGGGACATTTGAACATACAACAGTGCGGGCGCTGTTGTTGGATCCCTTTTTAGTCGATCTACAAGGTATGGTACTTTTTTTCCGACCTGTTTACAAGTGTTGATTGTTTGCTGTTTTTCCTTATATTCGCATTAACGGTGTATACAATGGAAGATGCCTTAGCGGCTGCCTCTCGGTGGACCTTTGCAGCAATCTCTGCACAAGTATCTGATGTTCTTGGAGGCTTAGTCTCTATAAAAATTATTTGACCTACAGGTACCGAAGGTTGGATTTCGACTGCTTCCTCCTTGTTAATGTTAGCTGTCAGGTTGATTGGAATTCGCTTAACCAGATGTTTTGTGCTGTGCTTGAATTTCGTTGCCGTGAGTAATGTTTGATTCTCGTAGGTACAGTCTGTTTCCGCCCGGCGTTCTACCAAATTTGGAGAAGACAACGGAGATGAAGACGTGTCCGATTGGGGTTCAGCGAAAGCGGATTGTTCAGCATTTCGTTGCTCAGAAGCCGCTACGCTTTTTTAATGCATACTAGCTTTTATTGAATTAATCTTACCGTTCATCCTCTGCTCTGCTTCTGCGGTTAACCGGAAGCACTTCTGATCTAGGATAAGCATGCACCTAACGAGGGAGATGTTGGAACACGCAGTAGAGAGCCAACATGCATCTGGGGAGCCATTTCCCTCCCGTACTTGTTGTTGGGACACATTCGCAAATTTCGTATGATAACATTCCAAACAGTGCGAGCAAGCCAGACCGATTTTTACTACTCGATGACATTCTCTTAACCCACAAATTCCTTTCGCTTGAAGCCTCTTTGGTTTCGCATTTCTGCCATTGCATTGGGTGTCGTTACCTGACCCAGTGGGTTGCTTTGTGTTCGGTACTATTCCAGCTTTGAGAGCGGCGCACATCGGTCACGCGTGCGTGGTGGTTGTAAAATCAAATGAGCGGTCGGCGTGTTCGCGCGGTCTTTGTGATGGCTTATGCAGGCGCACTGCCTGACAAGGTCACAATGAATGGGGTTGCTAAAACCTGAACAGAGCGCTGAACTTAGGTTAACAGATCACAATTTCCTTCACAGCTGTGTTGAGAAACACTGGATCGGAATAAGCTTAGGCTTTTTGATCTGCCTCAAGAATTCTGTGGATCATTGTGTATGGCCGGTAAATCCGGTTCGATTGAGTGTTCATTGACAACGATGCAAGAAGATGGAGAGAGGATAGAAGGGAATAATCCAAATGAGCCAGGAGCACGCACGTCACGCGTGTGTGGGGATGACCTTGAGGGAGATATTCCCTCGCTTTATTCTGAGTGCCGAATTTGCGTTGGGGGCGCGCAAGTATGAGAAGGAGGTGCCCGTAATGCGCTACCGCTTTTTCCATACACTATTTGTCGTAACGTGTCATGTCCCAGTGCGTCGAGTCTGCGTCTATTAAATGCAGAAAAGTTGCTGAGGGTGCCTTGTGCCATGTGTAAAAGCAAGACAGTGTTTCTAATTTCGCACCCTTGTTTGGAGGCATGGGTATGAGGTGAGATTTCTAACTGAGCTTTGTGAGGTCGTCAAGTAATGTTATTTGAGGTGAACCGCTGATATTGGACTTTGAGCTTCTGCATTTTGGCTGATATGACGCTCACATTATGCCTTTCCTTTTAAAGTGGTCATTAAGCAAATCGCTTTTTCTGTGGCAGGCTGTCGTGTATCGCAGCTATACGATGCAAAATGTAGTTTTGCTGCCGTTGCTGATAATGCTCAATGCTCCCACCCTGCCTATTTAGATTAAGGTGTGATTTTACACTCCTTCAAGTGACATGCTCCGATAGGAGCTTTGTACCACACTTGCGACAATTCTCGGGTAATTCTTCTGCAATGGGTTTGTGCTGAAGCGCCCCTTTCAACACCTTGGGGAAATGTGCATCCAACTGGGACGGTCATATGAATGCAAATCGAGCACTTTGTCTGCTACATCGTTCATGTGAGCCTAACGACATTAGGGCTTCACAAAAATGTGATAGCTTATGGGCAATGCACAGAGGTATTAAAGATGTTAAACATTGTTTAACATCATATTTGGTCATGGCAAGACATTTATGGTCACATTCACTGTTTGCCTCTGCGAGCAACCAAAACACTCCCAGAGAAGACAACTGACCGTCATATTGCGGGGACAGAATAGTAGGTTAACAATTCATCGTAATATGGGTGCATGCTAATTGTGGTTCACACCCACATCAAGTACGGTACTTGGTAAGCACTAACAATTTTTGCGGTGGGAACTCATTAGAGCTTTATGTTTACCTTTCGTGGATGCATGAAGCGCATTCCCGCTTTGACTTCACCCGCATATTCTATGGAAGTGTCACGCTTGCTTGCAAAACAACCGGCGCCATCCGTGGAAGACACACTAAGACTGTCACCTTATCAGCCGCAGTAGAGTCTCAGTGCACAGGTTTGTACCTAGCCAATCGCTGTTTCTTGATGTCAGCAAACTTCGTAAGCTGCGGTCGTCGCATCAGTGACTTCGCCTATTTGCACCGGTTTACATACGAGTCAGCCGTTTGACCACACCAAATTGTGACGCACCGACTCATTGCGCCACTCGATTTTCGCCTGTTTGCATGCGCGCGCAATGTGCCAACTGCATGCAAATGCTTGCTCGGAGAAGCATACAGAGGCGTAGCATAGAGGGCGGGGAGTGGGCGATCTACCTCGGGCGGCATATGACGAGAGGCGGCATTTTTAGTACGGTTGGTTGTTTATTACCAAGAGTAAATGTAACGGTAATAGCGAATGAAGCTAATCATAGTATGACCATAGGAAATTGGTACTGCAAACACTGACATCCGGGCAACAGAAAGCCATTATAACGTCAGGGATGCAGCGAGAAACTTTTGTAATGCTGATGCCGAAGAGGCGCATTAAAGTGGAAGAATTGGAAATACAACGACAATTTTGTACGAAAACAATTGGTTATTTTCGGGATTTGCGAAACGGTGGGCAAAGATGGCGACACTTATGGTGTATTCACCTTCAAAATAGCCCTGTATGGTTTCCACTGCAGGATGTCTTCAACGGGATAGTCTAGTTTTTCGACTGGTAGAAGATAAATCCAAAAGCATGTGCACACCAGTCTAGTATATCATGTGCTCGGTCATTCCTCAAGCGCAAATAGCTACCTATCCGGCAATTTGAAGGAAGGGCATGTGACAAATTGGAGCAAGTTGTTGTAGCAAATCAGTGGCGTGAAATTTAGCTAGAATATTTGATATCGTCAGGGTTCTCACTAAGCACAGCATGACACTGTGTGCTCAAAGAACAGACATCAAAGATGACAAGGAAGGCAAAAATTGACGGAAATTTTTCAGTATTTGTATATTTGTCGTCCAAGCGTGAGCCTGTTCTTCGCGTATGTCTGGAAACAGTTCAGGTGTGAAGAGGAAGCGGCACCTTTTCCTTGTCGCAGCACGTTCACAATCAATTGTTGAGCACTTTGGTACAAGCAGTTACGAAAGTAAATATTAGATCAGGTCAATGAAAGCAATTATACTTGATAGGGTTTCGATAGCACACCTGAAGTATCTCACAAAATCAGATGAGGCAAAATGAAGTGAGAAGAGAGAAGTCGTTTCTTAGCTTCGTTAAGACCAACAGCAAAAGAACGGTGGAAATTTCTGCACTGGTTTTACGAGAATCGGAGAAGGATGGAATTCACATTGACGATGGTCGTTGCCAAGTATTTGACAATGATGCTGTTATGGCGCGCTAACGAGTGCCTGACCAGAGAGGTATATGTAAACTCAGCCCAAAGTCTACATCTGTGTCACGCACAAATCATTCTAGGTATTTAGGTAGCTTCCGCGACGGTTCATTCTTTTATGTTGCTCGTGTTATGGATCGGCTATTATCATTCTCTGTTCATCTAAATATTACTTGAACGACTTGGTTCAAGTCACCGGTGTAAGTATCGGATGACTGTAAAATATAAATGGAGTAGTCGAGCAGGTGCTGTAAATATTGTGGTGAAGAAATACTCAGAACTCGTCAATTCACTGAGAAATTTGACATAATAAGGAGGAAATGCATTCCCAAGATAAGCTGTATCGTTACCTTTCAACTCGGTACAGTCGTTTCCGTTTATTTTGTATCTTAGCATTTAGAGATCTGCTCACATAGAGTTCAATGATGCACAGGTATGTTTAAAAGATTGGCTGGATCTGTAAATTTGTGACAATTTTACAGCGTTAAGAGTTAGCCTTCTTCCGAATAGGGCGCAAGTGGTGCACATTGCAACGGATGAAACCTACAAACCACACTAATTTGTGGGTAAACATGAAGCATCGAATCGGCCAAAAGATACGCATGTACGGTGAACAATTGTAGCATAAAACGCTGGGATTTGATGCAGAGTTGAATGGGGAAATGCTGTCTCCCATAGACATTTTGATTAACGAAACGCCACAGATTTCAGAAAATTCATGTCCTTGCGAACAAATGTGCTTTTCTTATACCGTTAAATCTGCCTGGTACTAAGTTGGGTTGCCCGCCTGGCATATTCAACGAAGAGAGAACAACGGAATCCTTGCCAAAGGAAGAAGATTGCGGTATTTATGAGATCTTATTTAAAAGACAATATGAATGAACGGTCTGAGCTCTTAATCCTCATACCGAAATATCCCTTATAGCAATTTGCCGCGCATCTTGCTTACCCGAACTATTGGCATAGCCAGCTGTGGGAGCACATTCTCCAATCGTAAGCTCATAACAAACTACCTTCAATCGTCATTGAAGCAGACAATGCTCATGGATTCGAAGTTCTTAACATAGAGAGCAAACTTGACGATGGAGAGTCTTGTCAATCCTACTGCCTCAAGTATGCGTGAGAAGTGCATCAGTAAATCTTGTTCAAGCGTACTATAGCAAACAAAAACTCCTGACTTCTCAGCAGCACTGTATAATTGGATCTTTGCTTATTGTTATATGAAACCCAGTATTAAAGAACTGTACGAATTCATGGGTGTTTACTGACATACAACCGTCAGCGAAGGCGCCAATTTTATGTCTGCCCCGGGCTGCAAGCTTAGTTGCTACGCCACTGCAAGCACCTGGTATTTGTAGTTGCAGTGACACTGCCTACCGGCTGTGATGGAATGCGAAACAAATATTAACTCTTTCCGACAACAGGATTTTTTAAATGGATAACGTGGGGCATGCTCCGAGCCCTTGTCCTACAGTGTCTAAACTTCATCCTACTGCACATCTGCTGACTCAAAATGTAACTAGTCTCGTCCTGCCATCCTTTCATCGCCCTTGGGATGAGTTGCTCTCGAGCATTTGCGGTCGGCCCCCTTTCACCCAATCCGTGATTTGATTTCCCTCTATAACTAAATCCGACGCGACAATGAGGGCAAAAGCAACGACCGACGCCTGGACGGGAGACCATTTGAGAGTATTAAATGAACTCGAAATCCTTACGGCTGAAGTTAAATGCCTTAGGGCCTAAAGTGTCTGGAAGTGTTACATGAATATTTCTTTAAATAGATTTAGTTAAGGGATTGTAGAGTCGTTTGGAGTACACGAAACGCGGTCTGTATGTAGACCAAAATGCCCATTGATGAATTAATACCGATTCGCTCACTGTAAATAGACTAGTTATGCAGATAATGATATTGTTTTGACCGCAGGAAAACACTGTACCAGAGGACACGTTGAGAAATTATGTGATCAAAATGTGTACAAAGCGGAACGTGGACCTAGGTTTATGGAGGTTTTTTCGACATTTGCCGTTTTGTACACCGGATCATGACAGGCCACGCTTCAAACAAACTGTAATGACAGAGGTCAAGTTGTTTTATTAATTCTTTTTGTTATTGGCTTGCGGTGCACAAGCGTAAGTTTATACTGTGGTTGATATATAAATGGAAAATTTGAACACTGGGACCATGTTTGACGAGATAGTATTACACATATATATATGCCCTCTACTAATATTATAGCAAGCCACAATGTGGAACCACATGTTATAAACCTCTTATGCGGCAAACCGCGAACTTGGAAACATTTGGATGTTAATTTTGATCGACGACCCTTTAGCGGCCAGGTTATGACGTGTAACGCTTTGATCACCAGTTAATGATTAATTGGAAGACATGTTTGTGGTTCTCGTTGTGTGAATGGCTTGGGACGCGCAATATCAATGAATATCACAATTCCCTTTGAAGTATCGTCTCTGAGACCGTAGGCGATAACACATAGGAATATTAGTCGTTGCTGCTCCAAAACCACTGCTCTGTACCATGTGTTTCATCTGAATTTGCTTTCATCATTTAGATATAACAAGCCTTGTACCTGGGACGCCTGAATGATATCGGATACCTTTGTCAAACGGGTCACGGCGATCGTGGATTAGCACAACGGTTAATACAAGGTTGGATGTTCTTTGTGAAGTTCTCGTGAGATGAATGAATGTAGGCGCGCGAACTCACTTTTAAAGAAGTGTTTATGGAATCAATCCATGGTAAGTTGGATCATTGGGACTGATGATCAGTTGTATGTCTGGCTTGCGCGCCCTAGGTTAATGCTATGAATGCGCGTTTAGCATGCAGTGGTACTTTAAGAGTCGGCGAGTTTCTGATAGGATATCATTTGGGTAAGCAAAACCTATAGTTACCCGATAACAAGGGACAGCGCTTTAGAAAAAGGCTGTTGTTTGATTGGGATGAGAGTTGTGGTATGCGTCCTGGGAATGAATTGAAACCAACGATTTCAATTTAGACCACGAATAAAACTAAAGTTGGCCATTGCCTACTCAATTAAGGTTTTGTTCACATTGATCTAATTCACCAAGGGTCACTTAAATGTGAATCGCGATTCACGTTGAGATTACGCCTCTCTAATTAATTCACACCACGAGCGCTTCAAAATGACATACAAAGCAGTCATTAACACCTGTGACGAACGTTGAATTTCGCCATACTGTGGATAAAGGGATGGAGGGTTCCGTAAGCATTCCAATATTCCAGGGTTCCATAACTGTATTTTAAAAGCATTTTGCGAGTAAATAAGACCAAAATGTGTCATAGGGTATGGTGTTTTGGGCGGAAAACACAATATATATTCGTCTTAGCGGTTACGGTCATTGCGTTTAACTTCAATCAAAATTGCCGTCCGTAAACATTGTTTTGCTGTTTTTAGGCCCTTGTTGATGACAAATCGGCACTATCTCTGTCCAGAAACATCGCCTACAGGAGTATAATGCTCCCAAGGAACCTGCATTGCCGCACGTTGCCGCGTACCCCAGCGACTGCTATAGCACCTAAAGGTAAGCCATCGTCCGTATCCAAGCAATATTCAGTCTTGATGAATGACGGATATACCGTTTACGCAAGCTAAATAATATCTATGCAACAAGAATTAGATTAACCTCAACATGGGACGGGGTCTTTTACTTTGATAGTATTATCATGCAAATTGAACCGCATGCTGTCTTAACTTAAGAAGCCAACAATTCAATGGTAGACCGTATACAGGGTGCTGTGTTGTGCATCGATTCCGTAGCAGCCGATATACTTAGCAGGGTGTGATGTGCTAACAACACAGTTGTGCTCAACTTCTCTAACAGGATATCTTTGGAAACAGAAAGACATTATTGGTGAAAGCGGGATCCTCGAACAGCTTGCAGGGCACAGTTATACTACTCAGTGAATGACTCAGAGACACAACTGTCCCATATGCTTATAACTTCATGACATAGTTCCAGCCAAATGTTTCAATGAAAGACGTAATCATATAGGTAACAACGCCATTTTCAAGAAGATAAATCTGGTAGCCGGGTTAATTTCGTTAGAAAGCGAAGACACGTGAAGTCCACCTTAACAACTTACTGGTCATAAGATGCGGCCCCCAAAATGTGCCCATGTATTCATCCTATCAAGCCTACAGCTAGACATCCGGAAAAGGTTTGTCACAGCAACAAATCCACTGGTGGACGCAGTTAAAATCGGCGGACCGTTAATGCTTTCTATTCATCTACTAGTAGTCAGTCGCCTGACCCCAAAGATCCTGAAACTGTATCTGATCTCAAACATTAAGACTCATAAACACTATTCGGAAAATCGTGCGAAAAAGCCAAACAGCCCAAAGAAATCGCCAAACAAATGCCTTCATACTGTTCGACGTGCCAAGTCTCATGGTCTACGCCAAAACCCCACAAGTATTAACAACAACCTTCTGAATCAACAGAGCTCAGCTATTGAAATGCATTCCACTGCTTCACCTGCATCTCCTATAACCCCTGAATGCCTTGATCCCCATAGCACTCACGAAACACACACTAGGAATAGGCATTCCGCGTATCAACAACCGTCGTGATCACGGGACACTCAAACCAAATAGTTGCGCTTCAGCAGCTCTCAGCCCATTTGACAAGAACGCTTGGAAGTTATGGGAAATATTCATTCACCACCCCATCAAGATTGAGCCCATCTAGTACATCACATTCCAAGTTTACCATCGAAAATCTGTGGAAACATGTCAAAACAAATGTCGCTGAAGCCCATAAGTGTTGCCACAAAGTGCCACCAAACACAACCACGCAACGGGCAGATCAAGACAGCGATCACACGGATTTATCCACAAGTACCACTATTCCATACTATCATGCAAAGTCGCAGCCCAGCAGATCGCAACATATAACTCCTCTCGGCTGATGCACCACCTCCCCCAAATAATCTACTGATGCCTCCACTCTTCGAAATACCTTGCTACGCTTTTAGTAAATAGCGTTTCACTCCGTAGTAATATGCATTTTCTCCGTAATCTTGTTTATTCACTTAACCATTAACTTATTCTTCTTATTAAAACTTGACTTAACGACCTAACCCATGACCCTGACTATCATACCATGGGCTATAAGAGTCATGCAACCAGTCGCCACGACTGCAGAAAAGGCGCCTGTATTATATCTACCGACGATATTACTACACCCCGTAGTTGAGCTGTTTTGCGTCAGCCTCTCCGACTTACGCTGGGTAACCATCAAGGTGAACAAACATGTTATATTCATTCTTTCATGACATCCAATTCTCTGCATAAACCAACGCCAACACTAGCGCGCACATAGTTATTGCTACCCGTCACATTCACATTCTGAATATTTCCGGGCAATAGTACGCCTCAGGTTGCGCTATTCTCTCTCGCGACTGTTTTTCTTTTAACCCCCCACGAACAACTTCATTACACCATCACCCTACAAGGACGGTCCTCCATAATTTCCAACTTTACCCCCTTCCAACAGTTCATACTTCTCCATTCGAGTTAACTGTGATATCGTAGAACTCAACCTTCGAGTGGAGCACTTAACCTATTGAGGCGCTGCTGCCCCATTTCATTCAAATTTTTGATTCAAGGCGTTGCTGGCTATGCAATTTGATCATCGCAGCAGCTACGACATCTGGACATTTCACTTTCCGTTCCTCCACTTAACTATAACTATTATGCAGTCTGACCCTTAAACCTCTAGATCACGAGCGGCATCTGCTTCATACTTAATCCGGCTCTTTCACTTATCTCTGTTGTAAATTTGTCTAAGCATTGACAAGGTAGAACTCAATCTTCCAGCGGAGCACTTTAATCTTTAGATGCGCTTTTTGCCAAATGTATGCCACAACATTGGGTTTATTGCATTTCTGGCTATACAACCTTACCTAAGCTGAAACGCCGGCATTTGGTCCTGTTAACTCTCGCTCCTTTCCTAACCTCTGACTGCTAGGTAGTCTATGTCCCACAATTTCTCAACCACGAGTGCATTCTTCTTCTTATTTATTCCGGCTGATACACTTACTGTTCGATACGTGTATTTTAATTACTTGTTACGCAGTAGAACACCATCCGCGATGGAATCAATCATTTTACTGAGGAGTTTATCCATCGGATCATTTCTTACTGGTGAGCTGCTAACAAAAGAAGTAGTATTCTCTCAATCGTATTTTGCTCTGGAGGCTGTATTCCGCTCTCCATTTTTAAAGCCCCGGATTTCGGTCTCTTGGAGGTATAACTATTATCTCTCGTTCATTTAAATTACCCGTGGAACCGTAGATTTCCACTCCAAACAACCTGCTGCTACTATTGACTGGAAGACTTATTTCATAAGAAAAGGTAACCTACATCTATCATTAGTCCATATGACAGCCTTTCGTTGCTTTGACTTTTAGCACCCCTGGCTAGCAGTAATGAAATAACGTAGCCATCTCCCACCCTTGTTTCTCATCTGGATTTGAAATTGGATGTTCCCATGTATATTTGATAATATCCCTGACTGCCTTATATGCATCAATTACCTCAGATGGTCATCCTCACTTATCCACTAAATTATCTTATTTTCTCTCAGCATCATATTCTTCCTCATCTGTTCTATCTAGTCCTATGAGATTAAGTCATTAACTGTCGGTACCCCAGTCAACGCTGCCACGCCTTATAATATCGGACTATCATCTGACCATCACTACCTAATTACATGTGCCTAACTAGTTACGTTTATGAACAGATTCCAATGAGAAGGCGCTTGTCTTTAAGGTTGCCTCCTTTTCTCCCAGAGTTTGTCTTCATTGCTATTGGCTTCCTTTTCTTTCCCTTCTACTATTTATGTCTTCATTCCCTTCAGACTAATCTTTATCCTCAATTTGATCTGCACATAAAATATATCGGTAAAGCTAGTCATAGCCTTAACCATGTATTGGCTGTTCCTCTGCTTCTGTCAGCCAATTACGACTTACCTCTCTGCCTAGCTGGTTATCCCTCACACCGGCGGATCCCTCTGGTCTTTGTCAACATAGCTTCTTCCATACCCTCTGCCATACCCGCCTTCATTCCGGGTTAATTTCATCTGCCAAACGACACCCATTCCATTTGCATGAACCAACAATGCCGCTGATCGTTGCAACCTCTGCCAGCTTCTCTCTCCTCCTATGAGTTTTCTGAGACAGTTGTTCTATCAGCGCACCTGCTGTGCACTGCACATTCCTACATTTGCATTATAGTTCCACATATGTTGACACCTGGTTGCTGTAAACAAGTATTCGTTCGCAAGTTAAATATATTAACGCACATGGATAAACTGCGCCGCAGCTAACATGTACACACAAAATGAGGTAATACTTTTGCAATAGCTGCAAGTCGCCAGCACTACTCACCCCATTCTTTACTTCTGGAGGCTTGTCTTTCATGGACAAGTTCTTCCTTGCCCCTCAGTGAGAGCCGCACAGAAGGGTTAAATAAACTTACCTTGAACGTTTTATATCAGGAGACCTATATTGACAGCGCGGTCCACAATTTCGGGCGTCCCGTTCTCCTGATCTCTTTATTATTGGCTTAAACAATTAGTGTCAAATCATTTTCATCGTCGAAACATCATTCTTAAAGTGCTTCATTCCACTGCAAGTGTTCTACTTACTTGCGTTGCCATGGAGTTATGCTCCGTCCACCTCGCCAGTAGATTCTTTTCCCTGTGTTGTTGGTATATTCATTTACTTGGCGTCATTATCCCAGGGATACATTACCCACTTTGAGTGTGTGTTGTGCCATTTATCGTATACCATTCGGATGTTTACCTATGGTAGTCTATACTACTGCATTCGGCCATACCTGTATTACAGCAAGCCTCTTGCTATGTCTCTTCCATTGGTTTGAACACTTGGGTTCAAACCACGCTTACCTTCGCAACATTAATTAAAGAACGCTTCATCCACCTGTAAGTGTTCCACTTACTTGCGACTCCATGGTATACTAATGCGTACACCTCGCTAGTGATTATTTCTCCTGCATTAGTTGAATCTTCATTTACTTGGCCTCAATAGATCATGGATATGTTACCCCCCTCGGCAATATGGTGTGACAATGATCCTTTGCCTTTCGGATGTATAGCTTATGTCGAAACTATTTCATGCAACATTAACTATATTCTGAAGACTAAAACAACCTCCTCCATCTGTCTTTCCTACTAGTTTGAAAATTGAATCCAGATCATTTTCACCTTTGAAACATCAACTCGCAAGGGCATCATCTCACTGTAAGCGTACTAGGTTGGATGGCTATTCCTCGTGAACATACATGTGACACCCACCTGGACGTTGGGTGATTGAATCGGTATCAATAATGGTAAAGGAAACATCCAATCGCTTTACTACGAAATTCTAGTTCACTCTCCTAAGCCCTATCACATCTTCTTCCAGTACCACTGGTTTCAAAGGTTCTTAGTGAAATCTGATTAAGCTTTCGATTATCCAGCAGAAATATTGGATGCCATATGACTGCGATTAACAATTGAACGACCGGTCTTAAAGAACGGTGTTGGTGACACATTATTGTTCCAGTTATTATACACAACTGTATTGCAGGACGTGCTCTGTTTATGCCTCGCCAGCATTCTGCCTATAGAAAGCCACAATTGTCTGTGTAAAAACACTGCGGCTTGGAGGATTTGACTGGCCACCAAAGTCGAGTTAATACCTAGTGCTTCCAACTAGCAACACTTGCAATCTCCGAACTATGTGACCACCACTAAACATTAAGCCTCATAAACACTAAGCGGAAAATCGTGCGAAAAAGCCAAACAGTCTAAAGAAAAAGCCAAACACTCTAAAGAAATCGCCAAACAAAAGCTTTCATACAGTTCATCGTTCCAAGTCTCATAGCCTCTGCCAAAATGCCCAACATATTAACAACAACCGTCTGAATCAACAGAGCTCAGCTGCAGAAATGCATTCCAATGCTTCATCTGCATCTCCAATAAACCCAGAATGTATTGATCCCGATAGCTCTCACGAAACACACACCAAGCATAGGGATTCCGCGTATCAACTACCGTCGTGATCACGGGATACTCAAATTAAATACAATAGTTGCGCTGCAACAGCACTCAATCCATTTGACTAGAACGCTTGGAAATTATGCGAAATATTCATTAACCACCCCATCAAGATTGAACCCATCTAGTGCATCCCATTCCAAGTTTACAATCAGACATCTGTGGAAACATGTCAAAACAAATGCCACTGAAACCCATAAGTCCTGCCACAAAGTGCCACCAAACACAACCACGATACAGGCACATCACAACAGCGATCACGCGGCTGTATACACAAGTACTACTATTCCATACTATCATGTAAAGCGGCAGCATAGCAGCTCGCAACGTACTTTCTCTCGGCCGATGAACCAATGATAACGCTGATCAACCTCCAGTCCAATCCGTCTCTTTATCGGAAACCTCACGCTTCAAATTTACGGTTCTGCAAGCCCACCCAGACTTCGGATAAAACTAACCGATAAGCCAACAATCAAATTAAACATTCCCGCCCAACCTGAAGCCAATTATCCATTTTATGGAACACGAAGGCATATCGGCCGGCTCTGTTGCCTATGCGAATATCACAACCTCTCCAAAATGCTTACATAGCCAACCTACAAGCTAATGTAAAGAACTTCCTGTGACACTAAAACTTGACTCCGCCTTTTCTTCCATTCTTTGCCCCTCCGTACCACCTCCTCACAAACAATCTACAGATGCAGCTACTCTCCAAAATACCTTGCTACGCTTTTAGTAAATACCCTTTCACTCCGTAGTAATTTGCATTTACTCCGTAATCTTGTTCATTCACTTAACCATTAACTTATTCTTCTTACTAAAACTTGACTTAACGACCTTACCCATGACCCTGATTATCATACCATGGGCTATAAGAGTCATGCAACCAGTCGCCACGACTACAGAAAAGAAGCCCGTATTATATCTATCGACGATATTACTACACCCCGTAGTTGAGCTGTTATGCCGCAGCCTCTCCGACTTACGCTGGATAAACATCAAGGTGAACAAACATGTTATATGCATTCTGTTATAACATCCAATTCTCTGTATAAACCAACGCCAACATTAGCGCGCACATAGTTATTGCTACCCGTCACATTCACATTCTGAATATTTCCAGGCCATAGAACGCCTCAGGTTGCGCTATTCTCTCTTGCGACTGTATTTCTCTTAACCCCTTACGAACAACTTCATTACACCATCACCCTACAAAAACGGTCCTCCATAATTTCCAAATTTACCCCCTTCCAACAATTCATACTTCTCCATTTGAGTTAACTGTGATATCGTAGAACGCAACCTTCGAGTGGAGCACTTAACCTGTTGAGGCATTGCCGCCCCATTTCATTCAAATTTTTGATTCAAGGCGTTGCTGGCTAGGCAATTTAATCATCGCAGTAGCTACGGCATCTGGTCATTTCCATTTTCGCTCCTCCTCTTAACTATGACTGCTATGCAGTCGGTTCCATAACCTCTAGACCACGAGCGGCATCTGCTTCATACTTAATCCCGCTCATATCTCACTTATCTCTGTTGTCCATTTGACTAAGTCATGACAAGATAGAACTCAATCTTCGAGCGGAGCACTTAATCTATTGGTGTGCTTTTTACCAAATTTATTCCACAACATTAAGTTTATTGCATTTCTGGCTCTACAACCTTACCTAAGCTGAAACGCCGGCATTCGGTCCTGTTATCTCTCGATCCTTTCCTAACCTATGACTGCTAGATAGTCTACGTTCCCGCAATTTCTCAACCACGAGTGCATTCTTCTTCTTATTTATTCCGACGGGTATACTTATGGTTCGCTGCGTGTATTTTAGTTACTGTTATGCCGTAGAACTCCATCCGCGATTGAATCACTCATTTTACTGAGGCGTTAATCCATCGGATCATTTCTTACTGGTGAGCTGCTACCAGGAGACGTAGTATTCTCTCAAATTTATTTTGATCTGGAGGCTGTATTCCGCTCTCCCTTTTTAAAGCCCCGGATTTCGGTTTCTTGGATGTTTAACTATGATCTGCCGTTCATTTGAATTACCTGTGGAACCGTAGATTTCCACTCCAAACAAGCTGCTGCCACTATTGACTGGAAGACTTATTTCATAAGAAAAGGTAACCTACATCTATCGTTTGTCCACACGACAGCCTTTCGTTGCTTTGAATTTTAGTACCCATGGCTAGCAGTAATGAAATGACGCAGCCATCTCGTACCCTTGTTTCTCACCTGGTTATGAAAATAGATGTTCCCATGTATGTTTGCTAATAGCCTTGACTGCCTTATATGCATCAATTACCTCAGATGGTCATCCTCACGTATCCACTAACATATCTTATTCTCTCTCAGCATCATATTCTTCCTCATCTGTTCTATCTAGTTCTATGAGATTACGGCATTAACTCTCGGTACCCCAGTCAACGCTGCCACGCCTTATGCTATCGGACTATCATCTGACCATCGCTACCAAATTACATGTGCCTAACTAGTTACTTTTATCGACAGCTTCCAATGAGAAGACGCTTGTTTTTAGCATTGCCTCCTTTTTCCGAGAGTTTGTCTTCATTGCTATGGGCTTCCTTTTCTTTTCCTCCTAATATTTAGATCTTCATTCCCTTCAGACTAATATTCGTCCTCAATTAGATTTGCACATAAAATGAATCGGTAAAGCTAGTCATAGCCTTAACCATGTATTGGCTGTTCCTCTGCTTCTGTCAGCCATTACGACTTACCTCTGTGCCTAGCTGGTTATTCCTCACACCGGCATATCCCTCTGCTCTTTGTCAACAAACCATCGTCCATACCCTCTGCCATACCCGCCTTCATTCCGGGTTACTTTCATCTGCCAAACGACACTCATTCCATTTGCATGAACCAACAATGCCGCTGATCGTTGCAACCTCTGCCAGCTTCTCTCTCCTCCTATGAGTTTTCTGAGACAGTTGTTCTATCAGCGCACCTGCTGTGCACTGCAAATTCCTACATTTGCTTTATAGTTCCACATATGTTGACACCTGGTTGCTGTAAACAGGTATTACGTTCACAAGTTCAATATATTAACGCACATGGATAAACTGCGCCGCAGCTAACATGTACACACAAAATGAGGTAATACTTTTGCAATAGCTGCAAGTCGTCAGCACTACTCACTCCATTCTTTACTTCTGGAAGCTTGTCTTTCATGGACAAGTTCTTCCTTGCCCCTCAGTGAGACCTGCACAGAAGGGTTAAATAAACTTACCTTGAACGTTATATGTCAGGAGACCTACATTGACAGCGCGGTCCACATTTTCGGGCGTCCCGTTCTCCTGATCTCTTTATTATTGGCTTAAACAATTAGTGTCAATCATTTTCATCGTCGAAATATCATTCTTAAAGTGCTTCATTCCACTGCAAGTGTTCTACTTACTTGCGATGTCATGGAGTAATGCTCCGTCCACCTCGCCAGTAGATTTTTTCCCTGTGTTGTTGGTATATTCAATTACTTGGCCTCATTATCCCAGGGATATATTACCCACTTTGAGTCTGTGTTGTGCTATTTTTCGTATACCATTCAGATTTTTACCTATGGTAGTCTATACTACTGCATTCGGCCATACCTGTATTACAGCAAGTCTCTTGCTATGTCTCTTCCATTGGTTTGAACACTTGGGTTCAAACCACGCTTACCTTCGCAACATTAATTAAAGAACGCTTCATCCACCTGTAAGTGTTCCACTTACTTGCGACTCCATGGTATACTAATGCGTACACCTCGCTAGTGATTATTTCTCCTGCATTAGTTGAATCTTCATTTACTTGGCCTCAATGGATCATGGATATGTTACCCCCCTCGGCAAAATGGTGTGACAACGATCCTTTGCCTTTTGGATGTATAGCTTATGTCGAAACTATTTCATGCAACATTAACTATATTCTGAATATTAAAAAAACCTCCTCCATCTGTCTTTCCTACTAGTTAAAAAAATGAATCCAGATCATTTTCACCTTTGAAACACCAACTCGCAAGGGCATCATCTCACTGTAAGCGTACTAGGTTGGATGGCTATTCCTCGTGAACATACATGTGACACCCACCTGGACGTTGGGTGATTGAATCGGTATCAATAATAGTAAAGGAAACATCCAATCGCTTTACTACGAGATTCTAGTTCACTCTCCTAAGCCCTATCTCATCTTCTTCCAGTACCACTGGTTTCAAAGGTTCTTAGTGAAATCTGAGTAAGCTTTCGATTATCCAGCAGAAATATTGGATGCCATCTGACTGTGATTAACAATTGAACGACCGGTCTTAAAGAACGCTGTTGGTGACACATTATTGTTCCAGTTATTATACACAACTGTATTGCAGGACGTGCTCTGTTTATGCCTCGCCAGCATTCTGCCTATAGAAAGCCACAATTGTCTGTGTAACAACACTGCGGCTTGGCGGATTTGACTGGCCACCAAAGTCGAGTTACTACCTAGTGCTTCCAACTAGCAACGATTGCAATCTCCGAACTATGTGACCACCACGGTAAAAGAACAAATGAATTCCTGCCATTGCGTTTGACCCAGAAGCTTCAACCCTTCTTCGTCCATCAGTGCTTAGCAAGTAGTTACTCTGGTTCTTGTGACTACGGAACATAGATCGCAATCTCCCGGACTATTCGTATATCTTAACGCAGATTTTCTGTACAAGAAACACATAGATTTACCGCGATTCGGCGCCACAATTTTCTCTAACAATAATGCGCATGCTTATCAATTCTGCAATATTCCTATACGAAAAATATGAACAATGTTTCAAACCATGTTTTCTGCTAACCCTTACCTCTACGGTTTGATGTACCTGTGTTTAGAGTGTCTGTGTGGCTGTGTCAACCAATTAATCATGCCAGTACTGGTGTGTATCCTTGCATCAAGAAGAAAACTATTTATTTCTTGCAAGTCCCCGCATAGTCTAATGCCCGGGCAGTATATATTATTAACGCGAATGGCATGTCAATAAACAATATGAAAACAGTAACCATGTTAAAGGCAAAACTTTTGTCGTTGCCCTCCGCAACCAGTAATTTTATGTTGTTAGTGTGATATGTGCCATGACATTACACTGTGCACTTTGCTGTTTGTACACTTTTGGAACCTCGCCGTAGAACTCCATTTTCGATTGGATCACTCACGTTACTGTCGAGTTAATCCATTTTTAAACCCACGGATTTCGGTTCCTTGAATGTATAACTATTATCTCCCGTTCATTTGAATTACCCGTGGAACCGTAGATTTCCACTGCAAACAACCTGCTGCTACTATTGACTGGAGGACTTATTTCATAAGAAAAGGTAACCTACATCTATCATTAGTCCATATGACAGCCATTCGTTGCTTTGAATTTTAGTACCCATGGCTAGCAGTAATGAAATAACGTAGCCATCTCCTACCCTTGTTTCTCATCTGGATCTGAAATTGGATGTGCCCATGGATATTTGATAATAGCCCTGACTGCCTTATATGCATCAATTACCTCAAATGGTCATCCTCACTTATCCACTAAATTATCTTATTTTCTCTCAGCACCATATTATTCCTCATCTGTTCTATCTAGTTCTATGAGATTACGGCATTAACTCTCGGTACCCCAGTCAATGCTGCCACGCCTTATGCTATCGGACTACCATCTGACCGTCGCTACCTAATTACATGTGCCTAACTAGTTACGTTTATCGACAGATTCCAATGAGAAGACGCTTGTTTTTAGCATTGCATCCTTTTCTCCGACAGTTTGTCTTCATTGCTATGGGCTTCCTTTTATATTCCTTCTACTATGTATGTCTTCATTCCCTTCAGACTAATCTTTATCCTCAATTTGCTCTGCACATAAAATATATCAGTAAAGCTAGTCATAGCCTTAACCATGTATTGGCTGTTCCTCTGCTTCTGCCAGCCATTACGACTTACCTCTGTGCCTAGCTGGTTATTCCTCACACCGGCATTTCCCTCTGGTCTTCGTCAACATAGCTTCTTCCATACCCTCTGCCATACCCGCCTTCATTCCGGGTTACTTTCATCTGCCAAACGACACTCATTCCATTTGCATGAACCAACAATGCCGCTGATCGCTGTAACCGCTGTCAGCTTTTCTCTCCTCATATGAGTTTTCTGAGACAGTTGTTCTATCAGCGCACCTGCTGTGCACTGCAAATTCCTACATTTGCTTTATAGTTCCACATATGTTGACACCTGGTTGCTGTAAACAAGTATTCGTTCGCAAGTTCAATATATTAACTCACATGGATAAACTATGCCCAAGCCAATATATACATACAAAAGGAGACAATGCTTTTGCAATAGCTGCAAGTCGTCAGCACTACTCACTTCATTCTTTACTTCTGGAAGCTTTTCTTTCATGGACAAGTTCTTCCTTGCCCCTCAGTGAGAGCTGCACAGAAAGGTAAAATAATCTTACCTGGGTCGTCATATGTCCGAAGACCTATATTTACAGCGCGGTCCATCATTTCGCGCATCCCGTTCTCCTGACCTCTTTCTTATATTGGCACACAGATTGCGGTCCCAATGTAGACCTGGCAAAATACTCTGTCCCTAGAACCAACTTTCGGATATTTTTTGTTCGCAGTCAGCCGGCAATCCAGATAAGTCTATCCGGAGAAGCAACAGACGCCGTTTCGCCCTATTGGTTCTCGTCAGTGGTGTGCATCCTTCCGGCCTCTACGGAGGATCAAACCCATGACTGCTAGTGGATTGTGCCAACTAGCCCGCAGCTTATGAAACTGCGCCATGGTGGACGGTAGCCGAGCATCACGAAGTGTTAGCTAACTGCGATATAGCCCGACCCATCCTCCACTACCATGCAGGCACCTGCCATGCAAATGACAGCGGTTGGCCTTCCGGTGTCAGGACTTCCCGGTTACGGCGGCTACGAATCGACATATGATTTATGGAAACCAAAAAGGCGAATTTGTATTACTTATGAGTAGAAGGATTTTTCTGAGTATTTTGTTCGTCGCAGTCAAGTAGTTGACTTTCTGGATTGTCGACTGACTGCGGCGTACAAAATAATTCTACTCAAAAGTAATACGGTTCGAGAATCCTCGTCCCTGCGACAACTGTCCGCGTGTTGCCATTTGCTGACGCATGTGTGTTGTTAACACGCAGCGCGGATGCGCTGCAGCATATGGCTTGTGCTCTGGCTACGACAGCGGCCAAATAAGGCCTCATCAGGAACACAACTAAAATTGTCTGTAACTTTCAGCCTTCACCGAAGGTGCAATCTTCAAGATTGCATTGGTGCTGAAGTATTAGAAACCACCTCCCGCTTCTGCTACCTTGGGTGTGTGATGCCGAATGCCCAGCTTCGTATCCGCATCTCGAAGGCAGCGGAAGCATTCGGGAAGCTAGAGTACCGAAAGGGGAACAACCGGCAGCTTACCGTTGACACCAAGCTTATGTTGTACAAATCCATGGTGCAGCAGGCTCCACGCAGATATTTATATAATAATTCCTCCAGTGACGAGCACTATGCACAATATGGAGTGGCTGAATATAAAAGTACATATACTTGCTGATTTTAGTTTCGAGGCTGATCAAAGAGTCTGATTGATCGACCCGATTTAGCAGTGACTGCAGTTACATGACATCTTCCGCAAGGAAAGCGATATCGTCTAGAAATTCTAGATCTGACAGCCAGAAGTCAGGGCTAAGTTGAACACCACGATAGCCCTCAAGGACATAATGCATAACCCAGTGGACTGCGAAGTTGAACAACACTGGAGAAAGTGAGAAAACCTGCTGGACTCCATATCGATGTCAACTGCCTCTGAATCTTCTCCATAGAACTGAATCCGGGCCTTTGTGCAACGGTAGTATGACCTCATCAAGTTATCAAGTTTAACTGACGTGCCATCGGCAAGGAGTATTCTCCAGACTGCTTCTTCGGAAACTGAGTCAATGGCGTCAAGAAAATCAACGAAGCACACAAACGTCAGCGGTTGGAACTGATGGCGGTGTTCAGGTAGCAGAGGTAGAATGAAGACTTTGTCAGTGAAGCCGTTGCCTAGTCGAAAGCCACCATGCTTATGGCAAGCTCGCAGGTTTCTCGCATTGGCAAAGCGGGTGAGCAAGATTGGTGCGAATATTGTTGTAGCCACATAGATTAGCTTTATCTTGCAATAGTTAGCACACACAGTTCGGTCACCATACCTGGGAAATAGCAAGAACAATGTGGTGCTCCACGTGGAAGGACAGATTTCGGTCTCCCAGATCAAGCACAAGAACTCTTGCAAATACTCAAGAATAGTTGGTAGAAAACATTTGTAGATTTCTGCTGGAATCTCGTCCGTTCCTGGAGCTTCCTTTGGCTTTAGGCGACAAACAGTGGTTGCAATTTCTTAGGAAGATTATGGTGAGCAATCCTCGTCATGTCCTGACTGGGATAATGCTGAAATTGATGAGGCGACACGTAATGGGCGCTTTTGGAGGGTGATAACATACTCTACCCACCTGGAAATTTTTCCTTCCGTATCGGGGATGATTTGGCCATCCGAATCGTGGATAATCGGTTGTGGTGAATAACGCTTGCCGGAAGCTAAATGGACGAGAAGGCTAAAGATGGACTAAATTGTCAGTATTTGTTGCTGTTTTCATATTACTTGCGATACCAGACCAGTAGTGGTTGCGATCATCCGTCCTGAGTGGGTTGCCTCCTGTCTCAAGCGACGTTAGACTGTGGGATTCCTGGACGTTGCTCTCCCTTTAGCGGTAAATTGGATAGCATCTTTAGTTATCCAGTCTTCCGCAGGCTTAGAGGTAAAGCCTATGCTAGATAAAGCAGCGCGGAGAACTTACTATTTCAGCCTTAACCAGCGAGCGTTGGCAGATTCAACTTCTGGAAGGGCAAAGCGTGCTGCAGTGGCAGAAATTTCTGCTTCTATTGTTGCCTCTACGCATCGGCAGCAGTCAATATATTCCAGTGGGGCTATGTTGATACGGCGAGTTGTCAAGCGGAGTCTGAATTTAATGCGAACAAGTACGTGGTCCGAACCACATTTATTGCCTGTTTCAGCCCCTCTGTACTCTCGACAGCCATCGATGGAGGACATTTACCGGCATCAGTTTGAGAAAAAATCATTCTAGTTTGCTGTATGATTACCGTTTTAGTATTACATCAGGAAATGCTTCCTGGGATGATAGAACCGCGTATTGCTAAAGCACAACCGGTTGAGTTCACCGAAGCTTAGCAAGCAGTTTCTATTTGCACAGCGTTCACCAAGGGTGTATCTCCCGAGTATGTGATAGCTCTGATCGTTCCTCATTCTGGGTTGTGCATTCCAGTCCCCAGAAAAAATGAGAATGTCACGTAATGGAACATGATTCACCACTGTCTGTAGATTATCGTAGAATTCATCTCTGTCGCTTTTCTATGAGGGTAGGATTAGTGCTTAGTCAGTGATTATAGTCAGATGCATCGGGTGACCTTTTAAGCGGGCAGTTGCTATTCGAGTTGATAGTGGCTTCCAGGAAAGGAGGGCTTTGTGTGCCTGGCAATGAGAGCTATGGCGACTCCCTGATTAACCGAATCATCCTCTGGCCCACTGCGGTAAATCTAATATGAGGTGTCTACACAAGAGACTTTGATTTGTCGAAAGCCATATTCAGGTATTCGAGATTCTGACAAGCATGCTATGTTGATCTGATAGTCAAGTAGTATGCGCGTCGTCAGCACTTTGCTGCCAACATCCCACTGTGTTCTGACATTTCAGCATCAAATGAATAGTGGCTTCCGTGGATTAAGGGACCCAGCTATCTTACTTGTCACTCTGGCCACTGGGTTAGCGCAGAGCGCGTCACCTACCGGGAAAGCCGTAGTATGAGAAGCATTCACAGGAGCACAGTGGACGTACTTTTAAATACCTTATGCATAGACTAACGAGCCTCCACTGCTGTGTTGACCAGATACGTTAGAATTTATTTGTCCAGTTGCACCATGGTGGTGTCCGGCGCTACATATTAAAACAGGAAGTGCAAGTGAACCTCTGAACCTCGTAGTATCACGTCCCACGCTCCCATGGCTGGAGCACGTGTTGCGCGTACCGCCAAATCCATTCCGACAATGTGAGCCGTTTGCGCCTCCGCGATCTGGATGGAAATATGCCTGGGAGGTCAAGCGGTGGAGTGACTACAATTCGTCTCCTCCGAACTTGAAGATCGTTAAGATACGATCTATCGCACGTGCGCGTAGGCGCAGTTACAGCTATCGTTGGATGCACTTCGGCGAAAGTACTCGCCATATTGTTCAGCTGCAATTTCACGTGGAGTCTTGAAATGCTGACAACTGATTTCCTAAATTCCTCCTCTGGCTGAATTGAGTCAATGACCGCTTCTTCAGTCTTTGGCGATTCGATTTCGCATCCGATATTGTCGTCCTTCGGAACAATTGGTTTAACTTGAGACCGAAAATTAGCGAGTCGCCCGCGAATTATTTGATATTCGGGACAATGGTGTAGGTGTGTGGGTATCTTAATCAGAGGCTATGGTATCTTAACATTCATAGCGAACTGAATAAGGCGCTATTACATTGAAGATTGGGATGTAGATTAAGTCGTCTGCAGTGATCTAACATTCGGATAAGAAGATACAATATTCGGCGGTGGTTTCTTGCCTAGATTTTTTGGTGCGCCTATCGCTAACCCATGTGAATCACTAGGAAGATTGGGAGGCTTGAACCCCCGTGATCGATGGCATTGGATTCCGATTTATGGACACTGCTTTGGGACTGAATTGCGAAGGTCTGAAGGAGGCGATGCAGTGGCTTCCAAGGTCTCCGGTGTCTATATAGAAGCCAATAGGGCAGCCAATCTTTCTGGCTCAGAGCTAACGATCGCCTCCGTGAATGGATGGAGAGAGGTTAAACGGTGGGCGCATAAGCAGAGGACCACAAAGACAAAGATATCTGAACCGAAGGAAAGCTATTAGGCCTGCACTGTCGCGGTATATTATGTATAGTAGCAGCCGTGTGGGTATGTTGTGATCTGACTGGAATTTGTGCGAACCTAGGGAAGGAATAATATCAGCCCACATCATAGGACCTAAACAAGGCGCTCCATAGTTCGGATCAGTATGAAAGTCGCTCAAAGGCATGCGAAACCTAGTTTCTGCTCCGAATCATGAGGCTTGCATTATGTTACTGAGTGCGAAAAGGAACGGATGTCGGTTGGTCTCCCAACTGCCAGAAGGGGTCCAATTCCGAGGAATCGGTTTGGTTGGATGCAATTGTCGACGAAGAGTTGACTACAGTAGCATTAACCATGCAACCGGAATAACATCATAACAAATTGATAAGCATCATAAGCAACACGACACCAAGCGTCCAGAACATCAACTACTGTTCCAATACTGCATGTTACTCACATTTAACTAACGCGGTTCCGAGTTCACTCGGAGTAACTACGCGTAGGGCTAGTTCCAATCACCTGAGGGAGTGCGTAGAAAAAGAACAAGTCGGTACTAGCAACGCTTGGGTTACGTTTGCTTCCAAGAGGAGCCATCATGTGAAAGTAACATCACCCCCAAATGGATCGGAAACTGAGGGGCGTAGCGGAGCTTTCCTACATGCAGTACTACCGGTTTCCTGTGGTGCTTCTTCGAGTACTTCAACCACGAATCGCGGAATGTCGAAAGATGTAAGGTAACAACTACCTGTACCGAGTGTACTGTGCTCCAACACTCCATAATCAAAGTCGACTTCAATAAGAGGTAAGCAGTTGAAAGACCTAAACTAGTAAGACATTAATAGTAAACTAATTGGACTTGTACTGCAAACTGTACACTTTGTGCGTATTAAGTGACACCCCAAAGTTGAGCTTTTCGGACAACCAAGGCTTCTGCCTGTTGGGTTGGACTCAAGCACTGAAGTAGAATCAGTACTACTATCGACGGATAGTCTCAGAAATAAACGCTCGTCTATCTGTAAGTTTCCAGAAATTGCATATGGCGAGTGTTGTCGAGTTAACCGCATCCTAGAGGAATACTAGAATGTAAGTTCAACCAGAACCATACTTCTTCACGGGGTTCCTGAAACTGAAGCATGTGATGAGCATAAAATAATAACCTATGCGATACACTCTGTTTTTATGATGTGTTAGCGAAATCCGGGTCACTGCTGCGTACTACACCGAACTACAAAGGAAGTGGCCCGAGAATGTTGAAGATGGTCCTACAGTGAAAACATCCGGTACCACGGATGCTAAAATGCTGATACCTGTTCCGTTGCAGGCTAGCCTCTGATGTTCGGCTGAAGACAGTCAGCGAGATGCCAAATATAGTGGATATGTTACTCAAATACCAAACGCAATGAAATCTATACTAGAACAATGAACCAGTAGTGTGTCTAATGAACCCATTCAACGTGTATGAGGTGCTATTGACTACACACCTTACATTGTACGTAGAAGTTTGGACACGGGATTAACTACGCGGACAATGAATACGACGTTGAACCCTTATTCAATACACACCCAAAATAGGATTAGCATCCGATCACTCACTGGTTGGCAAAATTTCACATATGGGTTGTACTACTTTGGAAATATTGCTTAAAGCTGGGAAACTTTCAGGTATGTACACTAAGATGTAAGGGCACCTCAGTAAACATACCGAACTTCAACTACATCAGGTTGCGAATGCTTGGGTCCTAGTTTCTAGTGCCGAAAATTGGTTGCACAAAGAGGTGACTGTTGCTGAGCTTGTGATAGCCGGAATGTCACTCATATTGATCGACCACCCTAGAATAGAAGGTGGAGATCTTCTGCCATAGCAGAAATAGAACATTGGGGAGTCACCCATTGAAACTCAGTGTATAGTATAGGCGCATGGAGTGCCGCAAAACTTCTTAAATATTCGTGTCTGTCACCCGTGGAATGCTATCACAGAATTGGTCGTCTCTGCACCGACACTAACAGTATTTAAAAGACGGTTGGACGACACACTCATCTACGTACACTTTGTCACGTAGCACTACGTCTCCATCCTACACGTGGAGTTTACCGTGGAATTATTTGATGTTAACTGCGGGTGCTGTGCTCTCGAGACTCCTCAAGGAAGGGCGACCAAGGACGTCAGGGCTTCTTTCATCTGCCCTATGACCTTAGACTGAAAGATCTAAGAATATACTACAGTCGACATGGTAGTTTGCGAGGGATCCCATAATGGTTTACAAAATTCTGAAGAACCCAAACCACATTTGCCGTCCGCGGCTGTAACTAAACCACAACACTACCCGACATGAATGCCGTAGAAATTTCCTTTCCCTCAGCGTGGGAAAATCGTGGAACGCTCTTCCTGATTATGCCGTCTCTGATCCCAATCTGGAGATATTTATAAAGAGGGTTGACATTGCGTTGTCTTATTTGCATTTCATTTTATGCCCTGTTGGCCAGGGGCTACAAAACGCAATCAAACGCATCTTACCAAACTCCCAACCAATGGATTTGTGGATTTATATTTTAATACGCGAACAGCTCTTCTATTCTACATAAGTCTCTGATGAGTCCACCAAGACGCTTTTCACTTAATAATGCACTTCACTTTTCGTAATAATTTCAATCCTACGGGACTTGCTAATAATTGCTTTTACATGCAATGCACCATCGTTCCATTGTTCCATCTGCAAAATCTAGCGATTCATGCATTATGCGTTTGCTTGATTTGTTTTAGTATCTTCCATAATACTAAAATTGATTGTTAGCTAATACTTCCATGACAGTGAACGACTGGTTGTCCCCAATCAGGCTTGCGCAAACGAAACGTACCAATGTTAAAGTAATGAACCTAACTTGTTCCTCATCTATCATTTGTGTACCAATCATGAAACGCCTTAGTTTATTTGTCGAAAGCTGAGTACAAGAATAAACCCTCCTTTGATGTCAATTATATATTAACATACTTCCCAAATTTCTGGAAAGTAAAGCCTGAATATATTTCGCACCGTAGATTCAAACGTTTACATTGCTCTAATGGTTTTTAATGCCTAATGTCTGGTCAAATCTTGACAGAATTAATTAACACAAGTATAAAACACGAATTGCTGAGCGGAATCATTTGAACCATTTTATTTGTTTAGTTAACTGTTGTTGTTTAAAACATTAATTTTATTCTCTTAACGCGCCTCGTAAATGTATTGCCTCAAGGCAATGAAATTGGATAATTTTCCGGGACCATTTGCTCGCACATTGGAGGGATTTTTTGATCTTTTGTGAGGTTATGCTCTGTAATATAGCAAAAGCGTAAACCTACAAACTGTGTATTGCAATTTATATGTAATTATTTTTAACGCTGTAAGAAAGGATTGCGAAACATATGTGTATAGGGTGTTTCATTAATCATGTCCGATGCCAAGAGCGGCTGCACTCAGTTGCTGACGTACCCCGGTACGCTGAATTACTAACTGTCCAATGGTGCAAATTGCTTTGCCGGCGGTGGTGAGATGGACAAAGAGACAGGACACGTTTCTACAATCACAGGGCTCACTGAGCAGTTCAGCTGTAAATAAAGCAAGGTAATGAATGAATGTATATTCACCATTGTACACGAGAAATACCATGGAAGGTCTGATCAATTTTTACAACTAGCAATTGTCTCGCCATGTGGGCATTAGTTATATTATTAGCTAAATTAATGTACTGTCTAATGGTGCCAACAGTGCGTTGGGGCGGACCGAAATCAATGATCATTGTCAAGTTAAGCAGCAGCAAATTGGGTGTCGCCAGCCGGAAACCATTGCATTCCATGACGCGTTTCGAGGTTAATTCCTGTCATCAGATAGAGATAGCAGGCATCGAACCCGGGACCATTGGGATTTTCGTTGTGGCCGCTACCCCTAAGCCACCGGGTCACGACAGCCAAAGCTTGGCACAACGGTTAGCTTTATGGAAAACTGATTATGGTCTAACGGCAGTTGGCTTATTCAGCTTGCGTTACTAAGGCGACAATAAGCATCAGAGACCAATACATTTGTTCCTGTGTCGGCCATATGACACGTAGGTTCCATACCGCAGGTAGGTATGGCAGACCAAGCAAGTCCACTCATTTATACAGGCTTTTCATGTTAATCCTTTGAAACAGTGCAGAGGTGAACGAGGTTCTCACGCTGTGTAGTGATATTGTAAGTTCGTAAGTGCACCTAATATAATATGAGCCTTCCTTTTTCCATTTTCTGATTAATTTGACCGCTAGAGTTGGTAGAACAATTGTCCACGGCCAAAAGCGACGATAAGGATTATGGATTAAGTATAATTACACACGTCTAAATTAGATCTACATAAATGGGTCTATTTCTTTCATTCAATTTAGTGCTTACGTCTTTTAGAGACTGTTTGACACAAACTAACGAGTGAGAAAAAAGCTAATGTTATCAAGAATAAAAATCCGGAAGTCCGAACTCCTTAGGTTACATCACAATGTTGCCCATCATATTACTTAAGTCTAGGTCCTTCATTTCTTGACGTCACCGATAAGTTTTTAACCCATATATATAATGCGCAAATTATTACAACCATTTTCGTTATGGTGTGGCTCATAATTAATCAGCTACTTGAATTCAATACGTCTGACAATATATAATGCATAGTTGATCAAGGTTACCCTATTTTTAGTGGCATATATATTAATCGACTAAATTTGTGGTCAGATAGATCAGGCGGCTGCCTTCTGAGCAGGAACGCAATTAAAATGTCGCTATTCATATTTGTCTGGGTGGTGTCAGCCCATTGGCTTATCATGCTTCGGTATGTATTGAAGCGCGGCAAAAATGTTGACGCGGAACCAACTGTAGCTTTTGGAGACAACAGATGATCGATCCAGTAACCGATTGCTCAGGTAGTTACATTAGTGGGGAATATCAGTTTTTGCACAGTCGTGGCTGTCTCCGTAATATGGCGCTTTATTAGTTGCAAATTTTTAGGGGCTAAGAGAAAAATGCAAAATATAAAAGCCATATTTTCACAGAACTAAATTATTTACCCTTAAATCCTCTAAAACCGTCAGTACTTTCATCCCTTAAATACTACCAACAGGCTTGCATATGATTCAGCAACAATGCAAACAAATTCGCAATAGTTAGTAATTTGGAAAACTGCCTTCAAATTCGCTTTCCTCTGGGTTTTATTTAAAAACTGTTTGGAAAACTAGATGTGGTGATTTTGCACTTGGTTTATGCATACAATTTTCACATTCGCTGTAGCTGCAATAGGGCACCAGATTTCAGTAACTTGGTTGGGATCTCTGTTGAAGCCTAGACTCTTTTCATTGATGTCAACTTTAAACAGAATTCTCATATCTATCTGAAATAAACTGATTGCTAGCAATTCTAGGAGCATAGAATCAACTGACGACTGATCACCATTATGGCATCACACCTGGTCATTACGTTGCTTGTGGATACTGTAGTATTTTACAACCAACATTTTAGCCATGCGTCTTTTAATATTGATAAAACAAATGCGGATGAAAGAAGCGGATTAAAGTCTTGGTGTTTCCAACCTACACTGCTACAACGGTTTCCAAGCCCAGTATGTTATACCACAATTTTCAAGAAGGACACAATGCAACTGATGTATCTTCGGTGGTATACTAAACAAATATGCGATACCGAAGGAGGCAGTTGCGAACACATCGATCAAGTTCAGTACATACGGCAGAGACACCTGTGGCAGCAGAGCGTTTCAAAGTTGCAGCAAAGTTCCCAGCTAGGCCCATATTGCATGGATATCAAAAGCGGTTAAATGCTAACGCCACAGACGTTTCTACGGTTAGTGGGTGATATCTGCAACAGAGTCGTGTGTACCGTTGCTCATTAAAACAACTAAAGTTACACATTCCCGTCTGGACAATTTCTGAAAGCAAGTAAAATATAGGCAGTATTTCCACTCTCCATCAGAAATATCTGCACTTAGTTTGAATAACAATCCAGAAAAACAAGAAGATACATTCGACACTTGCAGAACTGGCCTGCAGTAATGCATGTGTATATATTACTGAGGCTCATTTTCCTCAAATGAGGCAGTCTACTTAAACGGAATGTGTAAACAGTTTTTGCTTAGAACTCAAAGTTAGTATAGTCGTATGTCATACAATTAAGTTAGGCCGCCACTGCCAGCATCAGGTTATGTCTTATATTTCTAAACACAAAGGGGGCAGATAATATTTCAAAAATCCCTTACTTTCCTGTGAATAAACTATCACAAGTTGGTAATATATTTATTGCGGCATCATATGCTTGGCGGGTTTTCTGCTGTCGTACGTAGGCAATAGACCATTGGCAGAAAGCCAGACGTTACACTCTTAATTGTGAATACGATGAATATGACATTGAACCAGTCGTCAAGATATCTATCGAACAAATGATTAGTCGCCAGTCAATCACTGGTCGGCGAATTTCAAGTACACTTTGTACAACCTCAGACACACTGCTAAACTCTAAGAAACTCGCGTTCAAGAACTTTATAACATCCACGAACGTCCTCAGGTAAACTTACCGAAGTTCAAATATGGGTCTGGTCGCGAATACTTGGAACCCAATTTCCATTAACAGAATAGCGTTACAAGAAGAGGATGCTGATGCCGAATTGAGATAACTAGAATGTCACTCATCCGGAAGGGACCGTCGCATCAGAGGAGATGGGCTCTTTCTCTACTATCGAAGTAATATCAGCGTGCAATAGCTTATGTTGTCGAAAATTTATGTTATCCACTCACCCTTGTGCCACCTCCGACTACAACCTAACGACGCATGTCTCTAGCTGCCATTTTTAACCCCAACATCTTCTCTGGACTAGCATTCATACTTGATACGTGGCCTTGGACATGAGGAAATGACTAAGTATCGCCATAGTTCTTATCATCTATTAGTTCAATGCATATCATCTGGGAGGTATCGGACATCACCAAATGAACAGTTCAAACAGTTGGCATGAACTGTGTCGCAAATCTGCCCGTGTACATTCACGTCACCATCGTCCATTAGGTTCAGGACAGCAAACAAAGGTGTCCCGTATTTGACATTGTGCGCCCGAATGAAGAGCTCATGATCTAACAAGTTAGTGTTGGGTGAGTCCATTACGTCTTAATGGACCATATAGGTAATGAGCATGTAAGCATGTTTGTTTTACAGAGCATTCAACTGAACGTAAGGAATTACATCATTACAACCGGACGCTACTAAATACGCGAAAGAATTCGTCGAGATATCCGTCGGAGCAGCTCTCAAAACAATAATTCCCATTGGTAACAGTCCGGGCCAGTGGTTTGTTGAATAACTGAGTGAGCATACTCAGCGGAGCGGTCAGAAAGTAAAACCAATTCGTTCCACTGAGGTGCTGTCAGTTCTAACGAGCAGGGCTAAAATATGTATTGATAAATGGGATGCGGCATGGCGTGTCTACAAGGCTAACCATGAATCTGAATTGAACTAATTTAATTGACCCATCGCAGCCATTG
>OX104067.1:15899182-15993364 GCA_944474145.2 Dicrocoelium dendriticum | reverse complement strand
CCAGTGACGAGCACTATGCACAATATGCAGTGGCTGAATATGAAAGTACATATACTTGCTGATGTTATTTTCGAGGCCGATCGGAGAGTCTGATTGGTCTACCCGTTTTAGCAGTAACTGCAGTTACATAACCTCTTCCGCAAGGAAAGCGATATCGTCAGCAAATTCTAGATCTGACAGCCAGAAGTCAGGGCTAACTTGAAAACCACGATAGCCGTCAAGGACATAATGCATTACCCACTGGACTGCAAAGTTGAACAAAACTGGAGAAAGTGTGGAAATCCTGCCGGACTCCATATTTATGTCAACTGCCTCTGTTTCTTCTCCATAGAACTGAATCCAGGCCTTTGTGCAACGGTAGTGTGACCTCATCAAGTTACCGAGCTTAACTGGCACGCCATCGGCAAGAAGTATTCTCCAGAGTGCTTCTTCGTCAACTGAGTCAACGGCGTCACGAAAATCAACGAAGCACACAAACGTGGTCGGTTGGAACTGATGGCGGTGTTCGGGTAGCAAAGAAAGAGTGAAGAATTTGTTAGTGAAGCCGCTGCCTGGTCGAAAGCCACCATGGTTATGGCAAGCTCGCAGGTTTCTCGCAATGGCAAAGCGGGTAAGCAAGATTGGTGCGAAGAGTTTTGTAGCCACATCGATTAGGTTTATCTTGCGATAGTTACTACACACAATTCGGTCACCATATTTGGGAAATAGCAATAGCAATGGGGTACTCCACGTGGAAGGACAAATTTCGGCCTCCCAGCTCAAGCAGAAGAACTCTTGCAAATGGTCAAGAAAAGTTGGTAGAAAACATTTGGAGACTTCTGCTGGAATCTCCTCCTTTGCAGGAGCTTGCTTTGGCTTCAGAAGACAAACCGTGGCTGCGATTTCTTAGGAAGATTATGGTGAGCAATCCTCGTCATGTCCTGACTGGGATAATGCTGTAGTTGGTGAGGCGACATGTAATGGGCGCTTCAGGAGGGTGATAACATACTCTACCCACCTGGAAAATTTTCCGTCCTTATCGGGGATGATTTGGCCATCCCAATTGTGGAAAATCGGTTGTGGTGAATATCGCTTGTCGGAAGCTAAAAGGAGGAGACGAAAAAGATGGACCAAATTATCGGCATTTGATGCAGCTTTCATATTGCTTGCGATACCAGACCAGTAGTGGTTGCATCATCCGTTCTGAGTGGGTTGCCTCCCGTCTCAAGTGACGTAGTCTGTGGAATTCGTTAGATGTATTTCTCTCGCTTTATCGGATAAGCGGATAGCATCTTCAGTGATCCAGTCCTCCACCGGCTTAGAGGTAGAGCACATGCTAGATAAGGCAGAGCGGAGAACTTACTATTTCAGCATTAACCAGCGAGCGTTGGCAGATTCAACTTCTGGAAGGGCAAAGCGTGCTGCAGTGGCAGAAACGTCTGCTTCTATTGTTGCCTCTACGCACCGGCAGCAGTCAGTATATTCCAGTGGGGCTGTGTTGATACGGCGGGTTGTCAAGCGGAGTCTGAATTTCATGCGAACAAGTACGTGGTCCGAACCACATTTATTGCCTGTTTCAGCCCCTCTGTACTCTCGACAGCCATCGATGGAGGACATTTACCGGCATCGGTTTGTGAAAAAAGTCATTCTATTTTGCTGTATGACCATCGTTGGATTATTACATCAGGAAATGCTTCCTGGGATGATAGAACCGCGTATTGGTTATGCACAACCGGTTAAGTTCAGCGAAGCTTAGCAAGCAGTTTCTATTTGCACAGCGTTCACCAAGGGTGTATCTCCCGAGTATGTGATAGCCCTGGTCGTTCCTCATTCCGGGTTGTGCATTCCAGTCCCCAGCATTAATGAGAATGTCACGTATTGGAACATGATTCACCACTGTCTGTAGATTATCGTAGAATTCATCTCTGTCACTTTTCTCTGAGGGTAGGATTAGTGCGTAGTCAGTGATTATGGTCAGATGCATCAGGTGACCATTTAAGCGGGCAGTTGCTATTCGAGTTGATAGTGGCTTCCAGGAAAGGAGGGCTTTGTGTGCCTGACATTGAGAGCCATGGCGACTCCCTGATTACCCGAATTATCCTCTGGCCCACTGCGGTAAATCTAATATGAGGTGTCTACACAAGAGACTTTGATTTGTCGAAAGCCATATTCGGGTATTCAAAATTCTGACAAGCATGCTATGTTGATCTGATAGTCAAGTAGTGTGCGCGTCGTCAGCACTTTGCTGCCAACATCCCACTGTGTTCTGACATTTCAGCATCAAATGAATAGTGGCTGCCGTGGATGAAGTGACCCAGCTATCTTACTTGCCACTCTGGCCACTGGGTTAGCGCAGAGCGCGTCACCTACCGAGAAATCCGTAGTATGAGAAGCATTCACAGGAGCACAGTGGACGTACTTTTTAAATACCTTATGCATAGACTAACGAGCCTTCACTGCTGTGTTGACCAGATACGTTAGAATTTATTTGTCCACTTGCACCATGGTGGTGTCCGGCGCTACATATTAAAGCAGGAAGTGCAAGTGAACCTCTGAACCTCGTTGTATCACGTCCCACGCTCCCATGGCTGGAGCACGTGTTGCGCGTACCGCCAAATCCATTCCGACAATGTGAGCCGTTTGCGCCCCCGCGATCTGGATGGAAATATGCCTGGGAGGTCAAGCGGTGGAGTGACTACAATTCGTCTCCTCCGAACTTGAAGATCGTCAAGATACGATCTATCGCACGTGCGCGTAGGCGCAGTTACAGCCATCGTTGGATGCACTTCGGCGAAAGTACTCGCCATATTGTTCAGCTGCACTTGCAACTGCAGTCTTGAAATGCCGACAACTGATTGCCTAAATTCCTCCTCTGGCTGATTTGACTAAATGACCGCTTCTTCAGTCTTTAGAGATTCGATTTCGCATCCGACATTGTCGTCCTTCGGAACAATTAGTTTAATTTGAGACCGAAAATAAGCGAGTTGCCCGCGAATTCTTTGATATTCGGGACCACGGTGTAGGTGTGTGGGTATCTTAATCAGCGGTTATGGTATCTTGACATTCATAGCGAACTGAATAAGGCGCTACTACATTGAAGATTGTGATGTAGATTAAGTCGTTTGCCCTGATCTAACATTCGGATAAGAAGATACAATATTCGGCGGTGGTTTCTTGCCTAGCTTTTCTGGTGCGACTATCGCCAACCCATGTAAATCACTAGAAAGATTGGAAGGCTTGAACCCACGTGATCGATGGTTTTGGACTCCGATTTATGAGCACCGCTTTGGGACTGAATGCAAAGGTCGGAAGAAGGCGATGCAGTGGTTTCCAAGTTCTCCGGTGTCTATATAGAAGCCATTAGGGCAGCCAATCTTTCTGGCTCAGAGCTGACGATCGCCACCGTGGATGGATGGAGAGAGTTTAAACGGTGGACGCATAAGCAGAGGGCCACAAAGACAAAGATATCTGAACCAAAGGAAAGCTATTAGGCCTGCGCTGTCGCGGGATATTATGTATGGTAGCAGCGGTGTGAGTATGTTGTGATCTGACTGGAATTTGTGCGAACCTAGGGAAGGAATAATATCAGCCTACATCATAGGACCTAAAAAGGCGCTCCGTTGTTCTGATCAGTATGAAAGTCGCTCAAAGGCATGCGAAACCTAGTTTCTGCTCCGATTCACGAGGCTTGCATTATGTTACTGAGTGTGAAAGGGAACAGATGTCGGTTGGTCTCGCAACTGCCAGAAGGGGTCCAATTCCGAGGAATCGGTTTGGCTGGATGCAATTGTCGACGAAGAGTTGACTACAGTAGCATTAACCATGCAACCGGAATAAAATCACAACAAATTGATAAGCATCATAAGCAACCCGACACCAAGAGTCCAGAACATCAACTACTGTTCCAATACTGCATGTTGCTCACATTTGACTAACGCGGTTCCGAGTTCACTCGGAGTAACTACGCGTAAGGCCAGTTCCAATCTCCTGAGGGAGTGCGTAGAAAAAGAACAAGTCGGTACTAGCAACGCTTGGGTTACGTTTGCTTCCAAGAGGAGCCATCATGTGAAGGTAACATCACCCCCAAATGGATCGGAAACTGAGGGGCGTAGCGGAGCTTTTCTACTTGCAGTACTACTGGTTTCCTGTAGTGCTTCTTTGAGTACTTCAACCACGAATCGCGGAATGTCGAAAGATGTAAGGTAACAACTACCTGTACCGAGTGTACTGTGCTCCAATACTCCATAATCAAAGTCGACTTCAATAAGAGGTAAGCAGTTGGATGACCTAAACTAGTAAGACATTAATAGTAAACTAATTGGAGTTGTACTGCAAACTGTACACTTTGTGCGTATTAAGTGACACCCCAAAGTTGAGCTTTTCGGACAACCAAGGCTTCTGCCTGTTGGGTTGGACTCAACCACTGAAGTGGAATCAATACTACTATCGACGGATAGTCTCAGAAATAAACGCTCGTCTATCTGTAAGTTTCCAGAAATTGCATATGGCTAGTGTTGTCGAGTTAACCGCATCCTAGATGAATACTAGAATGTAAGTTCAACCAGAACCATACTTCTTCACGGGGTTCCTGAAACTGAAGCATGTGATGAGCATAAAATAATAACCTATGCGATACACTCTGTTTTTATGATGTGTTAGCGAAATCCGGGTCACTGCTGCGTACTACACCGAACTACAAAGGAAGTGGCCCGAGAATGTTGAAGATGGTCCTACAGTGAAAACATCCGGTACCACGGATGCTAAAATGCTGATACCTGTTCCGTTGCAGGCTAGCCTCTGATGTTCGGCTGAAGACAGTCAGTGAGATGCCAAATATAGTGGATATGTTACTCAAATACCAAACGCAATAAAATCTATACTAGAACAATGAACCATTAGTGTGTCTAATGAGCCCATTCAACGTGTATGAGGTGCTATTGACTACACACCTTACATTGTACGTAGAAGTTTGGACACGGGATTAACTACGCGGACAATGAATAAGACTTTGAACCCTTATTCAATACACACCCAAAAAAGGATTAGCATCCGATCACTCACTGGTTGGCAACATTTCACATATGGGTTGTACTACTTTGGAAATATTGCTTACAGCTGGGAAACTTTCAGGTATGTGCACTAAGATCTAAGGGCTCCTCAGTAAACATACCGAACTTCAACTACATCAGGTTACGAATACTTGGGTCCCAGTTTCTAGTGCCAAAAATTGGTTGCACAAAGTGGTGACTGTTGCTGAGCTTGTGATAGCCGGAATGTCACTCATATTGATCGACCACCCTAGAAGAGAAGGTGGAGATCTTCTGCCATAGCAGAAATAGAACATTGGGGAGTCACCCATTGAAACTCAGTGTACAGTATAGGCGCATGGAGTGCCGCAAAACTTCTTAAATATTCGTGTCTGTCACCCGTGGAATGCTATCACAGAATTGGTCGTCTTTGCACCGACACTAACAGTATTTAAAAGACGGTTGGACGACACACTCATCTACGTACACTTTGTCACGTAGCACTACGTCTCCATCCTACACGTGGAGTTTACCGTGGAATTATTTGATGTTAACTGCGGATGCTGTGCTCTCGAGACTCCTCAAGGAAGGGCGACCAAGGACGTCAGGGCCTCTTTCATCTGCCCTATGACCTTAGACTGAAAGATCTAAGAATATACTACAGTCGACATGGTAGTTTGCGAGGGATCCCATAATGGTTTACAAAATTCTGAAAAACCCAAACCACATTTGCCGTCCGCGGCTGTAACTAAACCACAACACTACCCGACATGGATGCCGTAGAGATTTCCTTTCCCTCAGCGTGGGAAAATCGTGGAACGCTCTTCCTGATTATGCCGTCTCTGATCCCAATCTGGAGATATTTATAAAGAGGGTTGACATTGCGTTGTCTTATTTGCATTTCATTTTATGCCTTGTTGGCCAGGGGCTACAAAACGCAATCAAACGCATCTTACCAAACTCCCAACCAATGGATTTGTGGATCTATATTTTAATACGCGAACGGCTCTTCTATTCTACATAAGTCTCTGATGAGTCCACCAAGACGCTTTTCACTTAATAATGCACTTCACTTTTCGTAATAATTTCAATCCTACGGGACTTGCTAATAATTGCTTTTACATGCAATGCACCATTGTTCCATTGTTCCATCTGCAAAATCTAGCGATTCATGCATTATGCGTTTGCTTGATTTGTTTTAGTATCTTCCATAATACTAAAATTGATTGTTAGCTAATACTTCCATGACAGTGAACGACTGGTTGTCCCCAATCAGGCTTGCGCAAACGAAACGTACCAATGTTAAAGTAATGAGCCTAACTTGTTCCTCATCTATCATTTGTGTACCAATCATGAAACGCCTTAGTTTCTTTGTCGAAAGCTGAGTACAAGAATAAACCCTCCTTTGATGTCAATTATATATTAACATACTTCCCAAATTTCTGGAAAGTAAAGCCTGAATATACTTCGCACCGTAGATTCAAACGTTTACATTGCTCTAATGGTTTTTAATGCCTAATGTCTGGTCAAATCTTGACAGAATTAATTAACACAAGTATAAAACATGAATTTCTGAGAGGAATCATTTGAAACATTTTATTTGTTTAGTTAACTGTTGTTGTTTAAAACATTAATTTTATTCTCTTAACGCGCCTCGTAAATGTATTGCCTCAAGGCAATGAAATTGGATGATTTTCCGGGACCGTTTGCTCGCACATTGGAGGGATTTTTTGATCTTTTGTGAGGTTATGCTCTGTAATATAGAAAAAGCGTAAATCTACAAACTGTGTATTGCAATTTATATGTAATTATTTTTAACGCTGTAAGAACGGATTGCGAAACATATGTGTATAGGGTGTTTTATTAATCATGTCCGAAGCCAAGAGCGGCTGCACTCAGTTACTGACGTACCACGGTACGCTGAATTACTAACTGTCCAATAGCGCAAATTGCTTTGCCAGCAGTGGTGAGATGGACAAAGAGACGGGACATGTTTCTACAATCACAGGGCTCACTGAGCAGTTCAGCTGTAAATAAAGCAAGGTAATGAATAAATGTATATTCACCATTGTACACGAGAAATACCATCGAAGGTCTGATCAATTTGTACAACTAGCAATTGTCTCGCCATGTGGGCATTAGTTATATTATTAGCTAAATTTATGTACTGTCTAATGGTGCCAGCAGTGCGTTGGGGCGGACCGAAATCAATGATCATTGTCAAGTTAAGCAGCAGCAAATTGGGTGTTGCCCGCCTGAAATCATTGCACTCCATGACGCGTTTCGAGGTTAATTCCTGTCATCAGATAGAGATAGCAGGCATCGAACCCGGGACCATTGGGATGTTCGTTGTGGCCGCTACCCCTAAGCCACCGGGTCACGACGGCCAAAGCTTGGCACAACGGTTAGCTTTATGAATAACTGATTATGGTCTAACGGCAGTTGGCTTATTCAGCTTGCGTTACTAAGGCGACAATAAGCATCAGAGACCAATACGTTTGTTCCTGTGTCGGCCATATAACACGTAGTTTCCATACCGCAGGTAGGTATAGCAGACCAAGCAAGTCCACTCATTTATACAGGCTTTTCATGTTAATCCTTTGAAACAGTGCAGAAGTAAACGAGTTTCTCACGCTGTGTAGTGATATTGTAAGTTCGTAAGTGCACCTACTATAATATGAGCCTTCCTTTTTCCATTTTCTGATTAATTTGACCGCTAGAGTTGGTAGAACAATTGTCCACGGCCAAAAGCGACGATAAGGATTGTGGATTCAGTATAATTACACACATCTAAATTAGATCTACATAAATGGGTCTATTTCTTTCATTCAATTTAGTGCTTACGTCTTTTAGAGACTGTTTGACACAAACTAACGAGTGAGAAAAAAGCTAATGTTATCAAGAATAAAAATCCGGAAGTCCGAACTCCTTAGGTTACATCACAATGTTGCCCATCATATTACTTAAGTCTAGGTCCTTCATTTCTTGACGTCACCGATAAGTTTTTAACCCATATATATATATATATATAATGCGCAAATTATTACAACCATTTTCGTTATGGTGTGGCTCATAATTAATCAGCTACTTGTATTTAATACGTCTGACAATATATAATGCATAGTTGATCAAGGTTACCCTATTTTTAGTGGCATATATATTAATCGACTAAATTTGTGGTCAGATAGATCAGGCGGCTGCCTTCTGAGCAGGAACGCAATTAAAATGTCGCTATTCATATTTGTCTGGGTGGTGTCAGCCCATTGGCTTATCATGCTTCGATATGTATTGAAGCGCGGCAAAAATGTTGACGCGGAACCAACTGTAGCTTTCGGAGACAACAGATGATCGATCCAGTAACCGATTGCTCAGGTAGTTACATTAGTGGGGAATATCAGTTTTTGCACAGTCGTGGCTGTCTCCGTAATATGGCGCTTTATTAGTTGCAAATGTTTAGGGGCTAAGAGAAAAATGCAAAATATAAAAGCCATATTTTCACAGAACTAGATTATTTACCCTTAAATCCTCTAAAACCGTCAGTACTTTCATCCCTTAACTACTACCAACACCCTTGCATACGATTCAGCAACAATGCAAACAAATTCGCAATAATTAGTAATTCGGAAAACTGCCTTCAAATTCGCTTTCCTCTGGGTTTTATTAAAATCTGTTTGGAAAACTGGATGTGGTGATTTTGCACTTGGTTTGTGCGTACAATTTTCACATTCGCTGTAGCTGCAATAGGGCACCAGATTTCAGTAACTTGGTTGGGATCTCTGTTGAAGCCTAGACTCTTTTCATTGATGCCAACTTTAAACAGAATTCTCATATGTATCTGAAATAAACTGATTGCTAGCAATTCTAGGAGCATAGAATCAACTGACGACTGATCACCATTATGGCATCGCACCTGGTCATTACGTTGCTTGTGGATACTGTAGTATTTTACATCCAACATTTTAGCCATGCGTCTTTTAATATTGATAAAACAAATGCGGATGAAAGAAGCGGGTTAAAGTCTTGGTGTTTCCAACCTACACTGCTACAACGGTTTCCAAGCCCAGTATGCTATACCACAATTTTCAAGAAGGACACAGTGCAACTGATGTATCTTCGGTGGTAAACTAAACAAATATGCGATACCGAAGGAGGCAGTTGCGAACACATCGATCAAGTTCAGTACATACGGCAGAGACACCTGTGGCAGCAGAGCGTTTCAAAGTTGCAGCAAAGTTCCCAGCTAGGCCCATATTGCATGGATATCAAAAGCGGTTAAATGCTAACGCCACAGACGTTTCTACGGTTAGTGGGTGATATCTGCAACAGAGTCGTGTGTACCGTTGCTCATTAAAACAACTAAAGTTACACATTCCCGTCTGGACAATTTCTGAAAGCAAGTAAAATATAGGCAGTATTTCCACTCTCCATCAGAAATATCTGCACTTAGTTTGAATAATAATCCAAAAAACAAGTACATTCGACACTTGCAGAACTGGCCTGCAGTAATGCATGTGTATATATTACTGAGGCTCATTTTCCTCAAATGAGCAGTCTACTTAAACGGAATGTGTAACAGTTTTGCTTAGAACTCAAAGTTAGTATATCGTATGTCTACAATTAAGTTAGGCCGCCACTGCCAGCATCAGGTTATGTCTTATATTTCTAACACAAAGAGGGCAGATAATATTTCAAAAATCCCTTACTTTCCTGTGAATAAACTATCACAAGTTGGTAATATATTTATTGCGGCATCATATACTTGGCGGTTTTCTGCTGTCGTACGTAGAAATAGACCATTGGCAGAAAGCCCAGACGTTACACTCTTAATTGTGAATACGATGAATATGACATTGAACCAGTCGTCAAGTATCTATCGAACAAAAGATTAGTCGCCAGTCAATCACTGGTCGGCGAAATTTCAAGTACACTTTGTACAACCTCAGACACACTGCTAAACTCTAAGAAACTCGCGTTCATGAACTTTAACATCCAAGAGCTCCTCAGTAAACTTACCGAACTTCAAATACGTCTGGTCGCGAATACTTGGAACCCAATTTCCATTAACAGAATAGCGTTACAAGAAGAGGTTGCTGATGCTGAAGTTGAGATAACAAGAATGTCACTCATCCGGAAGGACCGTCGCAGCAGAGGAGATGGGCTCTTTCTCTACTATCGTAGTAATTATCAGCGTGCAATAGCTTATGTTTCGAAAATTTATGTTATCCACTCACCCTGGTGCCGCCTCCGACTACAACCTAACGACGCATGTCTCGTAGCTGCCATTTATAACCCCCAACATCCACTCTGGAATAGCATTCCCACTTGATACGTGCCTTGGACATGAGGAAATGACTAAGTATCGCCATAGTCTTATCATCGATTATTTCAATGCATATCATCTGGAGGTATCGACATCTCCAAATGAACAGTTCAAAACAGGTTAGCATGAACTTGTCGCAAATCTGCCCGTGTACATTCATGTCACCTCGTCCATTAGGTTCAGGACAGCAAACAAAGTGTCCGTATTTGACCTTGTGCTCCCGAATGAAGAGCTCATGATCAACAAGTTATTGTTGGCGAGTCCATTAGGTCTTACTGACCATATAGTAATAGCATGTAAGCATGTTTGTTTTACAGAGCATTCAACTGCACATAAGGAATTACATCATACAACCAGACGCTACTAAATCGTGAAAGAATTCGTCGAGACATCCGTCGAGGAGCTCTCAAACAATAATCCCATTGGTAACAGTCGGCCAGTGTTCGTTGAAGTACTGAGTGACATACTCAGCGGAGCGTCAGAGAGTAAGCCAATTCGTTCCACTAAGGTGCTGTCAGTTCTAACAAGCAGGGCTAAAATATGTATTGCTAAATGGGATGCGGCATGGCGTGTCTACAAGGCTAACCCTGAATCAGAATTGGACTAATTTTCTTGACCCATCGCAGCCATTGTATTCCACGTGTCATTGAGAACAAAGTGTTGTATATTTCTTTGTATAAGCCGACATTATGACTTCGTAACGTCAAATTTCTCCAAAATGGTAAGTCCGTATATTAGCCGCCACTAAAATAGCAGCAACAAAGAAAACGAAATTGGAGGGTTTCGCTGTGGCTCTCGCCCATCCCTGCACTTCAAGACCGACGGTTTTGTCCTGGTTTAGACTCACCTGGTACAGATATCCGAACTGGGAGTGAAACTCCGCACATAGTGCTTGGCGGCTATTGCCATGATCACTAAGCAATTGAGGTTCGCGAGCTCCGCCAAATTCTTTCTTACCATTGTTACTTCATCACTGCCTGCTCACATTTGAGTTTGCCCAAGCGCAAGCTGCTCTACTATTGGTCATTTCTGGCGAGCTACTCTGTTATGATTGTAGTTACTGTGACTTGGAGCCGTCACAACAAAGATTTTAACCACACTGAATGCCGTATTGATTAGACCCCAAGCCACCCGATATAGACAAGACGGTGAATGCATACGTCAGACACCACATCGTGTAGTCGGGGCTTTATGCATCCGAACGGCAGTGGAGCAGCGTGTGAGAGGGCAGTTCATGATCAGCGGTGGGGGACAATGTTGCAATTTTAATGCACCAGATTGACTAGCATAGCATAATGCATAAGAACTGTCATTCGCTAACCATAATAGCGCTAACTCAATGTCACACGATCCAGCTGAGAAGGAATGTGCCCACATTTCATGTGATTTGCCAAAGCCTTGGAAACATGAAAAAGTATATAGACAGAAGCGAGGTGCTGCTAGCTTTAAATTGAAAGTTATAGCGTTTAGCGAACTATCGAATAATTACGTGGCTGCACTCCATTTTATAGTGAACGAAAAGCTATTGAGAGAATGACGAAAGGAAAAGTCAGAATTGTTACTAATGCCTGTGTGCAAGAGAGCAACACGCGGTAGAATAACCATGTTGCCTGCAGTGGAAGAAGAGTTAGTGTTTTGGGTTTTGTAGTCACGGCACAGGGCGTTAATGCTTACTCGAACGAACATTCGGATCAGGATGCTCACAATGGTAAAAAGTTCGGAACTCCAGCCATCAAAACCGGTGAATTTATTTGCTTTCTCCGGATGGTGCAATGGTTTTATGAACGGATTCGACATGTGTCTAGGGACCCGCAGAAAACTAGTCCAGAAACTGCTAAAGGAAATGAACATTAGAGTTGCATCTTTGCAATGGTTCGTGATTCAGCTGAGAAAGCAATACCACTTTGAACCATCCAAAATAGAAAGTATGGAAGAGACGCCCGTGAGCTCTAACATGCCTACAAAACGCACGGTGGAGCAGAAAGGTGCTAACGCAGCTTTTGTAAAGACGCCAAAACACGAGAAAACACGGTTTACAATTGTTTCAGTTTGTATGACGGATGGTCCTCGTCTATCAATTTTCATTACTTTTAAGCCATTTAAAGATAGGCTTCGGGCCAGGTGGATTGAATGGATGGCATCGTCTGATTTAGCGTTGACGAGGTGTGGCAATATGAAAATTGTTGACATTGTTACAATTACAGAGTGAGTGAAAGAACCGTGGCTGCATGTTCTAGCAGAAATTATCGTAAGATCATTCAAAATTTGCTGCATCAGCGATGCTATGGACGGAAGTGAGGAGGATGTCATTTTTGAGGAATACGACAAAATCTAGGGCAGTATACTTGAAGATGAGCATATTCATCTTGACGTCTTAATGACAGACGACCAGTACCAGCAACTGTTTGGAGATTCTGAGTCTGATTCTAGTTACCAAGGATTCAAATAATTTTACTAACATTGTGCAGCGTTTGGATATGTGAGCCTAAGAAACCTACACGTACGTGTCGTTCTGTCATGTCATTTCCCAATGTTATTGTGTGTGGTGGTGTTCGATTGCGTATAATCAGAATGTTTCTGTTACTGCCACCCGTCGCGAAAGTCATAGGAGCAATATACCGAGACTGTTCAGCACAAACGTAATGTGTCCACCTATAGGCACTTCAAATCCCCTCCCGAGATGCCGTCTGTCACTAGCGAGTGATGCTAAGGTAAGATAGGGGCATAGGTGTGCAGTGGATTACTGGGTGGATTTTGCATGGGATTTTTGCCAATTGCGCATAACGTTTGCTTAAGCCGACCCCTACTACAGACATGGAAATTTGTCCAAAATTCCTCGACTTATACATCGTTATATACGGTAACTAATCAACTGTGCCTAGCGAAAATGTTTCTGGCAAACAACGACCTACTGTATGGGAATGTCAAAAGTCTTCATCAAGAAAAGCAGCATCAAGCAACTTTTCACAACAGGCGGTAGAGCGCAAATCACCGACGAGGCAGCCAATGCCCTGCAGCTAAATCACACCCGCAATTTTCGATTTCGCAGCCTCTACCTGTCACACACCGTCAAACACATCATCGTCTCCAGGGTTACACGAGTACTTTTCAACCCCGCAAATGTGCTAAGGAAATTGCTCTCCATGCGCGATTATATCTCTCCGGGAGCCGAAAACATTCACCTGAAAGCACTAGAGGCTGCCTCACCAGTTGAGCCGAACCCCTCTCACAGTGTTTCCATAGATGCTTCGTGATAAGTATTGCTGCATTATTCCTGTTTCGTAGTTAGCACGTAGTTCCCAACTGGGTGTGAGAAGTCACAGCCGGTGAACCACACGGAATTGTATCCTGACACATGGATCGAAAGCGAAAAGCGTAAACGTTAAAACAAGACAATCAGAACAAGAATAAAATCCAGTTAGTAGCAGCCAGCGTGGATAAGGTGTCAGAGCAATCTCGTGGGAGTGTGTGGTTGTTTGAAGAGCGTCAAGACCTGCGGCCGTAATATACCATCCCGTGGCAGATGAAATCACATTTGTAAAACGTAACTTTCTATCGGTTTGGGTGAATGTTATGGTTTCCGAATAGCGATCGGCTGATCGGATTCATCTTTTTGTAATTTTCCGTATCCTCACCCTATTCTGGGACGACTCCTTCCTCCTCAATGTATGGTGCGACCGAGGTGCGGGAACACATGAAATCCCTGTGCCTGCGTACTGTTTCTCCACTTTGCAATTGTATGTTGGTCTAAGTTTTTAACTCGTAAGCACGCTTCCTGGCTTCCATAACTGCTTGTGCAGGAGTTTCGTGTAATCCTCTCCTTTTGCTACCAAGGCCTGATTTTTACCTGATGCGTGCTCACGCTGATGCATGTACTGTTGTTGGCAACTCCTGGCCTGACGGGTGTCTGGGAAGGTAGTTCTGATCTGTACGTGGCCGAAGCCCAACACAGCATCCCCCGGGTTTTTCTGATGGACTCCAGCGGTGTAGTGCGATACGTGAATAGGAATTGATAAAGTTTAGTCCGCAAAAAGCCGTGACGTTGCTTCAGAAGACCGACCTAAACGGTTAACACCGCTCTTTCTTCTAGATGGTATGGTGCAGAGGTTACGTGGTTGATGCCATTACCTTGCAAAAATTGTTTGAACGCTGTACTGGTGAACTGCGGACCGTTATCTGTAACCAACATTTTCGGTATACCCCGTATAAATAGACTAAAACGTAACTTATTGATTATAGTTTCCGTGGTAGCGTTAACGATGAGATGTACATATATCCACTTGGAGTACGCATCCACCAAGAGTAGTAACATTGTCTCTTCTATCCGACCGAAATAACCAGCGCGGACATGATTACATGGACAGCCGGGTAGCTTCCAACGGTGAATGGGATCGGTTGGTTTGCCTTCTGGTATTTCTTGCTTGTAGTAAAAGTATCCAAAAAGCGCTTCGTTATCTCTATCGATCGCGGCCACCAACAGTATGATATGGCCAAAACTTTCATGGGACGATCCCCGGATTAACATGGTGTAACTCACTCAGTACAGCTGATTTGAGCCCCGATGGAATAACGATAAGGGATCCACGCAAGACGCATCCTTTGTGTAAGCTAAAAGTCGTCTGTAAAACGAACGGACGAATGTCGTCAGAGGATCATGGCCCCTAAACCCGCAGCTCCATAGGTTTCACTTTCGATTTTACCGGATCGCAAGCTGTACCTTTCCTGTACCTTTCACATTTACCGACGGATTGCAAGATGTGAAATTGTTGGTCGGTTCATCAGGTCACTTAGATTCCATCAGAATCCAACATAAACTCACTTCCAATTTATCCGTGTTACTACAAAGCAACACTTTCTTACCATCACTTGGCTTTTTCATTTTGGACCGCAGTCTCATCTAACTTTTTCCCTTCACACCAGTTGATTGTCATGTCTGGTCAGTTTTGCCTATTTTTCACCTCATCATCGTTTCTGTGTTGCTGTATCTCCACTTTGCCTATTATGCGAGCTAAATTTAGCAATCATGGACTTAAGACTGTAAAAACGACTACGACTATCAAAGCGTGAGCAGCAAAGTTGCACTTTACACTGATTAACAGGTGAAAATCCGTTCTTTCGGATTAGTTGTCTGACGCGCCTACTTAAATTGACTTCCTTAAAACTGAATTATAAAACCGAAAGAATGAACTTGTCTCCATTGCTGGAACTTTGACAAAGATGATGTCGCTAGCCCAGCTGTCGGATTTCTGCAAATCCGATAGTCCCACTGAATCTCACTGAGCTGTTGTCCTATCCAGACACAAAAATGGGTCTCGCCAAAACATTGACGACTACCGTCCAATCATCCACACGCCAATCGAGTCAACAGTGATGAGGAGGATAGTAAACGAACAAAGTAATGAATTTCTGCTGTCGCGCAGCTTAATTAATAGAACCCAACATGGCACTTTACCGGACAAGTCCTGTCAAAGATGTGAATTCGATTTTCTAGATCATGTAAAAAATGAAATTGTTTCCGGTCATGCACTTGTCTTTATATTCCTTGACACGAAGAAGGCTTTTGATCGAATCCCGCACGCTGGCCTATTGACTAAACTTCAGTCACTCGGTGTATCACATCAGTTGCTGTCATGGTTTTCATCCTCTTTGAGATGGCGTACACAGATGGTACGGCTGACTAGAACGGAATCACAGTATATGCTCGTCAACAGTGGCGTTTGCCAAGGCAGTATTTTAGACCCACTACTATCCCTTTTATACGTTAACGACATATTTGATTGCATCATACACGGAAGGCCATTACTATTTGCTGATGACATTAAAGTTATTTTAACTCTATATGCGGATGGAACAGAAATTGCCTTGCACCATGTTCAGTGTGATCTTTCTGCGTTAGATCGGTGGTGCGATCACTGGAAGATCGAATTCTCACCAGATAAGTGCAACGTCATCTCCTATCGTTTTAGTCTTCCGTCCGATGCATTGAGAGTAAACGGGTCACCACTTTCCAATTGCCTCGCAGTACGTGACCTAGAAGTACACTACTCCAGTTCACTGAACTTCGCTGAACACGCGGGATACAGTATTGCCAAGGCCAGATCAGTCACCGGCTACATCTATAAGTCGATGTTACTTAAGAAATCCAGACATGTTCTGTACAAGTGCTGTGCTCGACCTATCCTAGAATACTGCTCCTTAGTATTAAGTAACTCGCGGAAAAGTAAGAGAATAGCAATTGAGACAGTGCAAGGTGCCTTCACTAAGCGAGTACTGGAATCATCTACAGTAAACTATGGTGGTAGATGCAAACGGCTCCAGCTTGACCCATTGTGGCTCCGTATGCTCCAACACAACTTGCTATTCCTCTTCCAGATACTGCACAACTCAAATGCGAATACCGAGATTTGTGTACAACAGAATGCGGATAAGCGCTACCCGTTACGGACTAGACCCTATTGGATCATCTTACCGAAAACTCGTATGAGCATACGCTCTAGTTAGTATTTTAAAGATATGCGTTCACATGGAATAGGCTGCCATTAGATATTAGATCGATACCAACGGCTGTAGCATCCCGCTCTAATTTACACTAATTTATCGATTCAATCCCTATTGCAGAATTACCATTCCTAGACCAGTCTGAAGATGCGATATGGGAACAAGGTGCAGATCGATACTAATTTGAAATGTGGAATGTAGCTAACCGAGTAAGCCGCCGTCATTATCGGAAGCCCAAATCAGCGCATCCGGTCTCGCCTGATGCCCACGTACCATTTACGCACTACAACGCCACTAGCTTTACACTGTCAATGTGCGTCCGCCCACAACACCTGCATTCCATCCTTACACTGTATTAGACATTTTCTATTAGCAAGCCAAGATGACTGAACCACCCAACACGACGCTGCGCTTTAGCCTCTTATGTCCTATCAATCACGTAACCATCTATTGACTCCGACCGCTTTGGATCTTTGCTGTATAGGGGTATCTAGCCACACCTATTGCGTTTATCCCTCAGCCTTTAATCCATCACTTTTTCAAACAAGCAAGGTTGACTGCATTACACTGCGCGACCAAGAGTGTTCGTGTTCACGTATCCGCTTGCTTGCTTCAACCCATTTGATTTGTTACCGTAGACGGAAGTTCACCGCCATTACCTGCTTTCCATCCTTATATTTGCATTAGCTGTCCTCTCTTAGAAAGATAGGGCGATTGGTTCACTCTACAAATATCATTTATGGCAACGCAGGTACTCAGTACATAAGGTTACAACGGGTAATTCTTTCTTGCATGATATTCACTTTTTCGCATTTCCATCTAGCTGTCTGTTCGGTTGCCCGTTGTCCCCTGCGCTTCTTTCCGAGTGTTTCTGACATGTTGGCTAGCACCTGTGCTACCTTGCAATGACATCGATGGTCCTTAATCAGCGATACCGATCCCCACTCTCATGACGTACACCGCTCTCTCATGTGGATGCGGACAGGAATTCAACACGACCCAAGAAATTCTGATGCCATATTTCACAAGAAGCGAAATAAATAATGGACGACAAGTGACTGTGGATAGCGCCGCAAGCAATCTGTTTCGAGGTCAAATCAATCCAACTGACCGAACCACAATTTGAGACACTGGTTCGACATTTAATTGCGATAAATATCAACCTCATCATTCGCGTCCATCAACTTCTTCGAATTGTCAAAACAACTTGCAAATGCAAGGGCTGAACCCTTCTAAGGCCTCTACGCCTGATTTAATTCGCCAGAAACTGCTGCATGATTTGGCTACGGAACTAAGTGAACCGATCTCTATTGTGTTTCAGAAATCACTTAACAGCTGTGCATTACCTACCGAATGTAAGGAAGCTGTCATCTCTCCCATCTTCAAAAATATGGACAGGAGTCTGCCTGCAAATTACAGGCCACCTAGTCTAACGAATGTATTATTCAAACTTCACCAGAAACGGGTGAGTAATTCATTGCAGCGTCACCTGAGTAGATTTCATCTACTTAGGAATGAACAACACGGATTCCAGGAGAGATTTCCGTATCCGACGAATCTATTGGTGGATCGCGAAAGTTGGGCGAATGTAGTGGATAACGTCCATGCAATGGTGGGGTATTTCGTCGAATTTCGAAGGCATTTGAGAAGGTACCTTACTTGAGGCTGGCGCAAACCTGACCTACTACGGCGTATCTGGCCGCACCTATAGTTGGGTGCCTGCCCACTTGGATAGTAGAGAACAGTGTGTACGAGTAGACCGTGGCCTATCATTTAGACAGTCTGTCCTCAGTGGCGTGCCGCAGAGCTCGGTTCTTGGACCACTGCTGTGCTCTATTTCTGTCACTGACCTACCCGCGGAGCTTGAGATACCATTGCTGCTATCTGCTGATGGGCTGAAGCTTTGGAACTTTTTCTTTGTTCTTGCGGGTTCTGAAGTTATTCAATGAGCCTTGAATAAACAATGGGACTGGTCTCCCTCATGTTTACTGAACATAAATCAGGCAAAGGGCTCCTTTCTTCGAATTGGAAGATGTTCTCCTGTGAAGTACTTCATCAGTGGGAACGAACTCACCCGTGTATCTTGCCAGGTTGACCTAGGTGTTGTACAATCTTCGTCTTTATACTCCGACGACAACTGGAAGAAGGCCGCAAGCAGAGGCTTCCGTATGTTGTCGTTAATACGACGTTCTTACGGAGTCCTGACGGTCGACATCATAACGAGGCTGTTCTCGGCTTTCGTTCGGTCTCATCTGGAATACTGCAAACAGGCTTGCCCGCCCTGCCTCGTCCGGGATAAAATGGAGCTAGATGTTTTACGGGTGGACACTAGGTTGGTGGAGGGATTAGGTGGACAGACGTACCCCGATCATCTACTTACTTCGGGAATGCATCCAATGCACTATCGAAGGCTTAAAGAAGCCTTAATCCTAACCTACCGCATCTTAACGGGGGAGGTTGTTCCAGATTTATCTTGGCTATTCACTCCCTCTGGATTGTCTGTCTTACGTGGTTATTCTATGAAGCTGGACAAACCGTAGTCCGATCGGATTAAGGCGGAAATCCGGCTGTCAAGTCGAGTCATCAAACGCTGGAACATGCTTCTGGAAATTGTTGTCAGGAATCAACGTATAAGGTGTTTGGGCCGTAACTGGACGATTTTATGTGGCTACACGAAACCTTTCCATTTTCCTGAGCAATTCTTCTCATCTTCCTATTGCTATGCATTTTGCTCTACCTTTCTTTATGCACTGGTATAGTTTCTTATTTCAAGTGCTCTTCCATATTCTGTACCTTCGATTTAGTTTCCTATCCTTTGCTTACTTCACGTGACTGCCACAGCAGGGACCGCTAGAGCAGGAAGCGTGGGTATTAACTGGTTGGCCACTGTGCGATAGGGTGTTCCGTTTTAGATCCATCAAGAACTCTGAGCAGTTCACCAATTCCTGGTTCAACGATCCACTCTCGATGGAACACTCACGGGATCCTCCTATCGTTCTAGTACCACTTGAACTTGAACTTGCGATATCAACATGTAAACAGTTTTCACAACCAAACCTCATGTTCTGGATCTCAAGAATCTCATCACTTACATTTGCCAATATTAACATTTTATCACACAACAATGTTCGCATATCTGTTTGGACAGAACTGATAATGCCTTTTTTGGTGTGTCTCGTGTAACATTGAAAATATACCTTTTATTTACTTATAAAAGAGACATGAATCAATTTTGCTTAGTTTGTGTACACTTTGCTAGCGAAGCATTTGAACCGCTCATTGTGACAAGTGCATTTCAAAACTTTTAAAAACGTGTTTTAAAGTCCTCCGAGAATAGAACATCTATGCGCAGTGATTACAATCTTTAAGCTACCGAAGGGATGTTCCCCTACTCGAAATAAATACCAAATGCAATTTCAGGGCCTCAGCTTTTCCACTTGCCACCTCTGGTGTCAGTTGCCCAGTTCAATTTGTCCGCACGCGCTGTTAATCTGGTGTGATCGACCAAACCACGCACACACTGCCCGGGACCACGCTAAGCTTAGTACATGCCTAGCCTCGCTAATTCCGAGTTGTCCATCTGGTCTGTGCGATCCTGTTCAGCTTCTGTGTGCGATGTTTGAAATATTCTCTTACTTTTCCGCTTCTACCCGATCCGCCCGATCACTTGGCCAGTCGATTCTGCATACCGTGTCGTCAGCCTACGTCCTTTCGTACGTCCTTTGGGTGCGTTGTCCACCCGATGTTGTCCTGGTCAGTTAGGTTGTAGTCTGATTGCGATGGCCAAAAGAAATTCTAACAAATCCCTAAACTCATAGTTAATTAAAAAGTGAGCCATAGCAGTCGCCAAAACATTGTGTGGCTTTACCGCAACCCGGATGGTAAGTCTTGATACATGAGGATCAACCACTGTCCACTGCACGGGCAGCAAGCTGCAAGTCAGTGGAGGCAGGGTAAGACTATATGGAAGTTAGATTTCCATCTATCATGTTCATAGGTCTTTCCTCATTGCTCCTTGACATAAACTGTTGACTAGGGATGCACTCCACCTTCATTTTAGTGTTAGGTTCCCTGGAGGACCTCGTGGGAATGCACACTACTGACGAGACCTCAGATAGTAGAACGATTTGCAGAATACCTTCTGAATTGCTAGTTGACCCGACTGGCTTGTGAGCTAATTACAATGCACTAACTAAACCTTATCTAACTCCGATTCATATGTGCTAGGGAGGAAGTTGTTGTTCGTCGGCGCTACATCGAATATCTATCGTCGTGCCTCTTTCGCCAGTGAGTGAGTGACCATTGACGGCATTTCCTTGTACGCCGCCCACTTATGCGCAATGATATCTTTTAACAGCTACCGTCACAACTTGACGAACTCAACATCGGCCCTCATAGAAGGGCCTTGCTCCCTGCAAAACCTCGGCTTATCGGTGGATGGTTGACAGTGAACCATACAAGGGCGTTACGATCAACGCGTACCTGACAACTGGTAGTACGTACCTTTGTAATATCCACCGTGTGAACGTAAAACACAAGCTAAGCTCACCTCCTGGTAACATAATAGCGTCGAAATCGTGCCAAAGAAAAAAGTACTGAAAACGTATCCACTTTTGTCAGGGCATGTTGATACCAAGGTCCCAAGTGTCAACGTGAGAATATGGAAGAAACAGGGGATTCGGTTAGGGTTACATTATGTGTATGGTTTTTTTGTAACTAAGTGCGTTATCGTTTACAAATATATGTTCTCTTCCCATCACTACCTTTGAAGTTATGATAGTGCCCTTAGTGCAGCTACTCACTTGGGCTGTTGGCAAAGCGAATTAGTGAGGACCTACGAAGCGGGATATGTCGGCGATAGCGAAGGCAGCGTCTCGTTTACATTGTGTTGACGTCGACGCCCACAAAGAGTCCATTGAAAGATAGAAATGAGCACATCGGTTTGCCCAAAATGGACGTGTTATGTCCGTGTTAAACATATTTTTGGCTCAAGCTAATTAGACAAGCATGGAATTAGACAGACTGAGCTAACAGAGTTTTGCTGTGACAGCGTAATAGCTGCAGTAATGTAGACGGTCCACCACACAATTTGGATTCCTGTCTGAATTGCAGACCGTTCGCACGCCATCCCCCTCACTTCCAAATTTGCAGCGAACTATGTGAAGATATCGACTTTTCTTCTCAAAAAAATGCAATTATAGGTAAAGATAATAACATGGGCACCCAAAACCAATGGTGACATTGGTTGAATCACATGGACATTACACTCAATGCCATGGTCGAGAGTTAAGGTCGATTTGCTCAGATTTCGATCACAACAAAATGGCGCACACACGTCACATACACGCATGCGCAAATGTTGAACTCGTCATGCAGATTCATTTGCGGGTCGCGCTCCACAGCCGACTCATCCATAAGCAGTGCAAATGTTGCTCGCGTCGATCAACTGAAAATTCAAACAACACTCTACCAATCAGCGTTGGAGCCGACAACATCATTTCCGTAATGCGCACATGACCAGGAAATGTTTGACTGGTAATTCAGGCGAGGTGAAATGTGAAACAATGAACATCCCTTTCCGAACTTTTTGGAAAAAGGATTCACAACCATTTGTCAACCAAGATCCCCTCTTAAAGCTTTCCATTTATTGTCGCTCCCCACCCTTGCTCACCACAATTTCAGCAATCCATAACACCAAACAGAGATAAATCAGTGAATTCCGGTGATCATAATAGCATCTTATGTTGTGATGACCAAGTTGTTAAGGTTGATATCACTGATATTTTCTATACAAACCTCATTGTTGAGGTTTCACAACCTCAAGATAGAATTCATTGTACAGCGACATCAAACCGCTTATCTCTAGGTAGAGCAATGTCCTCGTTAATATTTAATGTTGCATGCAAATATCGTTGGCATTTAAATATAAAATGTGATGAATTAACAAGAATTTTAACTTCTTAACAATATTTTGGTCGAAATATTAATGCGAGCCTTGAGACTGATGTCCTTATGCAAGCTTGTTTATGTGTGGCCTAAGATATGACAGCGCGCTACGAATATCATCACTTGCTGTTGTTGCAGTGGTCTGAGTCGATGAGTACCTTAATTTGACGCAGTTGAACAAACGGTAGATATCTCGCATGTATGCCGGACAATGCGGGTTCAGTAATCGAATCCGAGAGGTCCGTCTACCATTGGCCGTCTGGCTCGCTCGTCTTCGCACGCCGTAAGTCGTTCTTATTCCAATCCACATTGTTGTCCCGGTATTGTCTCAAGGACACTCGATTTCTGCTGAATGTTTTCACTCCAACCTTAAGTTCGTATGACTTTGCACCGACCTTCGCATTCACCACACCTTTCTGTGCACAGAAACTATTGAGACAATCAATTAGGTTACCATGGTCTTGATTTTGACACTTAGATTTTTGTGTCAATGTTGACCTATCGCAATTTACGTCTTCTCACTGCTCTGACGAAATGCCTGAAGAGGTCCACTGTTTTAGCTTAACTTCCGTTCATTCATTTGCAATAGGGCACGCGTTTGAACAAACATTGGTGATCCATTCCTAGCGCAGCCGATGGGATTCATCTTGGACTTCTCTGAAACCGTCTTGCAGAACTCAGTACTTCAGTGACAGCCAAACTCAGCTGGACGAAAATCACAACATGTTTGACAATCCAAGCACTACGATACAAGTTGCACGTTCAGGCCTATAATTAACGCAACTTTTGAGTCGATAAGTTTCTTCCTTTGGCTCAGTTGAACAAACGGTGAGTAACTCTCACATGCATGTCGGCCAATCGTTTGTCCAGTAATCAAATCCGTTACGCCCCTCTCCCATTGGGTGTCTGGCTCGCTCGGTTTTGTCCATCCTTTCATTCTGGTATGGCACTCCCATCATAGCCGTGACCTGCAACCTGTTTCTGCATTTTGTTCTAGAAATCACTCTGCTGAATATAAATAAAAATAAGTATAGAGATTTGGTAGCAAGAGAATATATTTTCGCTACTTTCTACAGTCGGTTACTTTATAACCGAATGTGATTTTATTGAATTTTAACTTCAACATCGCTGGGCTGTTATACATCAATTGTGGCTAAAATCCAAATCGGATTTCCATGTGAATCAGATCATTGACACCTGTCTTTCATTTCTTTTCGGAGTTGTTGTAAATTCAGGGCATGAACAAGCGAGTTTTCGTCCTTTAGCTCCTCCGTGATTGTTGCGAGCTTTGGGAACTGTGAAAATTCCCGAAGTCCGATGTTTGCGCATAAGCTTCCAGCCTTTTAAGAAAAACGATAATGGCTTTTTTGCATGAGATGAGATTACTCAACTTGTCTTGGTTTTATATAATAAGCTGAGCTTTTCCAAAACCTCAGGCAGATAGTACACAGTTGATTTAGCTTTAACAGATTTTTTCATGCATACTCCTTTCCAGAAAAGCATGTGACAGTGGTGTCCCAGACCACAGGAAAACAGCGGAGATAGATACCCTTTGAAAGGCATCTAGCTTTTGTGCGCAACAGTAGAACCTGGAAATCTTCACTGTTATCCTCACACAACTGCTAGAATAGACGATGTTTATTTGGTTGCAATTGGATATTTTGTCTAATGTTAAAACAGTTAGGAAAGAGTCTTTTAAGCGTCCTCCCAAGTTATTAGCCAATAACTGCTTTCGGTTAATTGTATGTGTAGAAAGAGGAACATTCCAACCGTTGTGGCAGTACCGTCAGTTGCACATTTAGCCATCTACAGGATTGGAATGTAGTTTTCAGACAAATAGCTGGCCTTTTGGATGAGGTTTAATTGTCCTGGCCAACAGCATCTCTTCCAATAGTTCATTACTTTTGTAGTATCGGATATATGACACCGTAAGCGACTCATTGTCAGCTAAATTAGATTCATCTATGTTTGTTCACCTTAATGGTTACCCAGGGTAAGTCGGAGAGGCTGACTCAAAATATCTCAAATACGGGGTGTAGTAATATCGACGGTAAATATAATCCAGGCGCCTTTTCTGCAGTCGTGGCGACTGGTTGCATGACTCTTATAGCTCATGGTATGATAGTCAGGGTCATGGGTTAGGTCGTTAAGCCAAGATTAGTAAGAAGAATAAATTAATGGTTAAGTAAATGAACTAGATTACGGAGAAAATGCATCTTACTACGGCGTGAAAGGGTATTTACTAAAAGTGTAGCAAGGTATTTTGGGTAGATGCCTCAGTAAATTGTTTGTGGGGAAGTGGTACAGATGGGTAAAGAACGGGAGAAAAGGCGGAGTCAAGGTTTAGAGTATCATCAAGTTCTTTACATTAGCTTGTATATTGGCTATGTAAGCATGTTGGGGAGGTTGTGATATTCGCAGAGGCATTAGAGCCGGCCGATATGCAGTCGTGTTCCATAAAATGGATAATTGGCTTCAGGTTGGGTGGGAATGTTTTATTTGCAAGTTCGCCCATCTGTTAGTTCTATCCGAGGTGCGGTTGGGCATGCGGAACCGTGAATGCGAAGTACAAGGTTGCCGGTAGAGAGACGGATTGGACTGGAGATTGATCAACGTTACCGTTGGTTCATCGGCCGAGAGAAGCTATGCGCAGCGATCTGCTATGCTGCGGCTTTACATGATAGTATGGAATAGTAGTAATTGTGGATACAGCCGTGTGATCGTTGTTGTCATGTGCCCGTTGCGTAACTGTATTTGGTAGCACTTTGCGGCAGGACTTATGGGCTTCAGTGGCATTTGTTTTGACATGTTTCCACAGATATCCGATTGTAAACTTGGCATGGGATGCACTAGATGGGCCCAAATTTGATGGGGTGGTGAATGAATATTTCGCATAATTTCCAAGCCTTCTTGTCAAATGGATTGAGAGCTGTTGAAGGGCAACTATTGTATTTAGTTTGAGTGTCCCGTGATCACGATGGTAGTTGATCCGCGGAATCCCTTTGCCTGGTGTGTGTGTTTCATGAGAGCTATCGGGATCAATGCATTCAGGGGTTATTGGAGATGCAGGTGAAGCATTGGAATTCATTTCTGCAGCTGAGCTATGTTGATTCAGACGATTGTTGTTTATAACTTGGGCATTTTAGCGGAGGCTATGAGACTTGGCATGTTAAACTGCATGAATGCTTTTGTTTGGCGATTTCTTTGGGCTGTTTGTGTTTTTCTCACGAATTTCCGAATGGTGTTATGAGTCTTAATGTTTGAGATCATGTACAGTTTCAGGATCTTTGGGGTCAGGCGACTAACTACTGATAGATGAATAGAACACACTAACGGTCCGCCGTTTCTGGCTGTGTCATCCAGTGGATTGCTTACTGTGGCAACCTTTTCGGTTGTCATGCTGTAGGCATGATACGGTGAATATATGGGCACATTTGGGGGCCAGCATCTCATGACCAAGGAGTTGTTGAGATGGACTTTCCCTCTCTTCGCGTTCCAATGTAGTTCACTCGGTTAGCAGTTTTATCTTCTTGTAAATGGCGTTGTTAGCTATGTGATCACGTCTTTTGTTGAAGCGTTTGGCGTTAACAACGTCTTGAAATTACAAGCATATAGGACAGTTGTGTCGCTGAATCATTTCCTGAGTAGTATAACGACGCATTGCACGATGTCCGAGGATCACGCTTCTAATATTACTGTTTTTCTGTTTCCAAAGTTATTCTGTTAGAGAAGTTGAATACAACTGCGCTCTTAGCACATCACACCCTGCTAAGTATCTCGGCTGCTACGGAGTCGATGAATAAGGCAGCACACTTTATACGGTCTATCATTGTTTCGTTGACTTCTTACGTTAAGACGGTAAGCAGGTCAATTTGCATGATGAGATTATCAAAGTGAAAGACCCTGTTCTATTTTTAAGATTATTTACTTCTTTTGCATGTTTTTATTTTGTTTGTGAAAACGGTATATCCATCATTCATCAAAATTGCATATCGCTTGGATACGGGTGGTGGCTTGCCTTTAGGTGCTTTAGCAGTCACTGGCGTACGCAGCTACGTGCAGCAATGCAGATTGCATGGGTGCAGTATATTCCTGAAAGCGGTGTTTCTGGACATAGTGCAGATTTGTCATCAACCGAGGCCTAAAAACAGCAATACAATGTTTATGAACCGGGATTCCGATTAAAGTTAAACTCAATGAAACTCCGTCACTAGGACCGTAACTGCTAAGACGAATATATATGAAATGTTGTCCGCCCAACACACTATACTTCATGGCATATTTTTGTATTATTTCATCGCAAATAGTGGAAAATACAGGTATGGAACCCTGGACTGTTGAAATAATTACGGAACCATCCATCCCTTTGTCCACAATATCACGAAAGGCAACGCTTGTCACAGGGGTTAATGACTGTTTTGAATGTCATTTTGAAGTGCTCATGGTGTGAATAGATTAAGAAGCGCAATCTCAACGTGAATTGCGATTCACATTAAAGTGACCGTTGGTGAAGTAGATCAATGTGAACAAAAGCTTGATTGAATAGGCAATGGTTAACTTTAGTTTTATTCGGGGTCTAAAGTTTACTCGTTGTTTTCAATTCATTCCTAGGACGCATACCACAACTCTCATCCCAATCAAACAACAGCGCTTTTCTAAAGCGCTGTCCCTTGTTATCGGTTAACTATAGGTTTTTCTTATCCAAATGATAACCAAACAGAGACCCGTCGACCATTAAAGAAACACTGCTTGCTAAAAGCGCAATTATAGCATTGATTTAGGGCACGCAAGCCAGACATACAACTGATCATCAGTCCTAATGATCCAAGTTACCATGGACTGATTCCAAAAACACTTCTTTAACAATGAGTTCTTGCGCCTACATTCATTCATCTTACGAGCACTTCTGAAAGAACATCCAACGTTACATTAACCGTTGTGCTAATCCCCGATTGCTGTGACCCGGTTGACAAAGGTATCCGGTATCATTCAGGTGTCACAAGTACAAGGCTTGTTATATCTACATGATGAAAGCAAATTCGGAAGAAACACATGGTGCAGAGCTGTGGTATTGGAGTGGCAACGACTAATATTCCCATGCGTTATCGTCTACGGTCTCAGAGATTATACTTCTTTGGGAATTGTGATATTCATTGTTATTGCGCGTCCCAAGACATTCACACAACCAGTACCACCAACATATCTTCCAATTAATTATTAACCAGTGATCAAAGCGTTACCCGTCATGACCTGGCCGCTAAAGGTTCGTGGATCCAAATTAACATCCAAATGTTTCCATCTTCGTGGTTTGCTGCATAAGAAGTTTATGACATGTGGTTCCACATTGTGGCTTGCTATAATTTTAATAGAGGGTATATATATATGTATAATACTATCTCGTCAAATATGGTCCCAGTGTTCGAATTGTCCAATTCTATATCAATCTCAGTATAAAGTTGCGATTGTGCACCACAATGCAATATAAAAAAAGAATTATTAAAACAACTTAATCTCCGTCAATACAGGTTGTTACAAGCGTTGTCCATCATGATCCGGTGTATAAAACGGCATATGTCTTAACTAAATTCTCCATAATACCAGGTCCGAGGTCCGCTTTGTACACATTTGGATCACATAATTTCTCAACGTGTCCCCTGGTAGAATGTTTTCCTGCGGTCAAAACAATATCATTATCTACATAACTAGTTTCATTTACAGTGAGCGAATCGGTATTAATTCACCATTGGGCATTTTGGTCTACATTGGGACCTGGTTTCGTGTAGCCCGAAACGACTCTCCAAGCCCTTAAATAAATCTATATAAAGATATCTTCTTTTACCTTTTCCTAAACACTTTAAGCCCTAAGGCATTCAACGTCAGCTATAAGGGTTTCTAGTTCATTTAGTACTCTTAAAAGTTCTCGAGTCCATGCAGCGGTCGTTGCTTTGCGCTCGCTGTCGCGTAGCTTCCACATTGGTTATACCCCGTCTGCCAATAGGTAGTCGGATTTAGCTATAGAGAGAAATCAAATTATGTATTGGGTGAAAGGAGGCCGACAGTAAATGTTTGAGAGCAACTCATCCCCAGGCGATGAAGGGATGGCAGGACGAGGGTGAGACTAGTGAAAGGTTGAGTCAGCGAATGCGCAGTAGGATGAAGTTGAGACACTGTAGGACAAGGGCTCGGAGCATGCCCTACGTTATCTCTTTAAAAATCCTGTTGTTGAAGAGAGCTAACATTTGTTTCGCATTCCATCACAGCCGGTAGGCAGTGTCACTCCAACTAAAAATAACTGATGCTTGTAATGGCGTGGCAACTAAGCTTGCCGCCCGGGACAGACATAAAATTACAGCCATCTGTGACGGTAGTAAATCAGTAAACGCCCATAATTTAGGACAGTTTTTTAATACTTTGTTTAATATATAACATGCAATTATCCAGTGCTGCCGTAAATTCAGGAATTTTTGTTGTTATAGTACGCGTGAACAAGATTTTCGGATGCACTTCTTACGCATACTTGAGGCAGTAGGATTGATAAGACTCTCCATGGTCAAGTTTTCTCTCTATGTTAAGATCTTCGACTCCACGAGCCTTGTCTGCTTCAATGACGACTTAAGGTAGCTCGTTATAAGCTCACCGTTTGAGAATGTGCTCTCGCAGCTGGTTATGCCAATAGTTCGGGTAAGATCCATGCGCAGGAGATTACTATAAGTGGGATTTCGGTATGAGGATTTAGAGATCAGACCGTTCATTCGTTTTGTCTTTTAAATAAGTTTTCATAAAATACCGCAATTTTCTTCTTTCGGCAAGCATTCCGTTGTTCTGTCTTCGTTGAATATGCCAGGCGGGCAACCCTACATAGTAGCACGCAGATTTAACGATGTAAGAAAAGCACATTTCTTCTCAAGGTCATGACTTTTCGGCAACCTATAGCATTTCCTTACTCAAAATGTCTATGGGAGAGAGCATTTCTCGTTTCAACTCTGCATCAAATCCCAGCGTTATATCCCACAATTATTCATCGTCCATTCGTTTCTTTTGGCTGATTCGACGCTTCATGCTTACCCCCAAATCAGCGTAGTTTGTAGGTTTCATCCGTTGCAATGTGCCACATTTTCACCTTCTTCGGAAGAAGGCTAACTGTTAACGCTGTAATATTGTAATAACTTTGCAGATCCAGCCCATTTATTTAGACATACCTGTGCATCCTTGAACTCTATGGGAACAGATCCCTAAAAGCTAAGATATAAAATAAACGGAAACGACTGTGTACCGAGATGAAAAGTAGCCATGCAGCTTGTGAATGCATTTCCTCCTTATTATGTCAAATGTGTCAGTGAAGTGACCACTTCCGAATATTTCTTCACCACAATAGTTACCGCACCTGCTCGACTACTCCATATATATTTTATAGTCATTTGATACTTACACCGGTGACTTGAACCAAGGCGTTTAAGTAATATTTAGATGAACAGAGGATGATAATAGCCGGTCCATCACACGAACAACGTAAAAGAATGAACAGTCGAGGAAGCTACCTAAATACCTAGAATGGTTTGTGTGTGACACAGATGTAGACTTGGGCTGAGTTTACATATACCTCTCTAGTCACCCATTCGTTAGCGCGCCATAACCGCATCATTGTCAAATGCTTGGCAACGACAATCGTCAATGTGAATTCCATCCTTCTCCGATTCTCTAAAACCAGTGCAGAAATTTCCTCCGTTCTTTTGCTGTTGGTCTTAACGAAGCTGAGAAACGACTTCTCTCCCCTCACTTCATTTTGCCTCATCTGATTTTGTGAGATACATCAGGCGTGCTATCGAAAAGCTAGCAAGTATAATTGCTTTCATTGACCTGATCTAATATTTACTTTCGTAACTGCTTGTACCAAAGTGCTCACCAATTGATTATGAACGTGCTGCGACAAAGAAAAGGTGCCGCTTCCTCTTCACACCTGAACTGTTTCCAGACATTCGCGAAGAACAGGCTCACACTTGGACGACAAATATACAAATACTGAAAAATTCCGTCAATTTTTGCCTTCCTTGTCATCTTTGATGTCTGTTCTTTGAGCACACAGTGTCATGCTGTGCTTAGTGAAAACCCTGACGATATCAAGTATTTTAGCTAAATTGCACGTCACTGATTTTCTACAAATTCTTGCTCCATTTTGTCATATACCCGTACTTCAAATTGCCGGATCGCTAACTCATTGAGTTGAGGAATGACTGAGCACGCCATTTACTAGGTTGGTGTGCATATGCTTTTGGATTTAGCTTCTACCAGTCGAAAAACTAGACTATCCCGTTGAAGACATCCTGAAGTGGAAACAATACAAGGCTATTTTGAATAGGAATTCACCATGGGTGTCGCCATTTTTGTCCAGCGTTTCGTAAATCCTGAAAATAACCAATTAGTTGTTAGATTATTAGCTTCAGCTTCGCATTTGTTCCAGGTAGTACCAAGTAGTAAATTATTGATAGATTTGCTGAAAGACAGTAAATTCGAGTCGGACAAGCATAGTAAGAATTTCATGAACAATTCGAGCAGCCCACTGGCATCCATTTATCTAATTAGTTCATGTGATTTTTATCGGATAAAATGTGGTCGAATTTCCAATTCTCCCAATTTAACGCGCATCTTCTGCATCGGCATTTCAAAACTTTCCCGCTGCACCCTGATGTCAATATCGCTTTCAGTTGCCCGGGATGTCAGCGTTTGCTGAACCATTCCCTCTTCGGTTATAATATAAGTATCATTGTTTGCTTTTGCAACTTCAGTCACGAAAATAATTCTGATGAATTTACAATTGGTATTAAACAACCATCCGTACGAAAAATGCCGCCCCCTGTCCCATGCTACCCGAGGTAGATCGCCCACCCCCGCCCTCTATGCTACGTCCCTTCGTGCTTCTCCGAGCAAGCATTTGCTTGCAATTGACACATAGCGCGCGTAAGCAAACAGACGATAAACGAGTGGCGCAATTAGTCGGTACGTCCTCATTTGGTGTGGCCAAACGGTTGACTGGTATATAAACCGGTGCAAGTAGGCAAAGTCACTGATGCGACGAACGCAGCTTACGAAGCTTCTTGACTTTAAGAGATAGCGATTGGCTATGTACCAACCTGCGCACTGAGACTCCAATGCGGCTAATAAGGCGACAGTCTTAGTGCATCTTCCACGGATGGCGCCGGTTGTTTTGCAAGCATGGGTGACACTTACATGGAATATGCGGGTAAACTCAAAGCGGGAAAGCGCTTCATGCACCCATGAAAGGTGAACATAAAACTCTAATGAGTTCCCATCGCAAAATTGTTAGTCCTTAACAAGTCCCGCACTTGGAGTGGGTGTGAACCACACTTACGCATGCTCCCATGCCACGATGAATTGTTGCTCTGCTATTATGTTTGCGCAATATGACGGTTAGCTGTTTTCTCTGGGCGTGTTTTTGGCTGCTCGCAGAGGATAAAGTGAATGTGACCATAAATGTCTTACCATGACCAAATATGTTGTTAAACAATGTTTAACATCTTTAATACCTCTGTTCCTTGCCCATAACCTGACACATTTTTGAAACCCTAGTTTCGTTAGGCGCACGTGAACGTTGGAACAGACAAAGTGATTGATTTACATACCTCCGACCGTCCCAGTTGGATACACATTTCCCCAAAATGTTGAAATTGCAGCTTCAGAGCAAACGTATGGCGGAAGAAGCAAGCGAGAATTGTCGCATGCGTGGTAATAAGCTCCTATGGGAGCATGTTGCTTGAAGGAGTGTAAAATCACACCCGAGTCCATGATGGCAAAGCGAGAGCAAAAAGCATTATCAACAACGGCTGCAAACCTATCTTTTGCATCGTATAGTTGCGATACACGACAGCCTGCCGCAGAAAGAGCGATTTGCTTATGGATCTTCATCATATGAGTTTCCTATCAGCCGACATGCAGAAGCTAAAAGTCCAATATCAGCGGTTCACCTCAAATAAAATTACTTGACGACTTCACAAAGGTCAGCGTGAAATCTTACCTCAAAACCATGCAGCCAAACAAGAGTGCAAAATTGAAAACACCGTCTTGTTTTTATGCATAGCACAAGGCACCCTCAGCAACTTTTCTGAGTTCAATGGACGCAAAGCCCTAATGCATTAGGACATGACATGCTGCGACAAACAGTACATGGAAAAAACGATAGAGGGTTACGGGCACCGTCTTCATACATTTGGGCACCTCTAATGTACATTCGGCACCTAGAATAAAGAGATTGCCACCCCACTCTTCGTCTTGATAATGCGAGCAATGCAAGAGTACAGCTCACCCGCATACTGTCTTATCACCTGGGTCGAGGTGGAAAGAATTGAGCGGGTACAACATGTTGACCGCTTGACTTATCCCCAGTGTAGGAGGTGCGCCGTGTAAAGACCGGTGTAGAAGACTATGGACGTACACCCTATCGCATCATCGAATTCCGGTTGAACTCACGATGACACATCGGACACCACATCACGGTGATTGCCGCATGTTAAAACCCCTGTGGCATATGCGCGCTCAAATCATCACACGAGGACAGGGATACAAGCTTGTAGTACCGGATTTGAAGCATGTTGTTCACGAACTTTGTTTCGAACGGAGAGTGGCGAATGTGTAGATCAACCTGCTGCAGCAAGCAGATGAAGCAAAGGAGGTGTCAGCAAACAAGAAATGACTGGACAACTACTGCCGGTATAAAAAAACATCATGCGCACTCTAAAATAAAGAGTATTTGTACCCAAGTAATATTGGATGCACCTACACAGGTATATCTCTTTTCGCTGCTTCAACTCAGTAGTCAGTAACAGAAACCTGGATCAACGACGAAATGGGATGCGAAGATTGCCTTCCCATCCATGTCCGTCCTACGATATCATCGACCAAGTAGGGTGGTGGTGTCGTTTTGTACCATAGCATTGATTTGCATTTCGAACTGGTTATTAAAAAGGAAGTCATGTTGTAGACTGGCTTCGGTGTCTTTTGCAAATCAGTCGTGGCGACACATGTTTGGTGGCCATTGTATAACGCCTCAACACATGGGTATTGTAGATTTGGACAGAAGCTTTCTTAATGCTCAGCAGACGGTTTCAGAACAGCCTTACAGCCATGTTCTCCTTGCCGGAAGCGTCAACTTGCATGCTGTAGAGATTGCAGCCACCTTCAGTGAACTACAATAACCAGTCGCTAACCTGCCACTTCATAATCACAATGCTTCACCTATGTGCTTCAGAACAGGAAACAAAACGGGCATCCTTGACCTTGTGTTTGCCATAGTGGATTGTATGGTCCACACAATGACAATGTTGGAAGTGTGTGAGTAGGGTAAAGTTTGTAGAAAGTAGAAGTCACGATTAAAATTCACGCACAATAATATGCCTCGACGGGGAGTCGAACCCCGGTCCACGAATTTCCGGTCCGCTGCGCTACCACCTGAGCTACCGAGGGCTGACGATTAGGTGCGCAAATTTTAACACATGACTTCTGCTTGGTGCGCGACGTATTGCCAACGGGCTCACAGTACCTGTCCTGATGTTGCAGATTGTTGGACGTCAGCCCTCGGTAGCTCAGGTGGTAGAGCAGTGGACCGGAAATTCATGGACCGAAGTGCGACTTCCCGTCGAGGCATATTATTGTGCGTGAATTTTAATCGTGGCTTCTACTTTCTACAAACTTTGCCGTACTCACAAACTTCCAACATTAATCTACCATCGCCCCTTGGACATTTGAAGGACAGGTACTTCGGTCCATTGTGAAGTGACGTTTGAGTGAGCCAATCTGCAACATCAGGACAGTTACTGTGAGCTCATTGGCAATACGTCGCGCAACAAGCAGAAGTCACGTGTTAAAATTTGCGCACCTAATCGTCAGCCCTCGGTAGCTCAGGTGGTAAAGCAACGGACCGGAAATTCATGGACCGGGGTTCGAATCCCCGTCGAGGCATATTATTGTGCGTGAATTTTAATCGTGACTTCTACCTTCTACAATGAGTAGCTTGTCAGGACGCAGCGAGCTTGCGACATTGCATCTGCAATACGTCGGAGACACTGTTACCTGCGTTCGGGTGTACGACATTCCCTGTAGCAAACATATGAGGTGAAAAGGTCTGCTCCCGGATAGTCAAGATTCATCATATTTACGACTTGGGCAATTAAGCGCCCCTTGGTTCCCTTAACGGAAAGGAGATGACACACGTCACGTATTGAACTGACCGAATGCAAAGTAAAAAGGTTAATTATCTGGGGCGGTCATTCCCACCTAATAAGGTTGTCACAGAGAAAGTCGCAGTCGCCAACCTGAGTAACAGTGTCTCTGGTGAAAAAGAAGTTAGTTGCTATGCGGTAACGGTGTACATGAATTTGGTGTTGATTTGTTGTACGCGACTATGAAGGTGATAAAAGTGCATCGAACTGCAGGATGCCGGACGGTGGAGACTTTCATGGATGATTTCTTCTTGCTTAAATAAGCCGCGCTACAAGGTTTCTTCATTTGGCCGTGAAGCAATCGTTGTGTCCACAAGTCATAACCCGAAAGAGCCAGTATGCTCGGCACCCTTGGGAAATGAAGAACCGAGGGCTGAAAGCCTATGAGGTAAGAGGCGATTGGGAGCAAGTCGACAGTTTGCTTGGTGTAAATATTAAAACCTACCGCAGTTGGATAGCAGCTTTAGAGTCCCCAGAACCAATAAGACCACAGCGCGGAGATTCGTTGCAAAGCTCTGGAGTGGGTGTCCGAATAAACAACGGAAACACTTGCAACACATTGTCTGTGTATTAATACGAAGTACGAGGTTTAGGTCAGTACCAGTACCGTCACCCGAGATCTAGACAGTCGCCTGATAACAACGAAGAATTTGCACACTGTTGCCGCGTCAATGAACACACTGGAGAATGAAAGGGGACGAAACTCGTTTGTCATGCAGTTGCTAAATTTCCAGACAGAAGGACGGCAACCGGTGTGGATTGACGAGACTAAGTTCAAATTAGTCTGCACCTGCAATCGCAGCCGTTCACCACGCGGGAGCCTCGAAAGGTTTGATGCGATGAACAACCATGACCAAAATGTGCACGTGGTCGGAGCCATGATAAACGACGCGTTGATTGCTTTTACCGTGTTACATGCTAGTCTCCAAAAGCAGATGTGCGCAAAATGCCTGCGACAGATGCCTGATGCCAACAGTTCCGTTTTATCCAACAGCTTTTAGCCGTATTAAACCGTGTTCGCCTAATAAGCACGCAAATATCTCCCTATTTAGTTGCTATGCATATAGTATATCAAAGAAAACATCACACATATGTGAACTCACATCAGGCTGAACGAGTTATCTCCCACTGAGTTTTGAGCCCTCTCTTTCTCACATAGTCGGATCACATCAAAGAGAAGAAAACATATAAGTTCGTATACTTGGCACAGTACTCGTCAACCGAACGGCGCATGTGTTGCACTACTAACCCACCTGGCGATGAGGTATGAAAAAGACCGATTCACTTTACAAACGAATATTGCATACAGACGGAAAAAACGCACCCATTTGCTATGTGAATTAGCCCCCTGTAATTAGTCGTTAAGTGCTGCACTATTTTCTCTCTGTGATGCCGTGTTACATGTGTATGTGCCTTCGACATTACTGCTAAAGGAAACGAACCCGCCAATCTGTTTCGCTGATTGCACCATCAGGGTCCGGTCGGAGCATTTCCGTATACCTGCTCCTAATCGCTTGCTTCACATAACGTTTGAGTACACCCTAGATTTTCTCGATAGGCTTCAGCGACGGATAGTAAGGTGCTAATTGTAGCATCCTCCTGGATCGCTAGCGTTCTTCATGGAAACGGTTTCCAAGTCTGCATTGCACGGGGCGTTGTCACAAATCAACGAACACCGTTGGACAACATGGGAACCGTTGGCATCAAGTACCTGGCGCCACTGTCATCTGCTAAACAAGTAACCTGCGTGGTAGTGTAAGATTGGTAGTGCTATATCCCAGTTCGCTTGCAAATTATGTTGCGCGGGCAACATTTTACATGGCTCAGTGGATTAAGCTGCTGGCTAGTTGGTATCTGCCTCTAGCGGTCATGTTTTCGATCCTTAGTAGGGGACCGAAGCAATGCGCATCACTGACAAGCCCCAATAAGGTGGAATTCGTGTGGTGCTGTTCTGGCCTTGGCTGTGCTATGTAGCTTGTGAACTACTGGGATGAAAAACTTTACCAAAATAACAACTAAAATCCTGCTACTTACAAGCGACATACAAAATGATGGTATCCTGTAGAATTGAGGGGATACTAGGGCCTGGATCGTTCTGATGCTAGACCAGACTACATCAGCAGAGCTTATTGAATTCTTTCTGGCAGGTCAAACATTCGAAGAATGGATAACTAGGGTGAGATGACAGTGACATGCGAGAAGACCAAAACGAAACTACTCCACAGTTTAAATCCTGAGGATGTAATAGACTCTAACATGTTCGAATACACCAGACTGAGTGAAACAGTGAATCCAAGGCTTTACTTCTACCAAAAGCCACATAAAGAAGGTCGACCGCTAAGGCCGATATTTGGTGTACTTAAAACGGTGTATCAATTAACGACCAAGTGGCTGGTTAAACAGTGGTATCCAGTCCGAAAAGCCATAACCAGATACGGTGGCAATAACACCATTGATTTTCATTACTCAATAAAGTAAGTTGTTAGCCGGACGAAAAAGGTGCTCATTAGATGCGGGGTTTCTTATCACCAGTGTTCCGTTGCAACAAATTATAGACTATCTACGAGAGTTCATCCAGGTGCACTACATCAATCTCGGTATCTCACCAGACCAATTGAAAAAGGTAACTGGTGTTTAGGAGAATCCTTCAGTTTAATATTAACGGAATGCTATATTGTGATGTAGACGGGTTACCATGTGTTCACTGCTATGACCGTTGCTTGGGAACGTGTTCAAGAGCAACCTGGATAGCAATCGTCTGCACGAATCTATAAATAGTGTGGTGTGCAGCAATCATTATATAGATAATATAAATCGAGTATTTGATTCTATGGGGAGATCGCATAATTAATGACAGATAATACTTCAGAATAAGCCTGGTGGACACCCTACAAAACCTACACGTCATCGGTCACGAAAGCGGCAGGTACAAAAGCTGCCATCGTCTCCTCAAACCAACATCATAGCTAAAAAAGCGAGCAGAAATTTTATGGCCCTAAGGAATCGGCCAAGGCGGGTTAATAAGTAACAATCCCGATATTTGGACTTCGTACGAATCTCAACGCTACTGTTGTGTGCATTTTGCTTATGAGGAAAATGTAACATATCGGAAGAAGCCAGCGAAGTGACTGTTTGAGATCCAAGATTCTTTACAACACCTCAATAGCCCTAAAGATGTGCAGCGCGGAATCTCATAAATCACTGCGCTAGGTGGGAAACACCTACGCAACATTTACATACATGTCATAAGGTAAAAGACACGGACGAGATTCCTACTTCTGTCCCTTTAATGACAGTTTTATTCAACAGAAATGGTGCTAAATAAAGTCTATCCGTGCGTACAACTCACAACTCTCCTGGAGCTGACAAGATATACCCGAAATCACTACTGGTATCAGCCATACACCCAGCCGGAGTGTTAACTGCGTAATTTTATATTTGTCTGTTTCATCAAGAAGGCAACAGAAAAATCAGGACTTGAATGGGTAACACTGTTCCTGTAAAGTGGAAAGTGGGTATTATCCATCCCATTCACAAGAGTGGAAGTCGATCTGAACCTGCCAATTACCACTCGGTAAGGCTCCTCCTACGCTCGCAAAGGTCGTCAACCATCGTTGCAGACTCACTAATGGGCTACGTCGAAAACTACGGCATCACTGTTCCGGAGTAGCATGAATTTTTCAACACTGATCATGCTGCTGGAACGCGACAACTTTACAGAAGCAGTCGAGGAGAGCACAGTAATCGGTATTGTATACTTGACATTTTGAAAGCGCTCGATCGCTCGGATCCTCGAATCCTGCTTCACAAACTGCAGCAATATAGCACCGGTAGGCCAAGATTATGGTGTATCGATGAATTAAACTGAAAGCACCAACTGGTGTTTAGAGTCCGAGCAGCACTGTCCGACCGGATTGGAGGGGAGTGCTGTGTACCACCAAGTTCTGTACATAGGCCATGCCTATCCTTACTTTTCAGTAACCAATAGCCGAGATTTTTCAAACAAATTGTTTAGCCTTTGAGAACAACGATAAGCTTATCACTTGGTATATTCTCAACTAGGTGAGGTGCGGCCCTCTTAATATGTTTCGATTATGTGGTACCGAAGAAATGCAGAATGGTTTTACAAAATTATTTTTGAAAAATACTTCAGGTTATAATTCCATGAATTTTTGCGCCATTGATTTCGTTTCAACATTCTTTTGAATCACCGACAATTGCAAACTTTAAGATACATTTAAGCGGATGGTTGGGAAAAGAAAGCAAAATAATCATCTTTTAGTATGACGGTGACAAGATATATTTATATTTGAAATAGGTAACTTAAAACTCATAACATGTTTATACATCAATACATTGTATTTAGTTCGTGTGTGAGCAGACATGATAACACTACAAATGGTAAAACTGACAGCTGCATCCATCATGAAACATAAGTCAATTAGATCTAGTGACGCACCTCAAACAAGAGGTGAGGTCCGGTAACTCTGTGCAAATTGATTTGCGTATATAAATTCGGTGGGTTAGTTGCAGCCGTCAAGATTTCACCCTTACAGCACGTCCACTTATTGCAGGTACTCATGTCTTTCACCTAGCTGTGTACTAGAATGGAAGTAGGATATGAAGGCTAAGCCCATAGCTTGTTTATCAAGGGACTGAATGAACAGGAGCTCCTGTTTTATGACCTATATGAGGCCTGCAATTGTGCAGTGAGGAACGCACTGTCATTTACTATAGACAAGTGCCGCCAAGTGTCCGCCATCGCAAGCCTTCATAGATATGTTCGAGGCGCATGATCTGAGGATCAGCACTCAGGTAAGTGATCATGGTATGCTAGTGCATGGTAAACGTTGCTTCTACATATACTCAGAGCCTATTTCGTTAAGAATCGACCAACCTATCGGCCTCTTGCAGTGGGTATTTGCGAGTTTCCATTCATCTATATTCACTCAGAGTTTAAATGCTTATATCAGCTAACACCTAGAATGCGCTATCCAGATATGATATTCCTCGCTAACTCGGGACCTTGCAACGCTCCAGACTCCACAAGCCGAACAAAGAAAAATGTCAAGGGTTTTCGCCACCTTCTGTATCAGTAACGACTGACCATACCTGGAGTGCTTCGTGACCGCTACCAGGGGCTACGTGGAGAATTTGTTATCTTATAGCAAATATTAATTAACCGCAGTCACATATGTCACCGCCATTAAAAAGAGCCCGAACACCGGCCTCAGAGCCAACGGCTTGAAACGGAGTCAGCAATGCGTTAATCTGGATTATCGACAATCATATTGCTCCTTCCGGAACTGTCAAACGTCAAACGAGCTTCCAAACGCAGTTGTTTATGCCCGAATCTTAGCTGTTTTGAAAAACGATGGAATACCGTATTTAACACTCTGCGTCTTGATACTTGGGCGAATATTCTGGTTATATTCAGGATAAGCAGATTTCTTGGATTTGTAACCCACAACCTGTGCGGAAAGGGTGAAGAGTCTGTTCGTGCTTGCTATTAGCATTAACCAAATGCTTCTTAGTTCGTATTGCACGGTACCATCTCACCCATACAACCATATTATTTCTATGCACTTTCTATGTCGATTCAGAGATGCGTAAGTGGGATGATCCAAAGATGCAATGCGCATATATGCAACTCATTCCGTTACCAACGTACGCGACATCTAAATCTCGTGCTTTTTACACGTCATAACCCACTCTTATCTAACAAATAAAAGAAATTTTCTTCCTCGACGGTGCGAGTCACAGTCCAGTGGATTGTTCTGATTAATTTGTATATCGAGATGGCATAAAATAGTTAATTATTCGTGTTATTTGACGGATTTTAAATGTACTTATTTCAGCAGATGGCCGCCTGAAGTATTACGGTGATTAAAAGCTGGGAATTATAACAAATGCAGATGTAACGAGAGGTTAAAATACAGTATATACGGCCATCAATGGAACCGTATCTATGTGATCGGCTTCCATGCAGGGTATTTTCTCGATGGGTTTTACCCCCACTTTCATGGTCCAACTGACTGTGCGCCTGTGTGGACAAATAGCAAATAAGTCACCAGCAACTTAAGAAATGTTCTTTTTATATGGGCTGCCATTGTGCGTACATTTTGGACGATGAAGTCTCAGCCTGTTCCGTCATGCGGATCTATCAAGCATGGCATCTATTTAGATATACCATCGTGTCAGTGGCATTATGCTTCGCATAGATATACTCTTTTAGCATAGAAGCTGTACCCTGTAACCGCCAGAGATCAGCCCAATCGTGACCAAAAGTGAAATAAGGCAGAATATAAGTTATGAGGAATCGAAAACATAATAACGTCTACAATCATTTGCCGATAGGTCAAGCACAATTTGATGGAAATTCATGGCGCCGACCGTGCAGAGATTTCAGCTTAAACGACGTAGTGCATTTTCAAACCAGTGTATCAAAGGGGAAGATGACGGCATTGATTAAACGGGTGTACGGAGGTGGTAGCAATAAGTGTTCGAAAACAAATACTAAGGATTTGGGTAACTAACCTCATGAAATTGAGACAATTAGAGGATATGGCAACTTTTTGGTATTTTCAAGATCTTTCTCATACAAATCATCTAGACTCATTCTTTGGCTAAGTGTTAACAACCTATTGGAAAACGTCTGGTGAACATTGGTCATTTATTTGAATTGCGGATTGGTAGTGTAGTTGCCACTACTCGATGGAAGTTTGTTCCATTTTAACGCATATTTTACGAAGAAAATATTTCAGCGGAGCTTAGTACCATACTTTTGAATATGTAGTATGCGCTCACTGTTTCGTATGGTATAGCGCTTGGGCGTCTGAAACGCGAGCTGTGCTTATTGTACAAATTTATCAATATATGGTAAATAATGCACAGATTTAGTTTGATTTCGGGCAGCCATGGTGGCTCCAGTTTTCGGCATATCAACGCTCCTTGTAAATCAGAATGTTAGGATGTTCAAAAACCTCTTTGTACGTGACCGTTGGATGTTTCCCACTGAAATGATGTCCACATTTCTCAGATTACCGTGCACAATTATACAGTAGTCAATCGTTGGCCTAACACCCATTTTTAAATCTTGTAGCCTGGAATCCTTCAAGGTATGGGTTCTGCTTATGTGGAAGACGGTTCTTCTGGCAATAGCTTGCAAGGATATAACTTGCACTGGGAAAAGAAATGTGGCACAATATCTTAAATCAAGTAAGGGGCTGCACCACACACGTGAATTGGAATGTAGTTTAAGGCTAGTATGTACGGAGAAGGATCAACTGTGGTACAATGGATAACAATTATCAGTGACGAAGTGCAACTTCCAAGAGTTACTCCAGAACTCAAATGCGGACAAGTCTGTTTGAATTCAGGTTAATTTAGGACAACTTTGCACAGGGACGGAACAATGCACAATTTTAACATCATCAGCGATGGAGAATGGTTTCCAGAAACAATATTTCATCAAAACGTTCGTTGAAGTTACGTAAGAACAAAAATGGGCCAAGCACGGTGCTGTGGTTCACTCTACTAGCTAATGAAGTAGCCTCAGATGTGCTGCTACCTAAACTGACCACCATCAAGGTAGGAAGACAACCACTTTAGAAGCGAATTTGCTCTGGTGTACAGATGAGCAGTATTATCTTTTATGCGGTTGCGCTTCTGTTAGTCACAATGCAAATGAAGTGGCTCGTTGTATCTACAAAGTTCGATCAGTGTTTAGCAAACAGCGACTTTTGTGATATCGTTAGCAAGGATTACAAAAGCATGGTTTACATGGCATTGTTACAAAATTTCAGTCCTGGTGGAATCCCGTGGTTAACATACGCTAACCTTTGAATTCTATATTCGGTGTTGGCTTGCTGAAAACTCCGAACGAATGAACTAGGAAGATTGAACTTGCTGCGGTGGCTTCGGACAGTCAGCCACGTACCACACATGCCATGCCAGCGTCCAACATTCCGCACCCGATTTGCTCACCCGCAACCGCCATGGCGGAGGAGGTGAGAGGTCCACACACCATCATGCCGTAGCATAAATAATCGCTGAACTCCCGTTCAGTAACTATCCGCATTCCGCATCTCCCTAGCTTGGGGTCCTAGTTCACTAAGGGGCAAGTTCTAGTTCAAGTGGGATTGGAACGATGAGAGAACCAGGTGATCATACCCATTTGTGCTGATCGTTGATCCAGTGGTTAATGAGGTGCTCCATGGTCTTCAGGTATCAAAAACGAAACACCCGAATCAAACTCCAGTCAACCGATTACTGACGGTGTTCCGTGCTGTGCCAATTACGTGAAATAAGTAACCGAGGAACCGAAAGTAGAGCATAAGGAACTTCGTTAGAAAGAGGACAATATGCAGGCGTGTGGACGAGCACAGGAAGATAAAGTATGAGGTTGGAAGTTTGTTAGAAAATGGGAAATGTTTCGTGATGTCACGCAAGCTCGTCTAGATGACGCTCAAAGCTGTAATCATAGCTTTTTTGGTAACAGTTTCTGGAGGTATGTTTCAGCGTTCGTTAAACCTGTGCGATAATCCAATTTCCGCCCATATCCCATCGGACGGTGGTTTTGTCCACCTTCGTGAAATGCAAGCGGAGGTTAAAAAACACTAGCAGGACTATATAACCAAGACAAATCGGGGCCAACGTTTTCAGTTTAAATATGATGCTTATTAGGCTTATGTCCTCCCAATTCTATCGGTAGTGCATTGAATCCATTGGAGGGTCAGGTAGACGCTCGGGGCACGATTGTTACCGGTAAAACCTCAATACACATAGTGACCACGCGCTTAACCCTCTTCTCCAGTGCTCGAGTTGCTTGAACACACACCTGTTAAACCAACTGGAATGAAATAAGCAATCAGACGCCCATGGCAAATTTCTTACTAGAATTTGCAGGTTCCCTCAATTCGAAAAAAGAGCATGCATGGAAAACGGGGAGAAGCATGGGATTAGGTGGATGAATATTGGATTATAATACATAGGCTTATATATATGTCAGGCTGAAGGCCCGGAGGGAAGAAATACCACGAAAATGGGGACGGACGAAAACAGGAACAGGTGCAACAATCGAGGACAGACGGAGTCACGCTGGCCTAACGGAATGAGACGAGAACAGGTCACGAGCGGCGTCCGGTAGTGAGCATGTGACAGGCAGTACAGAGAGAACATTCGTCGAGAAGGCAATAAATCAGGCAACAGTACTGTTAGTGCAGACTCACGGACCGACCGCAGGCAGATTGATGCATCCAGGCTCAAGCAACTCATGAGCTTTCGAACGACTCCGGGCCGATCGGAATGGGACGCATAAAAGCCGTGATACGGGGGGAAATTGACAGGAAGTGCTCCACTACTAGGTCCCCAAAGTGCATGGACATGTCACGAGCGGAAGCCAGGTGAGCTGCTGCGTCGTGGGAAAGAAAGGTGCTTTATTTATATACGCCTGCGTGAGGGATCATATTGCTGGTGATCACGTCAATGAAGAGTATTTCATTGCCGAATCCTTCTTGCTGCATTATCGCTCGCTTATTAATTCGCAGCAAATTATGAATGCGCTATGTGGGAATTCAACAGTTTTGCATTTGTGTCACTGAAATTCTGTATAGAAACGCGAGAAGGCTAAAAGTGTCTAGCTGAAACATCCAACCACACCTGCCCCATCCCGATGAGATGTATAAGGGTATTGAACGCATGCAACAACGACCCAGAAAAGCCACTGCGGTACATGAATTTGGACCGTGAATACACGGAAAGGGAAGGGATCCGTTGTACGAAGAAGCCAATGGACAAACGTAGGGCGTATATCGTTCCAAATCTAGCGCAAAATAACACGAAACCTAGGGTTTACCTGTTATTTACTGCGAGATATAACACAAAACATGGGACTGGAGTGAGCGTATTACAACTAGTTAATGGAATTGTAGTATGTTGGCTTCAGCCGGCAGCAACAACAGCCTTTAGTTTAAGCAGGCTAAGGACAACGGTCAGCAAGCGAAACCTATGAGAAACCTGACGAATACTTCCGCTTGATTGCGAAAAACCAGAAAAGGGCGTTTCCCACTAATCTGTCTGATGTTTACAAGTAGCTATATGCAATGATGAACACATGAAACTCAAAAAATTTATAAACAAGTTGCTATATAATGTAACAATCAGTTGGTAGAGTGAGGTAACGCACCGTTTGCTACACATTTCTAAATGAGTGCTGTCTTCGCCCCGAGCATATTTTTCTGTTTGGTTCTCGTTAATATCCAGGGTGCAATCCCGGGTGAGTTCATTATGTAGATATGCTTGCTACTAACGCAATCCGATGGCGTTTTATTCGTTCAGTGCTTCACCTGCAGATAATTAGTCTCTAATTGTTTGCCCGAATATTCCATACAAGCAATCAAGCCGACACGCCTACTGTCAATGAAATCACCCTTCAATTGACGAACATGTATACCGCATTGTCTCGCAGATCAGTAATTGGTTCCATGGTGAAGCAAGATAAGAGGAAAGTTAGCACTCGTGCGTCACAATGGGAGGGACGCAAAGCCGTTCGCCCCGTAGCGTTGTCAACGTGATCGACATGGCTTTAGATGCACGTCACCTAGACATTAGAGTATTCGCAATGCAGATTGACACACGACAAACCACTGAAGCGCTGATTCCGTAAGTCCAATGTTTTCCAAACGCAAGCACGAATACGATTCAATTCGTATCATTTTCGAATAGACTCACACATCACGCACAGAGATTACAAGCAAAAGCATTCTTTCAATCAATTTTCACTCTTCTATTTTTGTCAGATTATTGCAACCTTCCCAAAGAAACCGGACGATGCTTCGCTTACAATCGGAGTTTCAGATAGGATCCCGATCAGCAAAAGTGCGTGCCATTCGTCTACGGTGGATGTGGTGGGAACCGTAACAGGTTTTCTTCATTGCCGGTTTGCCAGAAAGAATGCGAAGGAAAGTAGTATCATACCAATTGACTAAATTCTACATAAATTTCAAGTGAACTCCTTGTTCCTTACTGCGCTTCTCTGAGTAACATCGCCAAATAAACTCTCCAGGATGTTACGGCAATTGCGTTCATCTCTTTGTTATGTTTTACCTAGTATCAATTTTTGCGAATTGTGTGCTGGACACGGAACCATATAGCCGAGTGTTGGCTTGATCACGATTTTGTTTCCGAATGGTGTAAGTATGTTTGGGATTCTTTGATCTAGCTGATTGCTCCTGCCGTGTTTAGGTCAAGCACATCATTGTTCACCATTGCCTGGTCAGTTTCGAAATCCTACTGTGGGGGGAAAAGAGGATACGATCGTTCACCGATTAGACCAGTTTCGAATGTAACATTGCCATGTCGAGTGCACAAGGTAACTGCCCAAGTCGATGAGTCGAGATGTCGTGCAAACCATGAATCACTTAACTTGACAAATTTAACTTACGCAACTATTCTTTGGTGCGTCCCCAATTTAACTCAAGGTAAAATAGGCCTTTTGCACCCAAGTTGGTGCAGACGCATCATTTAATCTTTCACTGCGGAGACACTGAATGAGGGAGGAAGTTAAACTATATACACACTACTTGAAGAATTACATTGACAAACATGTGTATGCGTCAATCAAGGAGTCGCATAAGTAAAAGAATTATGACTTTCTTCGGACCAGAAAGTAAACGCGATAAATAAGGTAAGATTGTGTTGTGGTACGAGGAACTGCGAGAGAATAAATTGTTAAATTTCCAGTGCGTGTGGGGGGCAGAAAACGTTTTTGAGAGAGGATTAGTTGGCGGATGAAAGCTATTACTTAGGGTCTTAGAAGAAAATGTTTCCGAATAATGAAATCAAGTAGAGAATCCCTATGCAAGCAAGTACATCTGGAAATAGGTTTACTCAATCGCACAATCAACAACTACATTTGCATAATCCAGGGATGATTACCGGGTTACAGACAATCAATGGGGTGCAGTAAAAGTGTTTATTTTCACTGCTTTGAAGGTAGTGGTTTCTGCTATCTGCACAACAGTTTCCCTGAAGATGTTTGCTACAAATAAACCACTAATTTGAAAACAGCAGGGCAGTCTCGTTGCTGATTTCTCTTCCGGAGCCTTACACAGTTTACACCGACTGCCTTCCAAATGACCTGATCTAAGCAGGATATGCTGTGGTTATTGCGCATGCCGTTTATCGGGCAAATTGAATACCACTGCATTTCTCAAACATCGTACTTCATTAGACAATTCTGCTGCACTAGGTTCAATGAAGACGCTGGTGGGTTTAACATGATCCCTATTTACATTTACCGTCGCTTGCAGCAGGATAGAAAAAGATTCAAATTTTTCGAGTGTGGTCTGCATATAAACGAAGGAATTCAATTGGATTTCAAGCCCATCCATCTCATCTTGCATAGACTTAAATTTGGCAATTGCGTCGGTCAATGAATACACCAGTTTATCCGATTGATTTATCCGTCCAGAAGACCTGGTGAGTTTTGGCAATGTTAGGACTTTAGCCGTTACTGAATACTTATGGGAAAACGCGGCAGAGCGTGTATATTTTCCGACATCATAAACGAGAATGATAGACTTCCGAGTTTTGAGGAATGGTGTCGAGTAGGGAAGAACGCATCAGCACATCTCTATAGCACTTAAATTGGACTACAGCTAATAATTCCAATATTATTATACTGAAGTAAAATTCGGCCGTATTCGATTTCAAACACTTCGGAGAGTTTAAGTTTTAATGAGGTTAAAAACGACCTTGTCCTATGTATAGAGGTGTTGGCCCCTGTTGTCTTGTGCTACCCACTAGGCATAGCAGTGAACACACGCTTTTCAACAAGGAGGCACACCAACTGAAGGAACTGCAAGCATTATATCGCAAGAGCATTAAATTTAATACACTACTGTGGATACATGAAGCTCTGCAGCAGCCACAACGTTCAACCTATACAGCCAGAGTCAGGGAAGAAATTCGAGCACATAGAAATTCCGAAATGGCACGCACTGTGATGCAGCTAATTAAAAGCAGAAAACCCAAATCTCACCAAAAATTGAAAAGCTAACGTTAAATGATGGCTCATTAGCGCGCCCCAACCTCTGTATATAGAAGTCAATCAACTCTAGTCTTGCCTTCACATTCGTCAATGACACACAAATGTCTCACACACACTCGTAAGAAGAACAAACGAGATATTATACCATAGCCCTGCGACAATGGGTAAGGTGCAAGTCGTTATCGCATCCATAAAACCATCAGCGCTTTCGGGTCATGAGGGCATCGTTCGGCTCTCATAAGACTCTGTGGAATAAATATCTATCAGTTGTTACCAAATATCTTCACACGTTAGCTAAATTCTGGCTGATTCCCATGTACGTGGAAGCAATCCATTATAAGTACATAGGTAGTCCGCAATACGGAATGTCAAGACACCACCCGATGAATCACGCATTTGTTATTGCTGAAGCCCAAGAAAGGATAACCACGGGGAGTACTGCTCAAACTAATGTTCACGACTGGACATAATAAATTACTCACAAGTTAGCTTTCTTACCAAATGCACATGCGTTACCGGCCATGTACAATTCCTCGGTTAGGTTACGGCTAAGATTGACAAATGAATGGCAGTCATCTATATCATATTGGACATGAAGGAGGCTTTCCGAGTGTGCTTCATTAGCCTTTGTTCCCTTTGCTGTAATCATAGGACACTGGCCAGCCTCTGCTCAGTTGATACAACTTATATTTTCCAAGAAGAACGGCATACCGATATTTCCTCCTCTCGGTCTCCTGACAGTGAAGTTCAGTAGAATAATATATCGATCGCCATGCAGGACACCGGAGCCTTTTAATTATGATCTAATCGCTCTTCACCACCCCAGTCATTAGATATACGACAGGACAATGAGCCTGTTGGAATTCAGCAGAATACGCCCTGCAGGCACTGCGCACAATGTAATCAGGTGGACCATTAGGCTCGTATTAAAACCTATCCGTTGGCTGACAAGAGAGGATGGTGGAGCATTAGGGCTCAAGACGTTGAACAGGCCGGGGCAACATACAATTATCGCACCTCCTTCTAACTAATCCATCTCACTAATACCAGGAAACGAAGTGTCTGTGGGACAATCAGAGACAGCGCATATGCTCTGGTCTACAATAAATGCGCCGACTAAAGTGTTGGGCCGAGCAATTTTGAGGTCTGTTCATGTAGCACCCTGCTCTCGGAAATATTCCTGTTCAGCCACTACATGTCCAACCATGGCTAGTTTAGAAGCATTGTCGGAAGATTCGATCCGAAACACGATCGCAGCTCTCAAATGCTTTTGAGCTGCTGGTTCGGAATCTCCCACACACACAGTATATAAAGATGGTGGTGAGGTACTTTGTAAAACACAGATATTCGTTTTAACATATCTCAGCCAGTTGGCAATATGTAATACGAGCCGTCGCAAGCACCGTTCTATCCATATTGTCATTACCCTAACGCCGGTGGTTACAAAAGTACTGTCATCAATCCTTATCTCACAAAATCGTTGAGATGGAAAAGCGAGCAGGTATTCGTCTGGCACTAAGATGAATAAACCTTAGATTCCGGTCTTTTTGATCGGAATGGCCGAGGTCCACATCAAGTGAACCGAGGTCTCAATTGAGGTTGCTTGTAGCAACCCAACCACCAGCGGATTCTCCAAATTCAATTTTGCAATCTTTTCCGCTGGACCAAGCGTTGCTCGTGGATCTCAGTGGCATAGTGCTTATGGCGTCAAACATGAGCCACTAGGCTCTGAGTTCCAGCCCAACTCAGGCTATCTCCAACTGATGAGTCCTAACAGGACGAAACCGCGGTCTTGGGGTGCCGGTGTTGGGATGAGCAACACTATAATTTTCATTCAAACCTTAGATTCCTTCTGCTAGATGCCAGAGTAACGCGACACATACTGGAGACTGAAAATAGCTCTGTTCCTGGACATCTGTGGTGCGTTCGACTCCCTCCTTCACCCAATCGATCGATCCACTATTTTCGAAATACTGGCGCGGAACGTCTTTCCCATGAAATAGGTGAACTTTTCACCTGCTCTGTACTTGAACACCACCAGCCGCGTCAGGGAGTACGGCAACTTACCAGACAACAGGTGGCCTACATCATCATCATCAAGGTGGAGTAATTCTCATATTTTGTCCAAATTTGTTATACAATTCATCATGGTTTGTTCCCTTGAAATGAGATGCTGTGCGTTGAAATCGAGTTGACACTGATACTTCGGACGATATTGCCTTGTTGTCTAAGCAGTTGGGGTGGCCTAGTCAACGTTGAATAAACTGTCCAGTGTGGTCCCATCATCCGGTCTTCCCTTCGTGTTTTCAAATGCTAAACTTGACATGGAAAATTGCCAAGCCTTTTACGAGAACTTGTATACTGATTGCGAGGAACTGGGGGTAGCTCATCAATTCACTTACTTTAGTAGCTGCATCCGCGATGGGGGCACCTAACCACTGAGCTTAGTTCAGCAGAATCAGCAAGAGCTAGAATAGCCTTACTGAACCTGTAACATCTGTGTTGCCAGAAGCTGGTTACCCTCGGTCTGAAATGCCGTGTGCATGGCCAAGTTGATGGCCACCATAGTCCCTGGACCTGTGAATGGCCCCTTCGGTCTGAGCATTTGATGCACCTTCAGGACTTTGATCAAGGCTGCCAGCGAAGCACTGATGGGTTCGGATTGCTCTAGGGTGTCAAGTAATAGATCATGTGATCTACGTGACTCACCACGGGGTTTGGAGTAACCCATTTGCGGGTATATCTGTTTGCACATTGTTAAGTTTTTGACACCGTCCACTATTTGTTGGGCACTAATGCATTCAGCTGATGGTCATAGGCTAAATCAGGTAGTTTAAATATGTAAAGGTATCGTCAAAGCGATTTTTCTAAAAGGATAAGATGGGCGCATTTATTACACGCGCTGGTAGAGGGTTCCAGGGCTGTGACACACGGATGGAGAGAACGTCCCGTCGACCTTCCAGTCGGCTGTGCCCTGCGTGGCTAACTTAAGCTGGAGATCCCTTGGAGATGTGTTCTGAGTGTTTCAAAGAGATTGTCGAGCGTGGATTGGGTGTCTCAGGAACTGATGCACCTAGATGGGCTATCCACGTAGTTATAAATAAGGCCGCTGTAAATTTCAAGGATTTTCAGAATGAGTGGGTAGGAAAGGCAGTACAAACTTCTGATGTTCTTCGTCGCACTGCGTTGTGCAGTATCGAGCGTGGTGCTTCTACCCGGGTTGCCATGAATGGATTGTGTATTTCGCATACGGCCTAACGTACGAGCCAAGCATTTTCGGGAAGTTTGAGTTGTCAAACTTCTCTTGTATGCTTCGAAGTAGGCACAAGTGCTTGTTTGCAATTTTGATACCGTTTCGGCCCGTAATATTGTTCCATTACTTCCTTCATTTCAAAAGATCACATTGGTGGGCGGTTAACAATGGCCACAAAGCACATATCACCCTGCCTTAGGTGATGGTAACATCATAAGGCGTCCACGGTTTGTATCCTAAGTCGTTTGTATGGTCGATGAGGTCGGAACAATAGTAAAGAATTACATCACCTCCCTTTGTGGTCGGTCGTTGGACAATTGTGAAATATCAAGTACTTTGAGTTCGGCGTCGGTAATTACGTCGTTCAGATTTTTCCCTGTTCCCTGATGGGATCTCAACACATAGAGATTTGACAAGATCGAAGCTTGGTTAATTCGCTGAGAAAATACTTGCGAGTTTGTATACAAACATCTGAGAGCAACGGATGCCAGAAGTGTATCTGAACACAAACGTTTCCGAGAATTTACGCCGACCCTTGTGTGGCCGGCTGACAACCGGTTTTTGGATGTATTTCTTGCCTACTCCAAGGGCCGTTGCAAACAGCACCCAATACCTAATCGTGCAGAGGCGAATGCCAACGGATTTTCCTTTCCTTCCTCTTCTGACTGCTGAGGCATTGCACTGCGCTCCTGTTAGAAAATGCAGACAACGATGCTAGCAACAACTTCTCTCTGGTTTTGTATTCCCACAGACAATAGTAGTCCGGCCTCGGTCACCTTCAGACGGATCTCTGATGGTAGCTTGGTGCGTAATTAGTACCGAATTCCTAGCACACTTTCAACCATCTGTTTGAAGTGGAGCAGGACTTTCAGCTCCTTTGGACCACTTCTTGTATAGTTGGGTAATCTGGGTAACTTTCTCGTCACATTGGCAACAACGTCTTGAAAAAAGATGGCTTTGCGGAGGTACTACTAATCTTGCAATTCTTGACTTTGGGCGGGTGACACGTCGGATGACTGGATTTTCTGCACATAATGGACAAATATCGATCTTTCATCGTGTTGCTCGCCGTATTCTCCTAGGTTTTGCTTCCTTTGCCGACGCTCAGTCCAAGGGATGTCAGGGAATATACGAACGCCAAATGACGAATCACTGAGACAGTGAGTGGACAAGAGGACAGTCTCCGCTTCGTCACCCGACTGAAATGTCACCCGAAGTAGGCTTGGCTCGTGTTGCGTCACAAGAATGTTTCCTTTTAATGGCGGCGTGGTGGGTGATCTTCTCAGAGCCGTATTGGTATTCATGTTATCTCTGTCACTCTTTGGAGTAGTTGCAAGTGGCACCTACAATTCCAGTCGTGGGGCGATTGACATTTCTGATGAGCCTAGGACAGTGAAACAAGTCATATGTACCATTGAATTCATTAAACTAGGGTGAATTGCAAATAATCTGGGTGACACTGATTTCCGCCTATGCTGCATAGTTCATTCCACAGCAATCCATTCGGCTCCGCAATTATTACGTAAAGTACGCGTACATCCCAACATCCTTAGGAAGAGCGGCTGAAAGAGAATAGCAACTATGAAGAATTTCGCAAACCCAACCAAGAGCGGACAATAGTTATTTAAGGAGTTCTTCTGCTTAATGCATCCTCCTCTGAAGAGGCAGAAGCACATGCCCAATCGTTCATAAACACTTCAATTCAAGACTGTTTGCGACAAATTCACACAAACGCACTTCCTTTCACCGGGCTTCGACGAAACTCAGGAAGCAGCCAACATTAGGGGCAGCTGGGCTGTGGTTGTTTCCAAGAGCACTCCAAGATCAAAAAGCTGCTGCTTCTGCTACCACATCCAAGACTTACGTGAGTGGCCACGCTGCACTGCTACTAGCAAACTGACCGGTCTCCCATCCACGATGCTTATTCCAATGAAAGACAATCGGAAACAATTGGTTGTCCTACCTAGAATATGAACCAAGTTCCCGGAGTCAAAATCGAAAGCCCTGAATGTGCGAGGCGTGAATGACCGGAGCTTATAGAGGATCGCAATCAACTAACTCGTTATTACGAGTAAGTCTTCAATCCTTACGGGCATTACCCTCCACCCAATTTCCAAGCACACTGGTTAATGTATTGGTTGGATTTATGTTGTTTCGCTCTATATATGGAAGCTAATTCAGGCAGTATTTTTGTTAAAAGGTGGGTGTCGTGAGCTCAACGAATACATTTACCGATTGGTTGCCAAGCCTTCCCAAATGATGACAACTTGATTGATTTTAACTATATATCAAAAGAACGGTTAATATCTTGTTCGTTACCGTCCTCTCTTGGCCCATTGACCTAAAGCGTGGAACAAAATTAAAAGGACTCAGGATTTTAGCATTACAGGGAGAGATATAATGCGCTGTGCTTGCCATTCTGGGAATTACCATGTTGCACAACCAAAATCGGATTAACGGCTTGAAAGCGGATAGCATGGTATGGATTTCTGTTAGATCTGCCACTTTGTACACGATTCCGGTTGTGCTGATCTCGTCCTATGCAAGCCCCAAAGCCCAGTCGAAATCAGAAGTCAACGTCCTGCGACAAAATCGTAGCGCAGAAACAGCCAACGAAAACGGGCACATCTGGTGTAAAAGCAATCAGCATTCATAGGTGAACTCAGAAATGTTCACGTTTCAGAACAGCTAGGTCAGCTGTCCTGATTGGCAGTTCTGTTCTGCTAGCAAGTGGGAACGTATGTAGCAAGACAGGCAGTAGACGTGAATGTTCTAGAAATGATCTGATGTTTCTGCTTTACAGCATTTGCTCAGACCGTTTTATCATAAAAATAATAAGTAAATCTACTGGATTTTACACTCCGGACAATTTCAGCTTCTACCACTGCAACTAGCGTAATGCAATGGCCAATGCAGCCAGACCACGATGAGGGCACCTCATGATGAATTGGAAGGTAGAAACGGCAGTTTTCACAACCAATTTTGTAGTCATAAAAATGTTGAAATCAGTGGAAATAAATAACCCCATTTTCTATAGTAGTTCTTATTTTGGCACTGAGATAAATGACGGAATAGAGTGAATATTTTTTAAATCAAGAAGCTGAACCTCATTCAGAATTGGTACGGGAGCAGCCCTTGAGAAAGAGATCGTATTGTTTGATGCGGAAAAGCTGGTGCTTCTGTTTCTGTTATGCTACTGCTGCTGCATTTCTCCGCTTTGCTCTACTGAATTTATTGCTAGGCGAAGTCGCACAAGCGGAGTATCCTGAGTAGTATGGATCGTAGTAGAGCTACACGTCTACATGGAACGTGTTGTGCTGCTCCACTGGTGTGTGGGCAGCGATGGTGACAAGTTCGAAGAGAAGTATTGGAAACGAGGGTGGAACTGGGTGACAACACATGTGCCGGTCCGTTTTTCTTTCTCGTTGGATCTCAGTGCAGTAGTGCTATGTGACGCTATTTCGTCTGTAGTCACAGCTTGAGTGTACACCTGGTGGCTAGACCACTCTAGCCCGCGGCGTTACAAATTAGGTTACTCTGATCGCTGTGGCGCTATATTTGAAGAACGTCCGCCGATTCAGCCTGAGTCGAAACAAATAGGACGCGTCATAACGCTTTCGTAACATTCGGTTCAGTTGAAGACTTCAACTTAGCGAGCAGTCTTGTCAACTCACAGCATACCTGTGAACATCAGGTTTATGTGGTTAATATTTATAAAGTAACGTGTACGTAAGCATACTCATCATAATACTTAAAATAATCAAATGCTTTGTCAACACGCATTGGGCGATATGTTTGCCAATAGCCGATGTACCCTATTAGTTGCATTGCTGTCTGTCATGTACCAGTTTAGTGAACTATCCAATAATTTCTTCCGTGTTTGTTTCTTCTATCCTTAATTTTACCTGTTGTCACTGTTTGCTGTAACCCCTGTCATTAATGTGTGTCCACTGATCATTGTCATTTTCTAAATGTTATCAGTTCTCCTTCTTTATTGTCTTTTGCCGAGAAGTTCTCTTCAGTCATTTTGACCATACAGGTATTTCCAAAATCGTCCTCAGGAACCACTTTTGGGTTCCCTCTAAAGTTGCTACTAACATTTTGGAGAACATGTCATCATAACTTTAGTATCACACAACAATATTTTCAGACCTGTTGTGCATGCATCCTCAATAAGCGGTTCGTGACATTCCACTCGGTTACTCAACTGTATCCAGTGGAATAGATGAGATGGGTCAGGACAAAGAAAGTACCTTAGTTAATTTAGTACAGGCCAGAAAATTTTCGTTACATGTAGAGGAATCTAATTTATCTGGCAATAACTCTCTTCCCGTGTCATATATCCGATTATTCAATAGTAATGTATTAATGTAGGAGACTTTGTTTGCCAAGACTGTTAAAACTCATACAAAAGGCCAGACTACATTCGGTGTATTCAATGGCCAGCTGACTGAAAACCACATTGCGCATTGCGCCAGCCTCAAGTAAGGTTCCTTCACAAATGCCTTCGAAAAGTGGACGAAAAACACATCCAGTGTGTGGCAGTTATTCACTGCAATCGCCCAACTTTCGCGTTGCACCAATAGATTCGTCTGTTACGAAAATCTCCTCGGAAATCCGTGTTGTGCATTGGTAAGTAGATTAAATCTACTCAGGTGACTCTCCAATAAATCACTCACCAGTTTATCGAGGAGTTTGACTACTACTGTCGTTAGACAAGCTGGCCTGTAATTTGCAGGCAGACTCCTGTCCACATTTTTGAAGATGGGACAGATGACAGCTTCCTTTCATTTGGGGGGTAATGCGCAGCTGTTAAGTGATTTTTGAAACACAATAGAGAGCGGTTCATTTAGTTCCGCAACCAACTCATGCAACAGTTTCGGGTGAATTAAATCAGGCCTAGAGGCCTTAGAAGGGTTCAGCCCTTGCATTCGCAAGTTGTTATGAAAACGCGACAGAGTCGATGGACGCCAAAGATGATATAGATATTTGTCGCGACCAAATGTAGAATCAGTGACTCAAATTGTGTTTCGGTAAGTTGGATTGATTTGACCTCTAAACTGATTGCTTGAGGCGTTATCCACAACCACCTGTAGTCCCCTTATCGATCGCTTGTCGTAAAATATCCGTATCCACTTGAGGGAAACGTGTGCGTCTTAGGGTTGTGGATAGGTATCACAGATTAAGGACCATCGACGTCATTGCAAAATACCACAGGTGCTAGCCAACATGTCAGAAACACTCAGAAAGAAGCGCAACGGGCAACAGGCAACCGAACAGATAGCTAGATGGAAATGCGACAGGTGCCTTCAAGAAAAAGGGAATAACATGCAAGAAAGAATTAACCGTTGTAACCTTATGCACTGTGTATTGCGTTGCCATAAATTGTATATGTATATATATATATATATATATGTATGTGTTATAACGAAAGGATAAGCAGCGGGACAGGTAATGGATGCAAGTTGGGTTTTGATGTCGATAAAAGCGAAGAGTAGAAGGCGTTGCAGTTTCTAAAGGGTATGTGAGAGTATTTATATACGAGGCTATGTCGCTGCGTCGATCATGATGTATAAGTCGTCCCCGGATATCTAGGGGGAAGATAATTAATGCAGGCTGAGTAATGGCAAGCAAGAGGTGGGGCTGCATGCCGGTTTACAACGAATTAAGTAGGCATTTATTAGTGTGTGAGCACCAGTGGATACAAGACTAAGGCGCTGCTTCGCTCAGCGTGAATCAATCGCCCTATCTTGCTAAGAGACGACAGCTAATGCAAATAGAACGATGGAAAGCAGGTAATGGCGGTGAACGTCCGTCTACAATGAAGAAGCAAAGGGGTTGGGGCAAGTAAGTAGATACGTGAGTACGAACACTCTTAGTCGCGCAGTGTAATGCGGTCACCTCTGCTTGTTTGAAAAACTGACGGATTAAAGGCTGACGGATAAACGCAAGAGGTGGAGCTAGATCCACGTATACAGCGAAGATTCAAACGGGTGGAGCCAGTAGATGGTTGCGTGAGTAATACGACATACGAGGCTAAGCTGGAGCGTCGTGTTGGGTGGTTCAGTAGTCTTGGCTTGCTAAGAGAAAATGTCTAATACAGTATAAGAATGGAATGCAGGTGTTGTGGAAGGACGCATATTTACAGTGTAAAGCTAATTATGTAAATTTTGAAGTGGTACCAGAGCAACTGTATATACGACGCTAAGACGATGCGTCACGCGGCAGCGTTACGTCGTCCCAGATTTTCATGAGAAGATAGCTAATGAAGGCTAAGTAATGGCGTGCAAGAGGCGAGACCGGATGCGCTGATTTGGGCTTCCGATAATGACGGCGGCTTACTCGGTTAGCTACATTACATTTTTCAAAATTAGTATCGACCTGGTCCTTGTACCCATATTGCATCTTCAGGCTGGTCTACGTAAAGTAATTCTGCAATAGGGATTGAATCGAGAAATCAGCGTAAATTAGGGCAAATGCTACAGCCGTTGGTATCGATCTGAGTTCTAATGGTAACCCATTCCATATGAATACATATCTATAAAAAAAGAAACTAGAGCGTATTCTCACACGAGTTTTCGGTAAGATGATCCAATAGGGTCAAGTCCGTAATGGGTAGCGCTTATCCGCATTCTGTTGCACACAAATCTTGGTATTCCCATTTGAGTTGTGCAGTTTATGGAAGAGGGATAGCAAGTTAAGTTTGAGCATACGGAGCCACAATGGTATAAAATTAAGCCCTTTTGCATTTACCACCATAGTTTAATATAGATTGTTCCAGTAGTTGTTTAGTGAAAGAAAGTCGCACTCTCTCAATTATTATACTCCCACTTTTCCGAGAGTTAGTTAATACTAAGGAGTATTCTAGGTTAGTTCGAGCACAGCATTTTTACAGAGCAAGTCTGGATACCTTAAGCAACATCGACTTATAGATGTAGCCGGTGGCTGGTCTGGCCTTGGCAACACTGTATCCGGTGTGTTCGGCGAAGTTTAGTGAACTGGAGTAGTGTACTCCTAGGACACGTGCTGCAAGGCAAATGGCAAGTGGTGATCCATCTACTCTCATTGCATCGGACGTATGACTACTACGATAGGAGATGAGGTTGCACTTATCTGGTGCGAATTCGATTTCTCATTGTTCGCACCACCGACCTGCTGCAGAAAGATCACATGGAACATGAGGCAAGTCACGTAATGCAAGGCAATTGAAAAGTTGTCATCCATTTCTCTCAATGCATCGGACGGAAGGCTACACCCATAGGCGTTCAGGTTGTACCTAGCTGGTCAGAATTCAATTTTTTAATGGTCGCACCATTGATCTAACGCAGAAAGACCACACTGAATATGGGGCAACTCAATTCCTGTCCCATTCGCATCAAGAGAAAACTTTGATTTCATCTGCAAATAGTAATGGCCTCCCGTGGTTGAAAGCAATCAAATACGTCGTTAACTTATAAAAGGAATAATAGTGAGCTTTAAACACTATTTTGGAAAACACCACTGGTGATGAGCCTATAGTATGATTCCGCTCTATCCAGCCACACCATCTTTGTACACCCTGTCAAAAGGGATGAGAACCATGACAGCAGCTGATGTGATACACCGAGTGACTGAAGTTTAGTCCATAGACCAGCATGCAAGACGCGAGCAAAAGCCTTCTTCATGTGAAGGAAAAAAGACAAGTGCATGACCGGAATCAATTTCATTTTTTACATTATCTAGAAACTCGAATTTACATGTTTGACAAGACTTGTCCAGTAAAAAGCCAGGTTGGGATTTATTAATTAAGCTGCGCAACATCAGAAATTCGAGCAATTGTTCGTTTACTATCCTCTTCATCACCCTTGACTCGATCGGCGTGTGGATGATTGGACGGTAGTCGTCAATGTTTTGGCGACATCCACTTTTGTGTCTCGGTAGGAGAAGAGCTCAGTGAGATTTAGTGGGATCATCGGATTTACAGAAATCCGGCAGCTGGGCTAGCGACATTATCTTTGTCAAAGTTCCAGCAATGGAGACAAGTTCAATCTTTAGGTTATATACTTCAGTTTTAAGGAAGTTAATTTAAGCAAGCGTATCAGACAACTAATCCGAAAGAATGGATTTTTACCTGTTAATCAAAGTGCAACTTTGCTGCTATCGCTTTGATAATCGTAGTCGTCTTTACAGACTTAAGACCATGATTGCTAACTTTAGTTTGCATAATAGGCAAAGTGGAGATACAGCAACACAGAGACGATGATGGGATGAAAAATAGGCAAAACTGACCAGTCATGACAATCAACTGGTGTGAAGGGAAAAAGGCAGATAAGGATGCGATCCAAAATGAAAAAAACGAGGTGATGGTAAGAAAGTGTTACTTTGTAGTAACACGGATGGATTGGAAGTGAGTTTATGTTGAATTCTGATGGAATCTAACTGACCTGATGAAGCGACCAACGATTGCACCTCTTGCAATCCGTCGGTAAATGTGAAAGGTACAGGAAAGGTGCAGATTGCGATCCGGTAAAATCGCAAGTGAAACCTATGGAGCTGCGGGTTTAGGGGCCACGATCATCTGACGACATTCATCCGTTCGTTTTACAGTCGACTTTAAGTGTACACAAAGGATGCATCTTGCATGGATTCCTTATCGTTATTCCATTGGGGCTCAAATCAGCTGTACTGTGTGAGCTACACCATGTTATCCGGAGATCGTCCTCACGAAAGATCTGGCCATATCTTACTGTTGGTGGCCGCGATCGATAGAGATACCGAAGCGCTTTTTGGATATTTGTACTACATGCAAGAAATACCAGAAGGCAAACCAACCGATCCCATTCACCGTTGGAAGCTACCCGACAGTCCATGTAACCATGTCTAAGATGGTTTTTTCGGTCGGATAGTAGAGACGGTGTTACTATTCTTGGTGGATGCGTACCCCAAATGTATATATGTACATCTCGTCGTTAACGCTACTACGGAAACTACAATCCATAAGTTACGTTGTAGTCTATCCATGTGTTGTATACCGAAAACGTTGGTCCCAGATGCTGGTCCGCAGTTCACCATTGCAGCATTCGAACAATGATTGCAAGTTAATGGCGTCCACCACATGACTTCTGCACCATAACAACCAGAAGAAATAGTGGTACAAACCATTAAGGTCGGTCTCCTGAAGCAACGTCACGGCTCTTTACGGACTAAACTTTATCAATTCTTATTCACGTATCATAACACACCGCTGGAGTCCATCAGAAAAACCCGGGGGTTGCTGTTTTGGGCTTCGGCCACGTACGAGATCAGACCTACCTTCCAACACCCGCGTCAGGCCAGGAGTTGCCAACAACAGTGCATGCATCAGAGTGGGCACGCGTCAGGTAAATCTTAGGCTTTGATAGCAAAAGGAGAGATTTACACAAACCTCCAGCACAAGCAGGTTTGGAAGCCAGGAACATTGCTTACAAGTTAAGAAACTAAGACAAACATACAACTGGAAAGTGGAGAAACGGTACGCAGTCAGAAGGATTTCATGAGTTCCCGCACTCTGGTTGCACCATAATCTGAGGAGGTAGGTGTCGTTACAGAAGACGGAGAGGAAAAGAAAAATTGCAAAAAGATGAATTCGATCAACTGATGGGATGGGAACAGCTTCGGGCCAACGGGTGCAACGATCGATCATGGTCAAAATGTAGACCATTCATTTGGACGGGGCCAGAGGTCCCACTATGACGAGATGGACATGAGCAAATCGCGCTGAAACGGACGGAAAGCGACCAAACTGAGCGGACGCGTGCCGCTGAACCTTGGCTTGCTGACAGGTGAGAAAGCTGAGTGCCCAACGCGTAAGATCGCGTTGTATCCCCGGCCAAAAGTACTATCGGAGACAAGCTTAGCAGTAAATTTAAGTCCTGGGTGGTCGATATTGTGGAAGGTGTCAAGAACGATACGGCGAAAAGTTTCTGGAACGACGAGTCGAGGTCGTTCGGTAGATGTGTCGCATAAAATTGTAACATCGAATCAAGGCAAAGGGTGTGGGGATATCTTCGAAGAAGAATCACGGAGTTCCTAGGACCTTTGGTCGTTTGACTGCGTGGCAGCTATAGCAGACAAATCGATCGCCTGCTCGGAAGGGCTAATCGCAGATACTCTTGGAAGAGCATCAGCGACGACGTTTTGTTGACCAGAAATTTGTCGGACATCAGTCGAGAATTGAGCAATGAAATACGGGTGATGAATACTACTTGGTGAGTGTCGAGCTGATTGATTTCGAAATGCGTAGATAAGCGGTTTGTGATCGGTGAAGAAAATGAAGGTGTTACCTTCAAGAACGTGTCGGGAATGTCGAACGGTATAGCAAATGGCCAGCAGTTCGCGATTGAACGTGCTGTACTTGACTTCGGCAGGTTGTAGGCGTCTAGAGTAGAAAACAAGAGGTTTACAGCATCAATTTGTATGTTGCTGTAGGCCGGCGCCAATGGCGGTGTCCGATGCCTCGACACCAACACTGAGCGATGTGTTCGGATAGAAATGATGAAGCATAACGGCTTTGGCTAACGCTTCTTTGCTGGCTTTGAACGCTTTAGCAGCAGCAACAGCAGTCAGTTTCATCTGACTGTTTTCACGTCCACAAAGTATGTCGGTTAGTTGACTTAGCAAATTGGCACAGTGTGGAAGAAAACGTCGATAATAGTTGAGCATGCCGTTAAAACGGCGAATAGTGGCTAACTTAGTCGGGACCGGAAAGCCTCCGATGGCGAGGACTCTATCGTCTAGAGGCCGTATGCCATACTGATCAATACGGTGGCCAAGAAATTCAACGGAAGGCTGCTGAAATACGCATTTGTCAGGGTTGACAGTGCTGCTATTAGCGGCCAGCCTATCGAAAAGAATTTTGTGATGTTCTACTTGTTGTTCTTCAGAAGCGCTGGTAACTAGGATATTGTCGATGTATGGATAGACGAAATCTAGACCTCTAGTTACTGAATCGATGACTCATTGTCGGTCAAAGTACCTATAACTATCAGATATGTTTGATGATCGATCAGACGGCGTTGCTTCGCGTCAACAAGCAAATCGAAGTGCTGCAGAAAGTCAAGGAAAAGAATTGGCGTCTGGACATCTGCGACGAGAAATATCCACTTAAAAGAAGGTCGTAGGTTTAAACTAAGCGTGCGCGAGCGTTGACCACACATGCGAATGTTGGTGACGATTGCTGCGCGCAATGCACCGGTCGCCTCTTCGATAACATCATTAGAATCAGGTGGAATAACGCTGACTTCTGCGCCGGTGTCAACGAGATAGCTTACTTCTGTACTGCGATCGGTGACAAAAAAGGCGACTGGAGCAGCCAGCAACGTCCTTCGCGCCTGCGTGCTGGCTGGCCCGTTTCCCTGGGTGTTGCGCTTGAATGAACAAGGCGGGCGACACGACCTGGCTAGATGACCAAATCGCTCGTGGTAACAAAAATAGCTTGACCTAGGGGGTGATTTCGAACTTGATCTAGGACGAGTGCGACTACTGGAATGATCTCGGCAGTTGGATCCGGACTGTGTTAGATTCTCTAGTCGGCTGATAAGTTCTTAGCTCTTAGTTCTGCTACCTCTGTACTGGAAGTAGACTGAACTTGAGATACTTGGGCTTTGGATTCCCAAATACGGTCGGCAATGTCAGCGAGCTGAGCAAGAGGCGCATCGTTTGCATACAGGGGGTTATGCATTTTACGTGGCTGGCGACGAAGCCACGTCTCTTTAAGGAAAGTGTCGCCAAATGAGAGAGGCATAGCTAGAGCTTGCATCTTGTGCAGCAACTGAGAAGGCTTTCGAGCACCTAGCTCGGTTTGGTTAAGAAGCTGCGTAAGAAGAGCATAGTCTGATAAGCCGAATCGCTTTAAGACTACAACCTTAAGCTCCGCGTAATTCAGCTGATATTCGGGAAGATCCAAGATGTCGTCAAGATCATCCACAACATGCGGAGGAAGCGCTGCGACAACGCAATGACATTTGACACTGTCAGGCTTAACACCATGTAATGAAAATATGGATTCTAGCTGATTAAACCGGCCTTAGGGTTAGGCTCTCGGAAAGGCTGGATAGGGAAACGGAACCCACCAACATGATCGTCAGAGGCTGGGTGAATGTCCTTCGTGGTGAACAAATATAGAGCGTGTAAAAGTGAACGCAAGTAGTAAAAGGTAAAAGTAGAAAAGTAGCCAGAATAACTAACCGGATCTGAAAAGAAATATTAGTAACAAACGCACCAACATGATTTCCTGTTTTCGGGGTCAACAAATATAGCGCGATGATCGTGCGCTGTATATTCGGTCCGAAACAAGACGGCCAACCAAAAGCAATGGGTGGAACACAAGTAAGGCAAACGTTTGTTACACGGGAAGAGCGTTAGCCAAGGCTAAAAATATGGCACCAGAAGAGAGCTAGCTAGGCAGAATGAAGTTGGCGTCGAGTGCGTAGACGGATTGTCGTTCGCAATAGAGTCGCGCGCCAAAAGCGGAGGTCGTATTCGTGTATTCAGCAAACCGGAACAAGGTTCCAGCAGGCAAACCGCTTAGTTCTCTAATACATAAGAAAGCTGTAATTTGAATATATCTTAGAATCGTTTACACTGTCATCCGGGGAAATCTCCAGGTCACTTCACATGCATTGCCGAGCGCAGTAGTACAGACCACAGACAATAAACATCCGAAATGTTTACAACTTTCTGCAAACGTCACTGCCAAGGTGGGTGAATTATTCCTGGTATAATAGCGCCAAGTTGATTAAGATTCCGATATGACAGAGGAAGTGATCCACTGGTGTTGTGGACGGAGCATAACGCCATGGCTTTGCAAGTAACTTGATCACTTGCACGGAGCCGAAACTTTTCTGAGGTGATGTCCCAAATTTGCTACTGATTTGAATATAATTGTTCACCTCGGTAGAGCATAATGATCAAAAGGCTCTGCAGAATGCAGCTATGGCCAAGCGTAATAGAACGGACCATAATAGGTGACCATCAGAGGCATAAGATACATGGGTATAGTATCCATCGGATACTGACGCCAAGCGATTGAAAATACTGATACCAGAAGAAAAACGCCAATTGCGGTGTGGATAGAGAATAACGCCATGTCTTTAGCAAGGGTAAGATGTCTTTATGATGCTACTGATTTCGCGGTTAGCCTAGCGTTTCTCGACGTCTGCTGACCAGAAGTGTCACCTACAATGTAATTTTGACACTAGTAGAAAACAAAGCCAAGTTATTTATGGCTGTTCAACTATACATTCGTTAAACATTTGCGAGTGGTTGAATAAGCTTCCCTGCAGAAATGACGCCTCGTAGTCTGACGCGGCGATTGCCATGCCACTCTTCAGTGGTTCACCTTTCTGGCAGTGTCCGCTTGTCCCCCACACGAACGTGTGTTTCTCATTTGGAATGCATGGGCCAATCAATGTCCAACATGCATTACTGCCTAGCAACAAACACTGGTTAACCTGCAGAAGGCAGTTTTCCTGTGTTCTGTAGTATTTTATTAAACAACTGGGGTACCCCGATCCGAGTATTGCACTGGTATGATTGCGCCTTCGAATTGTAGTTCTACTTCGAATTTAGGACGCATAGCGTACGATAATTTTCGTGCTTTGTAGAAATTGGCATTGCTGTCCTACCGCAGATTGGTGAAAGTTTTGGAATGTTTCGGCTTTCCCAACTTATTTTTGAAAAAAGAGGAAATGTGAATCAGTAGATTGTTTCGATTGCTGTCATTGATGACTACTTCATTAAGCTGCATCATTTTTGGGAAGTATTGGATTCAGTTGCTGACCAAGCGATTTGGTCTTTTCCCAGGTGCCATGATCAAAGATAGAGTTAATTCCCGCTTGCCGTGCCTAACTTTAACCATGCACTTTAATCAGACCCTAATGGGATCTCCAGTGTAGGTTTCAATTTGAAGTCACAAGGTTGTAAGGGCGTTGGACTCCTGAATGAAGCACAGTTTATAATGGAACTGCAGTCCTTGGATCCAGTTACAAATTGATCGGTACATTCTCGAGCATCAAACGAATCGTATATGTAGGGCACTTGCTGGGTGACAAGGTATTCAAGTAGACGGAATTTAGAGTGTTGTCTGAGTTTTACTGAAGGCTTTTTTCTCAAACGGCTACCTGTTATGGCGCTTCGGTTGAGTGAGATTATCCGGTGGGGCGGGTTCCGATCTGCACACACCGGCTAGGTGTGCAATATTACCGCATTTCGGCAGCTGCCTTTTGCGGCGACACTAAGAAACACGAGCACGTTGCATCCCGCAGCGATTGCACACGAAGCGTCTAGTAAGTTCGCCTGCAGTCTGTGGTTTTGCAACTGCATGAACAGCATTCACAAATAAATGGGCGGCGAATTTACGTAGTTGGTGCGAGCTATTCTCCATCTAGCTAACGATAAGACAAACGTTCTCCCACGTTGATTCTAGCTCGGACAAATGTAACAGTAGTTCCTGTGCACGTTCGCCCGGTGCCCATTCAGTTAAGCGCTGTACTTTCATTGCTTCTTCAAATGTGTGATTCGGAATTTCATCATTCTTACACTCGGAAATGGACTAGTGGATGTGTGCAATTACGTCGTTGACGCTCTCGTTCGCTTTCTGTACGAGCATTGAAAAGCAGTATCTCGCAATATAAACATTCTGTTAAAATCCCCACAGTGTCGTATATTCATCCGAGGTAGTTGTAATAGTGCTACAATTTTCCAGATGTATTACACAATACTGTCGCAGACCTTCATCACCCAGCACTTATCTAAATAGTCTTAGTTTGTAATATTCCGAAAGTGAAAAATTGGAATGCAAAACAAGCAGTATATCTATGTAGTAAACAACTTTTCTCCTCTACCTCATGCAGGTTACTAATATCGGTTTGTCCTAAGCAGAAGACCAAGCGTTAACGAGTGGATTAACGATGGGGTTCATTTGGACCCGACGTAAACATTACGTAGTAAAGAAATCAAGCTATGCAAACTCCAACCGCAGTCAGGCAAGACTATGCCTTTTAACACTCAAGTAAATCCACAACAGAATCACACTCCTCCTTAAGAATATTCAATTGAATCCACAAGCACATCAACCTAAATATAAAGTGGCGCACACTCACAAATGCGTTTCCATCGTCTTGACCAATTGCAAATCAGTGCAAACGTACTCAGAACATCCACATCGGTTGGTGTAGAGATTGGACTGCGCTCAGCCAAAAAGCCGCGTGATGCACATGCGGACGTGAAAACAGCACATGAGCTCATTCACTGTAGGGTGCGGTGCGGACTAGCACGCGGCCTTTATGGACGATTGAGGAAGTATTGTAACTCCCACCCAATCACTTAAGCTGCATCAGGACACCCACACAGAACTAGGAGGCCGGAAATATTCCATCCGTGTTCATAGTGTTCACTGTTGCGCGTAGACGACCGGATATGAAATGTGCTCCACAATGAGACAGTGTCGATTGCCTCCACTGAAGATAGCTGCATGCAAGCTACCAGACAGTTCCGTCAACCTCACCTGCTTTGAAATGTGATTAGTGGTGTCTACGTATGATCGGGTGTGGTTAATAGTGGTTAGGTGAAATAATTAATGCCTGCGGTGCTTCACTACGCGCTATCATGAAACAACGCGTTAGTAATCGGTGGGTGTGGCCGAATTACCTAGTAACTGCAATTAGTCGGCATTAATGAGGAAGTTAGTATCAGCATCCGCACAGCAATGCATGATGTACTGCACCGAGCTTTGCTGAAGTGCACCGCGTTAATTGTGCTAAGGTTACCGGGTTGGCAAAAGTTCGCAGTTAATGGTCCATATGCAATCCTACGTATATGGCAGCCGTTGACAGGGTGAAGGAATACGTTTGTAAAGAAGTGTCACGAGTTCGTGTGAGCCGAAGATGAAATGAGGACCTATGTTAATGTTAGCGCACTCCTTACCGAGGTGTCAAAATGCGACGCACTGGGTACGGTGAAATGCTGTTTGATCAAAGAGATTAACCTAAGGAGTGACGGAAAATTCAGTTGGTTGAAAAACCGAAACATATTGCGCGGTATGTTGTTCTAGCTGGGGTTTCAGTCGGAAGTAGGCACTCAAGAACATGGTGTTATCATCAGATCGTCAATCTCCACTATTTTGTACACAGTACTGGCAAACTCCAGTAAATGGCCAAAAGTTGTTGGTATCAAGTGGATGGCACATTTTGAACAAAAAGATGGAAAAGAAAAGCTAGTTTGTGAGTAATCTGAAATCTTATAGGTAGAAATTCGTCACATCTAGACTCACTCAGACAGTCGCCACACGTCCGGAAAAGCACTGCATGCGCGTTTCATCCTTTCGGAAATCATCAGCAATGCGCATTCCATCGGACCGTATGTAGGGCTAGAACCCGCAACTGGACTGTTGCCAGTCCGTGGTTGAGACAACTGAGCTACGGTTGACGGAAACGACCATCGTAGCTCAGTGGATTAAATTTGTGAGCAGTTGCATAGGATTGGCTCTCATCAACGTGACCCCAAACTTTATCACGCAGTACAGAATATGTAAGGTGAGTGCACGGAATGGGCGGAGGGAAACCGTTGTATTAAGAAAGCAGGGGTGAGAAGTTGGAAGTATAACTATAATCAACAAACGCAATAATAACACACACAATCAGAAATTGGACACAATTAATGGGAAGAGGGCTAGCGTATTAATATCTGCCAATAAAACTGAGCATAGCATATTGACTGCAGCCAGGCGCAACAGAAACCTTTATGATGAATAAATTAACGACCACAGCCTGACTTTGCGACATACTTCAGAAACATGCATAATAATTGAGTTTGATTGCGAAGGACCGGAAATTGTTGTCTCCTCTAACTTGTATGTAGTTTCACCTGTGAGGTTGCATCCAGTGTGGATAGTCCTAGAATACTTGTATGAATTTGGTTAACACACTTGTCTGCTACATAATGTAAGACACGGTTGGCACAGCGAGGCAGAGGAGTGTCTGTTACACATATCTAAATGAGTGCTATTGCCGTCCTGAGCATTGGTTTCTCTTTGGTTCACATTCATCCAGAGGCTGCGCACTCGAGTCAGTCCATGGTATAGCGGTGTCTATTACTGTGGCAATCCGATGACGTATAATTCATTCAATACTTCACCTGCATGCATTTGTCAATGCTCTCTGATTGTGACCGAATACCCCAACTAAGTCCACATGTCTAGTGCCATGGAATTTCACAATCTATAGGTAATCTGGATCAATGCATGGTGCACATTATAGGCATGCTACCGCATCCGTTACACACATTGCTAACGTAGTTGAGCAAGTTATCGGGACATTTAGCATGATACGCCACGAAGAGATGGACACAAAACCGTGCGCCCGTGGCGTCGTCATCAATTTACGTTGTTCCATGTGTCGAACACGTAAGTACCAAGGAGCTCACACTCCAGATTGGTACGTAACAAAAAACTGTCGCAGTGATTCCGTGAGTGCAATGTTTGCTCCGAACACAAGCATGAATACCACTAAGTTGATCTAATTTTTCTAGTAACCCCCATCCATCCAGATGAGACATTACACATGAATCGCAGTCCTTCAATCAATTTCCACGCTCCCATTATTGTTAGATCATTGCTGCCTTCTCGGATTTTAGACGATACCGCATGTCCTTTCCGAGTTACGGATGTGATTACATCAAACACCGGTGCGTGCAATTCCTTTACGGCGGCTATGGTGGGAACCGTAACAAGTTCAAGCAAGAGAAGGCGTGGAAGAATGTACGCAAGTGAGACAATGAAAAAACAACAGCAACAATTTGACCGCCTAATGCATGAATTGCGAAGGAATTCATTTCGCATTACAATGCATTTCTGATTTAACACTTTTTAACAAACGATCCGGGAGATTTGGAAAAGCTTTCTTTCTTCTGTACTTTCTGCGTGGTGCTGTTTGCTTTGCAAATGTCGTGATGGATACGGAACCGCACAACCGAGTGGCAGCTTGATCAAGATTCTGATGCTGAGATTGCTTGTCAGTAGCGTTAACTACTCTACTTGATTGCTCATGAGATGCTCAAGTAACGCACGGTTTTTGCGATTTCCTACCTAGTTTCGACATATCACTGTGATGGGAAACGGTGGGAGAAATGTTCAGCTGATAGACCAGTTTTGGATGCAAGATTGTCGTGTCGAGTGTATTACGTAGCAGCTAAAAGCGATGAGCCAAGTTTGCTTGCATTCAGTGAACCATTTATTGTGAAAACAAATATGTTATAATTAACATTTACTGAAAGGATAAATTAAGCATAGGCAAGCATTCTTCGATGTGTCTTCATCAGGCTCCTACAGCTGTGTCTCCAGCTCTCCTTACTTCCGCTTTTACGCTCCGAATCCTTCCATGTGCTGACCTTTTTCCCCTTGTCCTTCCGCGCGACCTGCACAGAAGTGCTGAAGCAAATTGTTTGAATCGTTATATCTAGGTAGCGTTCTTGAAATTAATCATCCTAGGTCCAAAGACATGTGGATAGCCCAGATCACTATCTCGGGCATTCTGTCCCGTTGACATGTATCATCTAGTGGGTTGAACACTTGGGATCTAATCATTTTCATCTTCGGAACATCACCTGCAAATGTTTAGTTTACTTGTGATGACATGGCGTTATTCTCTATCCACACCGCAATTGGAGTTTTTCTCCTGGTATCAGTATTTTCAATCGCTTGGCGTCAGTATCCGATGGATACTACACTCATGTATCTTATGCCTCTGATGGTCACCTATTATGGTCCGTTCTATTACGCTTGGCCATAGCTGCATTCTGCAGAGCCTTTTGATCATTATGCTCTACCGAGTTGAACAATTACATTCAAATCAGTAGCAAATTTGGGACATCACCTCAGAAAAGCTTCGGCTCCGTGCAAGTGATCAAGTTACTTGCAAAGCCATGGCGTTATGCTCCGTCCACAACACCAGTGGATCACTTCCTCTGTCATATCGGAATCTTAATCAACTTGGCGCTATTATACCAGGAATAATTCACCCACCTTGGCAGTGACGTTTGCAGAAAGTTGTAAACATTTCGGATGTTTATTGTCTGTGGTCTGTACTACTGCGCTCGGCAATGCATGTGAAGTGACCTGGAGATTTCCCCGGATGACAGTGTAAACGATTCTAAGATATATTCAAATTATAGCTTTCTTATGTATTAGAGAACTAGGCGGTTTGCCTGCTGGAACCTTGTTCCGGTTTGCTGAATACACGAATACGACCTCCGCTTTTGGCGCGCGACTCTATTGCGAACGACAATCCGTCTACGCACTCGACGCCAACTTCATTCTGCCTAGCTAGCTCTCTTCTGGTGCCATATTTTTAGCCTTGGCTAACGCTCTTCCCGTGTAACAAACGTTTGCCTTACTTGTGTTCCACCCATTGCTTTTGGTTGGCCGTCTTGTTTCGGACCGAATATACAGCGCACGATCATCGCGCTATATTTGTTGACCCCGAAAACAGGAAATCATGTTGGTGCGTTTGTTACTAATATTTCTTTTCAGATCCGGTTAGTTATTCTGGCTACTTTTCTACTTTTACCTTTTACTACTTGCGTTCACTTTTACACGCTCTATATTTGTTCACCACGAAGGACATTCACCCAGCCTCTGACGATCATGTTGGTGGGTTCCGTTTCCCTATCCAGCCTTTCCGAGAGCCTAACCCTAAGGCCGGTTTAATCAGCTAGAATCCATATTTTCATTACATGGTGTTAAGCCTGACAGTGTCAAATGTCATTGCGTTGTCGCAGCGCTTCCTCCGCATGTTGTGGATGATCTTGACGACATCTTGGATCTTCCCGAATATCAGCTGAATTACGCGGAGCTTAAGGTTGTAGTCTTAAAGCGATTCGGCTTATCATACTATGCTCTTCTTACGCAGCTTCTTAACCAAACCGAGCTAGGTGCTCGAAAGCCTTCTCAGTTGCTGCACAAGATGCAAGCTCTATCTATGCCTCTCTCATTTGGCGACACTTTCCTTAAAGAGACGTGGCTTCGTCGCCAGCCACGTAAAATGCATAACCCCCTGTATGCAAACGATGCGCCTCTTGCTCAGCTCGCTGACATTGCCGACCGTATTTGGGAATCCAAAGCCCAAGTATCTCAAGTTCAGTCTACTTCCAGTACAGAGGTAGCAGAACTAAGAGCTAAGAACTTATCAGCCGACTACAGAACCTAACACAGTCCGGATCCAACTGCCGAGATCATTCCAGTAGTCGCACTCGTCCTAGATCAAGTTCGAAATCACCCCCTAGGTCAAGCTATTTTTGTTACCACGAGCGATTTGGTCATCTAGCCAGGTCGTGTCGCCCGCCTTGTTCATTCAAGCGCAACACCCAGGGAAACGGGCCAGCCAGCACGCAGGCGCGAAGGACGTTGCTGGCTGCTCCAGTCGCCTTTTTTGTCACCGATCGCAGTACAGAAGTAAGCTATCTCGTTGACACCGGCGCAGAAGTCAGCGTTATTCCACCTGATTCTAATGATGTTATCGAAGAGGCGACCGGTGCATTGCGCGCAGCAATCGTCACCAACATTCGCATGTGTGGTCAACGCTCGCGCACGCTTAGTTTAAACCTACGACCTTCTTTTAAGTGGATATTTCTCGTCGCAGATGTCCAGACGCCAATTCTTTTCCTTGACTTTCTGCAGCACTTCGATTTGCTTGTTGACGCGAAGCAACGCCGTCTGATCGATCATCAAACATATCTGATAGTTATAGGTACTTTGACCGACAATGAGTCATCGATTCAGTAACTAGAGGTCTAGATTTCGTCTATCCATACATCGACAATATCCTAGTTACCAGCGCTTCTAAAGAACAACAAGTAGAACATCACAAAATTCTTTTCGATAGGCTGGCCGCTAACAGCATCACTGTCAACCCTGACAAATGCGTATTTCAGCAGCCTTCCGTTGAATTTCTTGGCCACCATATTGATCAGTATGGCATACGGCCTCTAGACGATAGAGTCCTCGCCATCGGAGGCTTTCCGGTCCCGACTAAGTTAGCCACTATTCGCCGTTTTAACGGCATGCTCAACTATTATCGACGTTTTCTTCCACACTGTGCCAATTTGCTAAGTCAACTAACCGACATACTTTGTGGACGTGAAAACAGTCAGATGAAACTGACTGCTGTTGCTGCTGCTAAAGTGTTCAAAGCCAGCAAAGAAGCGTTAGCCAAAGCCGTTATGCTTCATCATTTCTATCCGAACACATCGCTCAGTGTTGGTGTCGAGGCATCGGACACCGCCATTGGCGCCGGCCTACAGCAACATACAAATTGATGCTGTAAACCTCTTGTTTTCTACTCTAGACGCCTACAACCTGCCGAAGTCAAGTACAGCACGTTCAATCGCGAACTGCTGGCCATTTGCTATACCGTTCGACATTCCCGACACGTTCTTGAAGGTAACACCTTCATTTTCTTCACCGATCACAAACCGCTTATCTACGCATTTCGAAATCAATCAGCTCGACACTCACCAAGTAGTACTCATCACCCGTATTTCATTGCTCAATTCTCGACTGATGTCCGACAAATTTCTGGTCAACAAAACGTCGTCGCTGATGCTCTTCCAAGAGTATCTGCGATTAGCCCTGCCAAGCAGGCAATCGATTTGTCTGCTATAGCTGCCACGCAGTCAAACGACCAAAGGTCCTAGGAACTCCGTGATTCTTCTTCGAAGATATCCCCACACCCTTTGCCTTGATTCGATGTTACAATTTTATGCGACACATCTACCGAACGACCTCGACTCGTCGTTCCAGAAACTTTTCGCCGTATCGTTCTTGACACCTTCCACAATATCGCCCACCCAGGACTTAAATTTACTGCTAAGCTTGTCTCCGATAGTACTTTTGGCCGGGGATACAACGCGATCTTACGCGTTGGGCACTCAGCTTTCTCACCTGTCAGCAAGCCAAGGTTCAGCGGCACGCGTCCGCTCGGTTTGGTCGCTTTCCGTCCGTTTCAGCGCGATTTGCTCATGTCCATCTCGACATAGTGGAACCTCTGGCCCCGTCCAAAGGAATGGTCTACATTTTGACCATGATCGATCGTTGCACCCGTTGGCCCGAAGCTGTTCCCATCCCTGAAGTAGTTGCGGAAGCTGTAACGCGCAATTTCGTCAAGCGCTGGTACGCTTCACACGGCTGTCTAGCCCCAGTGACTACATACCGCAGTCCGCAATTCGAATCTTTGACCTTTAACGATCTTTTTAACCTCATTGGATGCGGACGCATTCGCATGACCGCCCACCCTCCGCAGGCGAACTGCATGGTGAAACGTTTCCACCGACAGCTGAAAACCTCCCTTAGCGTCGCCAATGCGCTGAGTTAGACTGAGGTACTGCCTATGGTCGTCCTTGGGATCCGATCAGTTATAAAATTGATCTACGAGTTAGTATATGGACAACCACTGCGTTTACCTGGCGATTTCTTTTCCGATAGTCCCAGAATTCTCCGTTAGGGCATGAATTATGCCCGTCAGCCAGCCACGAGCAAGCGTCACTACAAGGTTCCCGACGTTGGAGAACAACGATGCAAATTTTTCGTTCCGCAAGACTTACAGAGTTGTCTGTTTGATTTTCTCTGCCTCGATGGTCTCCGAAGACCAATGGAGTGACGGTACGATGGTCCTTTCAAGATTCTGCAGCGTAAGGACCGCGTCTTTATCATCAACTTTCACGGTAAACGAGAATCCGCTACGATTGAGCGTCTCACAATTGTCCACCTGGAACCTGAGCCCGATGAAGACCGTTGTTAGTCCTCTGAAGAATCAACCCAGCCTATGGTGGAAGACTCGCCTGCTTCCAACATCCCTGAACCTAAGCATCACGCTCCATCCATGCTTTCCACTTCAGCTCCGCCGCTTCCTATCGAACCAACGGCCACGTCTTCAGCAGTTCCTCTAATTTTCCGATCCGATAGGAGGTCTAAGACGACGCCTTCCTCTGATTGGCAAAAGTCGACTGGGTCTGGTTGGCGCGTTCATTGGCTCGCGCGATTAAGTGATTAGTGTCCCTTTCACTTTTCTTATTGCTTTTCTTTTCCCTTTTGGCTAACAACGTACGAAAACCCTACAAAATTCAGCAAAAGCTTTTGAAACGCCAAAAAATCGACAAAATCTTTTTTGAAAACCCAAAGAAAGAAGAAAACGTTTTGAAAGCACATAAAAGGAGTTGCGTTTCGCTTGACGCCTACCTCATCCGGTAAGTGTCAATCTTACTTCTGCTCTTCCCTCCACCTTCATTGGACTTTTCCGTCTATCTTCCATCTATGAACAAGAGAAGATGACTAGCCTGAGGCGAAGATTTGACCGCTAACTCGCGAACATTTGACGCTTACGAACTTTCCCTCATTTTGTGTTTTGGCACTGTCAGGGAGGACACGGGTAGGAGCTCGCAGAAGGCTGGCGCGCGACGGACAGTTCTCAAGTAGACCGAAGGGTCATCCAAAGTTTCCCTTCTATGAGGGAAGCTATGTATTGACCTGGAGAATTCCCCGGATGACCGTGTAAACTATTCTAAAATATATCCAAATCATAGCTTACTTATACATTAGAGAATTAGGCGGTTTGCCTGATGGAACGTTGTTCCTTTTTGTTGAAAACACGAATACGACCTCCGCCTTTGGCGCGCGACTCTACTGCGAACGGCATTCCGTCTACGCACTGGAGCCAACTGCATTCTCTCTAGCTAGCTCTCTTCTGGTGCCCTATTTTTAGCATTAGCTAACACTCTTCCCGTGCAACAAACGTTTGCCTAACTTGTGTTCCACCCATTGCTTTTGGTTGGCCGTCTTGTTTCGTACCGAATATATAGCAAATGATCATCGCGCTTTACATGCTTCTCAAGACCTCAGTAAGCTCCTGCATCGGTATTCTCCACAAACTTGAAAAGTTGGACTCAAATTTCTTATAATTTTTAAACATCTAAAATAAGCTTTATCTACATGCAAGCGTCCTTGTTACTTGCGATTCTTATCCCTCGTTGACCTGATTGCTTCACCCACCTAACCCGTGGATTATCTGCTCGGTCAATGATACCGCCTATCAATTGAGATACTTGCTCCTTCGACCAACGCTCTATCCCACTCTCCATAGCCCTAAATCCGCCCAGTACCGTCGGCACCAAAGGTTACTGGTTAATCATGACTAATATTTTCGTAAGCCAACGGAAAATTGGGTTCAAATTTACTGCGATTAGTCGTGCGGAAAATCGGTATTACATAGTATTTCCAGTACGTCAATGCCGTTCAAAATGTATTTAATTGCAGTGTTCCGGGAAGATGTGCGTTCTGGCTTGACAAGCGTTTTTTCCATAAAAAGATACAAGTGTCTGTTTAACAACACTGCGACGTGGCGGATATGACCTGCCATCAAATTAAAGTCGCTGCCCACTGATTCACACAGAAAATGATCTCAATAGCATATATTCGCAAGCACAACGTGATTATCAAACATTCTATCGGGTTCCTAGGCCTTTGGAAGAAGAGAAAAAGCTCCGGAACAATTTAAACCCTACCAATCATTTCCAAAACGGAAACACCCAGCGATCTTACTGCGCTACGGAACCACGTTTCTCTTTGACACAAATAATCATGCCTATCGTCCTTGCAACACTCCTGGGCGAAAAGTATGTACAATATTTTGAGCCACGAATTTTGCCAACACTTATTTCTGTCGTTCAGTGTCATACGCTCACAGTGTTTCCGTGGAATTGTCAACCACTTGACCTCGCCCGTACTGGTGTGTCGCGTTTCATCGAGACTATAACTAATTATTTATTTATTAAACATAAAATAAGCAAACGCGTGATGGGGGTCGGACCGAAGTGAGCTGTAGCCTGTGTGTGGTTCCGCGGGTCGGAAAGTAGCCTGTTTGCCAAAGGTAACAGGGTGAACCAATGTCTGCGGCACCATTTCGGTCAGTACCTTTGCTTCGCGATGAATGCATGGACTTCTTTGGTGCCTTAAAACATTGTTGTGGTCATCATCATCAACATCAGCAGCATATGTGCAATATCTATTTTACTAATGCTCCCCTGCCGTACGGTCACCATGACTTGCTTATCACAGAATAATGTGTGGAAGATGAGGAGAACAAGCCTCAAATTTTCAGATCCTGCTCAAACATGCAGGATCAAGGCGACTTCAACTTCCCAAGAACATCGTCACATATAGCTTGCTATAGTGGAAATCAAATGCGGCATTGGTAAGAGGTCATACTTGCTGATTCACGGCTTTGCTTCATTGTTGGCGGCATTCGGTTTCGGACTTGCAAGTCACTGTGGTCAGCCACAGGACGCCTGCGCCTACAGAGAGACCATGTTTGGCTTGCGCTATGCTACACACAGTTCCATCCACACGCCCCATATCTAGTGTAAACCGGAAGGAAGTAGACCAGGAGGCATAAGGATGGGAGCTATGTTTCATGAACGAAGCCGGAACACCCTTCTTCACAGGCAAACACAAGCATGCTGTATTTGGGGAATCAAGCGCACACAAGATGGCAGCTAGACCGTAGTCCGCTCCACGCTGTGTGCATGGAATCACACTTCGAGCCTAACGCGGCCATAAGACCAGTGCACCCCGTCCCCTCCAGCAACAACCAACTGTCGCCTGGAGCCATTCTAGACGAGATACTGGGTAATAGACAGGTAGATAACTTGTCAACATGCACAACAAGCGCAGCCACACCGGAGATGTCATATAACAGCCAAGCCATGGAAACGAGGATATCAAATAAAATAAATCGAATAATGCATACAAATACGGTGACATAACTCTTCAGTCGTTATTCGAACTTCTGTTCAAGAGACAGACAAATTGTTTTCGCCATATCTGCATTATGTCTGCAGTCTGTGTGCAGGTAGCGCCTGAGCTACCATAGAGCGGCGTTCTCTGCGGCTTCAATCTCGGTCCCTACACTGCCTTCTAGGAATCAAAGAATTCATAGTGTTGGCGACGTTCGGAGTAGCATTCTATCTGCTTCGCATTCTCGGTCCACCGTACAATTTAAATGCGGCGGGACTCTCGGGTCAGTCGCCGAAGAAGTTTGCGTAACTGACTATTCTTCCCCAAGTCACGGGGGTCTGTGACATGTGCAGCAAATGCTGCATTCTTCCCTGACACCAATGCGCCAACCGTTGCAATGTTCTCATCAAACCAATCAGGCCACATGCAGTTTGCGCACCCGATGGTCTCCTCGGCAGCAGCTGTCATCTGGTCACGAATGTGGTACTACAGGTCACCCATTGTGGCTATGTATTTCGCATCACACAGTCGTGCGGCCATCGCCTTCTCCTGTTCAATACGTTTCTCCACAGTACCGCAAGGGAGAATGGCTAAGTTATACCGATGCACTGCGGTAGTGCAATACATAGGTTCGCGAAAATATATGTATTGTTTGGTCTGCGCCAATTGTTGAGCAGTGCCACACTCAGCAGCACGCGGTACACGTGAATTGTGCACTTCACGATTATGACGCTAACATACCATGACATAGTCGAATAGGTGAGCGTGACCACTCCCTGGGTGCTCACAAGTTGCTATATCACTCGAACTCAGTGCAAACCGAGTGTTCGTGCTCATCAGGTCGTGCATGGCACACAGTGTAGGCAGTCTTTCACCGTTGGCAATCGCTGAACCAATGTCATGCGGACCGATAACATCTGTTTATACCGATGCTAGCCGGCAAGTGCTCTTTGAATTCACTTAGCAGAACTTGTCGGTCACTCATTGGCACAGAGTGTATCACGGAGGATAGCTGCATGTAGAATTGATTACGCGTATAATCAGGATAACACTTTTGAAGTGGTAAACACCTCTTCCGAGTCGTAGGCGAACAGTCATCAGTTGCGCGTTGCTGCCTCTTGTTTCATCCACCAGGTGGCCACTTAGGCGATCGGTACTAAGTTGGCATTTCCCACCCAGTAGAACGTGTAGCCAACACCTGTTTCATGCCACTTGCGGACGAATGTCGTCAGAGGATCGCGGCCCCAACCCCGCAGCTTCATAGGTTTCACTTTCGATAGGACCGCATCGCAACCTATGCATTTCCTCTACCTTTCACATTTATCGACGGATTGTACGGTGTGAAATTGTTGCTCGGTCCATCAGAATCCAACATAACCTCACTTCCAACCCATCCGTGTTACTACAAAGTAATACTTTCTTACCACCACTTCAATTTTTTCATTTTGGACCGCGGCTTCATCTACCTTTTTCCCTTCACACCAGTTGATTGTCATGTCTGGTCAGTTTTGCCTATTTTTCATCCAATCATCGTTTCTGTGTTACTGGATCTTCACTTTGCCTATGATGTGAGCTAAAGTTAACAATCATGGTCTTAAGTCAGTAAAAATGATTACGACTATCACAGCGTCAGCAGCAAAATTGCAGTTAACGTCGATTAACAGGTGAAAACCCGTTATTTCGGATTAGTTGTCTGATGCGCTTGCTTAAATTAACTTCCTTAAAATTGAAGTATATAACCTAAAGATGAACTTGTCTCCATTGCTGGAACTCTGACAAAGATGATGTCGGATTTCTGCAAATCCGATAGTCCCATTTAATCTCACTGAGATGTCCTGCCGAGACACAAAATTGGGTGTCGCCAAAATTTGACGACTACCTTTCATTCAGCCAAACGCCGATCGTGACAAGCGTGATGTAGAGGATGGTAAACCAACAAGTGCTTGAATTTCTGCTGTCGTACAGTTTATTTAATAAATCCCAACATGACATTTTACCGGAAACGTCCTGTCATAGATGTGAATTCGAGTTACTAGATTATGTAAAATATGAAATTGATTCCGGTCATGCACTTGTCATTGTATTCCTTGACACGAAGAAGGCTTTTGATCGAATCCCGCAAGCTGGCTTATTGACTAAACTCCAGTCATTCAGTATAGCACACCTGTTGTTGTCATAGTTTTCATCCTCTTTGAGAAGGCGTACACAGATTGTACGACCGGGTAGAGCGAAATCATAGTACAGGCCCGTCATCAGTGGCGTTTTCCAAGGTAGTGTTTTATACCCATTACTATTCCTTTTATACATTAAGGACATATTTGTTTGCTTCAAGCATGGAAGGCCAGTACTATTTGAAGATGACATAAATTTCTTTGCACGTGATGCGAATGGGACAGGAATTGACTTGCCCCATGTTCAGTGTGATCTTTCGGCGCTCGATCGGTGGTGCGAGCACTGGAAAATCGAATTCTCACCAGATAAGTGCAACGTCATCTCCTGTCGTTTTAGTCTTCCTTCCTATGCATTGAGAGAAACGGCTCACCACTTTTCAATTGCCTTGCAGTACGTGACCTAGAAGTACACTACACCAGTTCGCTAAACATCGCTGAACACGTGGGATACAGTATTGCTAAGGCCACATCAGCCACCAGCTACATCTGTAAGTCGATGTTGCTTAAGGTATCCAGACTTGCTCTGTAAAAATGCTGTGCTCGACCTATCCTAGAATACTGCTCCCTAGTATTAACCTACTCGCTGAAAAGTGGGATAATAGCAAATGAGACAGTGCAACTTGCGTTTTCTAAACAACAGTGGAATCATCTACAGTAAACTCTCGTGGTAGAAGCAAACGGCTCCAGCCTGACCCATTGTGACTCCGTATGCTCAAACTCAACTTGCTATTCCTCTTTCAGATACTGCACAATTCAAATGCGAATACCGAGTTTTGTGTTAAACAGAATGCGGATAAGCGCTACCTGTTATAGACTAGACCCTATTGCATCATCATACCGAAAACTCGTATGAGAATACGCTATAGTGTCTTTTTTATAGATATGTATTCACATGGAATAGGCTGCCATTAGAAATCAGATCGATACCAGCGGCTGTAGCATGTTACCCTAATTTACGCTGATTTCATGATTCAATCTATAGTGCAGTATTATTTTAGCTAGACCAATCAGAAGATGCGCTAAGGGAACAAGGTCCAGATCGATACTAATTTAGAAATATGGTGATGTAGCTTACCGAGTCAGCCGCCGTCATTATCAGAAGCCCAAATCAGCACATCCAGTCTCGCCTCTTGCGCGCCATTACTTAGCCTTCATTAGCTATCTTCTCATGGAAATCTGGGACGACGTAATGTTGCTGCGCGACGTATCGCCTTAGCGTCGTATGTACTCATGCTTCGATACCACTTAAAAATTTACAAAATTAGCTTCACGCTGTAAATATGCGTCCTTCCACAACACCTGTATTCTATTCTTATACTGTATTGGCCGGTGGCCGAGTGGTCGGCACGTTTGCTTTCCAACCATAAGGTCACCGGTTCGAATCCGCGTAGGGGTGGGCGTCCTCGCGGTATACTCAGCCCGCGCGCGACTAGTGGTGGTCGCGCGGCAGCGAAGCGTCCTTACGGCGTATAAGCTGACACATTTCACTGTATTGGACATTTTCTCTTAGCAAACCAAGATGACTGGACCACCCGGCACGACGCCGCGCCTTTGCCTCGTATGTCCTATTACTAACGTAACCATCTACTGGCTCCACCCACTTTGGATCTCCGCTGTATACGGGTATATAGCTCCACCTCTTGCGTTTATCCCTTAGTCTTTAATCCCTCACCTATTCAAACAAAGAAATGTGACTGCATTATACTGGGCGACCAAGAGTGATTGTACACACCATTCTACTAATTTGCCCACAACACATTTACTTCCTCACTGTAGACGGACGTTCACCGCCATTACCTTCTTTCCACCATTCTTTTTCCATTATCTTTCCTCTCTTAGCAGGATAGGGCGGTTGATCCACGCTGCGCGACGCAGCGCCTTAGTCTCATATCCACTGGTGCTCACACAGGTTTTACATTAATAAATGCCCACTTAATTTTCTGTAAACCGGCATCAAGCCCCACCTCTTGCTTGCCATCACTCAGCCTGCATTCATTAGCCTCCCATAGATATCCGGGGACGACTTAATAATCCTGCTCGAGGCAGCGACATAGCCTCGTAGTTAAATACTCTCGCATACCATTTAGAAACTGCAACGACTTCTACTCATCGCTTGTATCGGCGTCCAACCCCAACTCTCCTCCCTTACCTGTCTCGCTGCTTATCCGTTCTTCATAACTCATTTATATATATGTATATATATACGTATATATATATTTTATTTATTGCAACGCAAGTGCACAGAAAATAAGGTTACAACGGTTAATTCTTTCTTGCATGTTATTCACTTTTTCTTGAAGGCAGCCATCGCATTTCAATCTAGCTGTCTGTTCGGTTGCACGTTGTCCGTTGCGCTTCTTTCCGAGTGTTTCTGACATGTTGGCTAGCACCTGTGGTATCTTGAAATGACGTCGATGGTCCTTAATCAGCGATACCGATCCGCAATTCCATGACGCACACGGTTCCCTCAAGTGGATACGGACAGGATTTCAAAGCGACCTAAGGAAATCTTACGCCATACTTCACGATGAGCGAGCGATAATTGGACGACAGGTGGCGGTGGATAGCGCCGCAAGCAATCCGTTTCGCGGTCAAATCGATCCAACTGACCGAAACACAATTTAAGTCACTGATTCTAACTTTGGTCGCGATAAATAACTATATCATCTTTGACGTCCAAGGACTCCGTCGCATTTTCAAAACAACTTGCGAATGCAAGGGCTGAACCCTTCTAAGGCCTCTAGGCCTGATTTAATTCACCCGAAACTGTTGCATGAGTTGGTTGCGGAACTAAGTGACCCGCTCTCTATTGTGTTTCAGAAATCACTTAACAGCTGTGCATTACCCCACAAATGAAAGGAAGCTGTCATCTGTCCCATCTTCAAAAATGTGGACAGGAGTCTGCCTGCAAATTACAGGCCAGCTACTCTAACGACTGTAGTAATCAAACTTCTCGAGAAACTGGTGAGTGATTCATTGGAGAGTCACCTGAGTAGATTTAATCTACTTACCAATGCACAACACGGATTCCCGGGGAGATTTTCGTATCCGACGAATCTATTGGTGCATCGCGAAAGTTGGGCTATTGCAGTGGATAACTGCCATACACTGGATGTGCTTTTCGTCTACTTTTCGAAGGCATTTGTGAAGGAATCTTACTTGAGGCTGGCACAAAACCTGACCTCCAGCGGTGTATCTAGTCGCGCCATTCATTGTGTGACTGCATTCTTGCATGGTAGAGAACAGTGCGTACGGGTAGGCCGTGATCTATCGTTTAGGCAGTCCGTTCTCGGTAGCGTGCTGCAGGGCTCGGTTCTTGTACCGGTGCTGTGCTCTATTTATGTGTATGAGTTACCTGCAGAGCTAGAGGTACAATTGCTGTTATTTGCTGATGACATGAAGCTCTGGAACATTGTCTTTGCTCCTGGGGGTTGTGAAGCTACTCAGTGAGCCTTGAATGACCTATGGGACTGCTCCACCTCATGTTTACTGCCCATAAATCAGGCAAATGGCTCCGTTCTTCAAATTGGAGGAAGATGTTCTCCTGCGAAGTACATGATCGGTGGGGTCGAACTCACCCCAGTATCTAGCCAGATTGACCTATACGCCGTACACTCTTCGACTTTACACTCCGGCGGCAAATGGGAGAAGGCCTCAAGCAGAGGTTTCCGCATGTTATGGTTAATATGACGTACTTTCGGAGTCTTGATGGGCGACATCATAACGAGACTGTTTTTGGATTTCGTCCGGTCTCATCTGGAATACTGCGGACAGGCTTGTCCGCCCTGCCTCGTCCCGGAAAAAATGGAGCTAGAAGGGATTTTATGAGTGGGTACTAGGTTAGTTGGGAGATTACGGAGACAGACGTACCCCGATTGTCAAGTTAATTCGGGAATGCATCCAATGCATTCCTAACGTATCTTAAATAAGTGGGTTGGTCCAGATTTATCTTGGCTATTCAGTCCCGCTAGATTGTTTCTTCCACGCGGTCATTACATGAAGCTAGACAAATCGAGGTACGATCGGATTATAGCGGAAATCCGGCTGTCACGCACAGTCATCGAGCGCTGGAACATGCTTTCGGAAAGAGTTGTCAGGGATTCAACGGTTAAGGGGTTTGAGAGGCAAATTGCCGCTCTTACGAGACAACACGAAAACCTTCCCTTTGAGTCAGAAGTAAGCAAGTGCGCGAAGAATATTCTTTTCGATAATTCTCATCAGGCGAGTACACTTATGAAGCAAAACGTTTGGAGAGAATAAATCCTGTAGAGGCCTGTACCGAGAGCAAGCAACTCATTAACTGGCAATTTGAAAACTAAATCAATGATTTGATCAATCGGATTGTCGCATTAGGAAGCAGGTGATCAAGGAAGGTCAAGCTCAAGGCCAAGGCAATTTCAGAGCCTGTAGCAGTGTGCGCTGTTTGCACAGCTCTGGTTTTAGAACTTTGGTAGCAATGGCTTCAGAAATGCTCAATAAATGTTTCTTCAGCTGTTTTGGGTATCGTTTAGGGATAGTATAAACGACTCGAAACGACTGGTTTATCTGGACTGGGTGTACAGTGTCGACCAAGTGTTGTAATACAGAACTGTTGATGGATTTTACCGTGCCTTTTCGTAGTGACGCAGGACAATGCTCAGCTATTCTTTTGGACAAACACCTGGTCGTATGTCCAAGATACCTAGCACCACAGGTGCAGGTGAACTGGTATAAGACAAAAGATTCGGACCGAACCGGGAGTTTATCCTTTAAGCGCTGAAGAATCAATGGTCTTGTTTCGGCAAGTAGTTTTAGGTTGGCGGCTGGAAATGTCTTGGTCACTACGGTCGAGATTTTTCTATTCAACAGTTCGAACGTGACGTCACCTTTAAAGGGAACTGTAAGGAATACATCCTTTTTGGGAACTGTAGCGACACATTTGACTGCCTCAAGCTGTTTGGAATGCTTTTTGATGAAAGGTATGGGGTATCCATTTTCTTGCAGCGTGTTAAAGATGAGATTGTTTTCGCTTTCAAGCGTCTCTGGACTGCAGATTGCTCTGGCACGATGGTATAAGCAACGGACTAAATTCCTCTTGTATCTCAACGGCACAAAGCTAAGAAAGTGGGTGTATTGACCTACCCACGTCGCTTGGCGAAAAACACTCCTTTTGATAGTCCCGTCTTCACGCCGATGCAATGGAACGTCTAAGAACGCCAAGCGGCCATTTTGCTCTACTTCACTGGTGAATTTTAATAGTGGATGCACTCTGTTAAGCTGATCTAATAGGGTTAGGTAATCGATGGAAGAGTCACAAACAATGAAAGTGTCGTCCATGTAACGGTAGTATAAATCAAATGAAGATATAAGGGTGTTCAGGTCTGCACGTTCAAGCTTTGAAAGGAAAATGTCGGCCAAAAGTGGGCCTAGGGGAGAACCCATTGCGACTCCATCTATCTGTCTATAATAGATTCCATCAAACAGAAATTGTACGTTGAAGGTGCAACGCAGAATCAATTCTTTCAATTTATTCACCTTAATTCCGACATCAATGTTTCTCTCAGTGATGAAAGCACAAATGAATGTCACAGTCTCAACCAACGGCACGTTCGTGAAAAGTGATTCTACGTCAAACGAAAGCATTAATTTATCCTTCACGTTTAGGTTTTCTATTCGGTTGACAAAATCAAACGTGTCTTTGACCGTATGAATCGACAACTCTTTTCGAACCGGTTCTAGCAACTCTGTTATCCACTTTGCGACAGAGTGAAAAGCTGAAGTAGACATATCCACTATTGGTCGCATCGGAACGTTTGTTTTGTGCACTTTTGGCAAACCATAGAGTCGCGGAGGGTGTGAGCCGCATGGGGTCAGCTTTGAGAAGAGAACATCATCTATGTGCTTCGACTTTCTTAATTCTTTCAAAATGTTAATGATTTTTGCTTCTTCTTGCGAAGTGGTCTCTTTTTGGATTGCGCCTCGTCGGAATTTGTTGGTGTCGTTCAGAATTGTTATCAGTTTAGAGATGTAATCAGACTTGTTCATCAATACCCAGCCAGATCCTTTGTCTGGTCGGGAAAGGATTAGTTCTGGAATGGATAACAGCTCCTTGATTGCATCACGGTGCTTTTTTTTAAGATGTTAGATTTTTGAGATTTGACGTTCCGATACTGATGGGCAAGATGTACTAACGTGGTCTTAAACGTGTCAAGTGCGAGTGAAGTTGAAGGTGTTAAACCAACTAACTGGTTCATTAAATTCTCAAATTGGGTCTCCAAATGAATTTGCCCGCATTTCGGTTGGGAGAGGCAGAATTATGGCCCAAGTGCCAATGCTTCTAAATGTAGCTGATTCAGTTGCTGGCTAGAGAGATTATGCACATATCTATCGGGATTGGCAGGGAACTTTGTTTCAGGTGAGCAAGGTTCCAACCTTTTGAGCAACTTAATGTATCGCCTCTCTTTCGTCTTTTCGCATATATCTTGCAAATAGCCAAGAAAAGATTCGCGGTGCTCAATGCTGAGGTCATCGATCACCGACAAGTAGAGGGTACGCAATCGTTCCAGTTCAGGGAGTCGAGATTGGATGGCTTCCAGCTGACTATGAGCATATCTTTTGAGAGACTTGGCATTTGGACGAATGTGAATTCGTCGGAGCGATTTCCAATAAGTCTTTGGATACTGGTTACGTTCTATGCAATCTTGGATGAAACGGATTTCAGTCTTCGCATCGGCAAGCCGGGCGTTAAACCGCAAGCATTTGTTGAGGTCACTAAACGCTTTGGGTTGCTTGCATTTTTTCAATTCATAAATAATCAACATTTGAGTCAAAAGTAAGCAAGTGCGCGAAGAATATTCTTTTCGATAATTCTCATCAGGCGAGTACACTTATGAAGCAAAACGTTTGGAGAGAATAAATTCTGTAGAGGCCTGTGCCGAGAGCAAGCAACTCATTAACTGGCAATTTAACATAAAATAAAATAAAATAAATTTGTATATTTACCGACGGACGGTACACGGCCCCATAAGTGGGAGCGTTCATGTGTATAGTGAAAACGTTTCATAACATTAAATAATAGTTTACTAATAGCGTTTCGGATCATGATTACTTTTCCTTGAGTCCTCGACCCGCGGAACTCATATGTAAAATTTACGGATGTTTGTATCGTCAGGAGTAGATGATAAACGAAGGGACTATTAGGCTGCAAAGACACAGGATTTGGTATGATATGTAATGACATGTAGTGGGTAAGCTAGCTGTAAGCTATTATCATATGTTTTTTATACCAAGTTCTGTCAGTGTTTCTAGTGTTTGCTGTGAGTCAAATATCTTCAGAGCATTTGGTATAGTGAGGAAGGTCTGAAGGAGATTTCGAAAGGTGACATGGCTTGTACACATGCGTATCTGTAGGGGTAGTTTGTTCCACAAATAAGTGTATCTCACTAAGAAGAAATTCGATCGTATTTTATGACTTGAAAGGTTTGTACGTATCAAGTAGCCGCCATTACGTGTGGGGTAGACTGCAGTCTTCCGCAGTTCAAGTGCGGTGCTGTCTGCGTAAATTCGTTGGTTTATAATGTTGTAGAAGAGAACGAGGTTGTTCTTTAAGCGTCTCAGCCAAAGTGGATCCAGCTGCAGTCTTCGACAGCGATCATAATAAGTCAGGTTTGAGCAGCGTCCCATGAGCAGTTTGGTAAATGATCGTTGGACATTTTCTAGAGCCGTTCTGTCTTTCTTTCTCAATTGGCTGTGAAGGATAGTACAATACTCCAGAGTCGGTTGTACGATTGTCTTGAATGATTCAAGTCGTACTTCAGGTAGGGAGAAAGTTCTGGTGATATATCCGCATAGCTGCCTCGCTTTCGCAACCTGATAAAGAACATGTTCGGAGAAATTGAAAGAGTTGGAGTACCTAATTCCTAAGTCCCGAACTGACTCAGACGTTGGGATCACGTTTCCGGCAAGTATAATGGAGCCTTCTGGGGTGCGGCATCCGTACCCAAGTACTTGGGATTTCACTGCGGAGAACTTCATTAATAAGCGCTCACTAGCTATATTTAGTGCGGATAGGTCTTCACAGATGTTTTTTAAACACATGTGTGGTTGGTCCGGATGAAATGAGTAAACCAGTTTGACATCATCTGCAAACAGAAATAGATGTCCATGTTTGATTGGGTCACATATATTGTTTACATAGATTAAGAAAAGTAGCGGTCCGAGCACACTTCCCTGGAAGACACCGCTGGTTATTGGCTTCGGTGTAGAATGTTGCTGACCGATTTTAACGACCTGAGTTCGACCGTTTAGGTATGAGTCGAACCAGTTAAGCAGCGGATTTCCAATTCCATATGACTCTAGAGCAGACAGCAGTGGCTGGTGTGGCACGCGGTCGAAAGCCTTTTGCATGTCCAACGAAATTATGATAATTGCCATTCCGCTGTCAATCATAGTCGTGATGTGATCGAGAAATTGTAGCTGGCATGTAACGCAGGAGCGCCTTGAGAGAAAGCCGTGCCGTGAAGGGTTGATCAGATCCAGTCTTGTTAGATATTGGACGATGTTCTTCTTGACTATTCGCTCTAGGGCTTTGGAAGCAGTAGAGGTGTGATTTATTGGGCGGTAGCTTGACATTTGATTTCTCGGTCCACCCTTGTGCTTTGGCATTATAATGGATTGCTTCCATTGAGCTGGAAAGCAACCGGTAGTGAGTGAAAGTGTGAAAATGTTTAGTAACAATAGTGCGAGGTTTTTTCCTCCGAGTTTTATAACAGTTGGGGAGATGCCATCTAGACCTGGATGAGTTGATGGTTTTATGGCTGCGATGGCACTTTTCACCTCTCTTAACGTCACAGGGATATTGCAGTATAGTTCGGTCGTTCTTTTTGGAAGTGGAGGATGAAATGGCTGAATGTTGGGGACAAAAGAGGAGGCAAAACTACAGTTCATGGCCTCGCATATACAGGAGATATCGCGCGTTATTGAACCATCGTCTAGAACCAACGTTTCAATTTCCTGAAGTGGTTTAGGGTTTCTTCTTTTGAGTAGTTGCATCAATGCACGTACTTTCTCAGGATTTCTGAGTACCCTGCTTTCTTCTTTGGTTTTGACTGTTAGGGTTAGACGTTGTAAATATAGTAAGTTCTCGTGTATTTGTAGCAATGTTGCGAAGCTGTTTTTCCTGCTGTATAGCGATTTGAGTTTCTTTAGTTTTATCAAGGCTTTAGACAGAAGCTTGAGTTCACCCCTATGTTCATGGGTATTTCTCCTTACAGTAGGTGCTAGTAGATCCACAACAAGGGAAATGTTGTTTATAAACTCATTTGTAGCCACAGTAGGGTTGTGGGTTAGGAATGACGTATTCCAATTCATGGTACCGATAAGTTCATTAAATGCGTTCCAGTCCACACGATGGAGGTTACGAATGGGTTTTAGCATTTTACTTGGTCGTTTAGGTAAATCAATAGTCATATCACAAAACACCGTGTTGTGATCACAGCCAGGCAGTGGATTATCAATGAATGTATAAACGTTCGCGATTCCCATCGTGAATACAAGGTCTAAGGTAGTAGCACTTCTAGTTGGCTCTCTAACATGCTGAGTCCAGCCATTGAAGTGGATACATGCGATAATTTCCTCAATCTCTGCCGTGTTTCTGAGTGTAGGCAGCGTCCAGTTAACATGTGGTAGGTTAAAATCTCCACACATAATTTTGGATTTGTATGTGGTGCTGGAAGCAACATTGATCATATCGATTAGCTTTTGGGTTGCAAATTGTGTAGTTCGGGGCGGCCGATAGATACAACCCACTAGAAGATCAATAGATGGGATCACTAGCCATAGTGTATCTTCTAAGTCAATGAACACAGGTTGATCTGCAGGAATGGCAGTCAGGTTATTTCGAAGATAAATGGCACAGCCACCACCACGTTTGTGCGAGCGATCCTTGCGGAAAAGCTTATAGCCTAGGATGTTAAGCTGAGAATCACTAATTTCCGACGTGCACCAAGTTTCAGTGATAAAAACAATATCGGGGGATCTCATAAACATAAGTGTTGAAAGTATATCTAATTTAGGCAAAAGGGAACGTAGGTTAATGACAACAGCTTTGAAAGACATTGTTAACATGGAATGAAAGTGGTGGGTAATGTTTGTTTCATCGTCATTGTATCTGAGAATTGTGTGTTGTGAGGTAGCTGAGGCACACTGAGCTCCAGATCGTACTGGATTGAATGAAGTACATACTCTAGTAGTTTGATTAATCTCTGGTTCATAATCGTACGTGATAGGGGCAGGATTGGTGGGGGAGGAACTGGTGGTGTGCGATAGTCTAAAAAAGGACTGACATCCGTAGTATACAGGGGTGGGGGGATGCTGAAGTCGACGAACTCATTTTGCTTCGGTTTGTATTGTTGCCAATTGAGTAATACAGCGGGTGGTGGTGGGTGAATTTTGACTTGAGTTAGATAGGGGTTGCACCCTCTTAACTGTAAGTCTTTGTGGCCTACCAACTTTTTGTTTGCTAATTCGGTGTCGCATACATAAGGACTTTGCCAGCTTGAGGTCGCGGGATTTGGAAACGTAGTCAGCGGCATTGTGGGTAGGTACTGGGCCGGCTCTCTGCAACTTATCCCGACAACAGTGTCGGTTTTGTATGTATAGGCTTGAGGACGTATACTTTTTCTCAGTTGGCCTAGCTGCACATCCCTGCGCTCGGGTGATGGTTGCTTCAGACTTAATGAGCTTTGAGCGTTTATGGGAGAAATTCTGGCAGGGCGCTTTCCCCTGTTTTTGCCTACGCCTCGGTTGGTCGGAGATAACCTATAGCTTAGTTCATTCGGGTCGGATTGAGATTTATTTTTCGGGCTGCCAACGTTACAGTCTGCTTTTTTGTCTCGCTCATGATAGGTCTCAGGTACAGTTACTGTAAACTGTTGTAAGGGCTCGCAGTTTGGAGAAGGGATAGGGGAGTTGAGTGTGTGGTCAGCAGGTGTCTGCGTCGTTGTATTTTCAGCGTTGTTGATAATTTTAGTTTTGGACACATCACTACTGCTATTTGAGATTCTTTCATCGGGCCGCTGAAGACTGAGATGTCCATCATCGCCTATATTAGACGACGCGGTTGACTTGTCAAGGTCGACATTGCTGATGATAGCGTCAGTACTGGCTTCGTTAGTAGGAACATGGGGCATATGATGGGTGGAGGGATTTTGTTTCATTGTTAATCGTCTTTGAAGAGGCGTTTGATCGTGTTTGATAATAATATTTTTAAAATTAGTTTGTGCAGCAACTAGTCTTTTACTGCGTACGAATTTAGATGCGCTCCTATCGTCTGGAAAATGTAAGAGTATCGGACATGTGGTCATGTTTTCCTTTTTCCTCAGCCTGAGGCACTGACAAGAGACTCCATCCATATTGCATGCTTTTAAGAGGGTATTTGTTACCCTGTCGATTTTCGGTTTATCAGGCACGTTAAAAATGATAACGTTATGCGATCTACGGAGGCGTTCTTGCGTTTCGGATGTAACTGAGTCTAGTAATGAAGCAGCTGTGCTCAAACGGTCCAGTGTAACAGTTTCTGAGCTTCTAAGCAGTTCACAGAATGATAGGACTTGTTCATGTCATGTGCTGAATTCATGAAGCTTGCATTTCAGCGTGGCTATTTCTTCCTCAAGGGCTATAATCCGGTCTGTCGTGTCAGTCGGAATTATGGTAGTAAAGTTGGAGTGGTTTGCAACTAAATCGACTTTTTTTTGGGATTTAGATGATGGACATCCCTTTTTTACAGTAATATCGGTTGGGTTTCTATCCGTGCTATCAGATGATTTTATAGTCTTTTCTGTTTTCAACTTCTGCCTGAGGAGGGCGCTTCTCGTTTTCACATTATTAACAGGCATTTCTAGTGGGTACTCGTAAGAATGTTATGGTGCTGAGTGTAGGTCTAATAAGTGTTGAATAGAAATACAACCGCAGAGGGACGAGAAAAAAAAGGTGCAGTTTTTACTACTATAAGTATTATAAGTGGTGCAAACCAACCGGTTTAAATTCCGGGTTGTTTTCGCTGATGGGGCAGTTCTTTGACTTCTCTGTCACCTGCACGGTTTGTTCGTTAGTCTTGTTTGTTCGTCTATTTGCAATGGTCTATGGAGTACGCTCCCGGGCGGGTGGTAGATGACAATCTGACGTTTAGGTGATTCGCTCACACGATGTGACACGCACTCAAGGTCGAGTGGCTTTGGGGTGAGAGAAAGCTCGCGTCTATTGATCGATGCCGTTTTGGGTCGGTTGTCGGTGCGATGTAGTCCGCGCCGTGGAGCTTGGGTCTGATAGTGGGAAATCCGATTTGCTGGTCGTATTAGGAAATGTGGCTCAAAGTACCGCCAATAGTTGTAGATTGCGATGGTATGGAGCTGACCAAGTGGTTGTTGAATAGAGCTGATAATTCCGAGCCGAATGATTGGAATTTGGTTGATGTACGTTGAGATGTGTAAGGAAAAATCCACTGCAGAGTGGAGCACGGAGCGATTTGGAAGGTTTTGCAGAGTTTTTGTAAGAACCGTTAGATGTCCTTCAGAACTTGTTCCGATTTTGGAAAGAGGACGCAAAACGGAATTAAATGGTATGTAATAGTCCGCGATCCGTTGAGAATGCACGTAGAAATCAAGCAAAGTGTCAGAACTTCGCTTTTACGTCTGCCGTCTGTCAATGATTTGATCAATCGGATTGTCGCATTAGGAAGCAGGTGATCAAGGAAGGTCAAGCTCAAGGCCAAGGCAATTTCAGAGCCTGTAGCAGTGTGCGCTGTTTGCACAGCTCTGGTTTTAGAACTTTGGTAGCAATGGCTTCAGAAATGCTCAATAAATGTTTCTTCAGCTGTTTTGGGTATCGTTTAGGGATAGTATAAACGACTCGAAACGACTGGTTTATCTGGACTGGGTGTACAGTGTCGACCAAGTGTTGTAATACAGAACTGTTGATGGATTTTACCGTGCCTTTTCGTAGTGACGCAGGACAATGCTCAGCTATTCTTTTGGACAAACACCTGGTCGTATGTCCAAGAAACCTAGCACCACAGGTGCAGGTGAACTGGTATAAGACAAAGGATTCGGACCGAACCGGGAGTTTATCCTTTAAGCGCTGAAGAATCAATGGTCTTGTTTCGGCAAGTAGTTTTAGGTTGGCGGCTGGAAATGTCTTGGTCACTACGGTCGAGATTTTTCTATTCAACAGTTCGAACGTGACGTCACCTTTAAAGGGAACTGTAAGGAATACATCCTTTTTGGGAACTGTAGCGACACATTTGACTGCCTCAAGCTGTTTGGAATGCTTTTTGATGAAAGGTATGGGGTATCCATTTTCTTGCAGCGTGTTAAAGATGAGATTGTTTTCGCTTTCAAGCGTCTCTGGACTGCAGATTGCTCTGGCACGATGGTATAAGCAACGGACTAAATTCCTCTTGTATCTCAACGGCACAAAGCTAAGAAAGTGGGTGTATTGACCTACCCACGTCGCTTGGCGAAAAACACTCCTTTTGATAGTCCCGTCTTCACGCCGATGCAATGGAACGTCTAAGAACGCCAAGCGGCCATTTTGCTCTACTTCACTGGTGAATTTTAATAGTGGATGCACTCTGTTAAGCTGATCTAATAGGGTTAGGTAATCGATGGAAGAGTCACAAACAATGAAAGTGTCGTCCATGTAACGGTAGTATAAATCAAATGAAGATATAAGGGTGTTCAGGTCTGCACGTTCAAGCTTTGAAAGGAAAATGTCGGCCAAAAGTGGGCCTAGGGGAGAACCCATTGCGACTCCATCTATCTGTCTATAATAGATTCCATCAAACAGAAATTGTACGTTGAAGGTGCAACGCAGAATCAATTCTTTCAATTTATTCACCTTAATTCCGACATCAATGTTTCTCTCAGTGATGAAAGCACAAATGAATGTCACAGTCTCAACCAACGGCACGTTCGTGAAAAGTGATTCTACGTCAAACGAAAGCATTAATTTATCCTTCACGTTTAGGTTTTCTATTCGGTTGACAAAATCAAACGTGTCTTTGACCGTATGAATCGACAACTCTTTTCGAACCGGTTCTAGCAACTCTGTTATCCACTTTGCGACAGAGTGAAAAGCTGAAGTAGACATATCCACTATTGGTCGCATCGGAACGTTTGTTTTGTGCACTTTTGGCAAACCATAGAGTCGCGGAGGGTGTGAGCCGCATGGGGTCAGCTTTGAGAAGAAAGCATAAACATCATCAGGTGTTTGTCCAAAAGAATAGCTGAGCATTGTCCTGCGTCACTACGAAAAGGCACGGTAAAATCCATCAACAGTTCTGTATTACAACACTTGGTCGACACTGTACACCCAGTCCAGATAAACCAGTCGTTTCGAGTCGTTTATACTATCCCTAAACGATACCCAAAACAGCTGAAGAAACATTTATTGAGCATTTCTGAAGCCATTGCTACCAAAGTTCTAAAACCAGAGCTGTGCAAACAGCGCACACTGCTACAGGCTCTGAAATTGCCTTGGCCTTGAGCTTGACCTTCCTTGATCACCTGCTTCCTAATGCGACAATCCGATTGATCAAATCATTGATTTAGTTTTCAAATTGCCAGTTAATGAGTTGCTTGCTCTCGGTACAGGCCTCTACAGGATTTATTCTCTCCAAACGTTTTGCTTCATAAGTGTACTCGCCCGATGAGAATTATCGAAAAGAATATTCTTCGCGCACTTGCTTACTTCTGACTCAAATGTTGATTATTTATGAATTGAAAAAATGCAAGCAACCCAAAGCGTTTAGTGACCTCAACAAATGCTTGCGGTTTAACGCCCGGCTTGCCGATGCGAAGACTGAAATCCGTTTCATCCAAGATTGCATAGAACGTAACCAGTATCCAAAGACTTATTGGAAATCGCTCCGACGA
>OX104067.1:15870788-15898763 GCA_944474145.2 Dicrocoelium dendriticum | reverse complement strand
CACCACGGTAAAAGAACAACTGGATTCCTGCCATTGCGTTTGACCCAGAATCTTCAACCCTTCTTAGTCCATCAGTGCTTAGCAAGTAGTTGCTCGGGTTCTGTGACTAAGGAACATAGATCGCAATCTCCGGGACAATTCGTATATCTTAACGCAGATTTTCTGTAAAAGAAACACATGGATTTACCGCGATTCGGCGCCACAATTTTCTCTAACAATAATGCGCATGCTTATCAATTCTGCAATATTCCTATACGAAAAATATGAACAATGTTTCAAACCATGTTTTCTGCTAACCCTTACCTCTACGGTTTGATGTACATGTGTTTACAGTGTCTGTGTGGCTGTGTCAACCACTTAATCATGCCAGTACTGGTGTGTATCCTTGCATCAAGAAGAAAACTATTTATTTCTTGCAAGTCCCCGCATGGTCTAATGCCCGGGCAGTATATATTATTAACGCGAATGGCATGTCAATACACAACATGAAAACAGTAACGATGTTAAAAGCAAAACATTTGTCGGTGCCTTCCGCAACTACTAATTGTATTTTATTAGTATGATATGTGCTATGACATTACACCGTGCACTTAGCTGTTTGTACACTTTTGGATCCTCGCATTGCAGACATCAAAAGTCTGATAGCCTACAGCTGGTGAGCCCAAGTGAGAAATATGCATAGCTGCTGCTGGGAATACATGGCCACGGTTGAAGATGGCTTTGTGTTGTGCGCCATATTCGATGCTAGAGGGAATTGGAGGCGCACAAGACCTGTTATGCCTTCCGCATTATTACCTACAAGGTTTTGTCGATGTCTCCTTGGTAGCTACATGTTATTCTCTAGGTGTCACATATTACCACGCCCATTACTCGCAATGCGGAGTAATTAATGTTGCTTAAATCCAGCTTGCTTTACGTTGTTAGCTCTAGAATGCAAGATTCTGAGATAGTTTGTGGCACTAGGCGACTAAGTGGGCTGATTCGCCGTTTCACGATATCGTTGCGCGTATTACGCAAGCATTGCTGGTTACCGCATAGTACAGTGGACGTTGGTAAGTGTTTCATTTGGTCCAATTTCTTTCGGCATTAAGGCCTCCTTGTTTTGAGGGTGATTGTTCACTGTGGCCTCAGGTTTCTGTCGACAGTACACCTGCACGAAACGGTGTTTCATTAATGTAAACTATTGGAAAAGTCGTTCAGGGTTTGCTTTCAATGTTAGGACGCTGGTGTCGTATCTAGTCTTAGAAATGAGGGCGATTTTACAGATTGTGGTAGAGAGTCCTTCCTTACTTACCCGTGCCATGTTTGTTAATGACCAATTTATTCTCAATGATCACCCGCTTCATGCCGGCGCAGTGGAAGGATTTTACTGACGATTTTAGTATTGCTTAACTGGTAATTGGAAGGGAAATCTAATGTCGGTGTTCAAGACGGTCCTTCTAGAGCAATGGGATAATGCCAGCAAGCCACGTAGGCCTATACTATAATCCTGAACTAATGCTAAAATGATAGTGAAGCTAGAGTCTTTGAGAAGCCGTATCGATTTCCGCATACTTGCTCCAAGCAGTCTATTTATTGTTTTCAACGCATGCCGGTACACCACCACCCATGAGCGGCAATATGTATGATGCAAAACCACATATGTGCGCAAGTTTTCCATGCGCTTGTAACGCTTGTGATATTCTTAAATTACTTCCTGCATATGTGCTTGATTCGACCTATAAAATTAGGCTAGCGTTTACCCTTGCAATAAAGTAGTGTAAATCCCCAAGTTTGCTGGATCGAGGGGATCAGAAGGACACTAAAATGGAGCTGCACGGTGTTCAAAATAGCCAAATTATTTATTTTGCTGTGGAGATCTTTTCGTTAATACAGATTTCTTGTGGTTCACCGATAATCCCAGATGTTGTATATCCTCTCCGAATCAACCTAAGCTTTGCATTAAGGACTTTTCTCGCAAAAATATAGTATGACTTCATCTACTTAAGCAATATGGCGGATTGGATCTGCTAAGGAAATGTTCGGTGTCTCAGGCAGTGTAAGCAATGCTTCTTCAATGTTCTTGATGGATTGTGAGGCAGCAAGTGTATTACCCTTACGCACTCCCCACCTGGTCTAAATACTTAGACCATTTAATATTGAAATACTGGAGGCACGTTAAACCGATAGGTAATGTGAAAGAAAAGCAGTGGCACAGAAACAGCAGGCTACGCAACCTAGTGAAATGTAAGAGAGGAGTCAAAGGCCTTTAACCTCTCTAAAGAAGCAACGAATTAAGGAACACCGTATAGGTATGAACATCTTAAGTCTCAGCGTATAATGACGGAAGCTCCAGGGTAGCTATCTTTAATAGCAAAACTAACTTGAATACCGTCAGATAAGAAAGCAGAAACGAATAAAATTTAATGAAGAAGACGATTGAAGACTGAAGTTACGAAACTTAGCGAAATAGTTTTAGGAAGATAAGGACTACGAATTATGAAAAGGTACAGCGCGGACCATGCTCATGTAAGCAAGATAAAAAGAACAAAGTAAGATTAAAGTTAAAGATGACGTAGTAAACATTACATCCATTGGAATTTAAGCTTTTACTTTTTGTACAACTGAACACATTCTCTCAATTGCATACTGGACAAACACAGGCCAAAATCTCTCGTTCACTATGTTTGGAAATCCTGTACACCAGTATCAACACAATTACAGCTTTTTGGATTCAAACTTACGCCTGTTTACAGCGGAGATAGTGAATGAAAACGTGACAAGTTTCGCGACTTTGGTAGGTATAGTTGACTTACAAAATGCATTGACTTCATACTAAGGAAAATCATTATAGATTCTGATGATTTTACAATCAGGTTAAAACGGAACAACAGGTTTATATGGGTACCAAAGCTAATTAATAACCGGTTCCGTAGCATGATAATGGTGAAATTGAAAATATGTAGAACATACTGTTAGCAAACTTGAATTTACACTGGTGAGTTCACTGTGTTATACGCAGTTTAAAATGTAAATCCAAGGAATATTGATAAGGAATGACGGCAAATTAGATGTTGGTAAAACTCGTGTCCCCTCCTGAAATACACACACAGAAGGTAAAAAGAAGTGAGACCAAATCTGGGATTTGACCGCTAGTAAAACCGATTACAAACACTTGTGTTTATCAATGGGTAATGCCCCTCATTTTCAGCGATGGTGAAACAGGTTTTCCGCCATCGAAATCCATAATTCTTTTATTCAGCGAATACTTTAAATTTCGTGGTTTCTTCTCAAAAATGAAAATAAACATGTCAACGCACCTTCACTCACTATATATGTCAGTTATGATTCGAAACAGACGAATTAAAATAAAACCCACCACGCTGTTTGGTGCTACTGTCTAAAAGGTTTTAACTCTTGCCAGACACAATCTTTTTCAGGCACTAATGTTGCGTTCAGCTTCTACTGAATTCACGGGAATTTATAGATAACAGCCGGCGATGCTGTCAGTAGCGGAGTTCTTCCATGCATCTTGCACCAGTGGGCCAGTTTGCCTTCACCTTATTCATTTTTAAGTTCTCCCACTACTTTTCGATAGAACAACCACTGGCTGCCAGAGCGGAGGAGCTAACAAGGCTTGGAACATCGGCATAGTTGCATGGATCGCTGGGCAAGGTGATGAGCTGGTTAGGGTCGAACATTAATGGCTTTCATAAGCGGCCAGCTAGCCTGTGTTGTCATCAACTAATGGGCGTTTATGGCATCTTGAGGTAAGCAGAGTTGAATTTCCAGTTGGATTTTTCTGCCCGCATCGAGCTTGATTCTGTGCCTGCAAATGTTGCAGCTAGTATCATTCAGCGGCAGTCTTCAGCGACATGGATAGATCGAAGAAACCACTATAAATTTTATGGGTTACCGGAGATCATGATTCGGCAGTTTTCAGATAACGGATGATGTTCTTCCCAACAGTCGTAATGCAAGGCAGTTGCAATCACAAACCGCTATTTTTTGGGGATAGAATATCCATCAGTTCACAAACACCTGATGAGTTTCCAAACTCGTTTTGTACAGCCTGTAAAATTGCTGGGTATTGATGGAAATACTTGCTGTGATGTGCGACAGCTTCCAGCCGGGAGTTCAAGCGGCTGATGACCGGTGAGAATGGGCCGATTGTATTATCCACCTCTCCTGTTAGATAACCCATATAGACAAGCTTCTTTCAGCCCGAAAGCCGAAAAGCATTGTTCATTTTTGTAAGAGATTCTTCGAGTACCGCAGAGAATTTACGAATGGTCGCTCCAGTCAAGTTGATGCAGTGAGCAAAGCACCTGGTGTGAACTGAATGCTCATAAACAGCCCAAATGACATCTCAGTATTATGCTGTGGTGTATTTAGCGCCATCCGACACGAAGGAAAGCACATGACTGAACTCTATACTTATCATTGTCAAGTTGCGCAGTATGGCTCCTCTAACTGTGGCAGTACTGACTCTCTCCATATTTTCCGTGTGCATGAGTTATGCTCAGAGACTGTCCTTGTTGGACTTCAGTAGGGCGCATTAATGGATGTATAGTTTCATCTTCCCGCGACCACCACTTGTTACGTCTGTTATAACGCTGACAAAGTATCATGGAGTATCTTTTTAATCTCTGATTATCTTTTCCTTAGAGTTGTGGAAGTTTCAGACATAGCGCTTCAGATCCGTCAATGCTTGCACCATATCATAAGTGACTTTGAAGAAAGTACCTTAACTGGGGTTGTCGGCCTTCTGTAGTGTAATGTTCACAGATACCATAGAAAGTAGCAAGTTAGATACCACATTGTCGCGGGCTTCCTGGGCAGCACTCGCAACGACGATGGAACAAACGATGCTTGCTTGTCGAACTTTATTCGGAGCTGGTACCCACTTAGCAACAAGCTTAGCTGCTTGCTGCCTATTGTAGGCTTTCTTCTTAAGATGTATCTGGTTGCGAGGGCGGGCAACCACAGTTGATTTTCGAGATGAATCTTCAGTCACATCACACGAGGAACAAAGCCTTAGTTTTTTATCGGCCTTATAACGTAGAATTCTCCAAGAAAGTATATCAAACTGCACTGAGCAGGTATTTCTCCCATGTGCTGTGTCCATTTCTGAAATGATATTTGCATAAGATAAAACCTGTTGGTTAATGTAAGCAACTGATTCGCTTGGTTCTCGAGCAATTGTTCACAGGAAAACAAAACCGACGCTGAACTACGGTACTATGCAAAGAAAGATGTCAGTAATAACGGACCACAACAGTAACTGCTCAGTACTGGCACAACATTTTGTGCAGCAAGTACTCGCCACTATGCTTCAGCTTTTAGCAACTTAACCCCTTCACTTATATTGCGTCGCCGTGTCCTTTGCACTGAGGTGGGCGCTATCCAAGGACTACGAGGTGACAGTGCAGCAAGTCCGCGGTTGATCGTAATGGAGGTAGTAGGTTCCGAACGGCTGGAGAGCCAGTGGTTCGCTGAGGTTGGTGGTGGCTACATCCTGACAGTTGGTCTACCCATTGCTGCTACTGTTATGCCATTGGCTCATGTCCTGGGCGCTTCCTGGTGGCGACCGCTGGGTGGGAGCTTGGTTACCCCATTCTCCCTGCTAAGATCCAGGACACCAATCTGCACGAGTTAGTGGTTTGACCTAGCTGGTCTACATTTAATCGAAGGCTTTGGCTGAGGACCCGAGTCGGTCTCCTGTCAGGTGTGGGTGCCCTGCCAGTATCCTAATCCGTCCTCTTCGGAGGTTAGGAAGTTATCGATAGCTCTCTTCCCGTAAAACCTAGCCATGGGAGACAACAATTCTACTGGTTACATGCTCACAGCTTGATTGGCTTAGAGCACGAGCGTCATGCATTTTCTCTGACGGTAGGATGGCACTTCCAGGTGTTCAATGGTTTGCTACTGCCCGCCTCAAGCCAGGCAGCCACTGGTCAAATTGGTACAAACTCGCCAAAACCCACTTGCGTATGGCCGTGGTCGCAGATGTATCCTACTCTGAGCGCAAAACATATGCGAATGGCTCCAGTACCTCAAAGGCTGTGTGTGACGGCCGTCAAGCATATCCCAATCTGTATCTACAATAACCTTTCCTAACTGGATCTGCTTTCCACTGCATTGTGGGTTAGGCTATTGAGCCAAAGACTACGGATGGAGTCCTTCAAGCAAACCGAAGCACAACAACCACCATCACGTGTGCGATTGCCCACCAATGCACTTGTATGGTTGCACGCAAATCACTCAACATCGGGTGCTGGAACGTGCGCACACTCCTAGACCGGAACTCCAGCGAGCGCCCGGAGCGACGCAATGTATTGGTCGCCATTGAAGTGGCGCGCTACCACACCGACATTGCGACGCTCAGTGAAACCCGGCTCGCTGAGCAAGATAAGTTGCATGAAACTGGAGTTGACTACACGTTCTACTAGCTAGACAATGCGACCTCCGCACAAAGTGAGCATGGGTCGGATTTGCAATATCCGATCGCCTAAGTAGCCGCCTGGGGTGTGAACCAAGAGGCATCAGCGCGCGACTGAGAACTGCTCCCCAAGGACTCGGAAAAGGTAAGTTTACCGCTATCATAAGCACATACGGTCCGATCATGCGTTATCCTGATGACACGCGTGAGCAATCCTACATTCAGCTATTCACCGCGATATGGTCTGTGCCATAGAGTGACCGACTATTTCTGCTGCATGATTTTAACGCGCGTTGGGCTTGATGCACCAGTATGGACAGAGGTCATCGGTCCGCATGGCATTGGTTCAGCGAATGCGAACGGTCACAAACCGCTCTCACTGTGTGACGCTCGCAGACTAACGATCACAAACACTCGGTTCGCACTGAGTGCGAGTGATACCGCAACTTGGACGCACACACCGCGTGGTCACGCGCACCTGTTCGACTATGTTATCGTACGTCAGCGTGATAGGTGTGAAGTTCGCATGACACATGCACTGCGTGGAGCTGAGTGTGGCACTGCTCGTAAATTGGTGCAAACCGAACTGTACATATATTTTCATAAATCGATGTATTGCACTCCCGTTGTGAATCGGTGTACATTTAACCTCACTCTCCGTATGTGGAGGAACTTATTGCGCTGGAGAAGACGATGGTTGCACGACTGTTTGATGTGGAATGCATAGCCACAGTGGATGACCTGTGGCACCACATTTGAGACCAGGTGAATGTTGCTGCCAAGGAGACCATCGGGCGCGTAAACTGTAAGCAACGTGATTGGTTTGATGATAACAAGGCAACGATGGGCGCATTGGTGTCGGAGAATAATGCAGCATTTTCTGCACATGTGGCAGACCCCCGTGATTTGGGGAAGAGTAGTCAGTACCACAACTATGACAACGACTGACCCGAGAGCTCCGTCGCATTAAAAATGCATGGTGGACGGAGAAGGCGAGGCAGTTGGAATGCTACGCCGAACCCCCAACATAAAGTATTCTTTGACTCCTTGAAGGCGGTGTATAGATCGAGATGGAAGTCGCTGAGGGCGGTGATCGATGGTCTTTCAGGCGCTACCTGCACACAGACTGCAGACCTAATAAGGATCTATCAAAAACACTTTGACTGTCTCTTGAACAACCGTTCAGAGATCGACTGGCCTACAATGAACGGCCTCAAGTAGCACGATATGAAGGCAAGTCTGACGGACTCGCCGACACTGGATGAGACGCAGAAAGCACTTACTCAGATGCGAAACTGCAAGTGGGCTGGGGCCGACAGGCTTCCGACTGAAGTATTGAAACATGGTGGACCCGCGTTACTGACTGCGCTGCAACACTTGGTGCAATGCGTATACATTGAGGAGGAGGTGCCTCCGGACCTAAATGATACCCTTGTGCTACCACTGTACAAAGGCAAGGGGAGAAAGCAATGTTGCACAAATTATCGTGGCACCAACTTGCTGAGTTGTGTGGGCACTTCAATTGCCCGAATCCTGTTCAATCGCCTCGTCAGTTAGGTTGTGGAACCGAATGTGGTCTAAGAATGATGTGCATTCCGTTCTGGTCGTATCCTATATATATGGTGCATGCGGCTCGTCAGTTACATGAGAATTATAGAGAACTACACCAGCCATTGTACTCGCTTTTTGTTGATTTAACAAAAGCATTTGATACGGTGAACCGCGAGGCATTGTGGCTGGTGTTGGGTAAATTTGGTTGCCCGCATACTTTAATAAGTTTAAATGTATGTCTGCACAATGGCATACGAGCGAGTGTGCAGCTGAGCGGAGAAATCTCGGATGACTTTGCGGTTGTCTCTGGTGTGAAGCAAGACTGTGTCTTTGCTCCTGCCTTGTTTATTATATAACTTCATGCAATGAAGACTTGTGCTTTTATTGCGGTTTGTGCTTACGGTGTTCGTGTGGAGCACCGTATTGATGGTGGGTTGCTGAACATCAGTCGTTTCGGTGCGAGAATCCTCGTCTCTGAGACAACTATCCGCATGTTGCTATTTGCTGACAACCGTGCGTTGTTTGCACAAAGCGCGGATGAGTTGCAGCACATGACTAGTGCTGTGGCTACGACAGCGGCCAAAATCGGGCTCACCAGCAACAAAGGCGATACTGTACGTTTCTTTCAACCTTCACCGGAAATGCAATTTTCAAGATTGCCTCGAATCAGCATTGATGCTGTAGTATTAGAAACCAACCTCCGGTTTCTTCTACCTTGCGAATGTGTTGTCGACTGTTTAGCTTCGTATCCGCTTGTCGAGCGCAGCGGTGGCATTCCGGAAGCTAGATTACCGGGTGTGGCACAACCATCAGGTTACCGTTGGCACGAATCTGATGGTGCACAAATCCATGGCGCTCTCGGTTCTTCTATACGGAAGTGAAACGTAAACAGTGTACCGGCGGTATGTGCAATATGTCGAGCGGTTCCATCAGCAGTGTTTGCGATAGATTTTGCGCATCGGTTGGGGCGACAGTGTTGCTGACACGGAAGTGTTGCGACAAAGTGGGACGTAGGTAATGAACTGCATACTTTTGCTGAGACACCTAAGGTTTCCCGGTCATGCAAGCCGGAGGGATTCAACGCGGATACCGAAACAATTCTTATATGGTCAGCTGAGTATTGGGAAGCGGCATGCGGGGAAACCAAATTTACGTTACCACGACGTGATCCAAGTGAGTCTCTCACTTTCAAATCTTGATCGCAAGTCATGGGAATCGAAGGCAGTTGAGCAGCGTGCATGGCGCGACCTGACCATGAAGGCAGTTGCCGAGGTGCGGCAAAATGTCTTATGCATGCAGAGAAGAAGCGGCAAACACCGGTGGGTTGTACTCCATCGTCATCGAGCGCATGTTGCTGTAGCACATGCGGTCACGAGTGCCTGAGTCAGGCAGGCCTAGTGCGCCATGAGCGAGACCACTCGGGACCATTACCGAAGCGACGACGGGTCCTGCAGAGAACGTAGGCAGAACCGGCGCAGCATTTGCCGCTACGCTGCATTCGATTTACTAACCACGTGCTCGTATGCTAAGTCTATTTATTTCAGGTGGTTGGTTTGCAATTGTGTCCTAATGCTTTTCTTTCACATATAAATGACTATCAGTACACTCTTCTACAAACTTCACACGCCGCTTAAGCCAATTGAAGTCAACTTCGATAACATGTTCGTGTTTGTGGCATTTATGTAAAATATACTTTTTGACTTCGTGAACATATCTTGGATTGGTTTGTAAACAACCTATTTCATATGCGCACTAATTTAAGATTTAGGTCACCGTTTCCTTATGCACTAATCGATTTGTTTTAGTTTTATCTTTCTCTCAAGAGATTGGCTGTTGCTTGATATCCCCGGTGTGGCTGCACTTGATGTGCATGTTAACAAGGTGCCTACCTGTTTATCACCCACCATCTCTTCCTTACTGGCTCCAGGATACAGTTGCTCGTTGCTGAAGGGGAAGTGGTACGCGGTCCTTTTGGCCTTGTTAGGATCAAAGTGTGGTTCCATGCACTCAGTGTTTAGCGGACTACGGTCCAACCACCGCCTTATGTGTGCCTGATTCCTAAATACAGCGTGCTTGCGTTTGCGTGTGAAGGAGTGTGAGCCGGCTCCATTGATGCAACGTGGCTCCAGTTCACATGCCTCCCGGTCTTATTCCTTCGGGTTTTTTACTGGATATGAGGTGTGTAGATGGATCTGTGGGTGCGGTAGCGCATGCCATCCTTGGTGCCTCTGAAGGCGCAGGCGTCCTGTGGCTGGCTACAGTGACATGCAAGTCCGGAACCAGATGCCGCCAACCATGTACCGAACAAATATGCGTAAAAGTTGTGGCCGAACAGGCGTCGTACAGATGTAAGGTACATGTAGAGAAAAGACGTTGGTATAATGAACAATAGAATGAGTGCACAGCGTGGAAAGATAGATGGGACATGGTTGCCTTATGAATAGATGCAGGAGTAACTCTTGTGTCTAAAGCCGAGCGGATGTGGATAGCAGATGGTGGCTAGATGGCGGTGGTGATACTTAAGCGAAAGGTTTCAATAGCCAGCTGGCTGGCTAGACATTTCTTCCGAATACAAATATATTCGTTACACGGAAAAAGAATTCAAAGCAGCTTTCTTTATGAGTTTCATATTTTTCCACGATTCTGAAGCAAAGAAAAAGATGTGCACTAAATTTGCTTATATCTATGGCAACTGAGCTAGTAATGAAGAAATCATAGCAAAACCGATTTATCATCTAAAGCGAGGCATCAATTACTGTCATATAATGATTATTCGTTACAGCGTCGATAGCTGTGCCAAGTCGTTTTAAGTAACAGAACAGACAGTGTCATAGCGGCCAAAATATCAAAGTATGCTAAAAATAGGAAAATACTCTATCGAAGTTGCCATTAGTGTCCCTACAGAGCCACTAAACACACCATTAGAATAATCAAACAAAACGGAACAGGCAAACTAGTGAAGGTCAGAGAAACACTTGCCAGGGTCTAAGGAAACGCCATCTGGGTAAATCTACCGATTAGGTGTAAGCATCAAAGTTTTGCTTCATTTTCTCAGGATACATCAATATCAGTCTTATAAAATTCCTGCCGCAAAACATGTAATGTACAGTGGCGAATAAGCAAGGTAAGCCAGTATGATATACAGCGTTTATTTACAATGAAATTCCAATAAATGCGGAAGCTCAGAGAAATGTGATCACTATCCAGAGCTTGCGCCTTGTAATTACATCTACACAACATGGGCTTGAAAATGACTACCTAATCGGTCACTAACCGTTGTGCCCTGTTATTTTACGTGACCTGGTAGCCGAAGCAAAATAATCCCAAATGTCATCCCAACCTTTCCGTTTCCATGATGCTATCGCTGACGAGCTAGATCAACTAAATCAAGATGGTGTATTGCCAGGCAATAAGTTCATTTTGCTTTACCTTGATAAACCTGGAACCAGCGATTGAAGCCAAGTGAGTAAGTAAAGAAACAATTTTAGAATCCATCTGGAATCCAGCCTTATGTAGTGATCAGTATATGATTTTGGAATGAACATTGCAATTCTATGTTCCTCCAAATAGTTAAACTCATTAGGTACGGCATCTTACTAGTGAGGCGCAACAGCTGAATATTTAGCTGGAACAATAAGAATATTTCATTTGGTCTCATAATTTCATGCTTATTCACTGTAGGAACTCCGAATACATCCAGCCACCTGTTAGAAACAGTCATTTCTACCTACTATATATGTTTACTTCCAAAGGAGTTGAAACGAAATGTTCTTGAAGGGTCAAACGAGTACAAAATCTAGACTAATTTGGAATAATACCGTATGGCTCTTAACCGCTATTAAACACATATTTACTTACTTACTTCACTGCGGCTAGCTCCTGAGACAGGATGAACCGGCTTCAAGCATGTTGCGGATTGCATCTGAAAAAGCGCGGTGGTGAGCGCCTGGCTCTATGCAGATATTGATCAAATGATTCCTCCAGTGACGAGCACAATGCATCTTATTGAGTGGCTGACGATGGGAAATACTTACTCTTGCTGATTTCGGTTTCGAGGCAGATCCAAGAGTCTGATTGGTCGACCCGATTTAGCGGTGACTGCAATGACGTAGCATCTTTCACAAGGAAAGCGATATCGTCAGCAAATTCTGGTTTATACAGCCAGAAGTCTGGGCTAACTTGAACACCACGAAAGCCCTCAAGGGCATAATGCACAACCTAGTGTACTGCGAAGTTGTATAGCACTGCATAAAGTGGGAAAACCTGTCAAATTCTATATTTTTGTCAATTTCCTCTTTTCGTTCTCCATATAACCGTATCCGGACCTCCGTGTTACCGTAGTATGACATCAAGTTACCGAGTTTAACTGGCACGCCATCAGTAAGTAGGATTCTCCAGGTTGCTTCATCGTCAACTGAGTCAAAGGCACCACGGAATCCAATGAAGCACACTAACTTGGGAGGTTAGAACTGACTGCGTTGTTCGGGTAGATTAGGTAAATTTAAGGCTTTGTTAGTGTAGTCGCTGTCTGGTCGAAAGCCACCTTGGTTATAGCGAGTTCGCAGCTTCCTCTCATTGGCAAAGCGGGAAAGCAAGATTCATGCAAAGACTTTCGCCGTCACATCCACTAGGCTAATCTCGCAATAGTTAATGCTCACAGTTCTGTCACCATACTTGGGAAATAGCGGCATAAATGAGGTATTCCACATGGAAGGACAGATTTTGGTCTCCCAGATCAAGCAGAAGAGCTCGTGCAAATGTTCAAGGAGAGTCGGTAGACAACTTTTGATTTCAGCTGGAATCCCGTCCGTTTCAGGAGCTTTCTTTGGCTTCAGGTGCCGAACGATGTCTGCAGTGTCTTAGTTAGATGATGGTGAGCAATCCTCGTCATGTCCTGCCTGAGTTAATGCTGAAATTGGTGAGGCGACATGTATTGGGTGGTTGATGCGGGTGCTAAACTACTCTACCCATCTAGAAAGTTTTCCTTCCTCATGGGATATAATTTAGCCATCCGAATTGCGCAAAATCGGTTGTGGTGAATGGCGCTTGCTCGAAGCTAAACCGACGAGACGAAAAAGATGGTCCAAATTAACAGGATTTGGTGCAGCTTTTTTACTGCTTGCGATACCCGACCAGTAATTGTTGCGATCATCCGATCTAAATGGGTTGCCTCCCGTCTCAATTGATGGTATTATGAGGAATTAGTGGGACATGCTTCTCTTGCTTTATGGGATAAGTGGATAGTATCTTCAGTGATCCAGTAGTCCACAGGCTTGGATGTACAGCCCAAGGTAGATAAAGCAGCGAGTAGCACTGACGATTTCAGCCTAGACCAGCGAGCGTCAACAGCTTTATTTCCTAAAGTACGAAGGGTGGTGCACTGGCTAAAACCTTTGCTTTTATTGCTGCTTCAAGACATCGGTAGCAGTCAGTACATTCCAGGGAGGCTGTGTTGAAACGGCGAATTGTCAAGCAGAGTCTGAATTTGGCGAGCGGGAGGACGTGCTCCGAACCATCTTTATTACCTGTTTCAACCCCTCTGCACTCTCGAAAGCCATCGATGGAGGACACCCACCGGGCTCGGATTGAGATGTAATCATGCCAGCTTGCTCTACGACCATCCTTGGTGTATTACATCAGAAGACGCTTCCTGGGTTGCAAGAACCGCGTATTAATTATGCACAACCGGTTAAGCTTAGCGAAGCTTAGCAAGCAGTCTCCATTTGCAAAGCGCTCTCTCGAGTATGTGATAACTCTGATCGTTCCTCGTTCCGGGTTGTGCATTCCAGTCCACAGCAATAATGAGAAGGTCACATATTGAAACATGGTTCCCCACTGTCTGTAGAGTATCGTAGAATTCCTCTGTCGCTATTCTCTTAGGGTAGGATTGGTGCGTAGACAGGGATTATGGTCAGATGCATCAGGTAAACTTTTAAGCGAGCAATTGCTGTTCGAGTTGATACTGGCTTCCAGGAAAAGTGGGCTTCGTGTGCTTGGCAACTGAGAGCCATGACGACACCTTGATTGCCCGAATTGTTCTCTGGCCCACTGTGGTAAATCCAATATGTGGTGTCTACACCAGGGACTTTGGTTTGTCGAAAGCCATAGCCTGGTATTCGAAATTCTGACAGGCATGCTATGTTGATCTGGTAGTCAAGTAGTGTGCGCATCGTCAACGCTTGGCTGCCGACATCCAACAGGGTTCTGACATTTCAGCATCCAATGAATAGTGCTTCCGGGGATTAAGGGACCCAGCTAGCTTACTTGTCACTATGGCCACTGGGTTAGCGCAGAGCGCGTCGCCTACCGGGAATGACGTAGCATGAGAATCATTCACGGGAGCACAGTGGATCCACTATTAAATACGTTATACGTAGGTCAACGACCCTCCGCTGCTGTGTTGACCAGATACGTTAGAATTAATTTATCGGGTTGAAACAAGGGGGTGTCCGGCGCCGCGTGTTTGACCCAGGAAGAGCAAATGAATGGCTCAACCGCGTTGTATCATGCCCCACGCTCCGATGTCTGGAGCACGTGTTGCGCCTACGTCCAAGTCGATTCCGACAATGAACACTGGTCCATCTGTATGTTTCCAGGCAAACCATAGGGCGAGCGTTATCTAGTTAAGCGCAACTTAGAGGACTACCGGAATGAAAGTTCAACCAGAACCATACTTCTTCACGGCGTACCTGAAACTGAAGCATGTGATGAGCATGGAGTAACAACACACGCTAAAGAACAGTGCGTTTGATTCGTGATGCACTCTGTTTTTACCACATGTTATCGAAATCCTTGTCACTGCGGCGTACTACACCGAACTACAAAGAGTGGTCCGAGAATATTGAAGATGGTCCTACAATGAAAACATATAGCAGCACAGCTGCTAAAAGCTGTTACATGTTCCATCGCACGCTACCATCTGGGCTTCGGCTGAAGACAGTCAGCGATTTGCCGACTAGAGTTAATCTATCACCCAAACTACCAAACGCAATAAAATCTATAAAAGAACAATGCACCAGTTGTGTGTCTAATGAGCCCATTCAACTTGTGTGATATGCTATTGACTAGACAAGTTACATCGTACGTAGAAGATTAGATAAGGGACTAAGTACGCGGACGATGAATAAGACGTTTAACCCTTCTCCATGTACACAACAAAAAAGCGATTACTTGCAGGTCACTCACTGGTCGGCGAAACTTCATGTATGTACACTAACGCCCCAGGACTCCTCCGTAAACTTACCGAACTTCGGCTACATCAGGCTGCAAATGCTTGGGACCTAGTTTCTATTGCCGAAAATTGGTTACACTAAGAGTTGACTGTTGCGGAGGTTGAGATATCCGGAACGTCACTCATCTTGTACGACCGTCCCAACTGAGGAGGTGGGGTCTTACTGCCCTAGCACAAATACTACCCCTAGATGTCACCCATTGAAACTCAGTGTACAGTATAGCCGCCTGGCGTGCCACCGAAATTCTTTATTATTCGTGTCTGTCACCTGTGGAAGGCTCTTCCAGAATCAGTCGTCTCTGCACTGACAATAACAGTACCTAAACGACGGTTGGATGACACCCTTATCCACGTACACTTTTTCACTTAGCACTACGTCTCCATCATATACCTGGAGTTTACCGTGGTATTATTTGAGGTTAACTGCAGTTGTTGTGCTCACGAGACACCTAAACGAAAGGCGACCAAGAACGTCAGGGACTCTTTCATTTGCCTATCACCTTCGACGGAAATGTCTAAGAATGTACTACAGCCGATATAGTGGTTTACGGTGGATCTGATAATTGTTTACCAGAGTCTGAAGAACCCAAACCACATTTGCCGTCCGTTGCTGGAATTGAACCACAACACTAACCTAAGAGGTCATCCTCTAAAACTGGCAATTCAGTATAGCCGGCTTAAATGCTGTATAAATTTATATTCCCTCCGCGTGCGACAATCTTGGAAAGCCCTACCTAATTTTGTCGTCTCTGCTCCCAATTTGGCAATATTTAAAGAGCGTGTTGACGATGCGTCGTCTCGTTTGCATTTCCTTAATTATTTGGTAGCCAGGAGGTACAAAACGCAATCAAACTCATCTTACCAAACTCGCAAACAGTGGATTTATGGATTTATACATTTAATGCACAAACATCTTCACAATTATAGTCGATGGTGAGTCCAACAAAACGCTTTCACTTCATCATGCAATATAATTTCCGCAATAATTTCCATCCTACGGGACTTGATAATTATTATTTATTTTACCCGCAATACACCATTGTTCCATCAGCAAAATTTAGCGATTCATACATTTTTCGCTTGGTTAATTTGCTTTAGTATTTTTCATAATACTAAAATTGACTGCTGGCCAAAATTTGCATGACAGTATACGACTGATGGTTCACATTCAGGATTGCGTAGAAGAAAAGTTCTAATGTTATGGTAATGAATCTACTTGTTACTCGTCTATCATTTATGCACAAATCGCGAAACGCCTTAGTGACTTTGCCGAAAGCTGCGTACAAGAATACACCATACTTTGTTTTCAATTATAAATTAAAATTCTTTCCAAAATTCTGAAAGGTACAACTTGATTATACTTTGCACCATAGATTCAATGGTTTTATAATGTCTAATGTCGGGCCAAATATTGACAGAATTAACTAACACAAGGATAACACATGAACTTTTAGGATGAATCATTCAAACCATTTTATTTGTTAAGTTAACTATTGCGGTTTGCAACATCAATTTTATTCTCTTAACGCAGGTTGTAACTATGTTGTGTCAAGGCGATGAAGGTGGACAATTTTCCGGGATCATTTGATCGCACATTGGAGGGATTTTTTGATCTTGTGTGAGGTTATGCTCTGTAATATAGCAAACGTGTCAATCTACAAAACGTGTGTTGCAATTAATATAAAATTATTTGTAATGCTATATGAAAGGGTTGCAAAACATATGTGTACTGGGTGTTGTATTAATCATGTCCGAAGCCAAGAGCGGCTGCACTCAGTTGCTGACGTACCCCGTTACGCTGAATTATTAACTATCCAATGGCGCAAATTGCTTTGCCGTCGGGGGTGAGATGGATAAAGGGGCACGACATGTTTCTAGGATAGCAAGGCTCAGTAAGCAGCTCGGCTGTAAATGTAAGTAAAGTAATGCATAAATGTTTACTCACCATTGTATACGAAAATACCATGGAAGGTCTGATCAATATGTACAACTAGCAATTGTCACACTGTGTGGTTACTAATTGTATTATTGACTATATTTGTGTGCTGTCTAATGGTGCTACCAGTGAGCCGGGCCAGACTGAAATTTAAGCTCATTGTCAGGTTAACTCAAGTCAGAAATTCGTTTTATGCACCCTTCATTGGTGCATTTCCAGCTGTAACAAACGCATGAGCAAAACGCTGAAACAAACAACACTGTAAACTTACAATGTGCTCCCAGAGGTATGATTACCTTTAGCAGCGAAAGCAGCCTAATAAAAGCTTACGGGTTTGCAAGAAGTCAGTAATGAGGCGATACAAGTTTTTGTGGTGATGGCAATAGGGCGCCCATTGACCGGTCGTCACATACAGCCAAGCTGTTCTTTCCATTGCTAGCAGAGCGACGCATTATCCACTTCGCAAGGAACCATTTTGCTGGCATTTTTACCCGTGTGAAGGCCGAATACCGATAGATCAAAGCAAATGCGGCTGTTTTGTCTGGATAACGTCCAGTTCTCACAACCGAACAACCTGTGATCCGTTGGTCTTGCCCTGAAAAGTTGCTTACTCCTGATTAGCCCTCAAGCTTAACGAATGCCACATAGCTAGTATGGTAACTGCATGTGAATTCGGTGATGCAAAACAAAGAAAACATGCAGAGAATACAGCCTGTTTAACAATGGATGCACCAAATTTAGTATAGAGGCTAGTATTTAGCCAGAACCTAATGGGGAAGTAATCCAATTGCTCGGAAAATATGTCAAAATACACAACCGCAATATATGGTATCTTATCACGGTTGTTATGACATGGTTTTGTTTCCTATGGATAATACATTATGCTAACTAGACGTCTAATCGTCTACTTAGATACATAAAGCCAGTTGCAACAGCTATATAATCCGTCGACGTCACGGAAGCCACTTCTACCATTCTGGTATCTGGATAAGCTTAAGTAGATTCATAAAGACTGGAGAGGCCGGTTCGTATTAGCTCCATTTCAAACAAGCCACATCTTAGTTGCTCAGTTTCAGTCTAAAGATGCTATTACCTGCACGTATAAATCCATTTGCAATGGCTTTACAATTGGTTAGCGGTATGCTGCAGCACTCGTGGTCCGTTTTCGTCGGAATGGCATATTTCGTTGCGGATCACCTATAACGACTATTGCGTCCTCATGCACTTATCTATTTGTATGGCACCCTTTTCGATTGGACTGTAATTGAAGCTGTATACTCTTTGAAGTTGAGGGTTCACAAACCACAGAAATCTCTTTACCTGAGTCCTCTCTATCAAAGCTGATTTTGGTACTCCTCCGCTTCATAACGCCACGGAAACTCCATCTTCTGTTCCCAAATAACATGCAATGGCCAGGGCTAGGATCCATAGCCAGAATTTCCAAATTTTGCTCCGCGCTCAATCTCGCGGCGAGCGGCTTTAGCCCACGCACATGCCGAGCGCAGTTAGAACGGTTCATGTATATCAGTGCAACTGATATTTCCTTTCCAAGGACCAGTGTATCTGCAGCCGCACTTTGTAGCACGAGCTGCGACTTCTGGGACGTATGTTTCCGAGGCTGGACAAGCACGGAGGGTACTTGTCCGCAACAAACCACAAGTAGTGTCACCATAGAACATGTCTTGTTTATAGTTCATCAGGCAGCGCAATTCTAACGCGGTTGCACACTGCAAATTCAAATATACAATGCGATCACAAGCGCAAACACCTTGCACGAACCTTGAATGATCGCCCAAGGGCAGTGCGTACATTCCAGAATAGCCAGCTGTACTTGTTATTCGTTACGAACCTTGCAGCAAAGTGTTTTATTTGCACCTTATGCAGATAGCGAGCCAGTAAGCACAGAGTATCATTTCGTTGTGGTGCACATGAAGGTTCTTGATGACACTCATTTGCGCTTGCGGCGGTTTTATCTAGCCTGGTCTGACTTCTGATTTTCTAGGCACACCACATAAACGAATGCAGCCTAATGGAACTTCGTGACAATCCTGTTCGCCTTTTTCCACTTTCTTTCCGCTTGTTATGAAGTGTTCCAAATTGTTTACACACTAGGGGTTGTGTCTTACAGTTCCCCGCTTAAGGGGCCACGTGATGTTAAGGTACGCATTTGCCTCATCACTTCGCGCGTTATTCTCAGTAAGCACTGTGTTAAAATGCGACTTGCTTTGTGTACGCGCTTAGTGCGCATCCAATGAGACAACCAGTTTTGGTATTTATACTTGCAATCTTTTAGATAAATCGTTTCCTAATATTCTTTTGAATATGATTGTGACAGCATATTATAAGGCATGTGGCAAATGAGATATGATTGCTCACATTTAGGCGAAGCAGCGGTCCAACATCAATGTTCTGGCTAAAGACGTGTTGTTGGGAAATGGATCACTATGTGCCGCGCAACATTCAGTTAAATAAGTTGCCTTTCGTTTGGTGTGAGGGTAGAGCGAATTGTGCCAGCAATGCTGGTTTCCTGTACAGTCATTAAAGGCCCCAGCACATGAACTTCCCTGTTCTACTGAGGAGTGTTTCCGCTGAGGTGTCGTCGAACAATTAATTACGTAGGAGTATAACGCACTGTGATACAAAGAACTGCTACTTAACAATACCTTGGTTTTTATCACTTTTGTCTGCGGCAGGTTATTAACTCAAGGGGCGACATTTCATGAGCAACCATAGCGTTTCGGTTACGTATAGATTGCACATCTGCACTTTTTAGTCTTTGATAGTACCTGGTGTAAGCAAAACCTCTTACTTCTCACCTACTTTTAAACGTTCCATAAGACCGAAAATCTCTTCCTTCTGCGACTATTTACTAGTACCGAGTTATACTCAAAGTTTTCGTAAGTGCAAATTATGACTACGGATCACAAAAGCACCGGTTAGTTTTTAATCAGTATGAAAGAAACAACACATGACGTGGAGATTCTATAATGAAATGTGTTCTTCATCAGTACACCTAGATTTAATTGCCGACAGCCAAAGCATGCTTTCAGCAGGGCGTTAACACATACCTATTTGACGTATAACTGAACTATTTCTTTAGACTGCGTAGTACCACGGTTCCGGCTGCATCGGTCGGGTAGTTGCAAATTGTACAAATACCATGATGTGCAATATAAACGATGAATTTTCAAAAGTCTTCTCTGAAGCCTCTATGGTCTCATATTCCGTTTATATTAGCTTTATGAATAACTGATTATAGTCTAACGGCAGTTGGCTTATTCAGCTTGAGTTATTAAGGAGACAATCTACATCAAAGACAAATACTACCGCTCCTGTGTCGGCCATAAAACACGTTGGTTCCATAGCGCAGGTAAGTATAGCAGACCACGCAAGTCTACTAATTTATACAGGGCTTTTCATGATAATCATTTGAAACATTGCAGAAGTAAACGAGTTTCTCACGCTATGTTGTGATATTGTAAGTTCGTGGGCACACCTACTATAATATGAGCCTTCTTTTTTCCATTTGCCGATTAATTTGGCCGCTAGAGTTGGTAGAACCATTGTCCACTGCAAAAAGCTATGATAAGGATTATGGATATAGTATAATTAAACACGTCTAAATTAGATCAACCTAAATGGGCCTATCTCTTTCCTTTAATTTACTGCTCACGTATTTTAGAGACTGTTTAACACAAACAAGCGAGTGAGAGAAAAAGCAGATGTTATCAAGCATCAAAATCCGGAAGTCCGAACTTCCTCATGCTACATGACAATGTTGCCAATCATATTACTTAAGTCTAGGTTCCTCATTTCTCTACTCCCCCGATCAGCTTGTAATCCATAGATATATATAATGCGTAAATTATTACAACCATTTCTTATTATGGTGTGGCTCATAATTAACCAGGCTACTTGAATTCAATACGTCTGACAATAAATAATGCATAGTTGATCAAGTTTACCATATTTTTAGTGGCATATATATTAATCGACTAAACTTGAGGTAGACAGATCAGGCGGCTACCTTCTGAGCAGGAACTCTTTGGAAGGTCACTGTTTATAGTTATCTGGTTCAGGTCAGTCCATTGCCTTATCAAGCCTCGATATGTATTGAAGCGCGGCAAATTTATTGACGTGGAATCAACTGCAGGTTTTGCAGGTAACGGATGAGCGACCTAGTAATCGATTGCTCAGGTATTTGCTATAGTGCGGAATAGAAACTTTTGCACAGTCATGCCTGTCTCCGTAATATAATACTTTGCTAGTTGCAAACTTTTAGGGACCAAAAAAGAAAAAGCAAACATAAACGCTATATTTTTCAGGGATCTAAGCGATTTACGCTTAAATCCCTTAAACCCATCAGTACTTTCGTTGTTTAAATACTATTAGCAGACTTGCATATAATTTATCAAGAATCCAAACAAATTTGCAATAACTAATAATTCTGAAAACTGCCTTCAAATTCGCTCTGCTCTGGGGTCTAGTTAAAAACCATTTGGAAAACTAGATTAGATGAATATTCATTTGGTTTGTGCGTACAATTTTCACGTTTGCTGCTGCTGTAATACGGCACTAGCATAGTGTAACTTGGTTGAGATATCTGTTGCATCCTAGACGCTTTGCTTTGATGTCAACTTTAAACAGAATCCTCATGGGTGTCTGACATAAACTGATTGCTAGCAGTTCTAGGAGCATAGAATAAAATGACGACTGATCATCATTCTGACATCGCACCTGATCATTACGTTGCTTTTGGATACAGTAGTATTTAAATCCAACTTTTTAAGCATGCGTCTTTTACTGTTGGTAGAACAAATGCTGACGAAAGTTGCGGTTGAAAAACTTGGTGTTTCTAGTGAATATTGCTACAGCGGTTTCCAAACTCAGTATGTTATACTACAATCTTCAAGAAGGAGAAATAGAAACTGGTGTATCTTCGGTGGTATAATACACAAATATGCCATATTGAAGGAGGAAGTTGGGAACAAAAGTTCAGTACATAGGGTAGAGACACCTGTGGCAGCAGAGCGTTTCAAAGTTGCGACTATGTTTCCAGGTAGGCCAATATTGCATGGTATCATTAAGCAGTTAACTGGTAATGCCACAGGAGTTTCTGCGGTTAGTGGAACTGTACCCGAGTCGTGTGGACCGTTGCTCATTAAAGCGACTAAAGATAAGCATTACCGTCTGAACACTTTCTTAAAGCAAATATGAAACTAGTCAGAATTTCTATGGTCCATCAGAAACTCCTGGGGGTAATTTGAATAATAATCCAAACCGAAAGTGTGTAATACATTTGCAGAACTGGCCTGAAGTAATGTATTTGTACATGTTATTTGGACTCACTTTCTTCAGACGAGCTGTCTACTTTCACAGGGTGCGTAATAGCTTGTGCTTAGTGTTCGGACTGTCAGAATTAGCACATAGTTGTTTGCACTTAAATGAGGTGGCCATTGTTAGCATCAGGCTATATATTATATGTCTAACATAAAGAGTGGATAATTTTTAAAATCACTTAATCTGCAAATAAGTAACATACGTTGGTGATATAGTTAATCGGGTTTTCTGCTGTCGTAAATAGAAATCGACAATTCAAACAAGACCTAGACGCTACACTCTTAAATAAAGAATATGCAATTATTCGATGTACCTTTATAAGGAGCAATCAGTCGGAATGTTCTACGTGTGAATACGAATTCGTCAATGTTTCCGCTGCACATGATAACAAAGGTTTTGCAAAATGTATTGCAATGTGACCAGTGGATGAATTAGTTTGTAATGATGCAGCTAATTCAGCAACGTCATTTCCAATCAGCAGGCTTAGGCTAGGCTGGAAAAACACCACACGCCGACGTTTTGACCTTATGGGTCTCATCAGTGGTGCGCCTCCAAACGGATCCCTGCCAGGTTCCGCCCCCAAGACTTCGAGATACCAGCAACTAGGGCCACGTCGCCACGGGTGACAGCTGCGGACCTGAGTGATTGACTGTTGACTATGGTATGAACTGGTTGTACACGGTCGTAAGCTCCTTTTGCGTCGCTTCGAGGACTGACTTCTACCGGGATATCAACATTTCAACATTGTGAGCGTGACAGCTGGTTAACCTTATCACCGGCACGTTGAATAACCTTACAAGATTAGGAAAAATTAGAATACTGTGTCTTGACGCTGGTTACTTGCGTTATGGACATTCTTAATTGACTTCCAAGGGAAATTCATGGATGTAGTAAAACGTAGGAATTTTGAGCTGTCTTATTTGATGAACTGATGTGCAGGTATTGCAGAAGAAACCATAGATAAACGTGTGGTATTGTAACCGGTGAAGGGATTCCTAGATAAACTTAAACCTTGAAGTTCAGGTTTAAGCGTTCTTATTAAATGACCAGTGTACACATCGACCATCTAGCTAAATGGCTGCATCTAGTAACCAAATAGTTGGATAAGTTGCGTGGATTTACTGAGTAAATGAAGCCCTGCCTCAACAGGACGCAGTAGCTAATTTACCAAGCTGATGTGAACGAATGTGACAAGAACAACACGGCAAATTTACTTCGCTGCTTCACCATGATCGGCGGATTAAGTAGTCCAAGTACCTAGCCAATATTTTATAACAAGGTGGAGCGAGAGTGTGGAAAGCTTTGCATCTTACTGTTAGTTAAATTGCTGAAATCCCTACCAACATTCTATGTACATAGGTTAGATGGTGCAGGGGCAGGAGGGCTTTTTGTGATAAAATGTCTTTGGACTCCAGAAAGCTACATACATTCCATAGCATTAAGAGAAAATTCGTATCCGTCTCATCATATTGCGTAGGGCTTATGAAGATTTGTTGCCTTATTCAATGTCGCCGATTTTTTTCCATAAACGTTCTTATGTCTGTCCATGTTACTAGTGCATTTCTTGCGTGAGGTATAACCGTAATTACACAATATCTCGAATTTTCTCGATTGCCAATAGTCGAAACTATCGAACAGTGGAGCAGAAAACCAACAGTTTGCAAATGAAAGTGCGGCACTTGATTTGTTCAGCTTTTAAACGTCACAAATAGAAAGCAGGAGATTTCTTGCATCCATTGGTAAACTTTTGTAAACAGCGTGAATGGTTTTGTCCAATGTGCAACAGGGAAAAATAAACAGAGAGCTTGAATGTTTTTTAACTGTCTTTAAATACCGACGTCTGCAGCAGTCCATTCCGCTTTGCCGATTTCATGACCGCGTAGCAGATTGGCTAGCGGACCTAAAAAGTCACTACGGTGTGAAAAAACGTTAGTAGTAGTTGGCCATGCGGTTTAAACGGGGTGCAGCTTCCAGAGTTGTAGGAAATGGAAAGGCCTTACTAGCGCCTACTCTATAGTATTGTAACAATATTCCATGCTGATCGATTGGGTGGTCGAAAATTCTGACAGATGATGGTCAAAAACATCTGTTGGCATTGTCGGTTATGCTGTAAGCGACCAAAGTAACGTAAATGACCAGATGTACTGTGTGCTGTTTTTCGGAAGAAATTGTCACTGGAATATTATCCAAATAATAATAGATGAAATCTAGACCTATATTGATGTATGCCATAAATCATTGGAAAAGGCACGTTCCGTTGCAGAGATTGAAAGCACGAGCAGAATTAGAAGAGCTAAAATTGCGTAAGCGCAGATGTCTTCGGTATGTCTTCCACGGCGAATACGATATGTTGATACACACAAAACTGATCGAGTTTTGTGAATACACGTATGCCGCATATGAACAATGAACAAAGAACATTGTTTGCTCACGGGTAACAAAGCATTGCTCGACAAGTCCCGTAGGATGGTTGGTGTGAAAATTAAATTTTTACAGGATCATCGAAAAGTAAATCGTTATTTTAGGCGACTACCCGATTTAAATGCACTACTGCATAACGATAGTTTGAAGTGAGTATGGGATGTGCACACACAAAATAGTATAATGTGCCGTTATATTTCAGTAAGTGCATGAGAAAGAAAAACGGAAACGACAACGCTCACTGGTGTGTTGCTTCATTTGACAGAGGTGGTATGCTAATCCAGTTTAGATACATCCAGACTACCCACAAGGACACATGCATGTATCCTCACCGCCAAGTTGCGGAGAGGACCGTTAAGCACATGGTTAGGTTTGCGTTATTTCATCCTCCAAGTAAAACCAATTATATCAAGTAATACAACTTGGAAAGCGTTTCATCAAGCGTTTTTTGAAAAGCGTTAATGTAGAGGCAAGGATAACGTGAATGGGAAGGGCATACGTGGCAAGGGACACATGGAGGAAGAAAACGTTTCGTCGACAATCAAGTGGACTGTAGTGCGTAGCCAGTTTGAACTGATGGACTCTCAGGTTGGTATTTTGGCTCAGCTGCAACAGATTGCGACATGGGTGAGTTGGGTTCGTCAGTATTAAGTAAACCATGATTAGGTCTCCTCGCTGACGTCGATATTCACAACTGTACAATCTCAGGGACTGCAGTCTGCGTCGGTAGGAGAGATGAAACACACCTCTGACGAGTTTGGTCACTCTACGTTGTGGAGCTTCAAGTGCGTCAACATCGCGCTTGCGCCAGGGACGACAAGCGTGGATCGCATATTCCACATTAGGCCTCAAGTAGACTTACAGCACTTGCGGAAAGATTGATGGCTCAAAATTGTCGAAAGCCCTCCGTAAGAGTCCAAGATGTTGACTGGCTCTTTTTGACGCCTTTTCAGCCTGTCAGGAGCAACCAAGGTCGTCCTGCACGATCGCACCGAGGTCCTTTTCTTGGGAAGCAAGTTGTAACTTCAGTTCCCCAAGTCGATATTCATAGATAAACTAATGGCGTATGGTTACGATTTTGCACTTGGTCATGTCGAACTGGAGCCGGTTAAAGGACGACCACACATGGGCCCTGTAGATGCCGCTCTGCAATACCATGTGATAATCCGATGTCCTGATATCATGCCAAATATTGACATCAGCTGCAAATAGTGAGAAATTCGACTACAGTACACTGGCAAGATAGTTAGTGAACGTTAAGAATAAAACTGGCCCCGGTACCAATCCTTGGGACACGCCACACTGGACATCATATGGGTCGGAAATGGAGCTGCGGACTCTCACATTCTGTTGACGTTGAGCGAAAAAATTGCCGATCCAACCGAGTTTATGGTCACCGATTCGACAGCATCCAAGCTTGTGAAGGATAATGGGGTGGTCAACACGATCGAACTCTTTCGAGAAGTCCAGATAGGCGACGTCGATTTCCACTCTGGTGTCGGATGATTCTGTCCAGCTTGCTCGGGCTAGCAGCAAGTATGTAGTGCAGGATTGATTTCCTCGGAACCCGTGTTGCTGTGACACTAGGAGGTTGTTGTTCTCAAGATATCCTATGAGCGCCCCTGGAATTATAACTTCCATTACTTTGGATAACACTGGAAGGAAAGTGATTGGACGGTAGTTCGAGGGCTCCAACCAATCATCACTTTTGTAAATAGGAGTGACTACTCAAGGTTTCCACATTGTGGGACCTGCATTTCGTTGAGACAACATTAGAAGATCTGAGCCAATGGTTCGGCATGGTTCATGGTCGCTGTCTTCAATGCCTTTGGTTTGTTATCCATGCCAAGTGAGTTGTGCACACGCAATGACATTAGAGTTTTCATTTCGTTAGCTGCCGTGAACCATACCTGCTTTAGCCCTCATGGCGATGGCAGCTGTGTCAAAAGCTGATAAAAGGATCATTCACTCCGGAAAGTATAGATGAAGTGTTGGCGAAGCACGTTAACCGCATCTTGTGTAGGTTGCGCAAGACCGTCTGTTGCACGGAAAACCGGGATCCCGCGCTGCACTTTACGGAGCTTGTTGACGTGTTTAGACATATCGTTGGCTGTACGCACGGACGCTGAGGATTTTTTGCTTTACCGTGCTGGATTTACTTTTCTTTTGCGAATACAGTGTTATACATGTGTTCTCTGTGTGAATTGTGCATCAATACTTTGCTTATGGTCTATTTTTCTATCTGTGTGACTTTGGTGGATATTCTCCGGCTACTGTCATAGATCTCACAGATTGGCCCAACAGCCGTCCGTGTCCGCCATAGTAAATTTGATCTACAGCAACCTAATCGGTGTCTGCTAGACCACCAGCTTGACCGACAGCGTTTGGATTCAGCATACCAGTGCAGACGTTTCGACGAACGACTTCCGCAGATCTGCCAGTCACAATGGCACGTGCCTTTTACCCAGGTAAGGCTAAGCACAAAGCTTACGAAATGAACGTTAGTTGTGGTGTAGAGAGCTGTGCAAAACTTTTGTGATTTGAAATAGAACGCAGAAACTACCGAGAATACTTCCATTCTTGATGTGCGTAGACCAGCCGTGAAATCATGAATGTGAGAAATGCAAGTACCATAATAAGCTTTCAGTAATCGCCACAAGAGTGGCAAATTCCAATCATTTTGTGCGCTGTGTGGGGAAGCGACTCTTACTAGATGTTAGATGGGAGAAGATTGCCTAGCTCAAACGAAATCTTGAATTCTACACAGAAAAAGTTTAACTTGTCAGGAGTCATTCACTTAGCTTCAACAAATACATGCTAACCGATAGCAATGTGTTGATTCTATGCCACACTACTGGCGGATGGCAAGAAGGACATGACGTAATGTACTGACAGGCAGCTGAGCAACAGCGAAGCACCACTGGTTGGCTTTTCAGAACTGCTTTAATCGATGTAAATTAATGTGCATACTATTAGCAGGATCGCTGACGATCAGTCAGACAGAGGTGACTCGTATATACCTGCAAGTCATAGGGTTGCGTCTGTTCAAAGTCAGTAGTCGTCAAGCAAACAACT
>OX104067.1:15428840-15870648 GCA_944474145.2 Dicrocoelium dendriticum | reverse complement strand
TCCGGAGCAATTCGCACATCTTTACGCAGGTTTTCTGTAAAAGAAACAAATAGATTTTACCACGATCCGGCGCCACAAGTTTCTCTGACAAAAATGCGTATGCATATTAATTTTTCAATATTCCTTTGCGAAAAACATGAACAGTGTTTCAAACCATGTTTTCTGCTAACCCTGACCTCTACCGTACGATGTACATACGCGTACAGTGTCCGTGTGGCTGTCAACCACTTAATCATGACAGTATTGGTGAGTATTTTTTCATCGAGAGAAAAACTTTTTATTTATTTCGCACAAGTTCATGCCTAGTCCAATGCCCGGGCCTTATATATTATTACCGAGGCTGGCATGTCAATCGGAAATATGGAAACAGTAACCATGTTACAAGCAAAACGCTTGTCGGTGCATTCCTCAACTACTGATTGTACGTTATTAGTGTGATGTGTGCTTTGACATTACACCGTGCACTTAGCTTTTGGTACACATTTGGATCCTCACATTGCAGACATCAAAATTTTGAATGTAATTTGATGAAGATGACGATTGCGGGTTGCTATTACGGAACTTAGCGGAAAACATTTACGAAGATAACGACTAAGAATTATGCAAAAGTACTGTACGGACCATGCCCATGTAAGCGAGATAATAAAAAAACAAGCTAAGCTTTCTTTTAAAAATGACGCAGCACACTTTTCATTCATTCGAATTTAGCCTTTTACTGTTTGTACAAATGAACACATTATCTCAATTGCATACTGGACAAACACAGGCCAAAATCTCTCCTCCGCTATGTTTGGAAATTAAATGCAACTGTGTAAACATAATTACAATCTTTTCGATGCAGTCTTACGCCTGTTTACAGCGGAGATACTGAATGAAAACGTGCCACGTTTCGCGACTTTGCTACGTAAAGTTGACCTTCAAAAGGGATTGCATTCATCCGAAGGAAAATCAGTATAGATTCTGATTATTTTACAATCAGCGTAAAGCTGTACAACAGGTTTATATGGGTAAAACAGCTAATGCGTAACAGGTTCCTTGGGAAGAGTATGGTGAAATTGAAAATTTGAAGAACATATTGCTAACAAAATTGGATTTACACCGATGAGTTCACTGAGTTATACATAGTATAATCTGTAAATACAAGGAAAATTCATAAGGAATGACAGCAAATGAGATGTTGAAAAAATCGTCTCACCTCCTGGTGTACATATGCAGAAGAGAAAGTGAAGTGGAACCAAATCTGGGATCTGACTGCTAGTGAAACCGCTTACAGGCACTTGCGTTCATCCATGGTTAATGACCCGAAATTTCCGCGATGGTTCAACAACTTTTCCGCAATCGAAATCCATAGTTCCGCGAACTTTCTGCGGCGGAAACTTTAGATTCCGTGGTTCGGCCTCAAAAAGGAAAATAGACATATGTTACGGCACCTTTATCCACTATATATGTCAGTTAGGATTCAAAAAAGAGGACTTACAATAAAACCCAACAAGTTGTTTGGTGTTACTGTCTAAAAGGTTTTAACGCTTGTCAGACACAACCTTTTTCAAGCACTAAAGTTCCTTACAGTGTCTACTGAATTCACGGAAATGCATAGATAACGGCCGGGGATGTCCGTCACTAGCGGAGTTCTTTCATGCATCTTGCACCAGACGACCAGCGTGCCTTCACAATTTTCGCCTTTAACTTCTTTCACTACTTTTCGATAGATCAACCAATAGCTGCCAGAGCGGAGGATTGAACAAGGCCTGGAACACCGGCATAGTTGCATGGATCGCTGGGCAAGCTGATGAGCTGGTTGGGGTCGAACAGTATTGGCTTTCATGAGCGGCCAGCTAGTCTGAGATGTCGTTAACAAATGGGATAAGCAGAATTGAATGTAAGCTTGGATTTTTCTGCAAGCATCAAGGTTGAGTCTCTACCTGCAAATGTTGCAGCTAGTATTCTTCAGCGGCAGCTTTCAGCGACATGGATAGATCAGAGAAACCCATATAAATTGTATGGGTTACAGGAGACCATGATTCGGCAGTTTTCAGATAACGGATGATGTTCTTCCCAACACTCGTAATGCAACGCAGTTGCCATCAAATTCTTTCTGTGTTGTTTCCTTGGAAAGAATATTCGCCAGTACAAAAACACCAGCTGAGTCTCCAAACTCGTATTGCACAGCTTGCAAAATGGCTGGGTATTGATGGAAATACTTGCTGTGTTTTACGACAGCTTCCAGCCAGGAGTTCCAGCGGGTGATGACCGCTGAGAATAGGCCGGTTGTATTATCCACGCCCTCCTGTTAGATACTCCATATAGACACGCTTCTTTCTTCCAGAAAGACGAAAGGCATTGCTCATTTTTGCAAGGAATTCGTCGGCTGCCGGAGATAATTTACTTATGGTGTCTCCAGTCAAGTTGATGCAGTGAGCAAAGCATCTGATGTGAACTGAATGCTCACAAACAGCCTTACTAACATCTCAATAGCATGCTGTTGTGTATTTAACGCCATCCGACACGAAGGAAATCACATGACTGAACTCTATACATATCATTCTCAAGTTGCGCAGTATGGCTCCTCCAATTGTGGCAGTACTGATTCTCTCCATATTTTCCGTGTCCATGAGGTGTGCTCAGAGACTGTACTTGTTGGACTTCAGTAGGGCGCATAACTGGCTGTGTAGTTCCATCTTCCCGCGAACATCACCTGTTACGTCTGTTATAACGCTGAGCATCTTATTCAATACCTGCTTATCTTTCCCGTTGAGTTGGGAAAGTTTCAGGCATAGCGCTTCAGATCCGTCAATGCTTGCACCATTTCATAAGTAACTTTGAAGAAAGTACCTTAACTGGCGTTGTCGGCCTTCTGTTGTGTATTGTTCACAGATACCATAGGAAGTAGAATGTCAGAGACTGCTTTGTCGCGGGCTTCCCGTGCAGAACTAGCAACAACGATGGAACAAGCGATGCTTGCTCGTTGAACTTTCTTCGGAGCTTGTTCCCACTTAGCAACAAGCTTAGCTGCTTGCTCCTTATTGTAAGTTTTCTTCCTAAGATGTATCTGGTTGCGAGGGTGGACAACCACAGTTGATTTTCGAGATAAATCTTCAGTCACATCACACAATGAACAAAGCCTTAGTTTTTTATAGGCCTTACCAACATAGTATTCTCCAGGAAACTCCATCAATCTGCCCAGAGTAGTTATTTCCCCTATGTGCTGTTTCCTTTTCTGAAATGATATCTGCATAAGATAAAACCTGTTGGTTGGTGTAAACAACTGATTCGCTTGCTTCTCGAGCAATTGTGCACATAAAAACATAACCGACACTGAACTACGGTACTATGCAAATAAAGATGGCAGTAATAATGAACCACAACAGTAACTTCTCAGTACTGGCACAACATTTTATTCAGCAAGTATTCAAATGGGCTAAAATGATCGTTCTCGACAGTATGCTTCAGTCTTTTAACGAATAAACACGTTCGCTTATATTGCGTAGCCGTGTTCTTTACGCTGAGGTGGGCGCCGTCTAAGGACTAAGAGGCGACAGTACAGCAAGTCTGCGCGTGACCGTAATGGAGGTAGTACGTTCCGAACGGCGGGAGAACCTATGGTTCGTTGAGGCTGGTGGTGGCTAGATCTTGACAGATGGTCTACCCATTGCTGCTACCGTTTTGCGATCGGCTCATGCCCTGGGTGCCTCCTGATGGCGACCGCTGGGTGGGAGCTGGGTTACCCATTTCTACTTGCTAAGATCCAGGACACCAAACCGCATGAGTCAGTGAATTGACCATGTGCTAGACCCGCTTACTTTTTGGTGTCCATTTAATCAAAGGCTATGGCTGAGGACCGGACTCGTTCTTCCGTTAGGTGTGCGCTCCCTGCCAGTATCCTAGTCCATCCTCTACAGAGGTTAGGAAGTGGTCGATAGCTCTCATCCCGTAAAACCAACCATGGGGGAGAACAGGTGTAGGCGTTATAAGCTCACAGCTCAATTAGTGTAGAGCAAGTGTGCCACACATTGTCTCTGATGGTAGGAGGGCACCTCCGGTTGTTCTATGGGTTGCTACTGCCCACCTCAATCCAGGCAGCCCCTGGTTAATTTGGTGCAAACCCGCCAAAACCCAACTACGTCTGGCCGTGGTCGTAAAAATTACCTTACTTCGGTCCCAAAACATTTAAGAATCATTCCAGTACCTCAAAGTCTGCGTTTGACATCTGTCAAGCAGATCACAATCTGTACCTACAATCTCATTCCCGAGCTTGATCTGCTCCCAACTGCCTTGCGCGTCAGGCTTTAGAGCCAAAGGCTACGGGCGGAGTCCTACAAGCCAACCTCCAAAGCACAACCACCACCTCGCGTGCGATTGCCCACCAAAGTAATCTTATGCCTGCGCAATGCACTCAGTATGGGGTGCTGGAATGTGCGCACACAACTGGACCGGAACTCGAGTGAAAGACCCGAGCGACGCACTGCACTGGTTGAGATTGAACTGACTTGCTGCAACATCTATATTGCAGCGCTCCTTGAGACTCGGCTCGCTCAGCAAGGCAAGTGGCATGAAACAGGTGCTGGCTACACTTTCTACTGGGTGGGCAACGCCAACTTTTCACCGATGGCCTAAGTGGCCACCTGGTGGGTGAAACAAGAGGCAGCAGCGCGCGACTGATGACTGCTCCACTACGACTCGGAAGAGGTACGTTTGCCACTTTTTAAGCACATACCGTCCGACTACGCGTTTTCCTGATGACACACGTGAGCAACTCTACATGCAGCTATTATCCGTGAGAATGCCTGTGCCGGAGTGCGACGGACAATTTCTGCTGCGTGATTTTAACGCGCCTTGGGCGTGATGCATCGGTATGGACAGACGTCAACAGTCCGCATGGCATTGGTTCAGCGAATGCGAACGATAACAGACTGCTCTTTCTGTACGCCACTCATGACTTGACGATCACGAACACCCAGTTTGCACTGAGTGCGAGTGATATAGCAACTTGGACGCACCCACGAAGTCTTCACGCTCACCTGCTCGACTATGTTATCGTACGTTAGCGTGATATGCGTGGAGTGCGCATGACACGTGTACTGCGTGGAGCTGAGTGTGGCACTGATATCAAATTGGTGCAAACCAAACTGCACATATATTTTCGTAAACCTGTATATTGCAATCCCGCCGTGAATCGGCATAAATTAAACATTGTCGCTTTCCGTGCTGTGGCCAAACGTATTGAGCTGGAGAAGGCGACGGCTGCGCGACTGTATGATGTGGAATGTCTAGTCAATGTGGGGACCTGTGGCAGCATATTAGCGCCCAGGTTACAGCTGCTACCGAGGAGACCATCAAGCAAGCAAACTTCAAGTGACCTGATTGGTTTGATGAGAACATTACAATGATTGGCGCATTGTTGTCGGAGAAGAATACAACATTTGCTGCACATGTTGTAGGCCGCCGTGACTTGGGGAAGAGTAGTCAGTACCGAAAACTACGACGGCGGCTGACCCGATAGTTCCGGCGCATAACAATTGCATGGTGGACGGAGAAGGCGAAGCAGGTGGTATGCTACGCCGAACGCCGCCAACACAAATAATTCTTTGACTACTTGAATGCAATGTATGAACCGAGACGGGAGTCGCTTTGGACGTTGATCGGTGGTAGTTCAGGCGCTACCTGCACAGATTGCAGACCTAATACAAATCTAGCAAAAGCACTTTGTCTGTCTCTTATACAACCGTTCGGAAATCGACTGGCCTACATTGAACGGCCTGAAGCAGCACGACGTGAGCTCGAGTGTGACGGTGCCGCTGACACTGGATGAGACGTAGAAAACACTTGCTCAGCTGCGAAACGGCAAGTTGGCTGGGGTCAACGGGATTCCGCCTGAAGTATTGAAACACGGCCGACCCGCGTTATTGACTGCGATGCACCACTTAGTGCATGGCGTATATATTGATCAGGGGGTGCCTCTTGTGCTGAATGATGCCCTTGTGCTGCCACTGTACAAGGGCAAAAGAGCAAGCAAGTTTGCAATAATTATCGTAGAACCAAACTGCTGAGTTGTGTGGGCAAGGTTATTGCCCGAATCCTACGCAACAGCCTCGTCAGTCAGGTTGTGGAACCTAACGTGGCAGAAAAACGGTGTGGATCCGCTCCAGTCGCAGCATTATAGTTACGAAGTTTGTGGCTCCTCAGTTACAGGAGGATTGTAGAGAACGACACCAGCCATTGTACTCGCTTGTTGTTGATTTCACCCAGATATTTGATACGGTGAACCGCGAGGCAATTTGGCTGGTGTTGGGTAAGTTTGATTGCCAGCGTAAATTTGTAAGTTTAAATGAATATTTGCACAATGGCAAGCGAGCCAAGGTGCAACTGAGCAGAGAAACCTCGGATGAATTTGCCGTTGTCCCGGGTGTGACGCATGGCTCTCTTAGCTCCTGCCCTGGTTACTATATTTCTTCATGCATTGAGTAATTGTGCTTTTGATGCAGTTTGTGCTTACTGTGTTCGTGTGGAGCACCGTATTCATGGTGGGTTGTTTAACACCTGTCGTTTCGGTGCTAGAATACTTGTCTCTGAGACAACTATCCGCACGTTGGTATTTGCTGACGACTGTATTTTAACACAGCGCGGATGCGCTGCAGCACATGACTTGTGCTCTGGCAACCACAGCGACCAAATTCGGCCTCACCATCAACACAACTAAAACTGTCTGTCCCTTTCAGCCTTCATCGAAGGTGCAATATTCAAGATTGTATTGGTGCAGAAGTATTAGAAACCACCTCCCCCTTCTGCTACCTTGGGAGTGTGGTATTGACTGACAGCTTAATATCCGCGTCTCGAAGGCAGCGGCGGCATTCGGGAAGCTAGAGTACCGAGTGTGGAACAACCAACAGTTTACCGTTGCCACGAAGCTGATGGTGGGCAAATCCATGGTGCTGTGCGTCCAGCTATACACAGTGAAACGTAGACAGTGTACCGGCGGAATGTGCGAAATCTCGAGCGGTTCCAACAGCAAAGTTTGCGATGGATTTTGCGCATCGGTCAAGGCGACAGAGTAGTTGACGCGGGAGTGTTGCGCAACAGTGGAATGTATGCAGTTGACTAAATACTTTTGCTGAGACACCGGAGGAAGCTAGCTGATGTGAGGCGTATGGATTCTACGCGGATACCGTAAGAACCTTTAATTTTCTGCTGAATATTGGGAAGCGGCATGAGGGGAAACAAAAAGTACATTACCAGGACATGATCCAAGTGAGCCTCTCACGTTCTAAACTTGATTACACGTCATGGGAATCCAATGGGGTTTAGCAGCATGTATAGGACGATCTGACCACTAAGGCAGTAGCCGAGGTGCAGTAAAAAATCTTATGCATGTAGAGAAAAAGAGGCAAGTGCGGAAGCATCAAGCACCGATGGGTTGTACTCCATCGACATCGAGCGCACGGTGCTGTAGCACATGCGGTCACGAGTGGCTGAGTCAGGCAGGCCTAGTGAGCCATGAACGAGGCTACTCGGGACCACAACCGATGCGACGGGTGTTGCAGAGAACTTAGGCAGAACCGGCGCAGCATTTGCAGCTACGCTACACCCGGTTTACTAACAGCGTGGTTGCATGCTAAGTCTCTTTATTTCAGTTGGTAGGTTTGTAGTTTTGTCCTAATGCTTTTATTTCTCTTATAATTGTCTACCAGTAATCTCTTCTATAAACCTGTACACGTCGCTTAAGCCAATTGCAGTTACTTTTGATAACAATTTCGTGTTTGTGGCATTTCCGTAAAATGCGCATTCTGACTTCGTGAACTTATCTTGGATTCTTGTGCAAACAACCAATTTCATATGCACAGTAATTTAAGATTTATCTCACCGTTTCTTTATACATTACTCGGTTTATTTCCTTTGGTATCTTTCTCTCAAGCGATTGGCTGTTGTTTGATATCCCCGGTGTGGCTGCGCTTGATGTGCATGTTAACAAGATGGCTACCTGTCTATCACCCACCACCTCGTCCATACTAGCTCTAGGAGACAGTTGGTCGTTGCTGGAGAGGACGGGGTGCACGGTTCGTGTGGCCATGTTAGGATCAAAAAGAGGTTCCATGCATTCAGTGTGGAGCGGACTACGGTCCAGCCACGGCCTTGTGTGCGCTTGATCCCTAAATACAACGTGCTTGATTTTGCCTGTGAATGAGTCTGGGCCAACTCCCTTGATGAATCTTGGGTCCCATCCACATGCCTCCCGGTCTTATTCCTTCGGGTTTACACTGGATATGGGGCTTGTGGATGGAGCTGGGGGCGGTGCAGCGCAAGCCGCCCATGGTCCCTCTGTAGGCGCAGTCGTCCTGTGGCTGACGGCAGTGACAGTCAAATGCGAAACCGGATGCCGCCAACAACGAGCCGAACAGGTGTGGGCAAAGTTGTGGTCGTACAGACGTCGAACAGGTTTAAGGTACATGTAGAGAAAAGACGTTGATATCATGGACAATAGAATGAGTGCACAGCGTGGAAAGACAGATAGCACACGAAAGCCTAATGGCTAGATGCATGTGTACCGCTTAGGTCTAGAGACAAGCGGATGTGGATCGCAGATTGTGGACAGATGACGGGGCTGATACACAAGAGGAAACGTTCAATAGCCAGCTAGCTGCCTTAGCATTTCTTCCGGATACGAATATATTCGTTACGCCGAAAACGAATTCAAATTAGCTTTCTTTATTAATTTCGTATTTTTTTTCCGGGAGTCTGAAACAAAGAAAAAGATATACACTAAACTTGACGAACTCTATGGCAAATCAGCTAAGAATGAAGAAATCATAACTAAAACATTTATCTTCTAAACTGAGGCACCGATTACTGTCATATAATAAGTATTCGTTGTAGTATCGAAATCTGTGCCAACTAGTTTAAACTTAGGGCACGGACAGTCATAACGGCCAAAAATATGCAAGTATGCCAAACATAGGTGAATACTGTGTCAAAGTTGCTATCAGTGCCCGTACAGAGTCACTAAACACACCATTAGAATAATCTAACAAAACGGAATTGACAAAGTGCTGAAGGTCAAAGAAGCACATTCCGGTGTCTACAGAAAAGTACTCTGCATAACTCTACCGATTATGTGTAAACGTATAAGGTTTACTTCACCTTTCCAGGATACATCACTATCAATCTTTCAAAATTCGTGCCGCAAAACATGTAATGTACAGTGGCAAGTACTCAAGGTAAGACAGCACGATGTACGAGGTTTAGGCACAATGAAATTCCAGTAAATGCGGAAGCTCACAGGAATGCTGTCGCGATCCAGGGATTGCGTCTTGCAATTACATCTACACAACATGGGCTTCAAAACGACTACCCAGTCAGTCATTAACCGTTGTGCCGTGTTATTTTACGTGACCTGGTAGCTGCAACAAAAGAATCCCGAATGACATTCCAATGTTTCCCGTTTCCATGCTGCTATCCCTAACGAGCTAGATCAAATACATCTGAATGGTGTGTTGCAAAGCAATAACTTCCATTTTGCATAATATTGATAAACTTCGAACCAGCGATTGGAGCCAAGTGAGCAGGTAAAGAAATAGTTTAGAATTCATCTGGAATCCAGTCTCATGTAGTGATAAGTATATGACTTCCGGAATAGACTTTGCAATTCTAAGTTTCTCCAATTATTTAAAGGCATTAGGTACGGCGACTCATTAGTAAGCCACAACAGCTGAATATTTAGATGGAACAATGAGAATATTTCATTTAGACTCATAATTTCATGATTATTCACCGTAGTAACTCCGAATCTACTCATCTACCTGTTAGAAATAGTCATTTATATCTACTAAATATGTACTAATAATGTGTCAGCTGTACGCCGTAACGGCGCTTCGCTGCCGCGCGACCACCACCAGTCGCGCGTGGGATGAGTATACCGCGAGGATGTCTACCCCTACGCGGATTCGAACCGATGACCTTATGGTTGCAATCAAACATGCAAACCACTCGGCCACCGGCCGAACAACCTCCTCGTGGTGCTGGCTGGGTGGTTCGGGTTTTTCCCGTTCCAGCGAATGGTTCGGCGGCAGTGTTCCGGGACGTGGTGAGTTTTCGCCTGGCAAGCGTTCTCCTTATAAAAAGCCACAAATGCCCGTTTAACAACACTGCGACTTGGCGGATGTGACTCGCCACTAAATAAAGTCACTGCCCCTTGCCCCTCCCTGGGGGGCATTGTACTTTAAGGGTGCGTTGGGCCCCTGGTGCTTCACGGACCGAAAGGCGTATGAACCATCTATTTGGTCACAGGCTCCCAACGGGTTGCGACGCCCTCACATCGCCCTGCTGCCTTGTAGGTTAGATCTTTGATCAAAGGCTCGGGGTAGGGCCCCCTAAGACAACCCTCTACTTCAGCCTGGGCAACCGGGTAGTATCACGCCCACTGACGAATCATGGACTGCACCGCTCACTACTACTACTACTGCTATGCCGCTCTTCTGTCTTAACTCAACCGCTCAACATCCAATCACAGATCACCGCACCTCCCGTCCTTCACCTACATGTACTCTTACGTCTTCTACGGTCACCGTCACAAACAACCCACGTCTCGCAGCTAATGGAAGTAACAGCCAAACTCTCGGTTTTCAATGTACTGCGATCGCAACCGCCTCTCGCTTCACCGAAGCTCCAGCTCTTCTTCGACCTTTTTCTCCATTCATCCTCGCAGCGTTTAATGCTCGAACTTTGATGCAGATCGGACGACAAGGATGTCTGGCCCGTACTCTTGAACCGCTTTCGGTAGACATCTGTTGTCTTTCAGAGACCAGATTACAAGACTCTAGCGCCGTCATCAGAATGGCCTCTCCGGTAAACTCTGACGTCAAATACTACGTGCGGCTTTCCGGAGACCCAGAATCTGCCGCCACTGGTCAAGCTGGTGTTGGGGTTGTATTACGTGCCAGGGCTGAATCAGCTCTGCTTGACTGGATCCAAGTCAACAGTCGGTTATGTGCAGTCAGACTAAGAGGTTCATGTAAAGTAAGCAAGCGTCGAGATGTTAAGCATGCCTTATTTGTCGTCTCCACCTACGCCCCTACAGACTGCAGCCCGGATGCACTTAAATATTGCTTTTACCATCAATTACATGAACTTCTGCGTTCCTCCAAAAGGACTGATATAGTCATTCTTGCCGGGGATATTAACGCACGGGTTGGCCGCCTTCTACCAAGCGAGCACCACATTAGGGGTAGTTTTGGTCTCGGTGTCAGTCGATCAGACTATGGGGACAGATTGCTTGCTCTTTGCTCTGATCATCGCTTGTTTCTTTCGAGCACTAATTTTCGACACTCGAGGAGACATTCTGCTAATTGGCGCCCGCCCTCACAAACGCAAGAGTGCTTCTAGCTTGACCACCTAGCAATCAGCTACAAATGGCGCGGAAGCCTAACGGACTACCGATTGTACTGGTCAACTTTTCTAGAATCTGATCACGCATTGGTTTGTGCTAAGATTTGCATGCGTTTCGGAGATCACCTAAGCGCGCCCACTATCGACCGGACGTCGCGAATCTACAAAACCCTTCGATTTTAAACAGGTACCAAGCCTCACTGTCAAACTTGCTTGGCTCAACTATTGACGGTGATCTCGATTCGCAGTGGGCGCATATCAAAGATGCGTTAGTTTCCGCCAGTATCGACACTTGTGGAGTTACCCGTCACCCACCGAAGCATTGGATTTGCGCCGACTCCTTGTCGCTGATGGACAGACGCCGCTTAATCACCTCGGATTCCAGACACAGTGAGGAACGCCAATATCTTGGTCGATAGTTGCGCAGGAGTCTGCAAATGGACCGCGAAACTTGGTGGTGTGAACGTGCTAGGGAGATGGAGCTTGCTAGTCTCTCTGGTAATACCAGGAAACTCTTCCATCTCATTCGAGTCACCGAAGGTGTTCGATCTAATATAAGTGAAACAATATGCGAAGAGGATGACACCTTAATCACCAATCTTCAACGACCGTTGGAGCGATTGGCCGATCATTTTGGCTCTCAGTTGTTTTGGCCCCCAGCTCCGTCTGCTACCTCTGGCGCCTGCGCTGGGACCGAGTGGTCTACCCCAACAGATTCTCCCTCTTCCCAGGAAGTCGAGCAGGAGCTCCGGCACATAAAGCGCTATAAAGCTTCCGGACCTGATGGTCTTTACCCAGTTCTATTTAAAGATGGTGGCGCACCGCTGGTCCGACAACTGACCGCTTTGTTCTCGAAAATTGGGTCGAAAGAGAAAGTTCCATCATCTTGGGGTGAATCGATAGTCGTCCTTATCTTCAAAAAGGGCCTGCGCACAATCTGATCCAACTACAGAAGAATAAGCATAGTCCCCGTCGTTTGCAACCTACTGGTGTCCATCATACTTCGCAGGCTATCCCCAACACGCTAATCGTTGCAACGAGAAGAACAAGCTGGATTTCGCCCTGGTCGTGGCTGCATCGATCAAATCTTTACACTTCGCCAGATCCTCGAGCTCCGCCATGTGAATCAGAGGCCAACAATTGCTGTGTTCCTGGATATCCGTGCAGCCTTCGATTCTGTCGATCGTATAGTAATGTGGCATTGCCTTCTGAGTAACGGTGTCCCCGAAATGTTCGTCTCCATACTGCGCGCCCTGTATAGTCTGACCTCGGGCAGGGTTAGGGCTTGTGGCATGCTTTCGCCTACCTGTGTGGTCTCCAGTGGAGTTCGACAAGGATGCCGTATCTCTCCGTTCCTATTCAACTTTGCCATTGAGGATGTCCTGCAGAACGCTCTGAGCGATTCGTTGAACGCTGGCTTTGAGCTCCTCCCAGGTAGTCGAGTTGTTGATTTGGATTATGCTGGTGATTTCGTCTTGCTGGTTGACGATCCACAGGTCGTCCAACTTGCATTAAACCGCTTGGCGATTGAAGCATCAAAGTACCGTATGTACATTTCGCCATCCAAATGCAAGGCTCTCTTTCAAGACTGGCAGGTGCCTCTGCCTGCACTCACCCTTGCTGGTGAGACACTAGAGGTTGTGGAGAGCTTTGTCTACTCGGGAAGTTGCATCACTGCTGGCGGCGCTGTTGAAGACGAGATTTCCATGCACATCTCGAGAGCAAGCCTCGCTTTTTCTAGGCTGTGGCATTTGTGGCGTCGCCACGACATTCGTCTCTCCATCATAGGGCGGGTCCATTGTGTAACCGTTCGTGCTGTATGTTGTACGGATGCGAGACCTGGCCCATTCGTAAAGATGACTTGCGCAGGCTATCCGTCTTCGAGCACCGCTGTCTGCCGTCCATTGCGCGTGTGTGGTGGCAGCACCACGTAATCAATTTGGAAGCTAGACAGCGTGTCTTGGGAAGTGGAAGCCACTCGCACGAGGAGCTCATTTCACTGCACCAACTGCGGTGGTTGGGACACGTATTGCGCATGCCTGTCCAGCGTTACCCCCGTCGTGCGTTGTTTGCACTTGCTGGTCAGGGATGGAAGAGACGGTCTGGTGGACAGCCTACAACATAGAGAAGCCGCATGAAAAACTTGACGAAACAGTTGGCCTCGGCAGGTTGTTGTTGACTACATGGTTGGGGTCCGAGAGATGAGGATACTTTCTGGTTGAAGACCTTGGAAGTTATGGCTCAAGATGGATGTCAATGACGGACGTCTGCATCGGTTTGTTGCGGTGTCCCTTCTTCCTCCCTCCCAAAAAGAACAAACTGAAAAAATTTCAAAAACTGTGACTGGTAAAGTAGACAAAAAAGCATTTGCTGTTGCGCTTTTCTTATTATTCATATTGTTTTCCTATTCAGCCATGATTTCGATGGCACAATATCTGCACCACAGATTGTGTGTAATATATATATATATATACAATAATTATGTATGCTTCCAAAGACATTGAAACCAAATGTTATTGAATGGTCAACAAAGAGAAAAATCTAGAATAATTTGGAATAATACCGTATGGCTCTTAACCGCTATTAAACACATATTTACTTACTTTCTTTACTGCGGCTAACGCCAGAGACAAGATGATCCGGCTTCATGCATGTTGCGGATTGCATTTGACCAAGCGCGGTGTTCGGCGGCATGCTGCACGCAGATACTGATCTAATGATTCCTCCAGTGAGGAGCGCTATGCACAATATGGAGTGGCTGAATATGAAAGTACATATACTTGCTGATGTTATTTTCGAGGTCGATCAAAGATTCTGATTGGTCGACCCGATGTAACAGTGACTGCAGTGACATGGCATCTTCCGTGAGGAAAGCGATATCGTCAACAAATTCTAGATCTGACAGCCAGAAATCGGACTAACTTGAACACCACGATAACCTTCAGGGACATAATGCATAACCCAGTGGACTGCAAAGTTCAACAACACTGGAGAAAGTGGGAAATCCCGCCGGACTCCATATTGATGTCAGCTGTCTCTCTTTCTTCTCCACAGTAATGTATCCGGGCATTTGTGCAATGGTAGTATGACCTCATCAAGTTACCGAGTTTAACTGGCATGCCATCGGCAAGTATTATTCTCCAGACTGCTTCTTCGTCAACTGAGTCAACTGCGTCACGAAAATCAACGAAGCACACAAACGTGGGCGGTTGGAACTGATGGCGATGTTCGGGTAGCAGAGGTAGAGTGAAGACTTTGTCAGTGTAGTCGCTGCCTGGTCGAAAGCCATATTGGTTATTGCAAGTTCCCAGGTTTCTCGCATTGGCAAGGAGCGTGAGCAAGATTGGTGCGAAGATTTTTGTAGCCACATCGTTTAGGTTTATCTTGCGACAGTTACTGCACACAGTTCGGTCACCATACTTGGGAAATAGCAATAGCAATGTGGTACTCCACGTGGAAGGACAGATTTCGGTCCCCCAGCTCAAGCAGAAGAACTCTTGCAAATGATCAAGAAGAGTTGATAGAAAACATTTGTAGATTTCTGCTTGAATCTCGTCCGTTTCAGGAGCTTGCCTTGGCTTCAGGCGACAAACCGTGGCTGCAGTTTCTTAGGAAGATTATGGTGAGCAATCCTCGTCATGTCCTGACTGGGATAATGCTGAAATTGGTCAGGCGACATGTAATGGGCGCTTTAGGAGGGTGCTAACATACTCTATCCACCTGGAAATATTTCCTTCCTTATCGGGGATGATTTGGCCATCTTAATTGTGGAAAGTCGGTTGTGGTGAATAACGCTTGCCGGAAGTTAAATGGACGAGACGAAAAAGATGGACCAAATTGTCAGCATTTGATGCAGCTTTCATATTGCTTGCGATACCAAACCAGTAGTGGTTGCGATCATCCGTTCTGAGTGGGTTGCCTCCCGTCTCAATCGACGTAGTCTGAGGAATTCATGAGACGTGTTTCTCTTGCTTTATCGGATAAGTGGTAGCATCTTCAGTGATCCAGTCCTCCAGAGGCTTAGAGGTAGAGTCCATGCTAGATAAACAGCGCGTAAAACTCACTATTTCAGCCTTAACCAGCGAGCGTTGGCAGATTCAACTTCTGGAAGGTCAAAGCGTGCTGCAGTGTCAGAAATTTCTGCTTCAATTGTTGCTGCAAGTCATCGGCAGCAGTCAGTATATTCCAGTGAGGCTGTGTTGATACGGCGAATGGACAAGCGGAGTCTGAATTTAATGCGAACGAGTACGTGGTCCGAACCACCTTTATTGCCTGTTTCAGCCCCTTTGTACTCTCGACAGTCATCAATGGAGGACACTTACCGGCATCAGATTGCGATAAAAGCATTCTAGCTTGCTGTAGGACCACCGTTGGAGTATTACATCAGGAAATGCTTCCTCGGATGCTGGAACCGCGTATTGGTTATGCACAACCGGTTAACTTCAGCGAAGCTTAGCAAGCAGTCTCTAGTTGCACAGCGTTCTCAAAGTGCGTAACTACCGAATATGTGATAGCTCTGATCGTTCCTCTGCCCGGGTTGTGCATTCCAGTCCCCAGCATTAATGAGGATGTCACGTATTGGAACATGGTTCAACACTGTCTGTAGAGTATCGTAGAATTCCTCTCTGTCGCTATTCTCTGACGGTAAGATTGGTACGTAGACAGAGATTATGTTCAGATGCATCAGGTGACCTTTTTGGAGAGCAGTTGCTATTCTATTCGATACTGGCTTCCAGCAAAGGAGGGCGTTGTGTGCCTGGCAAGTGAGAGGCATGAGACTCCCTGATAGCCCGAATTATCCGCTGGCCCACTGTGGTAAATCAAATATGAGGTGTCCACACCAGGGAGTTTGGTTTGTCGAAAGCCGTAGCCTGGTATTGGAAATTCTGACAACCATGTTATGTTGATCTGGTAGTCAACTAGTGTGCGCATCGTTAACACTCGGCTTCCGACATCCAATTGGGTTCTGACATTTCAGCATCCAATGAATAGTAGCTTCTGGGGATTAAAGTACTCAGCTAGCTTACTTGTCTCTCTGGCCACTGGGTTGGCGAAGAGCACCTGACCTAACGGGAACGCCGTAGCATAAGAAGCATTCACGGAAGCAAAGTTGATTCACCCTTCATATACAATGTCCATAGAGCAACGCACCTCCACTGCTGTGATGAGCAGATATTTTAGAATTCGTTTCCTGGGTTGCAACAATGGGGTGTTGGGCGCCGCGTATTTGACGCAGGAAGAGCAAGTGAACCGCTGAACCTGGTTGTATCACGCCTCACGCCCCGATGGCAGGAGCACGTGTTGCTCGTACCTACTAATCGATTCCGACAATGTGAGCAGTTTGCGCCCCCGCGAACTGGATGGAAATATGCGTGGCAGGTCAAGCGGTAAAGTGGCTACAATTCGTACCTGAAATTGAGGATCGTCGAGGTACGGTCTATTGCCTGTTAGCGTAGGCGCGGTTACAGCCATCGTTGTGTGCACTTCGGCGAAACTACTCGCCATTTCGTTCAGCTGCAATTTCACGTGGAGTCTTGAAATGCCGACAACTGATTTCCTAAATTCCTCCTCTGACTGATTTGAATAAATGACCGCCTATTCAGTCTTTGGCGGTTCGATTTCGCATCTGACATTGTCGTCCTTCGGAACAATTGATTTAGGTTGAGACCGAAAATTAGCGAGTTGCCCGCATATTCTTTGATGTTCGGGACGATGGTGTAGGTCTATATGTATCTTAATCAGAGGTTATGGTATGTTAACATTCATAGCAAACTGAATAAGGCGCTATTGCATTGAAGATTGGAATGTAGATTAAGTCGTCTGCATTGGTCTAACCTTCGGAAAAAAGAGACCATGTTGGGCGGTGGTTTCTTGGCTAGATTTTCGGGTGCGCCTATCGCTAACCCATGTGAATCACTAGAAAGATTGGGAGGCTTGAACCCCCGTGATCAATGGCATTGTACTCCGATTTATTGGCATTGCTTGGGGACTGAATGCGAAGGTCTGAAAGAGACGATGCAGTGGCTTCCAAGGTCTCCGTTTGCTAAATAGAAGCCAATCGTGCAGCTAATCTTTCTGGCTCAGAGCTAACGATTGCCTCCGTGGATAGATGGAGAGAGAGGGTAAACGGTGGGCGCAAAAGCAGCGGACCACAAAGACAAAGATATCTGAACCGAAGGAAAGATATTCGGCTAGGGTTGTCGTGGGAAATTAAGTACAGTAGCAGCCGTGTAGGTATGGAGTGATCTGGATGGAATTTGTGCGAACCTAGGGGAGGAAAATTATCAGCCCATATTATAGGACCTAAGAAAGACGCTCCGTAGTTCGGATCATTATCAATGTTGCTCAAAGGCATGCGAAACCTAGTTTTTGGTCTGAATCACGAGACTTGTATTATGTTACTGAGTGCGAAAGGGAACGGAGGTCGGTTGATCTCCCAACTGTCAAGAGGGATTCCAAAGTCCGGAAATATGTTTGGTTGGATGCGATGGTCGACGAAGAGTTGACTTCAATAGCATTAACCATGCAACAGGAGTAACATCATACCAACTTGGTAAATATTATAAGCGAAACGACACCAAGAGTCCAGAACGGCAACTACAGTTCCAATACTACACGTTGCTAACATTTGACTAACTCGGTTCCGAGTTCGTTCGCAGTAACTACCCGTAAGGCTAGTTCCAATGTCCTGACGGAGTGGGTAGAAAAAGAACAAGTCATTACTAGCAACGCTTGGGTTACGGTTGATTCCAAGAGGAGCCATCACCCCCAAATGGATGGGGAAATGGAGGGAGTAGCGGAGCTTTTCTACTTCCAGCACTACCGGTTTGCTGTAATGCATCTTCGAGTACTTTAACTACAAACCGCGGCACGTAGAAAGATGTAAGATAACAAGTACCCATACCAAAAGTACTATGCTCCAATACTCCAGCAACAAATTCGACATCAATAAGAGGCAAGCAGTTGGATGTCCTAAACTAATAAGACATTATTAGTAACCCTATTGCAGTTATACTGCTACCTGTACACGTAGTGCATATTACGCGACATTCCAATGTTAAGCATTTCGGTCAACCAAGGCTTCTGCGTGTTGGGTTGGAGTCAACCACTGAAGTAGAATCATTACTACTATCGACTGATAGTCTCAGAAATGAACGCTCGTCCATCTGTGTGTTTCCAGACATTTCATACGGCGAGCGTTATCGAGTTAACCGCATCCTAGTGGAATACTCGAATTTAAGTTTAACTAGAACCATACTTCTTCACGGGGTTCCTGAAACTGAGGCAAGTGATGAGCAAAAATAACAACCTATGCGATACACTATGTTTTTATAATGTGTTAGTGAAATCCGGGTCACTGCTGCGTACTATACCGAGCTACAAAGGAAGTGGCCCGAAAATGTTGAAGATGCTCCTACAGTAAAAACATATGGTAGCACGGATGTTAAAATGTTGATACCTGATCCGTTGCAAGCTAACATCTGAGGTTCGGCTTAAGACAGTCAGCGAAATGTTAAATATAGTAGATATGTCACTCAAAGTGACGAACGCGAAGAAATCGATAAAAGAACAATACACCAGTAGTGTGGTTAACGAGACCCTTCAACCTGTAGGAGGTGCTATTGACTACACACCTTACATTGTACGTGGGAGGTTGGACACTGGATTAACTACGCGGACAATGAATAAGACGTTTAACCCTTATCCAAGTACCTACAAAAAAGGATAAGCAGCCGGTCACTCACTGGTTGGCGAAACCAACTATGAGCTTTAAAACTTTGCAAACATTACTTAAAACTGGAAAAATTTCAGATATGTACACTGAGATCTAAGGGCTCCTCAGTAAACATACCGAACTTCAGCTACATCAGGTTGCGAATGCTTAAATCCTAGTTGCTAGTGCCGAAACTAGGTTGCACAAAGAGGTGGTTGTTGCTGAGGTTTAGATAGCCGGAATGTCGCTGATCTTGAATGACCATCCCAGAAGAAGAGCAGGGGACTTACTGCCATGGCAGAAATATAACCTTGGGGAGTCACCCATTGAAAATCAGTGTACAGTATAGCCCTCTGAAGTGCCGCAAAATTGCTTAATTATTAGTGTCTTTCACCCGTGGAATGCTATCACGAAATCGGTCGTCTCTGCACCGACACTAGCAGTATTTAAAAGACGGTTGGACGACACCCATCCACGTACACATTGTCACGTAGCACTACGTCTCCATCCTACACCTGGAGTTTACGGTGGAAGTATTAGATGTGAACTGCTGGTGCTGTGCTCTCGAGACTTCTCAAGGAATGGCGACTAAGAACGTCAGGGTACACTTTCATCTGCCCTATCACTAAGACTAATAGACCTAAGAATGTACTACAGTCGATACGGTAGTTTGCGAGGGATCGCATAATGGTTTACAAAATTCTGAAGAACCAAAACCACATTTGCAGTCCGCGCCTGTAACTGAACCACAACACTAACTTAAGTGGTCATCCTCTGAAATTGAAAATACCGTATAGCCGGCTTGAATGCCGTAGAAAACATTTTTTCTTCCCACGTGTGCCAATCTTGGAACGCCCTCCCTGATTATGTCGTCTCTGATCATAATTTGGCGATATTTATAAAGAGGGTTGACATTGCGTTTTCTTATTTGCATTTCATTTTATGTCTTGTTAGTCAGGGGCTACAAAACGCAATGAAACGCAACTTACAAACCTCCCAACCAATAGTTTAGTGGATTTAAACTTTTAATACGCAAAAAGCTCCTCTATTTTACAAAAGTCTATGCTGAGTCCAACCAAACGTCTTTCACTTAATAATGCAATGCACTTTTTGCAATAATTTCCATCCTACGGGACTTGCTAATTAATGCTTTTACACACAATACACCATTGTTCCATTGTTCCATCAGCAAAATTTGGCGATTCATACATTATGCGTTTGCTTGATTTGTTTTAGTATCTTCCATAATACTAAAATTGATTGCTGGCTACTACTTCCATGACAGTGAACGACTAGTGGTCCCCAATCAGGCTTGCGCAAACAAAACGTACCAATGTTATAGTAATGAACCTAACTTGTTCCTCATCTATCATTTGTGTACCAATCGCGAAACGCTTTAATTCCTTTGCGGAAAGCTGAGAACAAGAATAAAACCTCTTTTGATATCAAGTATATATTAACATACTTCCCAAACTTTTGAAAAGAACAGCCTAAGTATGCTTTGCACTGTAAATTCAAAAGTTTCCATTACTCTAACGGTTTTATAATGTCTAATGTCTGGGCAAATCTTGACAGAATATCTAACACAAGTATAAAACATGAATTTTTGAGGTGAATCATTTAAACCATTTTATTTGTTAAGTTAAATCTTGTTGTTTGCAACATTAATTTTATTCTCTTGACGCGCCTCGTAAATGTGTTGCCTCAATGAGATTAATGTAGACAATTTTCCGGGGCCATTTGCTCGCACATTGGCGGGATTTATTGATCTTGTGTGATGTTATGCTTTGTAATGTAGGCAAAGTGTAAATCTACAAACTATGTATTGCAATTTATATTTAATTGTTTGTAACGCTATATGAAAGTATTCGAAACATATGTGTATAGGTTGTTTTATTAATCATGTCCGAAGCCAAGAGCGGCTGCACTCAGTTGCTGATGTACCCCGGTACGCTAAGTTACAAACTGTCCAATGGCGCAAATTGCTTTGTCAGCGGTAGTGAGATGGACAAAGAGGCATGACATGTTTCTACAATCACAGGGCTCACTGAGCAGTTCAGCTGTAAATATAAAGAAAGTAACGAACAAATGTATATTCACCATTGTACATGAGAAATACCATCGAATTTCAGATCTATTTGCACAAATAGCAATTTGGAAATTATTGAGAATACATGTAGCTCGGGATATAGAACAAAGGATTGTCCTGTTCCCCGAGCTGGGCATTTCTGTTGCAAACGTTTCGTTAACAAACTAGGTAACATCTTCAGTGCAGCTATTTAGTGCTGATTCGCGGATTCTCGCAAACCAATGCCAGATCTGAAGGACTATTGATTGTTGCCTGCTTCGAATGTCAGCCTTCGATCGCTTCACGTGTCCGTCATGTGGGCACCTCTTCTCCTTGTCGATCTGGTGCCTATGGCTGGCTTACCCTGCAGAGCTTCATAGACACCTTCCAGCTCCAGGTGTTTGTTGATTGAGTTCCGGCCAGGATTTCTCATCGTGGCGGCGGATGGCCAGACTATGTTCGTGCAGTCTTGTGCCAAGAGAAAAATGATCAGTTGCCATTCTTGGACGTGCTCGTGAGATTGCGTGCTTCTGGGTCACTGGAAACAACAGTTTATCGAAAAGCGACCCACACCGATCAGATGCTAAACTATCGCAGTAACCATCCGACCACATACAAGCGAAGTTGCGTGAGGACGCTTTCCAAACGGGCCCAGGCGCATTGCAGCACTCCGCAACTGAGGAAGGCGTTGGAGGACCACCTATTTAACATGTTTCAGCGTAATCCGTACCCTAGAAGCTATATTCTACGCTGCCTGATGTCGAAGAGCCAGTCACTACCAGCGTCCACATGTGCAACTGAAAGAAGAACGATTATCCTAAATTACATCCATGGGGTTTCTGAAATGGCAGCGAGGTTTCTAATGCCTCACAAAGCAACGGAAACCATACGAAATAAACTTTTTTAGGTGAAGGACAAACTGTCTAGGAAAGAACCATCGGGTGTGGTTTACAAAATTTCCTGCAAGAACTGTGAGAAGTACTATGTAGGCCAGGCGGGAAGAAAACATGGCACAAGACTACACGAACATAGTCTGGCCATCCGCCGCCACGATGAGAAATCCTTAATGTCGGTACACATGAATGCCTAGAACCATCAGTTCGATCTGGAGAACGTTGCACTACTTGGAAGAGCAAGAAACCGCAGAGCGCGAGAGTTCCTCGAGGCCTGGCATTCTGGCCGGAACTCAATCAACAAACACCTGGAGCTGGAAGGTGTCTATGAAGCTCTGCAGGGTAAGCCAGCCATAGGCACCAGATCGACAAGGAGAAGAGGTGCCCACATGACGGACACGTGAAGCGATCGAAGGCTGACATTCGAAGCAGGCAACAATCAATAGTCCTTCAGATCTGGCATTGGTTTGCGAGAATCCGCGAATCAGCACTAAATAGCTGCACTGAAGATGTTACCTAGTTTGTTAACGAAACGTTTGCAACAGAAATGCCCAGCTCGGAGAACAGGACAATCCTTTCAACTGGCAATTTCCTCTCTGTGTGGGCACCAGTTGCATGATTGACTAAATTTGTGTGCTGTCTAATGGTGCCACCCGTGCGTCGGGGCGGACTGAAATCTAAGATCATTGTCAGGTTAAGTCAAGTCAAGAATTCGTTTTTATGCACCATTCGTAGGTGCATTTCCAGCTGTAACGCTCGCGTGATCAAACAGTCGAACCGAACCTCACTGTAAACTCACAATGTGCTCCTGACAGTCTTATTTCTTTTAGCAGCGAAAGCTAACTAATAAAAGCCTACAGGTGTTTTGGAAGCCAGTAATGAGGCGATAAAAGCTTTTCTGGCAATGGCAATACGGCGCCCATCGAGTGGAGGTCACATAAGGTCAGGCTGTTTTTCACAAATGCAAGCACAGCGTCCCATTATCCACTTCGCAGGGAACCGTTTTGTTGGCATTTTCACCTGCGTGAAGGCTGACTACCGATGGATCAAATCATGACACGTTCAGTGCGGCTGTGGTGTCTGGCTAACATCCAGTTCTCACAGCCGAACGGCCTGCGATCCGTTGAACTTGCCCTGATAAGGTGCTTAATGCGGATTAGCCCCCAAGTTTAATGAATGCCACATAGCTATGATGATAACTTCATGTGAATTCGGTGACGCGAAACAAAGAAAACATGCAGAGAATACAGCCAGTTTAATACTGATGCACGAAATCCAGTATAGAGGCTAGCAGTTAGCCAGAACCTAATGCGTAAGGAATCCTATTGCTCGGAATATGTAAGTCAAAATGCCCAAACAAAATGATATATTATCACGGATGTCATGCCATAGTTTTGTTTCCTATGAATAATATATTATGCCAGCTGGACGTCTAAGCGTTTACCCAGGTACAGAAAGCCAGTTGGAACTTCTATATAATCAGTCGACATCATGGAAGCCACTTCTTCTATTCTGGTATCTGGTTAAACTTAAGTATATTCATAAAGACTGAAGAGGCCGGTTCATATTAGCTCCATTTCAACAAGCCACATCTTAGTTGCTCAGTTTCAGTCTAAAGGTGCGATTACCTGCACGTATAAATCCATTTGCAATGGCTTTACAATCGGTTAGCGGTATGCTGCAACACACTTGGTCCGCTTTTGTCGGAAAGGCATTTTTTGTAGCAGATCACTTATAACGACTATTGCGTCCTCATGCACTTATCCATTACCATAACACTCTATCCGATCGGACTGTACCTGAAGCTGTGTATTCTGTGAAGTTGAATGTTCACAAATCATAGATTTCTCTTTACCTGAGTCCTCTCTATCAACGCTGGCTTTGGTACTCCACCGATTTATAAAGCCACGAAAGTGCCATCCTCTGTTTCACAAATAACATACAATGGTCAAGGCTACGATCCATTGCCAGAATTTTCAAATTTTGCCCTGCGCTTAATCTCGCGGTGAGCGGTTTGAGCCTGCGCACTTGCTTATCGAAGTTAGAACGGTTCACGGATATCAATGTAACGGATATTTCCTTTCCAATTACCAGGGTATCCGCAGTCGCACTTTGTATCACGCGCTGCGAATTCTGGGACGTGTGCTTCCGAGGCAAGACAAAAACGGAGGAAACTTGTCCGCAACAAACCACAAGTAGTGTCACCATAGAGCCTATGTTGTGGATAGTTCATTAGGCAGCGCAATTCTAACGTGGTTGCACACTGAAAATCTAAATATTCAACGAGATCACAAGCGAAAGCACCTTGCAGGAATCTTGAATGATCGCTCAAGGGCAGTGCGCACATCCCAGAATAGCCAGGCGTTTTGCAGAAAAATCTTTTAGTTGCGGCTTATGCAGATAGCGAGCCAGTGAGCACAGATTATCATTGAATTTTGGTGCACATGAAGGTTCTTGATGACTCTCCTTTGCGCTTCCGCTTTGCGAATACACCTTGCATGTTCTGACTCATGGATGTTTAGGTACACCGCATAAATAATGCAGCCCAATGGAACTTGGTGACAATTCTTTCCTCCTTTTTCCACTTTAATTCTGTTTGTTATGAAATGCTCCAAATTGTTTACAAACAATGAGTTGCGCCTCACAGTTCCCCGTGTAATGGGACCACATGATGTTAAGGTATGCATTTGCATCCTCACTTCACACAAAATTCTCAGTAATCATTGTGTTAAAATGCGACTGGCTTTTTGTACACGCTTATTGTGTATCCCATGAGACAAGCTGTTCTGGTCTATACACTTGCAAACTTTTAGATGAACAAACTGTTTCCTAATGTCCTTTAGTATATGAATGTGACAGCATATTATAAGGCAAGCGGCAAATGAGATATGAATGCTCACAATTAGGCGAAGCAGCGGTCCAACATCAATCTTCTGGCTGAAAATGTTGTTGGGAAACGGATTGTTATGTGCTGCGCAGCATCCAGTTAAATAAGTTGCCTTTCGTTTGGTGTGAGTGTAGAGCGGATTGTGCCAGTAATGCTGGTTTCCTGTACAATCATTAAAGGCCCCAGCACATGAGCTCCTCTGTTCTACTGTAGAGTGTCTTCCGCTGAGGTGACGTCGAAAAATCAATTATATAGGAGCATAAAGCACTATGGTACAAAGAACAGCTAGTTAATAATACCTTGGTCTTTATCACTTTCGATATTTCTTTTCGTCTGCAGCAGCTTATTAACTCGAACGGCGATATTGCTATGATCAACTATAGCACTTCCGTTACGCATAGATTGCACGTCTGTAATTTTTAGTCGTTAATCGTACCTAATATAAGCAAAATCTCTTACCTCTCATGTACTTTTAAAGCGTTCCATGAGACCGGAGACCTGTTCCTTCTGCAAGTAAGTACGAGTATCGACATATAATCGTTTTCATTCATGGAAATTATGACTATGCATCAGAGGATCATCGGTTATTTTATACGCAGTATGAAAGTAAGCACACGTGACTAACATATCACATGTGGAGTTTCTATAGTAAAACGCGTTCTTCATCAGTATACCTACACTTAGTTACCGATGCTTACGTGTCCTTTCAGGAGGGCACGAACACATACGTACTTAACGTACGAGGGAAATATTCCATTAGAATTCATGGTACCACGATGCCGGTTGCACCGGTAAAGTAGTTGAAAATTGTACAAATAATATGACATGCAATATAAAGGTTGAATTTTAAAAACGTTTATCGGAAGCTTCAACGGTCTCATATTCTGTTTACATTAGTTTCATGAATGATTGATTATCATCCACCGGCAGTTGGCTTATCCAGTTTGAGTTACTGAGGTGACAATAAATATCAGAGCCCAATACTACCGTTCCTGTGTCGGCCGTAACATATCTAACTTCCACAGCGCAGGTAAGTGTAGCAGACCAAGCAAGTCCACTTATTTATACAGGACGTTTTAGGTTAATCCTTTGAAACAGTGCAAAAGTAAACGTGTTTCACACGCTATGTAGCAATATTTTTATTTCTTTAACGCACGTAATACAATATTAGCCTTTAATTTTCCATTTGCTGAACAGTTTGGCCACGGGCGTTGCTAGAACAATTGTCCACTGCCAAAAGCGCTGGTAAGAATCATGGAGTTAGTATAATTACGAAAGTCTAAATTAGACCTACACAAATGGGCCTATTTCTTACCTTCAAATTAGTGCTTACCTCATTTAGAGACTGTTTAACACAAACAAACGTGTGACAGAAGAAGCAGAAGTTATCAGGAATAAAATGCCGGAGGTCCGAACTTTCTTATGTTTTATCGCAATGTTGCCGATCATTTTGCCAAAGTCCAGATTCTTCATTTCTAGACTGCATCGATCAGCTTGTAGTCCAGATATACAGAAATATATACAACGCGCAGACTATTACATCTTCTTTGGTTATGATTATGATTATAATTATGATTAATAAGGCTACTTGAGTTCAATACGCCTGACAATAAACAGAGCATATCTGATCAAATTTCCCCAATGTTTTGTGGCATATCTATTAATCGACAATATATGAGGTCAGATAAATCAGGCGGCTACCTACTGAGCAGGAACTGTTTGGAATGTCGCTATTCATATTTGTCTGGGTATGTCAATCCGTTGCCTGATCATGCATTTTTACATAATGAAGAGGCAAAATTGTTTACTCGGAACCAACTGCAACTTTTGGAGACAACAGACGATCGACGTAATAATCGAGTGCTCAGATATTTGCTGTAGTGGGGAATATCAAATTTTACACAGTCGTGTCTGTCTGCGCAAAATAGCACTAGGTTAGTTGCAAAACGTTATGAAGCGAAGAGGAAAAAGCAAAATATCAACGATATTTTTCCACCGTCCAAAGCGATTTTCCCTTAAATCCTTTAAAACTATCAGTACTTTCGTTGTCAAGATATTAATAACAGGCTTGCATATGATTCATCAAAAATCTAAACAACTTCACAATAACTAGTATTTCGTAAACGTGCCTTCTAATTAGATTTCCACTGGCGTTTATTTAAAACCGTTTGGAAAACTAGATAAGATGATTTTTCAGTCGGTTTGTACGTACAAGTTTCACGTTCGCTGTTGCTGTATTACGGCCCCAGGTTTCAGTAACTTGATTGAGATCTCTGTTGCAGCCCAGCCGCTTATATTTGCTGAACATTTAAACAGAATCCTTATGCGTATCTGAATTGAAATGAACGCTAACAGTTTTAGGGAACGCAAAAACATACGGGGACTTATCATGTTTCTCGCACCGCACCTGGTCATTACATTGATTGTTGATATATTAGTATTTTAAATCCAAATATTCAACCATGTTTCTTTTAATATTGATAAAACCAATGCGGATGAAAAATGCGGATGAAAGTCTTGGTGTTTCTAAGGTATACTGATACAGCGGTTTCCAAACTCAGTATGCTATACCATTCTTTTCAAGAAGGACTCAATGTAACTGGAGTATTTTCGGTGGTATAATGCACAAAAATGCGATATTGAAGGAGGCAGTTGCGAACACAAAGATAAAGTTCACTAACTAGGGTAGAGACACCTGTGGCAGCAGAGAGTTTCAAAGTTGCAACAAACTTCCTATCTAGGTTAATGTTGCATAGATATCATAAATCAGTTAAATGATAACGCCACCGAAGTTTCTGCGGTTAGTGGATGAAAACTATCAGGATCGTGTGAATTGTTGCTCATTTAAAAGACTAAAGGTAAGCATTTCCGTCTTAACACTATCTGAAAGCAAACAAGCAAACAATCAGGATTTCTACTGTCCGTCAGGTATATCTGCAGCTAGTTTGAAAAATAATCCAAACCACAAGCGCATAAGACACTTGCAGAACTGGCTTGCAGTAATGCATGTGTACGTATTATTGAGGTTCATTTTCCTCAGACAAGCTGTCTACGTAAACAGAGTGTGTGATAGTTTATGCTTAGAGTTCGGACAGTTGAATTAGTACATCGCATGACTACAATCAAGTTAGCTCGCCAGTGCCAGCATCATGCTATGCCATATTTTTAACACAGAAGGCGGATAAAGTTTTAAAAATTATTTACTTTCCTGGAAGCAAACTATCTTAAGTTGGTTATATATTTAATCTGGTATCATATGTTGGGCAGTTTTCTGCTGTCGTATGTAGAAACAGACAGTTCACAAAAGGCTCAAACGTTACACTCTCGGGCTTAGGTTAGTCTGGAGAAGCGCCAGAGGCTAGGGTTTCGACCTTCTGTGTCTCGTCAGTGGTGCCTAACCCAGCCGATCCCTACCGGGTTCCGCCTCCATGAGTTCATGATGCCAGCAGCTATTGACACTTCACCATGATTGTAATGGGGCGCAAACTCTATTTGCGTCGATTTGAGAACTGACTTCTGACGGGATACCAACTTTTCGACATTTTGAGCTTGATTGAAGGCTACTATTAGCACTGACACGTTGAGTAACCTGTCAAGGCCACGAAAAGGTACCTTACTGTGTCTTGACGCTAATTACTTGCGTTATGGATGTGCCTACTTGACTCCTAAGCATAAGTCATGAAGATTCTAAAACGTTCGCAATTTCGGCCGTCGTATTAGATGAACTGCTGTGCAGGTATTGCAAGAGAAGCCATAGATAAACGTGTGAAATTGGAACCGGCGGAGGGATTCCTAGATAGACGGTCGGCGGCTTAAGTGGCAATCACACAAGGATGGTAATCGTCACAAAAATGTCCATTTACAAGTTTTTTGTGCACTAGGTGAGGCAGCGACTCTTACTGGATTCTAGAAGGATAATTATTGCCTAGCTCAAACGAAAACTTGAGTTCTAGAAAGAACAAGTTTAACTTGTCTACAGTCATTCGCGTAGCTTCGGCAAATACATGCTAACCAATATCAATGTGTTGATTCTATGCCACACTACTGGCGGATGGCAAGAAGGACATGACGTAATGTGCTAACTGGCATCTGAACAACGGAGAAGCACCACTGGATGGCTTTTGTAGAACTGATTTAATCAGTGTAAATTAATGTGCATACAATTAACAGGATCGCTGACGATCAGTCAGACAGAGGTGACTCGTATATACCTGCAAGTCATAGGGTTGCGTCTGTTCAAAGTCAGTAGTCGTCAAGCAAACAACTGTGGCAAAGAAAAGCTGATTAATGGAACGTAGCAACCTTAACTTGGATGTGTGCAGACACTGGCCACACACATGAATTAGGATTCCGTTTGCTGTGCGCAATGAAATTATAGACTTGTCGATCGAACGGTTTATCACAAGTAACGACATTAACATTTACACTGGTGTAGGATAAGTGGTGAACTCCCGCTTTTCAATAGGTGACAAATAAAATGAGCCCATGACGAAGGGCTACACCTGTCGCTCATTAGGGCGTGCGGGCAACTTTCCCTGTCATTTGCGATAGATTGGGTTGAATGAACGTCAGGAGCTGGCGTTTCTTTTAGAAATCATCAGCGATGTCAACTCTCAGTAGGTGTTTTAGATAAGGCTCTAGAAGGTGAACTCGAAAGTGACAAAACGATTTGCCAAGTGGAGCGGTATATTCTTGTCGTCCTTAAGGTTACCACCTTGTAAAACTTTTGCAAAGATAGCTCCAGCTGACTCTAGTTGCATTAATTAGTCGTAAATGATAAAAAAATTTCAGAAAACTAATGCGCTTTTACCATATATGATCATCGATGCCGGGTAGCTAAGACAATTTCACATCTCCACTAGTGTAGAACACAATACACATTAATCCTGTGAGGCGGCGAAGCCAAATCTCTTTAACAAACGAGTCGTCAACTGCATCAGGTTCGGCAAAACTTCATATTTGTTGCAGAAATAATATGTTTGCAATCAGTCAGCTTGTTTTCGCAAAGCAGCTTTGTGACACGTTCGCTGTCTGACAAACTAATTCGCATCCAAAAGCAGCCTGCATAAACACCTAAACATTCTGCAGATTTTCAGGCTCTAGTAAAGCATCAAATTCGGGTAGCTTAATGAAATTAATGCAGCGGCGTGTTACAATATGACCTTGTTGGAATTTCGAACGCAGCAGTTCTAACATGGGCGCCAAAATCTCTGTGCTGAATGTTCGTGGCGTAAAATAATCGGAGGTTGCGAGAATAAACGGTCAGTAAACAAATCAAAAAATATAGAAATTAGGCGCAAAGGATTGTAAAAGCTGGGAAATAAGTTGGTAAAAGATCGCCGTATGATTCTTATTAGGTTGGCCTTTCTGTGCCTTCTGCTTTTAGATTCATACAGACAAAATCCGGGTCCTCAAATATTGCCATGTTGTAATTTTCTTTGTACATTTAGTATATTTTCCAGCCTGGTCTTTGGCTGTAAAAATTCTTATCGCGTACAGCGTTCCTGCCTATGCCAATTACGAACTGCTACAAAAGACAGCCAAATTGTTTCCTGATCTATTGGCTGGGCTGTGCTAACAAGGATACTAAATGATTCTCCGGTAAATGGCTCACATCAGTAAAGGGAGCTAATTAGTTTTGGGTGCGACAATTTGCAAGCGAAGCGCTTTGGCATTCGCATGATTAATACCCAACAAATGATGGTGTTAAAATTCGCGTCCCCTTAAGCACGAGTTGATCGCCCACCAATCCAGCTGGTATACAATAAAACGTATTCAAAACACTTAGAATCAGTAAAATTAGCACAATACCTTTGTGCTCCTGTGCCATTAATAGCAACAACATAAGCATCTATCTGCGCATCCCCACTTTGTTACAAATTCTTTGATGAATTCTCTAAATGACGTTCTGAAATAGGGACATTTCAGCGTACATTCATGCAGAATACTCTAGTGTTAGCTTTTGTATGTTTTGTTATTTTCCATCGGTAATTTGTCTTATTTAATTAAGAATTCATCACCGCTGTATTGTGATGTGCGGAGCGCACCCGTCTAACTTGTCCTCGTAAATTCGCCTTAAAGCCATGCAGCAGGATGGCCGATATAATCTCGGCCCAGAGGTTTTCACTAACTTACTTTCGGATAAAATCGCCCTTACTCCTGCATTGTTTGTGCTAGGGACAAATAAGGTCTGACTATAGGTTATAATTTTTGCTCTAACTCAAGCTATCTTTATCTGATCTAGTAAACATGGCGGATATAGTTAATGTTGTGGCAGTCGATTGACTAGTATCACCGAAACACGTCCACGTCCACGCAAATTTAAAATGGTAGTTTTTGTACAAACTTATGTGCATAAATTGCAAAGAAAACGCTACTAAACTGAAGATTACCCGTTCGGAGGCATTAAAGTGAGTAAATTATCTCAAGATTTTGGCCGTAGTGTCGATGCGACTTAGACAGATTGCTTGCAAGAACCTTGAGAACGCAGCCGTATTTTACCAGACGGAAAGCCGCTTGAGTATTTCCCAATGCGCGTCTTGGCCGCTGCTTCCGGCTTCGTCAATAAACAGCGCATTCTTTGAAACCAAGTAGTTCTCTTGATGCTTTTTTGCTTGCAGTACGTCACTGTTAATAACAAAGACATTTAATGATAACATCGAATTATCGTTCTGCGTCCCCTTTGAGTTTGGCGGCATCCTTCACTATAGCTACTAAATCTCGAAGTTGCAATACTAACCTTCCGCATTAATTTAGAAAGCGAAATTTACCTTTTAATTTTTCGCAGATAGTTCACAAGTTTTTCACAGCTGTTTGCCGTAACTGTGAAGCAGTTTTGACATTTATCGCAGCACTTTTTCAAAATCTGATGATTTATATGCATGTTCAACAATAATACGGGGGTTTAAGATAATTTCCAGGTTTAGTTTGTCAACTCGATTACTGAAAGTCCTACCTTCATATTAGACCAAAGTTTAATATCAATGAAATATACGTGTTATTATTACTGATTGTATCCCACACATTATAATTAAGGTATTGCTTTGTTGATATTTGGCGACGTATGGACGTGTTAAAAACTAACATTTATCCATGCGAACTCAACTTTCGTTAACAATTTTAAATATTTAAATAAATAAACGTTCATTCTCGACTAGAAGAGGTACATTTAGGCTGACATAAATGTTAATTTCAAAAGGCAGCACAGAGCATCCAAAACATAAAACTTCACATTATGCCCGGATTTGTCTACTAGAAAGCCAGAAATGTTACATGGTCATCCTGTACGATTCGCTTACGCCCTGTGTCAGTATAGTCACACGAGTGTGAATGGAAACACCACAGTAACTATTAGCATTTCGTGATAATTCAGAAGCTTCCTAGGGATAACCACTTATAACTGGTCATCTCCATCATCACTATACATCTTTGTTCATTATAATGGACAAAGATGATAACAAAACGGCGAAAGTGCAAATTTTTTGATGGGAGATACAAGCATTGGTGTCGCGCGCTAATGTTGGCGACATTCGACAAGGTAATTGTTACAAAACTTATGGCGACTTGCAAAGATGTTTGCATCGTTTGTGTGACAAAACAACAAGATACGGAAGGATCGACATGATGTGTTGTCTAAGTATGAGAGGTTAATTTTTGTTGAACTTTGTGCCATTGATTTGTGGTAAAACTAAGTACCTGGGCAAAGACGGCAAAACATAACTCCGCTAAGGATTAGATCCAATTCTGGGTTTCAGCTTTGGGTTACTTTTATTATACATGTGAAGAAAATGTTGAATAGAAAAGGTTAGGAATATGCAGATCGAGTCAAGCATCTATTGTTGCATCGGTCACAATAATGAATCACGTGTGATTGGCTGCTTGTTGGGTATCAGCCTAATGCAGAGCAGTCTGTCGGGCAAAAAGATACAAATATCTGGGCCAAATGTGTAGGTAAAATGCTGTAATTTATATTTAACATTAAACACAACCCAGGAAACAAACGAAGCACCGCTAATTTCACAGCCATGACGAATTTGCATAACAAGAGAGGAGTTAGCAATATCCGGTAGTTACAATCGGTGGTTTTGTTCTGTATTAATATAGATTAGCACTATTTAATTTAGGTTTGTCTATCCTGTTTGTTTTAGGGTTATTTAAATCCAGGAGACCAGCTGCACTCTTTGTAGACCCATACAAAATTTTAATGCTCATTTGTTGATGTATTTCTTGTTACATATGTACGTACGAGTGTAGGTGGCATCTGGCAAAATATATCCAAATATTTGAGAGGTCATTAAATTACTTCTGTTTAGCATTTAAGTGCAGTTCTTCCTCAGGGCGCAGCCGTTTTAAAAAAACCTCTCCTTATGTTAAAGGAGTGATTGCTTGTTAGATTTGCTTATAATGCATATTTACAAACCCGCAAAGGTAATTGTATTTTCTTTTGAAATTGTCCGCAGCATATCTACCGCTACAAACCGCACTGCATTTCTGTAGAATGCTTTATGTCCTGTGCTCTGCGGATGCTGTATAACTTGTATGTATGCATGCGTGTGCGTATCGCTGAAGGGCCAATAAAATTGACCTAGTTAAGAAAAGCTGCTTTTACTCTAATGATTTAAAAATCAAATTTTAGTAACGCTACTTAAACACTTGTGATGACTATGTGGAGATTAAACAATGCACTGTCTTGCTTTACACATTTAAATGTTTTGTGTTTTACTGTGCAAGTTCGTGCAGCCATTGAAGTCAAAGTTCATGACGAGGAGACAAATTTACTCACTGAGATTATGCACTCAGAAGTTTTGTCCGCCATACATGGAAATCCATTGCCGTTCTCATTTAATGAGATTGAACATTTGCGAAGAGGCCCACCCAAAAAGACTGAAAAATTAATAGAACTTATGAACAATGTTGGATTGCAACACGCAGTTTCTACTGGCCAGATTGATAAACGCACTTTCAAAGATTTGCATAAATCACTTGTCTTTTTGAAAACAGGTAATGAACTTACGTAATATAATTAATTGCATGATTTAAAATGTAAACTTATACTGAAGTGAATAAGACGAAAAGCCGCACGAAATGATCTGTGAAATATTGTAAGTTAATCACTTGATTTGTCAAGGAGACGTCAATGTCAACTAAGAATTAAAATAGCTATGCATGGCAAATTAACAGTTACCTAGGTACAATAAATGCATATGGGAATAAAACAAGACATTGGTTTTAAGCGAAAATATTTTGGATTATTATTGTGTAAAATCGAATTTTGGTTTAATTCCCGACTTAACGGAATTAGGCGATTCCCAACAAAATACCCTATGGACTAACTTAAGTTAACTCATTAGGTTTACCGAAGTTATCGTGCATTTATTAGTTCGAAGTAATTATACTAACACTAAGCGCGTATGTTGTTTATTAGTTTTTTAGTGCCCATAGGAATAATAAAGTTAGACATTGAAAGGCTTTTCCAGATGAAGGAATGTTGTATGGACCACCATATCAGGAATAATTTTGACGTGATCAACAACATCCACACTATTGTGCATTTTAACATATCGAAATGGTTAAGTTTTGGTTTTTGTTTCAATTCGTTCCGAGTTACTGCTCTCCAGCTGTAATGCGTCATTATCTTTGTAACAAACTAACAGGTAAGTTGTTCTCCAGCGTAGCCTAGATGGTGCTTTTGGTTTCCTCTTCCCATTACATTCTCATTTCGTCTTCAATTTTGTTAGTGTAGTCACCTCTCACGCGTATTCATGCTATCCTTGCAGTCATCTGTCGCTCGGTTCGCCAACGGCAACTGTGACAATATCGTCCAGCTAGCCACGAGGTGTAACACATGCACAAAATCTCTCCAGATACGGCACTTACTAAGTGGTTGTGCTGTAACTGTCTAGCCGCCTAAGAAATACCTCTACTACATTTTAACCCTCGGTCTAATACGAACCACCTACCTCCCGGAACCAGCAGCTCTCGAAATCCATGACTAGACGCACATGGCACATTTGGCTACTCTGCCAGCTCATAACGCCAGTCCCTAAAGCAGGACTGCGATCGTTGTAGCGCTTACTAACGTTCCCTCACACTGCATCCTCCAAACCTATCACATATTTTCTCATTCATTCTGTGTGACAGATGGTTGACAATTGGTCAGAGCTTCTGTAGGCACTGAGGACAGCACCTCATAAGGGGAGCGGCGAAAGGAGCGAGTCAGTGTCGCTAAAGCAAGTCAACAGCTAACATGTTTTTGACAGTTGTCAAGATAGCTAGTGTCTTTCGTTTTCTGTTTACGCTTCAGCTTTGTCTTCAGCAGCATAGAGCAGCGATCTCTCGTGCGTTTGTTTACACCATCTATGCAGTCACCTGACGCTCGGCCCTCCATCAGCAGCAGTGATAATGCCGTCGAACATGCCACGAGGTGTACCGCAGGCTAAATCCCCATCCAAGCTGCACTATTAGTAGATGGTTGAGATGCGACTGTCCAACCGCCAACAAGGTATATCGTTTGCCTTTTAGCACCCACGGCCTATTACGACCTTCGTACGCCCTGGACAGTGAATCCCATGGAAACCTGGACTAGACTCATATTACAAAAGCTTTCCTACATTGTATATTAACCGTATATTGCCAAGCTTTGACTATGTCTTCGTTGCTGGTTATTATCAACCGAGGGCTTCTCTAACGAATCTTTAAGTAGTGTTTATAATTAGCTTATCATAAGTAAAAGTGCATGGACAAAGATCCGTCATGTTATGTTGCGCTCAATATATTTTGATTCCGCAAAGTGTTTGTCCAGGAACTTCTTAAATTCCGACACCGAAATTGCCTCATACAGGTGCTGCAGTAGGCCGTTCCATAGATTTACCACTCTGCGTTAGAAACAGAGTTGGTAAGCGACCCGCTTCAAATCCGGCACGACATAATTGTACCGGTTTCCTCGTATGATGCTTCGTGTAAGCAGATGAAGCAGCCGTCTCAACAGATGTAGCATCCGGTGCGTCCTGATGAGGTCAACACGTATTCGACGACAAGCTAGAGTGTACAACCCTTGTTTCTTAAACCGTCTTCATACGACACACCTCGTAAGTTGGGACTCAACCTGGTGGCTACATGATGCACTTGCGCAATCTTTTCTACCTCGCCCTGGGTGACAGGACAATAAGCGGGAGAGCCATACTCTAGCATTTTTTGTTTTATTGAGACATATTATTGTCGAGGCATATTATTGTGCGTGAATTGTAATCGTGGCTTCTACTTTCTTCCAACTTTACACTACTCACAAACATCCACCATTAATTTACTATCGCCCATTGGACGTCTGAAGGACAGGAACTTCGGTCTATTGGGAAGTGACGGGTGAGTGAGGCAATCTGCAACATCAGGACAGGTACTGTGAGCTTATTGGCAACACGTCGCGCACCAAGCAGAAGACATGTGCTAAAATTTGCGCACCTAATCGTCAGCCCTCGGTAGCTCAGGTGGTAGAGCAACGGACCGGAAATTCGTGGACCGGGGTTCGACTCCTCGTCGAGGCATATTATTGTGCGTGAATTTTAATCGTGGCTTCTACTTTCTTCGAGCATATATACCAAGTCCACAAAATGGGCAATTTGTTCAACATGCACGCTGAAACATATAAGGAGAACCTGAGGTTCTCAGCTGAAAACAGGGAAGCTGAATCATCAGTTTGGCAATAAGGTGCCTTTCTTTACCACCATTCCTCTAAAGTGTGGTGGGGGCAGCATAAGCACAGTATACAATTGCAGAAAATTACCAAACCAACTCTAAACTTGGTTCAGAAGTATTTTAAATCAGCTTGGACAAGATGATGCCTGCATGACTACAAGGAAAATTTTTTGCAACAGGTACATTTCTACCGCGAAATTGAGAAATAGGTTTTGTAAGGTAAGTTTGAGGGCATAGGTAGAAAAATCATCATTTTTAAGCAATCAGAGGCTGCGGCGTATGGATGCGACACGGTCTCAAAATGCCCATCAAGGGGACAAAGGGTTGCTACCGGACCGGCGGTAGCAGGGCTGAGTCATTTCGGAAGCTACTGAACTCAGTCCGTCAGCATAAAACAGCTTGTTACGGGAGATGGTGCACCGAGCTCTGTGCGTAATATACTTCGGTCAAGCAGGTTTTTGTGTTCAGTATTGTCCCCGGCTGAGTTGGCAATGGCAGAGAGCAGAGGGAAACAGCGATACCACAGTGGTGACGCGAGTTTCAATCAAAGTCAGAAATAACAGCCAGCTTCGAAAAATCGCGGTACTTTTGCGGCACCAGGCCAAGCTAATTGTGATCTTTGCGCACAGGCTGTCGATACATTGTAGCCCAGGTTTAGGGAAAAGTGACTTGTCCCCCTTCCAGATACCCTGACTCAGCGGATCAGTGAATTCCATCATAATGTGGATGCTGGCTTGACATTCGCTTCTTGGTTTCAAAAGTATGAAGACATAATTTTTTTGATTTCCCAAATGTGCCAGAAGTGAAGAAAGGTTGCTTGATGCTCCGGAAGCAGGATGAAGCTGAACTTGAAAAGTTTACAAAGTTAATCTTCACAAAGATGAGCACAAGCCTATCATTTGACGAAATTGTCTCAGTATTGCCACAAATATTGGTTGAGCAGACATCCATGTTTATCATCCGATATAAGTATCTCACGAAGACCAAGGGAGAAGAAAATTGGGTCAACTACTCGAGCCCTGTAAATCGCAAGTGCCCACCTCCTCAGTTTCACAAAATGACCGGCGACTAGTACAAGTGCCTGGTTTAATTTTGCGGCCTACAAACAGCCAATGATGCAAACATACGAACAAGAATCCTAAGCAACATGGAATAGAATACTGACCTCATATTGCAGCAAGTTACCGGTGAATGCTAGCAAATGACGGATCTGAAGCGTGATACATCAATGCTTCAGCAGTTGTCCATTACGTACGAGTGTGATCACACATTTGTGCAGTAAACCGAACTTCTCTATACGCACAAACTCATATGTGTCCAACACATTCCATACCTCCATCATAAAGAGTCATAAAGAGTCGTGTTGTTTGGCACGTGATCCTACTACGTCCAGAAATAAGCGCAAACATGCCACCAGTTCAGACGCTCGATGGGATCTGAACGATCACTGGGACGTTCAAGTTTGATGGCGTCAACTGCCACAAGCACACCATAGGGGAAAGCAATGGCAGGCAGGTCAAATTACAACTTGATACTGCTTCAGATATCACTCTGATCTCCAGCGACACGTGGCACAGGCTGCGGCGGCCAACACTCGTACTAACGACCTATACGGCATGGAATGCTACAGGTGGTATTTAAAACGTGCTCAGTGGATTAAACTGTTGCATTAATTTTGAGTCCAACAAATCCACATAGCTTATTTTGTGACAGACCAAGTGGGTAAAATTGGCTGGACCTGGATTGGCTTGATGAGTTGAACTTGCTCGACTAGTCGGTAAAGAGTATATGCTAACAGTGCAAGTCGAGCAAGTTACGCAGATGATGCCATAGATTGCGCAACAAATTTCAGACCTGAAGCGACGCCATGAAACGTTGTTCCAATCCGGTTTCGGGTGCTGTCGAGAGGCCAGGTCGGAGATGAACATAAAATCAGATGCCAGAACAGTCTTCAGACTAAGCCAGGCGGTGCCGTGCGCTACTCAATCTCCAGTGGAAACCTAGCTAAAGCCTTTGCAATCCGAAGATATGATGGAACAGGTCAACTATTCCGAATGGGCGACACTGAGCGTGCTTCGCAAATATTTGAACTAGCTGGCGCTTACTTCAAGTTCCAGTTGCAGAAGAGTGCGAAACATTACTAACAGTTAATACGCACCTCAGGATTTGGCGGTACATCCGGGTGCCATTTGGGATAAAACCGCACCGGATTTTTTCCGGACACTTATGGGTACCCAGCTGAAAGTTATCCCCAATACCGCGGTCTACTTGGAAGATGCATTGATTATGGGCGCAGACCCGCAAGACATGACGCACGCACTGGACAGAGTGCTTTCACGTTTGAAAGAAGCTGGATTTCGATTAGGGACTGAGAAATGTGAGTTCACTTTAGATAGTGTTAAATTCCTCGGGTTTATCATAGACCAAAATGTGCGGAGCCCAGATCCCGCCAATTTCGAAGCTACCAAACTGATGAAGCCTCCTAAACACGTCGCAGAGCTTCGCTCCTTCCTCGGTCTCGTGCACCATTACAGTGTTTTCCTCCTAGGCGTGCATCGAACCAGGGGTCCGCTATAACATTTGCTGATAAAAAATAACCTTTGGCAATTAACGAGGAAATGTCAACAGGAAGTAGACTCAGTTAAATCAACACTCACTACTGATCTATTTGTTGATTCATTTTAATCCGAAATTTGAAATCATGTTTGCCCCAGACGCTTCCGCTTACGGTATCGACGCCGTTATTTCCCACCATTTGCCGAACGGAGATGAAAGTCGGTTTCACACGCGGCACGTTTCCTAACATCAACTGAGAAAAAAATATAATTAGACTGAAAGAAGAGTACTCCCAATCGCTTTCGCCATGAATCGGTTTCGCAAGATGCTCTATGTCAGGCATCACACCATTATTACTGATCATAAACCATTGCTGTGGATATTCGGCTTAGAAAGTAATTCCTGTTTTTAACGCGAATCGTTTACAAAGATTGGCGATTTTCTGTTGGTGTACGATTTCAGTATACAGTATCGAGCCATGCAGAAGATAGGCTAAGCGGAGGTGCTGTATCGTCTCATCAATTTGCGCCCAAAGGAGAACAATGATAGCGTGATTGCAGCCAATCAATTAAGAAGCAGAAGTTAATATAATCATGAATGATAATGTCAGCAGATTACCAGTGACAGCTACCACTAGTCTCTCGGAGACTTCCCGAGAGAGAACCATAGAGAAAGTACCGCATTACATGAAAACAGTAGGGCCAAAAGGTGGTATCCTTGCTGATTTACAGTCTTTCTTCAACAGACGTGTCATGGTCAGTTGCAGAGAATTGTTCGATGTTTGGTGACCGAGTGTTGGTGCCAATGCAATTGAATTGACAAGTCACACAGCAGTTTCATTCTGTGAATCCAGATACTATTCTTATGGAAGCCTTGGCAAGCGGCTATGTTTTTTGGTCCGGGATAGATCCAGGAACCAAAAAGTTCAGCTAAAAATGTGAATGCCGTCAACTGGCAGTGAAGTCCTTTCCTAGTACCCCTAGCAACCTTGACCAAAAGCATGGAAGCCATCGTAGCAAATCCACTTAGATTACGCAAGACCAACTGTCAATCAAGCTTATCTTTTTTCCTGGAATCATTCTTTAAGTTGCTTGATGTGATCCCTAGGGAAAGTTGGAATACGCAGCACGTAATCAACGAGCTGGATAAGTTGTTGCAGTATTTTGGCCTGCCAAAGATAATAGCGACAGACAAGAGTACACAATTCACTTGAGATTTCTCGTGCGTGGTTCAAGATGGAAGGAATTCAGTCGCTACTCTCACCGCCAGTTTTCCGCCATCAAACGGACGGACCGTAGGGTTCGTTGATAACTCCAAACGTGCGCTTTGTTAAGCGGGAAAAAACAAAGTCCCAAAGGACGCTATTTACTCTTCCAGTCGCAAGTATCCGTATGCACCAATTCCAAACGCCCCGGATGGGAAAGACCCTGCCTAACGTTTGTATGGATGAAAGATCCGGACACTGTTTGCTCACCATGTGCCAAGCAGAAACTAAAGCATTGGAGTTATCAAGTAGAGAAAAATCTGACAGACAGACTCCCTCATTTCAAAACTGATTACATAGTATACATGCGAGACTTCTGAGGACCGAGGAATTAGTCAACAGGAAGAGTGCACTGCAGTAAGCACCTAGTTATTTACGAGCTAGTGGTAGGAAATGAGAAATGGGTTGGACACAACAATCAGTTAAAGCCGAGGCAGGACAAGACGCAAAGTTTCCCCGAACCGTCATTCCTACCGTGAGACCTCCGGTTAGACATGTTTGTTTTGGAAGAGGAAACTATGTGGCTACTTGGATCACAACAGAGCCTGTGAGCATCAGATGATACACAACGCAGGCCGATTGGAAAGCAGAGATGAACACAATGGCTACAATTTGCCCCCAAGGGGAAAACCTATGCACATATTCGGGTTCGAATAGTACGCAAGCAGACTCAGTTCGAAAAGGTAGGCAATCGGAAGCCGCAGCAAAAGTACGTGATACGGTTCCGAGAAGCTTATCATCGAGACACGGGTTGCTACACGACCCTCGGTAGCAGGGCTGCGTCACCTCGGAAGGTATGAAATCAGACAGTCAGCATGAAACTGCATGCTAGCGAAGCTCACTGTTTGTGAATGATAAAAGGAACCTTGCTCTGTGTCTACTATACTTCGGTCTAGCAGGTTTCGGTCTTCTGTTTTTTCCCTGATGGCTCGGCGTGGCAGAAAGTGGAGGGCAAGTAGCGATATAACACCAGTCATTGAGGCCTTTCTAGCAACCGTTTGGTTTCGTGGGGATGAAAGCCACAAATTGCTTGTTGCCAGTCTATAGATAAGACCAGTGAGCTAGTTGCTATATAGCGCTGTTCACTAGCTTCGTCGCTTAGTGAGCGGCCACCCTGTCATCTGTTTTGTCTACACGTACACTAGTCCCCTGCACGCAGGGTCTTGAACAAGCACAATCAAAGCCCCGAACGAGGAAGCAGAACTTTACTGGTACGCAACACAAACTTCTATTCACGCCAACCGTACACACACTCAGTACATTCAAAACAAAACTGGTATTGATCGCGAACGGACAGGCATCCAATCACAAGCTACAAATTGCGGTCGTGGTAAGGCGCACGCGTACGCGCTGCCACACTACTCCCCCTCTTCAACGGTTGGTTCACTGCGGTGGCTCTCGCTTCAGGACACTGCTTCGGTTGAAGTGCTGATTATAGCTGTCTGGCGTTTACTCGTCGGCTGTCTGCTAACTCATAAGTTCCTGGCCCTAGCGCACGAGTAATTCTGATGGGTCTCGTCAGTGCCGGTTCTCCTTTCCGTGTTTGCCTCTCCTTTAGCCAGACCAACGTTCCAGGACGCAGCGATGTGGCCCGCTTTTCGTAGGATGACTGATAACCCCGGCCACGTTCCAGTTGGTGGGGGTCGTTGTTTTCTGCAGCCGAAATGGCTGCGTTTAATTTCGTACGCAACTTCCTGCCAAATATCAGCTCACCTGGCGTGAAATCAGTCGCTCTGTGGTGCGATGTTCGGTGGGTAAACAGAGCCTCCAAAACGGCATCTTCCCACTGCCTTCCGGACAAACGTGCTGTCTGTATAGTTTCCTTTAGTGTGCGATTAGTGCGCTCAACCATGCCGTTGGCAGCTGGGTTGTACGGGACAGTATGTACGTGCTTCACATCACGAAGTTGTAAGAAACGTTTAAACTCATAGTTCGTGAATTGTGGTCCGTTGTCTGTCACAATTTCCTCAGGAAACCCAAATCTAGCAAACAGATGTTTCAGCCACCGTGTAACGGTTGAGGTGGTCACATCGCCACACAAATGGATTTCCGGCCACTTACTGTAATAGCACGTGGCAACTAAGAAGTTCCTCTTTTGTGCTGTGGCGCAGAATGAAACGGTCCCATGATGTCTATCGCCACCTTCCACCAAGGTTTCATGGGATAAGTAACTGGTTGGATGGAAGCATCGATTGGTTTGGAGCTCTTGTCGGTCTTCTAACATGCATCGCAAGACCGGGCACACGCCTCTGCTAATTTATTCCTTTTTAGCCACCAAAAGTATTCCTGAAGTCGGCGCTTCATCCGTACGATACCCGGATGTCCCTCGTGTGCACATTGGATAATTTTCGACGTCAGTTTCTGTGGAGCTACGAATCACGATCCTCGCATAAGGCAATCATCAACGACCGCTAGCTCATGTCGTAAAACATAAAACGCCCGTAGTTCACCACTCAAATTCGCGCAGCGTGGCCAGCCTTGAGAGAGGTAGTGAATGATATCTTCCACATATGAATCACTCCGGTTAGCTTCTTGAAGCTCTGGTTTAGTAACCGCGGAGAGCACACTTGATTGTAAAGCAGAAATCATGACACTTTCTTCGCCGTCTTCATTCTTGTCGGAATCATCCAATGGGAGACGTGATAAGCTATCTGCTATACGGTTCTCGGAGCTATGGCGGAAGATGATTTGAAAATCATAGTTCAGTAACCGCGCATACCAGCGGTGAATCCGTAGTGGTCTGTGACCATTGGTTCCTCGGCTGAGGAGGGTAGTTGGGCAGCATGATCCGTGCGCAATGTAAATCTCCGACCGAACAGAAACAGATGCCATTTTTCACAGGCCCATACACAGGCAAGGGCCTCTCTTTCACCTGCGGAATATGAAACTTCAGTAGGGGATAACTTCCTAGAAGTAAGTGCAATCACTTTTCCTCACCGTTCTAAATTTGCTACAAGACCGCTCCTAAACCGATGTTTGACGCATCTGTTGAGACGAATGTTGGGCAGTTTTCGTCGAAAATGGCCAGCATTGGAGTGGAGACGAGGCGTCTTTTAATTTCTTCAAAGGCCGACTGCTGCGAAGAACCCCAATCGAACGTAGCTTTTTCTTTTGTCAGCATTCTCAATGGCCCCGCTCTAGTTGCAAAATCGGGCAAATAGCGCAAGTTGTACGAGCATAAACCAAGAAAGTGCTTAACCTTGGATGTATTCTTCGGTACAGGGGCTTCCGTGATAGCTCGACTGTTAGCTGCGCATGGCCTAATTCCACCAGCTGATAAGAAGTACCCAAGAAACTCGACATCCGGAGCACAAAATATACACTTGTCCAGGTTTAGCCGAAGATCTAGGCTCTCCAATCGCTGCAACACAGCGCGCAGCCTTGAGTCGTGCTCATCTCTTGATTTCCCGAAAACGCATATATCATCCATGTAAGCGATTTGTCCCGGTAGATCTGCTAGTGAGTGATTCATAAACTTCTGCCAAGCTGCTGGAGCGGAGCTAAGTCCCATCGGCAAGAATTTGTACTGGAATAGACCACTCGATGTCAGAAAAGCCGCAAGTGATCTGGATTCTGGTGTCAATGGCATGTGGAAAAACGCCTTCCTCAGGTCTAGTTTTGAGAAAAATTGCGCGCCAGTTATCTTGACCAACAACTCGTCAACTGTGAGAAGAACGAATTTTTCGACGACGATCTGACTGTTCAAAGCTTTCAAGTCGTTGCAAATGCGCACAGTACCGTCCTTCTTTAACACCGTGACCATGGGTTGCATCCATTCGGAACAGTTAACTGGCTCTATCAACTCGTTGGAAATCATCTCTTGTATGGTCTTTTCTACCATCGTACGTTTGGCCCATGGAATGGGACGTGGCTGCGAAATCGAAAGCGGTTTAGCGTCCTTTTTAAGGCATATTCCATGAGCAGCAGATGGAATCCGGCCAATCTACTAAGTAAATAATTTTGGATATAAGGTTTTAAGTACGGATGTTTTGAGTGTCATGATGCGCATTCGCTCGATAGATGGTGTTATGTTGAGGGCAACCATAGCATTTTGCCCCAGCAAGGCTGGACTCTCTTCGGAGGCAACATACACAGCAACATCAGATGCGACTGAGAGTAAACTAAGTTTTGTCATTATATATCCCCGAATTTGCACACGTGAATTTGTGTACGATTCGAATTTATACGACGTAAGATGTAACGGAATGTCTTGCAAGTAATTGTCGTAAATGCTGGACGGGATAATTGTTATCGGCCATGCCGAGACTAGCTCCATAGTCACTGGTACAGAGGTGTTAAGCCCATGGTGTGTAACGGTACGTATGTCAGGAGCAGGGAGCTTGGGTTCCAGCGAAGCGATTCGTCGTGTTTCTGGTTGTAATGTTCTTCTGATAGAAAAAACATTCGGTGTAGTCGGTGAGGTGGAAACATCATTTTGTTGGTCAATTAACGCGACTCGACGCGAGCGGCAGCATCTGGCGAAGTGGTCCAGTTTACCACAGCGTTTACACTCAGCTGTACGAGCCGGACATGTTTGACAGTCAGCTTTGTGGCGAGAACTCCCACATCTATAGCACGAAACAGTCGTGTTCTGAGGTTGACTGGGACCCTTGTGCTGAATCTTACTGACTTCTTTATATCACTCGACTTGAATAGGCTCTAATGTTCAACGGCCGCTTTTATTAGTCTTGCGATCTATATGGCTCTATCCGAGGTAAGTTTTGACGGATCTTCGGAAAGCAGCTTTTCGCGTATATGATTATCCTTTATACCGGTTATCAACTGCTGCGTCAGCATAACACTCTCAAGTTTATTCTTCGGGATACTAGTGTAATCACAGGTTTTTACAGACCGATTTAAACGAGCGACAAATTGTTCCAGTGGCTCTGCATCTTCTTGCTTCAAACAGCAGAACTTGTAGCGTTCAGCGAAAACGTTTGGCTGTGCACACCATGACTGATCGAGTACATCCAATGCCTTTGTAAGTGTATCGAATTTCTGCAGATCAAACGCATCGAAATGACGTTGACCTTATTTGCCCAACAGGTGACGAAGTAGGTTCAGTTTTTGCTTCTCATCGTAAGTAGTAGTTGCTGGGAGTAGGTCCAAGTAATTCGTGAAAGACGTTCTCCATTGGATCCAATCACTCTCCGTAGGTCTAGTAGCAGGATCGCACCAAAAGGCTTCTGGAGGTAGAAGGTGAAATGCCATTGTAATGGTCCACAGCCCGCGACGCCACTGTTGTGTCTACACGTATACTAGTCCCCTGCACGCAGGGTCTTGAACAAGCACAATCAAAGCCCCGAACGAGGAAGCAGAACTCTACTGGTACGCAACACAAACTTCTATTCACGCCAACCGTTCACACACTCAGTACATTCAAAACAAAACTGGTATTGATCGCGAACGGACAGGCATCCAATCACAAGCTGCGAAGTGCGGTCGTGGTAAGGCGCGCGCGTACGCGCTGCGACATCATCCACAAGGTGATAACGCACAAGTTATTGGAGGGCTAGTGGCGCATTTCAAATCTGCTAACCTAATCATGACGGACTTTACAGTTCCCGTAACGCAATAGCCTTAACCACAGAGTAGCGGCAGTGTATTTTCGGGGTGCAGCCCCGCTGAGCTCAGACAAGACACACACTGCTGAGGATATTATATAAGAAGAATCTGCCATACTGTGAGTTTCCGGGAATGTGAAGACTGACTGGTTAAATATGTGATAACATTTTACCGAAAGGATTAAAGTTCGAATCCTTCATGGCAAATTTGCAAACATTGCCGCTTAATATTCTTAATGTACTTCATCGATTTCCCTAAACTAAATGCCATATGAAGAAATGGGCAGAAGATGCAATGAGTGCTGGTGTAGTTAGTATGTTGCGTACGCTCTATGGCATAATAAGCGGCAACATTTACTTTAAAATATGACTAACTAGATTACATTAGGCAAATATTATTTGCCTTCTCTGCAATTACTGTGAAACCGCCAGCAGAAGAACACAAAAGGCATGAGAACAATTGTGCTTTGTTTAAATATATGATAATATTTCACGTGTGTGCTTGCACTAGGAGGATGTAATGTATTTAATTCCTATTTAAGGTGAAAGGAATTTCTCGCCTCATAGGTAATTATGGACAAACTGAAATGCAGATAGTACCAAACGTAACCCATATATTGATTGTAGTCTCAGCAAGATGAGACACAGTGTGAGAAAAATGTCAAACCAAAAATTTAAAAAATATTCTAGCTATTTTCACCGGACTATTGTTTAAAAATAACGGCATTTATTATTCCATTTAATACTTTTACTAAAAGATGACTTTAACAAGGCTTGGAAGCAGGCGAAACTTGTGAACCTTGGTGGTCGTTTGAGCAGTATTAAAAAGTGTGGGAAGGGCAACACCCAAATATTTCAATTATTTTTGGTAATTCTCATCAGACACAAGCATTACATGATGACGCCAAAGTGCTAAAGATATTGGATTGGGCTGCTTATTAACAGAAACCGCAACAAATCATTTATTTAGGGGGTCATTGATGGTGGCAAAATATGTACAGGGGAAATCACATCTGAACTTGTAGGCCAAGGACGTACAAACTGTTTTGGTATGCACAATTCTAGTTGGAGGTGGCGGATGTAGATAGCTTCCGCAATAGACAGGGCATGCTTCCGGAACCCGCGCGAGTGACGTTCAGGGATAGTATAGAAGACTGAAAATATTTTCCATCCTTGCTTGACTGCCCTCTAGAAAGTGAGACAATATGAAGCTGTTACTTGAGTTTGCTTCGCCTTTGTAAAACCACTTCGGATGTGTTCGCGTATCCTATGATATAGGCGCCTCTTGGAACGACGCACGGATCGTGCGCCGCAGGAGCACGAGTAAAGATAAACAAGCCATGATCGGGTCATCTGAGGCAGCCTGTCTTTCAAAGGTTTTGCGAATAATGGTTTGTTGTAAAATAATATGCCTAGTCAAGCCGCGAAATAAATTATTTCAACAACGTCTTTCAGGCGTTTGGAGAGTGCATCAACCGCAATGTCGCTTTTTATAAAAATATGAACAATAATATTTTGGGTACGTTTATCTTCGGTTGTTTTATCTGGTCTTAGTTTGAATGTTTGGGGATGAATTTCTCTGGATACCCAATCACACTTAGCGTGTCGTCGATTATATGCACTTCTTTGGTGGTTGTGTCCGGTGTACAAATTCTAGTGCTGGGAAGTCAAGTGTGCGGACAAGACTTCCTTTGAAATGTGGGGGTACAGTACCATAAAAAGTAGGTATACTGTCCACTCCAAGTTGGTTTTCTACAAACCGATCTGCTGCATGGTCCATCGACGTTTTTGATGATGTCAGCGTCTAAGAACAGTAGTCGGTTTCCAGACTCGTGCTCACATGTGAATGGTAGATTCTTGTGCTCATCATTAAAGGCTTCCAACGGTTTCACAACTTGCGCTTTCGATTTGCAGAGTATGAATATATCGTCTACCTAAAGTGTTATCATCACGATTTACTTGATGTGCCTTCTTAATACATTATGCTCCAGTTTTGCTCTAAAGTGATCTAGCACGGGTACTAAACGTGGTCCCATGGCGATTCAAGCAGGTTTACAATAAACCTCCCCATTGAATGTGCACTGCACGTTTAATATGCATCCGAGGAACAATTCCTTCAGAAGGTTTTCCGGAAGATTCGTAGATCCATTCAGTTAGTTCTAGTTCGCCAAGATATTCTACGGTTTCCAACAACGGAATATTTTTAAACAAGCACTGCGCATCAAAGCATAACATCCATTTGTTGTTAAGGTTTACGCCCCTTATCTTCTCAATAAACTAAAAACTGCCCTTTACGCATTAAGTGCAGACAGTTTTACCCAGCAGTTCCAGCTACTCAACCATCCACTGAGCTATCAAATTTTTAAGGAGAGCGAATCATGTCCAATACGGGACACATTGGAGCTCCCTCCTTGTTAACTTTAAGGAAACCGTACAACCGTGGTAGTTGTCTACCTAAAGATCTCCGCTTTTCGAATTCTGACTATATCATTCGTCGGAGCGAATCGGGCAGTTGCTTTGCTAACTCTTCTGTATTATCCCCTTCTACTATTAGCTTTTGAAACGTACGTTCCTCACTAGGAATATGTTGCAGCTTACTAACATAATCCGTTATATCCATTAGAACTATATCAGAAACCTTATCTACTTAGAGGTAATTAACTCTTTATATAAACATAACCATATCTTCACTTGTAAGAAAACCATTACTGGCTGGTCTAGCCTTAATGTATCATGTGCGTGCAGGTGAGTGTAATGCGTAAAACTGCAGCCAAAAGTGTTAATGCCTGCCGATTGTAGTCGTTCGCAATAATGCCTAGATCGCTTTCTAGCATCCTGGGGCGAGCACACTCTCTCCGCATGTTCTAGTGTATGAAGACTCTGCGTAGCCGTGCTTAAAGACAATTTTACTTATTATGGTGCACTGGATTCAATTTCGACAACTAAGCCAATATTTTGTTCGTCGAAGTCAGCTGACAATTCGGATAAGTCAACTACCTAGCCGGAAAAGCACCAGAAAACCGTTTCGCTCTATTGGGGCTCGTCAGTGGTACGCATCCTTCGGTCCTCTAGTGAGGATCAAACCCAAGACTGCTAGTGGCTTGTGCCAACTAGCCCGCTGCTTATGCAACTGAGCCATGGAGGACGGTAGCCGACCACCACGAATTGTTAGTTAACTGCGATATAGCCCGATCCATCCCCCACTATCACGCAGGCAACTGCCATGCAAATGACAGGGGTTAGCCTTCCGGCGTCAGGACTTCCCGTTTACGGTAGCTATGAATCGACAAAGCATTTATGTAATCCATATGGGCGAATTTACATTACTTATGATTAAAAGGATATTAGAGAGTATTTTTTCGCCTAATTACGCATAAGTTATCTAAATTCGCCCTTACGGATTCCATAAATGCTATGTCGACTCATAGCTGCCGTAAACGGGAAGTCCTGACGCCGGAAGGCCAACCGCTGTCATCTGCATTGCAGGTGCCTGCGTGACGGTGGGGGATGGGTCGGGCTATATCGCAGTTAACTAACAATTCGTGGTGGTCGGCTTCCTTCCTCCATGGCTCAGTTGCATAAGCAACGGGCTAGTTGGCACAAGCCACTAGCAGTCATGGGTTCGATCCTCACTTGAGGACCGAAGGATGCGCACCACTGACGAGCCCCAATAGGGCGAAACGGCCATCTAGCGCTTTTCCGGATAGGTAGTTGACTTATCCGAATTATCAGCTGACTGCGACGAACAAAAAATACTCGCTAAAATCCTTCTACTCAAAGTAATATAAATTCGCCCTTACGGATTCCATGAATGCTATGTCGATTCATAGCTGCCGTAAACGGGAAGTCCTGACGCCGGAAGGCCAACCGCAGTCATCTGCATGGCAGGTGCCTGCGTGACAGTGGGGATGGGTCGGGCTATATCGCGTTTAACTAACAATTCGTGGTGGTCGGATATCGTCCTCCTTGGCTCAGTTGCATAAGCAGCGGGCTAGTTGGTACAAGCCACTAACAGTCATGGTTTCGATCCTCACTGGAGGACCGAAGGATGCGTAGTTGGTTATTTACTGAATTGGAGGCACGATAAACGCCAAGGAGTACTCCTCAGTTGCAGTCGTTCACTGGATCTGAGATGCTTTAACACAGTTCGTGATTCACTGATGACAACTAAATTAGCTTCCACCGGGTAAAACATAGATATAAGTTGGAATGTTTACCCAAATATCGTGTCATTGTAGAATATGCAATATATGCTACCAAATGCTGTATTGGCCTAGAGCAGGTATTCTCAAGCTTTATAAGGCAGTGGCTCCGCTTTTGAACCTTGTCATTTCTCATGGCCTTCCACCCTTGACCAGCACAATTTCAGCAATCCGCAGGGCGTAACACTGAAATCTGCTTGCTAGCGCTCATATTGGTATCTTTCATTACGATGGCTAAAGTTATGATGTTGACATCAAAACTTTTTCCTTTAGAAACTATATTTTTTAACTTGTTCGGCCTCAAGATAACATGCACTGGGCGGTAACATGAAGCCACTTGTCTGTACTTACACAAAATCCTCAATGGTATTTTAACTTGTATTCATTTATTGCTGGCTTTTATCTGTATGTCATTAAGCAGATGATGTTGTAACTTCATAACAGTATGTTTTACCCAATATTGAAGAGAGCCTTGAGCCTGATGTCTTTGAGCAAGCTTGCATATCTCTGGCTACCGAATTGACTACGAGAGTCAAAAATCACATTATGCTGTGATGTCCATTCTGCAACTGCCATAGTCATCAGATGGTGCCATGCAAGCCGATTACCCGCCTTCAATTACCATGACCTGCCATCAGGATAGGAACGGTTGAGGCTCACCTTGCTCTTGCCCTTTTAAAGAAGCTTTGCTTTTCCTGCATGCCGCTTCCTAACCCTTAGCTTAGCATATAATAGCTGCTTCGGTATCCTAGTCGAAGTCATACGACACACATGTTTGAGCTACCTCAGGTTCATCTGCAATAGTATGCAGTCCATTACGTACAATCCAGTTCGGCAAAACGCCACCGTGCATGCACCTCTCTCTCTCACAACAACCGATTGCAGAATCCGTCGGAAACACTATCGTTGGAACCGCTCGAGGTATCGCACATCCCGTCGGTACATCATTCACGTTTCGTTGTCGTACAGAAGAAGAGACAGCACCATGGATTTGTACAACATCAGCTTCGGGCCAAAGATAATCTGATGGTAGTTCCACACTCGGTACTCTAGCATTCCAAATGCCGCCGCTGCCTTAGAGATAGGAATACGTAACTCACCGTGTAGTTGATGATAAATCGACATCTCACTCCCAAGGTAGCAGAAGCGAAAGGTCGATTCTAATACGTCATCGCCAATGCGGATTTGCGGCAATATTAGTGGTCCCACCCCTTGTGAAGTCTGAAAGAAACAGACAGTTTTGCTTGTGTTGATGGTGAACACGAATTCGGCCGCTGTCAAAGCCAGAGCAAAGTCATGTTCTGCAACCCATTCGCGCAGCGTGCAAAGAACTCACAGTCGTCAGCAAACACCAAACTACGGATCGTCGTCTCAGAGACTGGTTCTCACACCGAAAGGAAGAAGGTTCAGCAATTCACCAGCAGATACAAATATTCATCGTTAGAACAGGCAAGCTTCCTACTTTTCCCAGGTACAACCTGAAATTATAGGTTTATATTATGTTGCACATTGTACGCAGACAGAGAGAGGGGATTTCCAGGTCACTACTGACTGACCAATATATGAGCTGTCACACAGCGATATTGTGCTGAAGAAATTGCAGTTAGTGTCAGTGTGGCTTTGTGCGGTATTAACAGACGCATTGTTCTGACGATATTTCCCTAGATGCACTGCTACTTGCAAAATAGATGCATCAGTGTCCTGAGTAAAGCACAGTTGTTTCAATGTGGATAAACATATAATTCCTGAGGACGACTCGGTTGTTAGTCGCACAGTCTAATTCGCCCTCTGCTGCTTTTTTCCTTGAGGTCAAACCGGCAGAAGCTGCGCAATTTTAACAGATATTCCAGCTTCACAATCTAAATTCTGCCCGGTCTGGCTTTCAAAACTTCGAAAACAGCCACTTGCGCGCACGCAATTCATTTCACTGAAGGACGGCGTGGCCATGTTTTCTCCCCTGGGTCCATTGCTAGCGGATATCTTCATTTCAAATTTCTATAGAACAGAATTGCAAGAGGATATAATCACCACTAACCGCTAATCTCAGTACATGGCTGATAAATTCGTCATGATGAATGTGCAACTTAATCTGGATGAAATTCTTAACCATTATTGACGAGTTCATGCAACACTGCATTTTAGCTGAGCAAATGAAACCGAAAATCAGCTGCCGTATATTGAGGTTCCGTTAACTGCGGAAGCAGACGGCTCAATCCAGCGGCAAATATACAAAAAGCCAAAGTGGGTTAGCCAGTTTATGAATTTCCACAGCTTCGTCCCTCTGAGACATACGCGCAACTTGATTCACGGTCTTTCCATGACAGCACGTCGAATCTTCTAGGAAGGCACTATAAATGCGGAATTGGCGTTCCAACAGAATATGCTGTGCGAAAATGGTTACCTGGCCAGATTAATTTTAAGAAACCTTAGGGAAACGTCTAAGCAGGTGCCAGTGTTAACAGCGACAAGGAAAGGGTTATTTATATGACTGCCTTTCCAAGCGGACGCAATTACTGCGCATTTACCTTGAAGTCTTGCCGGCGCAACCAAGTCGATCTTCGCAGCAGTAGCGTTAAAGTGCGGGTTTTCAACGGAACCATTTGTCTGTTTATGAAACAAGGATAAGTTACCCATGCTGACAGCCTCCATGGTTATTTCTCGGTTCGCGTGCACCTGTGGAGCAACGTATATCAATCGGACAATGAGACAGTTTTTCGTTCGTGTAAATGGACCTTACCTAAGTTTGTTGCATTAAGTGACACCTGGGCGATTAGCAGTTCTATTATGGACCATGCTGTCGACAGTGGGCATCAGGTGGATCAAAATAGTGTCTGAGAGTGGTATGCAAGTTTCCACTGCACCGATTGAAGGGTCAGTGCGTTGGTTTATTTTCTACGGCCGAAGCAATTTATATATAATTTTTGGCTTCCAAGGAAAGCTACTGCAGGATGTGCAGCTTCCCAGGCCCGTACAAACGGGGGATACTGAGGGAAACGGCATGAGATCAACATCCGCAACATGTAATTAAGTTGTTTCGATTTTTAGTCTATGCTACTTATACGACTGGTCGCTTTTACTCTTTTATTTTCATCCCTGTATAGGATTGTACCGTCTGATTCTGGAGCATTAACGGCAATCGCACGCCGAGCGGTCTCCTTCTGTTCATTAACGTACATGGGGATTTCTACGTTATTTATTTCATTGACTGTTAGTTACCAAGATAGATTATTGCATAATGAGAAACTAACAGAACATTTTTTATATGCATTTTGTTATTTGTGTTTTCATAACTTACTTTTCTAAACATGGCCTCCAATGAGTCTCTTGGCTCCCCTTTTTTATTTGCTCGTCGCCAGGCACTCCAAAAATTCTCTATTTCCCCCAGTGGTGCCAAATGTTTCCTGTGGAAAGCGACTGAGAAAGAACGTTCGGATGTAAGTTGCAGCATTCTACCCGCAAACTTAAATACTGCCTTCGCCAACCACGGGCCAGCTTGGTTGACCATCGCGACGCACTCCTATTGGTCGCCTACGCAGGTGGGTTACGCAGCAGTCCGGCAGGTTTGTAGTACGCCCCTAATTGCCACATTAACGGAAACCTTGGTATTCCCAGCTAGGTACGGGAGCACAAGCTATAACGATTGCGAATAAATAGAAAAATTGTGGAAACTGGCCAGGGACGTGATTCATTTAGGAACCCTGATCAACAACGCAGTAGTTCTACAAATCCGGCATAATATGTCTGTGTTATTCGGTCTGCTGGCTACTACATACGCATGTTAGGTTGCAAAAAATTGAAGGATATGATACCTCTGACTGTTGGCAAAATCTACACCTAGTGTATCGTCGGAGGTAGTGCGATCATACATACCATTAAAAAGATCTTACTCTGTAGCGAGCGTCTGCTTGTGACGCCCCAGCTTCAGCAAACCTAGCGATAAGCACAGTTGTTAACAAGAGATAATAAATGGCAAAGGAATCTCACCTAGAAGAACAGTATACATTGTTAGGCGTTCGAAAGTGCACAGGCTATGCGCTGCTTAAAAGTTGATAAGGCACGCTACTCGTCGTCGTATCATCCTCTCCACTGTGCGGCGGGTAACATCGAGCAATGAATTTCCATGTGCGTCTTGAAGTATAACAGCCCATATGTAATGAACGCAAAAGTGTTCGCATTGTTACCAACTCTCCCTATATTTCCCCATCACCCAGAGAGGCATTGAAGTATTCAGGATTCTCCATGGTAGTCGGAGACAGTGGCAGAAATATCGACTACCTGGTGCTTAAATGGTGAACAGAATATGTTAGCGTACACATGCTGGTCTTTCTGGTTTTCATATCGTGAGCAATTCCCCTCATCTCAAGTTGAATGCCTAAGGAGAGTGGGTAATTGTAAAACGTCGTCATATTCAAAAGCGTTTCCGTTTAGCTCTTTCACTCCTCCACATTACGCTGTAGTTGCCAGAAGCTTTCTGATGACACAGAGACATAATGTCATTGCACAATGATGGCGTACCTCTAGTTCATCGCCGAGACGAGTGCGGGGCATTTCGACTGCGTACTCAGTTGCTTTGGGTAGCGACATCAGCAAAACGACATAGTGCTTATCTTGAGATGGACTGAAGTAGTTCTGCAAAGCTGCTGTTTTCCGGACAATACCTGTGACCACCACATACACAAAAGCAGTCGTTATGCCACACACTAACCTTCCAAATGCTTGTGTGCGTGCCTTGCACTGGAGCGGTGCGCACTTCAAACACCGATGTGGAGGGTGCCAGCAAGTGAGACATATAACGTTGACACGGTGATATGGATCACCACTCTCTGTAACCTTGATGTTGACGAAACGCATTGTGTTTGTCATGAACCGACGCAAAAAGAATGACGGCGCGCCGCCCATCTCCCACCAGCCTTGTGCTGTTTATAACTGTCCTTTTAACTACATCATACTTTTCTGAACGCACGACACAATGGTTTGGCGTTATCACATTACATACGTGGAAACAGCAAGTACCAATGAACAGATGTAAACAGTGCAGGGATAACAAAGTAAGCACTTTAGTAATAAGTGTGATTCATTTGTAGGAAAAGGTAAAATATTCACAACATGCCATGGGAAGCCAACTGAAGGCGTTGTTATATGCCCAGGGCGGTATGGCAGATTTAGCTATAAGTGGTTACACGTCAGGTACGTTTCGTTATTCACCAAGCAAAGATTCTATGGTGGATAAAATACGGAGGCATCAAAACACCATACGATAATCGCGTATGCTTGTTTATCCGCAGGTTGTTTGCGAAAGGCATGCAGCGATGGAATAATAACCAGTAACGTCCCATCTTACATACAACTGCCTTTACAAACTACGTCGTACACCTGGCAACCGAGCTTGCTGTTACTTATTCCGCATACTGCGAACACCTGCAACTTTGACGAGTGTGTTCTCTGTGTGTATACAAATCACGCAAATCATGAAAAGCATGACAAGCAAATCGGGCCTTGGTGTAAATCCCGGCGTAAACAGAAACCACACAGTGTGGTCCGCCGACCACCAGCACTACGTGGTCAGTTAGGAGACTGGTTCCGTTTAGTTTGAACCCAGGGGTATCTCCACATGTATATTAACAAAAGTCCTTAGCATGGTTAACGCAGCCGGCGGCGCATACAGACGCATGACGCTGCACGATGGCGCGCCTGCAAATCTGTGCTGCAGGGTTCACGGCGTTTCTGACCTGCTTCTTTATAAGGTGAGTGTATATCTCGGAAAGAAATGCAGAGAATACATTCAATGCGCTATTATTAACTACATCTTCAAAGAGGTGGGTGAGAAAATACAGGTTATAAGCCGCTTCCGCGGCTCAATTTGGGTGGAAAATCTCTTAACAAGCACCAAAGACAATATTCAAGCAATGCTGCAGTAATTTTCGGAGCAATATGGATGACCTACTAGCTAAATACTTAAATGCAAATCCAGGAAGATTCGCTGGTATGATTGGGTTAAGACACTCCGCAATTCACCGGGACCGGCGCACAATAAGAACCGACGAACTTTCGTTGCCGTTCAATATCCAAAATGGAAATACTTCTGCAAAGCTGTGTGCAATCACAAAGCAAATGTTCCTTTGTTCCCAGCAGTTTGGCATCTGTTGCGGACACTGCATCAATGTTTAAACGGAATGGCTGAAATCTCTTTATAAACAACCACAATTTATGTGTAAATTAGAAAACACGATTAACCTTCACACAATAATCTGCACTGACAGGGAAACGAACCCCGGACATCCGGATTACCGGCCCGCTGCTCTACTAACTGAGCTACCGAGCACTGACGATCAGCTGCGCAAAGTAATACATAACTTCTCTGCTTTTTTCGCAACTTGTTGCCAATATACTCACAGTATCTCTCCTGGTGTTGCAGATTGGCTCACGCACTCGTCACTTCCCAATGAACCGAAGTATCTGTCATCCAAATGTTCAAAGAATGATGGTAAACTTGGCTTATTGGTGGTCGTTGTTTGTAGTGTAATCCTTGTAGAAGGTAGAAGCCACGATTAAAATGACACAATAATCTTCCTTGATAGGGAATGGAACCCCGTAAGTACGGATTACCGGTCCGCTGCTCTAACACAATTTACTCATACGTCGCACGATGCCTAAACAAACAGCTTGCATGTAAGCAATGAAAATTTGGCCTTCATATCAATGTCAAGCGACTCGTAGGGGAGTGTTGGTGTACAACCCTGGATCTGCAAATGTCGTCTTCACGCAAGTGACATGCAGTTCGTAAAATGGTGACCTTTCTAGATACATACAGCCCATGCTGCACACAACTGCCTCAACCACTGCAATCCGATTGATATATTCAAAAATCATGAGTTTGAGTGTCCCATACGAGGCCATCAATGACACATCTTTACATGCAGAATTACCTGGAAGCAGGACTGCAACGTGTAAAACATTACGAAAATCCTGCATCGGTGGCGCAAAGGACTCGTGAACCTTACCGTCTTTGTTTTGTCCACTGTAGATACTAATTACGAAAGATGGAGACAAAATGGATGAAATTGGTCGACACAAGATAAGCCAAACGTGAAGTTTCGATGGTTTATAAAGGGAAAACGCATCTACGTGCAATTAAATACGGAGTTCCTGCGACGCTAATAGTGCGTGGTGCCTGTACGCATACACTAATCCTGCTGCTATGTTAACATCCCTGGGCTTCTGTCTTGATGTCCGCGTAAATTTTCGGCAAGCTTTCGGCATGCACCTAATTCCTGGAACCGCTTTCATAATAATAATACTAGCATAATACTTATTGGTGTATTTGCCATCGAGTGGGAAATTGTGACCAAGTTTGGCACAGATCATATTTTACAGCATATGTCATGCTCATGTATGAATGGTAAACATTTCTGTGAATTTCACAGCTTTTGCTATTTCAGCGGTTTGTATATTAACTCAGAGGTATGTTCCAAGGCAATGTGCACTAGTTGAAATAGTGGATGGTAACGGCACTAGGGTGTGTCACACAGTATGAAGATTATTTATGTACTCATTATATGTTGTCTTGCTCTTTTTGTTACAAGTCCTCAAGTGATCTCTTCCAAGAGTATAGGGTCATAATCGCATTTAAATCTAGCTACTTGGTGAGCTTAACGCGAAAGTCCGTTGCGCTGTCACACAATCTGATTGTGCTTGGGAGCTTATTAAACAGGACAGCATATATGATAAGGAAAACGTTAAACCCCATATTTATCCTGCACCTGGTTACACTTAGGGTAAACTCCTTCTTGCTTAGCTCCCATGTCGAACTATTTTGTAGTTCTAGAGAGGACAAAGAGCAGTGGGCGTTTTGATGAATCATGTTGTACAGAAGCATCAGGTTAGCTTCTAATCTTCGTAGCCAAAGCGAATGGAGCTGGAATTGTTGGCGGCGTTCCCAATAGTGCACACGTTCGTTTGAAACACCGGAGGTTAGACGACAGATCGTAAGCAGTTGCCTCGGTTTTAAACATTCGCTTCGCGCTGTTTACAAATGCTGCCGATTTCGTTACACGATAAACGCCAAGCAACTTCCGCCGATCATATTTATGCGCTTCATCGTATTTCCTCATGGGTCACAGTGGAACTTATGCGACGGACGATGTGTGGGTGAGTCAGTTAATATTTTTGTTGTTAATATGCGCTTCTAAAATTAACGATGTTGTGGCTGTGACAAAAGCACATGCTTTCTTTTGTAACATTTAGTATTGGGATAATATGCAGTAAAATGCTAGTCACAACAAAGCTTGCCTTTTGTGGCTCTACCAAGTCAGAAGGAAGCACTGGCCCGACTAACAGTCTCGTAGCTTTGCTAACCCACGCAAACAAAAGTATTATTAGACAACTCATAATGTACCTAAGCATGTGTGCGGAAAGTGTTGCGAAAAATGAATTGCATGATAAAATGCAAAGCGTTTTGGTAGATTCATTATAGACTAATGTAGAATAGCAGAGATTTTCGTGTTTTAAACTTATTATTCCATAAATCCATTCATTAGGAGTTTGGCAAGACACCGTTTGATTGCATTTTGTAGCCCCTGGCTAACAAGACATAAAATAAAATGTGAATGAGACAATGTATCGTCAACTCGTTTTTTAAATATCGCCAGATTGGGAGCAGAGGCGACATAATCAGGGAGGGCATTCCAAGGTTGGCACATGAGGAGCGAAAAGAAATTTTACGGCATTCAAGCCGGCTATACTGAATTGGCAATTCCAGTAGATGACCTCTTAGTTTAGTGTTGTGGTTCAATTCCAGCAGCGGACAGCACATGTGGTTTGGGTTCTTCAGAATTTGGTATACCATTATGAGATCCCCCCGCAAAAGCCGAAATCGACTGCTGTACATTCGCAGAGATTGTAATCTAAGCTGATAAGGCAGATGAAATATGCCTCTGACGTTCTTGGTTGCCAGTCCTTGAGGAGTCTCGAGAGCAACGGGATCCTGTTTCTGCCACGGCTACCACGCCTGGATAGCATATTCCACGTGTGGTCGCACGTAGGCGTTAAGCATTTGAGGGTTCAAACCGACCGAAGGCTCTGCGAAGAAGGCCGAAGTTTTGATTTCCGGTTCTCGTCGCCTTCTCTGTTTGTTTTGAACACCCGAGATCTTCCTTTACCAATTCACCAAGGTCACGCTCCTGAGAGACCTCCTCCAAGGTGTCGTCTCCAAGCTTGTAAGCGTTCACCAGCTGGTGACGCAGATGTATCACCTTGCACTTAGCTTTGTTCAATTGGAGCATGTTCCTCTTTGACCATTAGTAAATGCAATCTAGGTCATGTTGGAGCAGGTCGTGATCTGGCTTGTTACTAATCGCCTGCCATATCTTGACGTCATCAGCGAAAAGCAGGACATCTGAGGAGATAACTGATGCCAGGTAGTTGACAAACACTAGAAATAAGCACGGTTCCAGCACCAAGCCTTGTGGAACAGCACATTTCATCTCAATTTGGCTAGAGAGTGCTCCCCTGACACGTACTTGAAGCATCCGTTGGTGAAGGAAGCTGCCAATGCAATCAAGTACACGAACTCCGATTCCGTAACTGTAGCCGTTGAAGTAGGATGCAGTGCTCAAAGCAGTCGACAGTTTGGAGAAGTCCAGATAGATGACGTCGACTCCGACCCCATCATCAGCCACTTCCTTGCAACTACCTCGTGCAATCAGTAGGTTGGTGGTGCATGACCGGTGTTGGCAGAAGCCATACTATTCCGGTACCAAGATGTTGCATTTTTCCAGGTAGCCCATTAAAGCCTCAGCGACGACTGCTTCCATCACCTTCGCGAGCACAGCGAGGAGAGTCACTGGACGATAGTTTGCAGAATATGAACGGCTACCGCCTTTAAAATTTGGGGTGATAATGCCACACTTCCACATATTGGGGACTTGTTGTTCATCAAATCACCTTTGGAAGAACTGTGACAGTGGTTCAGCTAGCTGGTTGACCACAGCCTTCAGTGCCTTCGGGCGGATGTTGTCTGCTCCCGGAGAACTATGCTCACGCAGTGATAGTAACTTCCTTAACTTAATTGATGGGTTGCAAATTACGTGTATAAAGAGTGGAGTCGGTATTGTGCATGATATGCTGGGGTAGTCAGTATTTACGAGTTCAAAAATTGGGGCGTATTTTAGCCGCATGGCATTAGCTGCTTCTTTGGCGCTTCGTACGCTACCGCCTGTCGTGAAAAATTCAGAGATTCCATGCTTCACTTTACGAAGATTATTGACATGCCAATGTAGCAGTTCGTTGTTTTCCAGGAAATTTTGGCTAAGCATTGTTGATAAGTTGCTTTGTCCTCACGGACAAGTGCAGTGCAATGGTTGCGATGGGTCAAGAAATTGCCCCAATTCTCTGAGTCGGGATTAATCTTGTAGGCACGCCATGCTGCATCCCTTATCGCCAGGCATTTTCGAGTCCTGCTCCTAAGAATTGAAAGCATTTTTGCGGGACGAAGGGGCTTGCTCTCTGATGCTCTGTTGACGATGTCGCTGAGTCTATTAACGAAATCTGTCCAAACGTTGTCAAGGGGACTGTTGTTTGAGAATTCCCAAGCGGCTCTGTCGGCGAATCATTTCAATACGTGGTAGCGTGTGTTTGTAAGAGTTAGCTCTGAGTGTTCAGATGGATACTCTGCATAACACACATAGTTAAACGTTATTAGTACATGGCCACTGAGACCTAATGGACTATCCATCAATAACTTGTCAACCATGGGCTCTTCATTCGTGAGCACAAGGTCCATTATGGACGGTTGGTTTGCAGTCCTGAATCTAGTGGACGTGGTGACATGATTGTACAAAGGAATATTAGCGATCAGTTCATGCAAGTCTACTTTGAAATGCTCACTGGGTGATGCCGAAACCTACAGATCGTGTAGATTGAAGTCCCTGGAGATGAGAATGTGGCTGTACCTAGTGCGTGTTACTCTGTTTAGGCCACGGATTAAGCAGGAATCCATTTCCGGAATAGATTTTGGGGGGCAGTAAACGACAGCTACGAGACATGCGTCGTTGTGTCTTATTTAGAGACGGCACCAGAGTTAGTCGGTGACATGTGTTTCCAGACATCAACTTTTGTACATTATAGGATGCTGTGGTAATAGATTAGGAGCCCACCTTCTCTGCTGCGGCGGTCATTCATGATATTTGACATTCCGGCTATCTCAATCTTAGCACCAGTCACCTCTTGGTGTAACCAAATTTCGATAAGGGAAACTAGGTACCAAGCGTTTGCAACCTGATGTAGTCAAAGTTCGGTGGATTTACTGGGAAGCCTTTGGGTCAAATTGTGCGTACACAAAGGTTTCTCAGATTTAAGCAATGTTTCGGAGGTTGTACAACTCATTTGTGAAGGTGTACCGACCGCTGAGTGGCCGGCGACTAATAGTTTTTCGATGTGTAGTTGGTGAAGTGTTTAACGTCTTATTTATCGTCCATGTATAAGTCCCGTGTCTAATCTTCGATGTACAGTGTAAGGTGTCTGGTCAATATCATCCTCTACAGGTTGTATGGGCTCATTAGACACAACATTGGTGCATTATTCATTTATAGATTTCATCGCGTTTGGCACTTTGAGTGACATATCATCTCTAGGAGGCATATCGCTAATTGTCTTTGGCCAAACCTCAGATGGTAGCCCGCAACGGAACATGTACCAGCAATTGAGCATCCGTGCTGCCATATGTTTTGACTTAAGGACAACCTTCAACACTCTCGGGCCACTTCCTTTGTAGTTCGGTGAGGTAGGCAGTCATGACACGGAGTTCGCTAACACCTCATCAAAGCAGAGTGTATCACTAAACTAACACCACTGTTCTTTAGCATGGATAATTATTTTATGCTCATCACATGCCTCAGTTTCAGGAACCCCGTGAAGAAGTATGGTTTGGTTGAACACACCTTCCGGTAGTCCTCTAAGTTGCGGTTAACTAGATAACTCTTGCCCCATGGGATGTCTGGTAAGACACGAATGGAGCAACGTTCATTTCTGAGACAACCAGTCTACAGTAGTACTAATGCTACTTCAGTGATGGAGTTCTGCAAAACGCGCAGAAGCCTTGGCTCACCGAAATGTTTTGAGTTGGGGTGTCGTGTAATACGCACTAGGTGTACAGGTTGCAGTAAATCTCCGAGTAGGTTACGAATAATATCCCACTTGTTGAGGTCATCCAACTGCCTGACTCTTATTGATATCGACTTTGGTTCTAGGATATTGGAGCACAGTACCTTCGGTACAGGTGGTTGTTTCTTTACACCTCTCGACATGTCGCGGTACTCGGAGATGTACCGCAGGAAACCGGTGGTGCTTGCACTAGCAAAACTCCGCTACGTTCCTCAGTTTCGGATCCAGTTGGGGGTGACGTTGCTTTTAAATGACGGCTCTTCTTGGAGGCAACCGTAACCAAACTTTCGCTACTACCGGCTTGTTCTTTCTATGCACCCCCTCTTGAGATTATAACTAGACTTACGTGTAGTTTCTCCGATCCAACTGGGAACCGCTTTAGTCAAATGTGAGGCACGTGTGGTATTGGGACATCTGTTGATGTTCTGGACTCTAGGTGTCGTGTTGATTACGATGTTAATAGCAGTTCTTCTCGGGATAGGAGCAGCAACCAATGGGAGGATTGGGTTGCATAGCCTGCTATGCTTAGCCCAACCGTAGTGATTTTGCTGATCACCATTTTCTCAAACTTGGCTTGTAGCTGGTTATACTTCTGAGAAAATAGGAGCACACATTTTATCAGTGGGATCGATGTGCATTCCACACAGAACCATAGCGGGTCTGGTCGGTTTAGTAACTTAGCCTGACTAAGTTTAACTCGGAAGCATCTCGCATGGAAGAACTTGCAACAGTTACGGCACAAAATGCCCCCCTTAACAAGTTTGGAACATTATCCACATAGATCTTTAGACTGTGGCACACTGGGCATCGCGCTTGTCGGGCACATGTTACGAACCATTGAAATGGCTCACCCTCTATGGTAAAAAGTTGTTCTGTTCCTGACGTTGTCGGTAAGGTCACAGTGTTTGCGTTGCAGTTGTGTGTTTGCAGACTGTCCTCTCCGGCGTTCCAGTCGAATGTGTCAGGTTGAACGTGGGAAGAATACACGAATGTGTGATTGAGAATTTTCGTGATTAAGCCTATGAATCGCGCCGGGTGAATTTGCTCTGAAACCTGTAGCTGCAAGAAGCTATATTGCATTTGACCGAGTGATAGTTATTTCGAAAGCCGTTGAAATGGTCTATCGAGCGAGACCAAACAATGTTTCCGATGATTAGAGTTAGGTAACTTTTGGCGATTGGATATCGGCGAAAAACTGCCCGGAATGTAGGATTCAGGGTAAATGTAGGACGTACTGTTGTCTACCCAGGAAACTGGTATCACAATTAGAGCCTGTTAAAGCACGACGTATAAATATGGCTCCAAAGTTGTGCGACAAAATGTTGTTGAACCACAGTTAAAAAACCAGTAGTGCACAAGTGAGCGATTAGCACGCAAGTTCTCATGAGCACGAGCGCATGCGTTTTTCAGAACGGATCTTAATCTAGTTGGATCCGGTGGATGAGACTTTAAGATTAGACTAAAATTAGGATAAGTTAATAATTTCACTGATGTGCATATGAATCAAGCGAGGCAGAATCTGATCAAAGAATTCTTTTCGCCAATCCTCCTCAGACTCAAACATTACATGATGACGAAGAAGTGCTACATGTGCCGGCATGGGCTGCGTATTGATCCGAATGTTTACTTCCAACAGGAACGAGTCAATAAATCACGGGGTCATTGAAGGTGACAAATTATGTACAGGGGAAAACGCAGCCGAATTTGTAGGCCAAGGTAGAAATAAAGTAAGTACATACTTTTTTGTACGCACAATTCTAGCTTTAGGTGGTGGATGTGGATAGCTTCTGCATTAGACAAGAGTTGCTTCGGGCAATCTGAAATCGTTTCCCGGTCCTACGCGACTGTCCTCTACAAGGTGAGACAAAATGGAGCTGTTACTAGACCTCGCCTCGCCTTTGTAAAACCACTTCGGATATGTTCGCGAATCCTATGATATAGGTGTTGCTTAGAACGACTCACTTATCGTGCACCACAGGAGCACGAGTTAAGATAAACAAGTATTGATCGAGTCATGGGAGGCAGCCTGTTTTTCAAAGATTTTGCCAATAAAGGCTTGTAGGAAAATACTATGCGTAGGCCAGCCGCGAAATAAGTCTTTTCAACAGCGTCTTTTAAACGTTTGGATAGGGCATCAAAAACACTGTCGCCTTTGAAATGGATATATACAATTAATTCTTTCTTAGACACCTTCATCTTCAGTGCTTTTATCTTGTGTTATTTCAAATGTTTTGGAATAATTCTATCTGGATACCCATTCGCTATTAGCGCGTCGTCGTTCCTCTGCCATTTTTGGTAACTGTGTCCGGTGTACAAATGCTAGTGCTCGGAAGTCAAGTGTGCGGACTAGATTTCATTCTTACTTTGAAGGTTCCGCACTATAGAAGTAGGTGTACTCTCCAGTCCAAATTGGTTTCCTATTCACCGCTCTGCTGCATGATCCATCGGCGTTTTGGATGACGTCAACTTCCAGGAACAGTAGTCGGTTTCCGGACTCGTGCTCACACGTGAATGGTAGATCCTGATGTGCATCATTAAAAGCTTCCAACGGTTTCACAACTTGTGCCTTTGATTTTCAGAGTATAAATGTTTCGCCCACGTAACGTATATACATCTGGACTACGCTGATGTGCCTTCTTAATAAGTTATGCTACAATTTTGCTATAAAGGCATCTGTTAGAATTGATCCCAATTGTGATCTCAAAACAACTCCATCAAGCTGACGATACATCTCCTTGTTGAACGTGAACTGCACGTTTAAAATGCATTTGAGTAACAATTTCTTCAAAAGGATTTCCGGGAGATTTATTGTTCATTCAGTTGCCCTACTAGTTCCCAAACACATTCCACTGTTTCCAACAACAGAATATTCGTAAACAACCACTGCGCATCAAAGGCCGTCATCCATTGTTGTTAAGGTTCACGCCCCTTATCTTCCAATGAACTCAAAAGTGGCTTTCACGCAGTAAGTGCAAATGGTATTACGCAGCTGTTCCACCATCGCAACCAATCATTGAGCTATTACATTTTGCGGAGCTAAGTCTATCTAGTATGAGACGCATTAGAGCGCTCTCCTTAAGATCTTTAGAAAGTCCGTACAACCTTGCTAGTTGTCCGCCTGAAGGGCTCAGCTTTTCTAACTCGCACTTTGTGATAACCTACGCTCTTATCGTTCATCGGAGCAGATGGATCATTTTTTCCAACTATTCGGTATTATCCATTTCTACTATTAGCTTTAGAAACTTACGTGCATCACTAAGAATGGGTTGCATATTATTAACATAATCTGTTCCATCCATTCGAACTGTACCAGAACCTTTATCAGGCGTAGAGATAACTAACTCTTTGTTTAACCATAACAATGTGTTCAATTGTAAGAATACCACCATTGGCTGCTTTAGACTTAATGTAATCATGACAGGTGTTTACTAAGCTGGATAACATGTTCTCAACGTCCCCTGGCGGATATGGTGACAGATCGCGCGTCTGCGCTATTAGGCTCTCAAATGGCATGTCGAATGCAACCTAATCAACTTTTTGCAAGGAATTTAAAACATTGGGCCCAGTGGTAAAAGATTAGTTGTTTTGGGCTAAGCACGAGGTGGTCTCCATCCGAATGTGTGCTATTCGAGGCGGCACACACGCAACTATAATTATCACATTCACACGAAACTATCGGAGCTGGAAAGATTCATCTCACAACGGATGCATACCGTCATAGGGCTATCGAAATAGTTACGAAGACCTTTTGATCTAACGAGTATTTCAACATGACACACCAACCTTGACTTACTGTTTATGCACGCACTGTGGTGTTGTTGGGAATAATTGCGATGGTACCTGCCAACGCTTGTAACTGGCATGTAATCATTTTGGGGTGGATACCATCACGCGGAAGATCGGGTGGGGCGTTCAACTCGACCGTGTTTTTTTCTCATTGGAATATAACATTTACCCTTGATACTGAGGATTCATCCAATTCACAAAACACTTTTGTTATTTAGCTTACATGGACTATTAGTTAAACTCGATGTTACCCTGTTCTGTCAACGTTTAAAATCTCTCTGGGATACTGCCCCATAACTGTTTATTGTTCATTATGCAGGCAGATTAAAATACTACCATACATTTAATGCTTAAACATTCTTGATAATCGAGAAAACTCCGTGCCGACTGGAATGTTAAAATTAGACGTCGTTCAGTTGAGAGGACAAAAAATTGAATGATCTAATTCGGCAATATTCGATCATACCTTCAAACTTTTTTCCTTTTCTGCTGCACAAGAATCATTCACTAGCCTTTCAATCGCCATGCCTTAGTTCTCTTGATCTCAACCAAATTTATATTCCAACACATTACAATTTACCGTGATACCGCTGTTTAATCTCAAAGAAAGATAATTAGCCTAAAACTATTTTACCAATTATCTTTGAAGGGTTCGCCGGTACACGCTTTTTGTTTTTGACAGAAGTATATTTGCTGCAAACACGGAGGAATTATTTCCAGCATCTTAAAGCCTATAAGTAAAAATGTCTGTGCAAAAGATGGGATCCATGAAATTCCGTATGATCGCTTGTACGTCCATCATGCTGAAAGTCTTTTGCCGATTACTTGTGCCCCGGATCTAAAACACAATTGCCTGTGGGCATATATTATATAGCATTTAGACTCCGACGTACTACGTTGGATGTCCCAGCCTACATTGTTCGGTCAAAGCATCTTCATTGATTGCAAAATGCAAAATTTATAACTCTCACATCTGCCACTACTCGTGAGAAGTAGGATGTCACTTCTGATTTTGTTGAAGTATTCATCCCAGTAGTTTCTGACACCGTGGATCCAACCGCTAAATTATCGACAACTCTACAAACCGGATTGGAAAAGATTTAACAGTGGTCGACATCCATATCCGTTATTCTCAGCGCTTCTAAATGCCGGCTTGTAAAATGCTCTTTTCTTTGCATTGATAAATGTCTGGATTTGACCAACAGTTCTTGCCACATAGTCATAACCGATCACAAAATACACTGATAAGTGACTTGGTGCATCTTTATTTCACAATCTATGCTGATCAACAGATGTTAACGAATTATTCCGCTAGTTGCAATAAAATCTCATTTTATGCTGTGAGACCAAAAATGCTTTCAGTGCTCTGCTCATTGATATACCAATCCGTTATTGCCTGCGATCTAAATCATTTGCCATGTCGTTCACGGATAGTTTTATCCTGGTCTTGTACGAATAGACTTTTTTACTGATGCACACAATTAAGCTCATTTCCAGGTGTAATTATTTGTCTTTAGTCTCCGTATGAGTATATTGTCCCAAATTATTTTGAAGCTGGTAATCACTTTAAATTAAAGCTCTTAAACAACCATTTATACACACTTCACGATAATTTATTGTGCTTCCCCACAGGCTCTAAATTATAGGTTTTGGTTTCTCGCACAAAACGCTATTCTTGCTCTATCTTATCGTATTCCTTACTTTTTGTTTTAGTCACCAAGCAACTTAAAGGTACCACTCATGAATTTTTAATTGAGAGATGAGTATGCAAATTTCGTCTTTTTGCGTGCTAGCTGCAACCAATAAATTTAAGTTTGTGCCACATTAATTCCACTACGCTAATGTAAAATGCTAAAAAGTTGTTATACGGGCTCATAAAGCCTTTGTTGACTTGTCTTGACTTGAATGGTTTTAGCGGTAACGAAAGGATGATATCTTTGGACTACGTGCACAGCTACTGCGTTACTGCACGTTTTGTTTAATCCTTAAGTTCACTACGCAGGTTGTTGCTGGCAGATAAGTTCAGGCAACTGTCTCAAGAGTGCGACGCACGCTACTTGCCTTACGGAAATCGGTAGATACGGAAAGAGGCTATATTTACGAGCAGTCTACACCTTAGCTAGTGGTGTAATATAGGCGTGGAAGTGAGCGTAATAGGTAAACTTGCGGCCACATAAGTGTTAATGACAGCCGCTTGTAGTCGTTCGCAGTAATCATTAGACCAGTCTCTCCGCATATTCTTATATATGAAGACCCCGGTTAGCCTTCTTTAAAGAACGCTTTACTTCTTATGGTGCACTGAATTCACCTGTGCCCGTTAAGCCAAATTTCATTGCTCACCAGATAAGATGTCGGGCGAGGTTTCCTTGTCAGATTTGCGCAAATTCATTAGTGTTTTTTACTCTTAAAAATTCGGAACGAAAGCTAAACCTCTCCCTTTTAGCAAAAAGCGAGTAATTTAGCATATAGTCTATTGTCGTCTGTAAAATTGTCCAATTTATACAAATCCACAATTTCAACACAAGTTAACCTTCTTAAACGGACTAAATAGGTTCCGTATACGATACCATTCCGTCCTACTGCAATCTAAACCATTCATTGTCCGTCAGCTTATGGGTAACATATCTTCAACCCTGTATATTTTATTTGAGCGCAGTCACATATATAAGTTGTATTGCCTAACAATAGAAGCCTTAACAATTCAGCTTGTGTAATGTGTGCGTTCTGTGTATTAGTCAGCTTACTTTGCTTTCCCTAAATCCTGTAAAATGGTTTATACATTAGTCAGTAATCCACTTAACCCAAATCCATCCTATAAAATGTAGTTTACCTTAATTAATTTGACTAAGTTTTTGGATTCGCTTAATTTGACGTAGTTTTCCTTCCTCCATGGACTTTACGTAGATTGTTCAATGTTGACGGGAAGCAGTTGTTTCTGAACACAAATGTTATCGCTTCTTATCTCCTGTTTGCTGTCTTTTTATGCAACTGAACTAAACAATTGCTGTCAAATGCAATGGATGACAAGTTGCCTATTGCTGTTTACGGCTACCAGTTCTGTCATAAGTATAGAAGGCCATAATTCATAACTAAATGAGAATGTGATTTGAACAGCTCGGACGACAGTAACTAACTCAAATTAGCCCCTATTTTGCAATGATATAGATACTGGTACGGCAGCGATTTGCAGAGTAGCAAACCTAAAAATGTATGTGGCAGATAGTATATGATGTCTGATTTAGCTCATTATTAAGGAATTTGTGTTTAAAGCCCAGTAAAAATTATATCAAGCAAGGATAGAATTTTTACTAAGTATGCTCGTTCTTTACTTGGTTATGCCATTTTCCGTCTGTTTGTTAGCAGGATCAAAAGTCTACTACCGTAAAAGCTGTGCTAGGACCATAATTTTATCCATTTCAAGGGCTTTGGCGAAAAAATTGGGTCTTGCTGCGATTTCTTATTAGTTCTGTCGACCCCTTCACTTAGTTGCAAAGTAAATAAGGCTCACTATGGCTCACTATGGCGGCTTGCGTCTCGCGTGCATTAGGTAAATGTTTGCTTTTTTTACCTAATAATTCTTATTTTCTTAACGTGTTTCAGCCAAAATGCAGTATTTCATTTCATAGTTTTAGGACAAACTAATTTTAGCTACCACAAAATATGATATTTTATGACCTGCAGGTACCGATTCTCAAAATATTTAGCTCTAAACAAAACTGTTTTACGTAAAACCGGTAAAAGTGCTGATACTTTTAGCAAACATATATTTTTCATCTAAATAATTTTACCACTATTTTTAACATATTTTACATTTTAGGTTCGATTTCTGCCGTCCAAAACCAACACAATTTGCGCCTTAATCGCTTTTATAATCGGCATTCAACGGATGCACAGAAAAAACTCTGCGCTTTTCTGCCATGTTGTGCGGCGAATGAAACAGCTGACTACACATTGCTTTACATGGACCGGAATACTGGGTTAAAACTAGAAGTGTTGCCTCAAGCGATGAAAACTACTTGTTCCTGTAGCTGAACTCCATTTCTTTGTAGCACCTTTGGTAATTAGATGTTAGTACATGACTTTGATTACATTATGAAATCTTCTTTAGCCAGCTTGATGCGATTAGCTTGCTCGTGCGTAACCAATTTATCAGCAGCGTATCATGTGTTGATAAATGCTTTATGCTGAACTATAATTGGGATTGAGGCGATTCCTTTTAAGATGAACTTGGAAAACAAGTCCACAGGTGACAACATTTACGGTGGAATAAAGCAATTGTATTTTTGTTGCCATCACTAGTTATGTTGTATGTACAGCGCCCCCAGCATCTGACTTAGCTCTTTTTGAAGTCGGCATTTTTTCTTCTTAATTAACATGCAAAGTAAGTTCCGGGTTCTAATCAAACTTGCGGACACAACAAATGGGTACTACATTGTGGAAAACCTCAAAATGCAACAGCCGCTGTACCTCCGGTAAATGACGGTAAAACCTTGAGAAATCAAGTGTCAATAAGCAACTGCGCACATACATGACAAAAACTGTATGCTTAAGAATCTGTTTATTAATATAAAATAAACAATTATGGCACGCAATTAGCACTAAAAATTGGACATGTTAAAAGAGAAAAGCCTCGCTCTCAGCCAAGGTAAATTCACCTAAATTTAAAGTTAAGTTTCTGGACTGTAGTAAAGTAACTAAGGTATTTTTTATGTCCAGGACTATCTGATATATTGGCCTACATACAGTCGAATTGCTGAGGGGATTAGCTTGGACTGCTTCTTGTGGACTCATTCATCAGGCAAGAGAGTATTCTTGATTATGACGGCGAGATACTATTTTCTCCAACTTTATATGGACTGCAATATTTGATACCCAACTTGCTGATTAATAACGACGTTATAAGTTTATTCGCCATTTTCGCCCAGTCAGAAGACAGTCTTTAATGTTGGCCTGTTTCGAAAGTAGCCTACAGCGTCCTAACAAAATTCACAGATTTTTCGCTTTTCTCCCACACATCCCAAATGATCTATCAATTTATCGGGAAACATAGATTCACTTGAAGGGGTGTTTGGGCCAATTAAACACGCAACTAGAGTTGGGTTTTGAGGCGAAGTGATAAATCCAAATGATAGAGATGGCACGGAGTACAGCCGACAAGAATTAGATGCCAAGAGCATATTTCTGAAATATGTCATTGCAAATTATTAGTACGCATTATACATATGCTGCTTTGGTTTTCCTTCCTGACAATGTTATATCAACAGTATAAAATGATTTTATTCGAGAACACGAAACACACATATTAGATGAATGGTTGATGGTGATAGATATATTTTTGCTTGCTCGTAAGGTTAAAAAGCATTCGGTAAGCATGGTTGGCGGCATCCGTTTCCAGATTTGCTTGTCACTGCAGCCTCCACAGAGACAGCCACAGGACGTTTGTGCCTACAGAGGTACTATAGGTGGATTGCGTTAAACTACACACAGCTCCATCCACACACTTCATATCCAGCGTAAACCAGAAGGAATAAGACCCGGAAGCATGTGGATGAGAGCCACATTTCATCAACGGAGCCGGCCCACACTTCATCACAGGCAAACACAAGCACGCTGTATTTGGGGAATCAAGTGCACACAACGCGGTGGCTGATCCGTAGTCCGCTCCACACTGAGAGCATAGAACCACTCCTTGAAGTTAGCATAACCACAAGAACGGTGCAACCCGTCCGCTCCAGCAAATACCAACTGTCTCCTGGAGCCAGTATCGAGGAGGTGGTGGGTGATAGACTTGTAGGCACCTCGTCAACATGCACATCAAGCGCAGCCACACCGGGATATCAAACATCATCCAATCACTTCAAATGCTATTATCAAATAAAATATATATCCTAAAGCATACGGTTATGCCGATAAGGTTAACGAAGAAAACCACAAATAGCTTAAGCAATTTGTACAATTTAATAGCTTCTTCGGGTAAGCTAAATAAGCCAAATAAAGTGAAAGGACATGTAACCAGTTTAAAAAGACCCAGTGTATTTGTATTTTGCTTTAGCCCAACTGCGCTGAAGTAGCATCATGAATGCAACATCAGTCTCAGCCTGGTGCACATTTGTTAAGCGTACATGAATGAGTTGGCGGCTTCCATATCCGGAATTTCCTGTCACTGTGACCTCCATGGTGACAGCGACAGTACGCTTGTATGTTAGAGGATGACGTTGAAAGTATCTTAGCTATGCTGTCTGAAGAATACTTTTGACGAAAGTCATTACAAAAAATAAACAGAAGCTAGAAACAAATTGACAAAGCTTACCGGATGCACATCCATTCCAGGAAATTTGATCCCAAATGGACAACTGATGAAATGAAGAGCAGAAGAGACAAACACAAAAGAATATGCCGGATGGTTCCAGAAACTCACAAGGAAAGGTCCACAAGGAAACGGGTACCGTACATCGGCTATTGCCAAACATGGGGCCCTTTGTGTGCTGGCAATGCATTTGATTAGTACGAGCATTAGGAGAAGTATGCTTAGGCACACATTAGGTTGTATTTGCTCACGAAAAAGCAGGATGTCCCAACAGTTGAGGTAAGTTGACAAAACTGATCGTTACTACGTTAACAGCTAAACTGAATGTTAAGAAAGAGTTTTAACGCATCCTAGTTGTTTCGACTCATAGTCGGGGCGAATGAACGTTCTTCAGAGTTAGGATCCCACGTGTGCAGAGTAGCCACTCGAATTCAGAAACTTGCCAGCTAACGTAATCAAGCAGTCAGACGTACACGCGCGCTGAGACTGGCGATGAAATATGCGTAACCTAGCGCCACCGCACTGAGACTCGAGGAAGAAGAATGACTTCTAGCGGAATCGTTCGGGCTATATATACTCAGGTTCGTCCCGCCTTAGGGAAAAGTCGGAAAAAAGCGAATGTATAGAAGAGATAGACGTTTATTGTCGAAACGCACAATCCCGCTAGATAAAGGCACCGCAAATGTTTCTAGTAAGGGGAAAGGTATAGTGGCCAGCCCAAACGCAGCAAAGGTTCTTCGATTCGGAATGCCAGAAGCGCGCGAAAATGCAATTCGTCAGGTTGACTTAAATACACCTAGTCATCTTTCGAGCAGGCAAGCTTCCTCCCTTACCTAGGTGCAAGATGAAAGTATATTTCTATAATATTTCACACATCGTACCCAGAGAGACAGGGTAATGTCCAGGTCACCACAGACTGACGGACACATGAGCTGTTACCCAGCGGTAGTATGCTAAGTTTAACTGTCGCGATGTTCTGACGAGAGTTTCCCAGATTTACGGCTGCTTGCAAAATAGATACTTCACCGTCCGGATTAAAGCTCAGTTGATACAGTGTGGATAGGCATCAAAATGATGTAGACGAATCGATTGTTAGTTGCACAATCTAAGTCGCCGTCTGGTGATTTTATCCTTGAGCCCAGGCCGGCAAAATCTGCGCAATTTCTGTGATTATGCCAACTCCGCAACATAAACTCTGCCCGGTCTGGCTTTCATAACTTCAAAAACAGCCACTTGTGCGCACGCAATTCATTTCACTGAAGGACGGTGTGGCCATGTAATCTCCCCTGGGTTAATTGCTGACGGTTATCTTCATGGCAAAGTTGGGGAGAACAATATTGCAGGCGGATATAGTCACTTTTAACCTCTACTGTCGGCACATGGACGATATATTCGTCGTCATGAATGCGCACGTTAACCTAGAGGAAATTCTTAACTAGTTTAGCTGAGCTCATGCAACAATGCATTTAACTAAGGAAAAAGATACCGAAAATCAGCTGCCGTATCTTGAGGTTCCGTTAATTTCGAATGCAGACGGCTCCATCCAGCGGCAGATCTACAAAAAGCCAACTTGGGTTCGCCAGTATACAAGATTCCACAGCTTCATTCCTCTGAGATATAAGCGCGACTTGATTCACTGTCTTACCATGAGAGTACGTCAAATCTGTTCGGAAGGCACCATAAATGAGGAAATGAGGTCCATACAGAATATGTAGTGGGAAACTGTATACCCCGACAGATTTATTTTAAGAAACCTTAAGGAAAATCCTAAACGTGTGACACTGTCAACAGTGGCAAAGAAAAACCTATTCATACGACTGTCTTTCAGAGCGGACGCTTTTATTGATTGTTTAATTTGAAGTTACTTGAGCGCAATTAAGTCGACCTTCGCAACAGCCAAGGTAAATTGCGTGTTTTTGACGGAACCACTAGTCCGTACACGAAACAATAATAAGTTGCCCATGCTGACCGCCTCAGTAGTGATGATCAGTGCGCTTGCGCCTGTAGATAAACGCATATCGCTCGAATAGTGCAGCATTTGTCAAGAGGCGTGAATGAACGTTGCCCACGTTGGTTGCATCAAGTGGGCATCGAGGAAATTAACAGTTCCATTCTGGCTCATATTGTCGACAGTAGGAATAACGTCGGTCTAAAGCGTGCCATTAGAGGTGTATACAAGTTTCCACCACACCGATCGAAAGTTTAACATCTTCGAACACTCGGGATGGCCGAATCAATTTTCCTTCGATTATTTCAACCGTCCATATGCTCGCAAAAGTAGCTAGCCTAGACTCTACAGCATCTCTGGATTTTGAAAACTGGGATACTCAAGTCAACACAAGAGGTCGAACGTCGCAAAGTTTCCATTTTGCGTCCATGTTACTTGTATTAACTAATCCATGGCTGTTTAACTGTTCGCTGAGCTTGGCAATTTTGTTGCAAACGTTTTGTCACCAATCGAGGTGACATCGTCAGTGCGTAGTGCAGTGGCGTGCCATAGCGTAGCGTAGCGTAGAGGAGCCTCGGTGAGAGTGCGTTGAGCGTGGCGTGCGTGCGTTTTTATACCGTCGTGGTTGGCCGCGGATCCGAGCAATCCTATTGGTTGGGACTTCGATCCGTTTTCAGCTTGCTTAATGGGCAGATGACCTTGACCTCACCTCTTTTGTCCGCTTGCTCATGCGAGCGAGTCTGCCGCCAGTTCGGGTTGTCTGGTCACACGTTCCACCCGCTTCAATCGATCGCTTTGTCGGTCCTTCGTCAGTAGCGTGGCGTATACTGCGTCAAGTTCGATGTGTCGATTGATTGCATGTGTTGTAGAGTACCAGGCTTCCAAAAATTCCCTCTCGTGTTTTGTACTTCCATGTGCTAGGATCTTTACACTCTCCAGATCGAAATGGTGACCTGCTTGATCTTCATGAGCAGAAACCAATGAGTGTGGATCGTGCCTTCTGACGGCCGCCTTGTGTTCGGGGATTCGTTTACAAAGCTTTCTTCCAGTTTGTCCGACGTAGATTTTATCGCAGTCACTGCATTTTAGCTGGTAGATGACATTGCATTGGTCGGCTTCATTGACTTTCCTTTGGGTCTTGAGATCAATTTCCTTAGAGTAGCACTTGGCTTGTGAGCCACAGAGATTCCATGTGATTGCAGCAATCTTCCTGTTAGTTCGGAGACGTTCTTGATGTAGGGCAGCACTATCCGTTTGTTTGGTTGATCAGATGATTGCTGCTGTTGCTGAGGCATTCGTTTCTTTAAGCTTCTTCTGATGAAACGTCTCGGATAACTGTTGTTTCTAAACACTCGATATAGGTGATGCTCTTCCTGTTTCCGCGATTCGGCTGTGCTGCAGTGCGTTTCCGCTCTCTTGAACAAGGTTTAAATGCAGCTCTTCTTGTGATTCATCGGGTGATTGCTGTAGTAGTTTAATATCTGATCCGTATGCGTTTTCTTCCGATATACGCACGTTTCCATAGATCCATCTGTATTCCTAGTGACCAGTACATCCAAAAATGTTAGCTTGTTATCCTCCTCTATTTCAAGCGTAAATTTGATATCCTCGAATGTGCTGTTGAGCAAAGCATGAGTGGCCTGTACCCTGTTCTGTTTTACGATGACAAAGGTGTCGTCCACGTATCGGATCCAGAGTTTCGGGCTGATGGATGGCAGTGCAATGCGCTCCAATTTCTGCCATCCGGCTTCTGCAATGTGCCCCGAAATTGGTGATCCCATGGGTGTTCCTCTCAGTTGCTGGTATACTAGTCCATCAAAGCGGAAATAAGTGGTCACGCAGAGGTTCAGGAGTTTCCAAAAGCTTTCAGGTCGTATGGTTGATGTGGGGCTTAGTTGCTTCTCAAGTAGTTCCAGCATGGTATATTTGGCCAATTCATGACTGATTGAAGTTAACAGTGCGGTGACATCGAAAGAAAGCATTATTTCATCGTCTTTTATTCTGACACTTCGCAGTTATTTGAGGAATTGTTCAGCATTGTTGATGCTATGTTCGGATCCGGCAACCAAATGTTTCAACCGCTTCCACAAATCCTTTGCTAGTTTATATGACGGGGTTCCGGGGAGCGAGACGATTGGTCGTAGTGGGACTCCATCTTTGTGTACTTTTGGTAATCCATAAAACAGTGCAATGTTTGTACATCCGATTGCATTATCCATCTCTCTGTGGCGGTGAGCTCGTTCTTTGTTTGTAGTTTCTTCAGCGTTGCGTTAATCTGGTTGACAAGTTTTGAACTTGGAACTTGATCGATCTGGCGATATGTAGTTGCGACTGATAGCAGTGCGTAGTGCAGTGGCGTGCAATAGCGTAGAGTAGCGTAGAGGAGCCTCGGTGAGAGTGCGCTGAGCGTGGCGTGCATGCGTATTTATACCGTCGTGGTTGGCCGCGGATCCGAGCAATCCTATTGGTTGGGACTTCGATCCGTGTTCAGCTTGCTTAATGGGCAGATGACCTTGACCTCACCTTCTTTGTCCGCTTGCTCATGCGAGCGAGTCTGCCGCCAGTTCGGGTTGTCTATACCTTTTTACACGCATATTAGCGTATTGTACCAAGCTTTTAGCGTGGTTCATTTTCGAAATAGCATGCGGTACTTTCAAGTTAGCGAGGCCAGGAACGCTGATTTGGCGTCCTTGACACTCTCATTGGTCATGGGACATAAACCAATGGGACTTCGGTTAGAAGCCACCAACATAAGCGACAGACACTCCAATGAAAGTGGTCGAGCACCACCTTCTGGTCTGCCTTGATGCCCATCTGAGTAAACGTCGATGATTGGTCTCCAACCTGAAACCGACCAATAGGCAAATTGTGCTGTCTGTCAAAGGAGGAGATGCTAGCTACCACATTATCCAAAGCTTAAGACGTAACCAGTGCGGACAGACATACTAACCAGCACATGAAGCGGTCTATACTTAGTGATGGCTAGCGGCTACCTGGTGGTGGCTTATTCAGCGGTCTAGCCATGGTGGCGTAGACAGGCAATGTTCTAACTGGTATTCCGAAGATCAGCAATGGCTGCTAGGCGGTTAGACAATTGCGTGCGACTGTCAGTGCAACGACCATGGGGAGCATTGTTCCCATTGAAGTTGGTAGACCAACCTGAAGCTGAACAACGAAAATTCTAAGTTTGCTTACTTTCATCACAGTTGATGACTCAACAAAACTAATAGGAATCCAAGTGTGGCGTTGACACGACGTTAGTGAGTATTCCTTCGTCTTCACACCCATAGGCGGATATTTTAATCAGTTATCGCTTCAGCATCTCCATGTATGACATTATGTAAAGGTAATAGGAACGTATGTATTCATAGGATAATTATGCTTCACTTCCATATGGTCACCCATGGTGGCGTAGCCAGGCAATCATCTAACAGGTATTCCGTATTTCAGCAACGGCTCCTACGTGGTTATCAAATTTTCTGCGATTGTCATTGCGACGACTATGTGGGACATTGTCCCCATTGAAGTTGGAAGACCAACCTGAAGCTGAACAGCAAAAATTCTAAGTTAGCTTACTTCCATCACACTTGATGACTCAACAAATCCAATAGGATTCCAAGTGTGGCGTTGACACGACGTTAGTCAATGTTCGTTTGTCTCCACACCAATAGGCGCATTTGTTGATCAGCTATCGCTCCATTGTCTCTATTTATGGCATTATGTAAAGGTCATAGGAACCTATGTATTCATAGGATAATTACGCTTCACTTCCATATGGTCACCCATGGTGGCGTAGCCAGGCAATCATCTAACTGGTATTCCGTAGTTCAGCAATGGCTACGAGGTGGTTATAAAATTTTGTGCGATTGTCATTGCAACGATCATGGGGGACATTGTTCCCATTGACGTTGGTAGACCAACCTGAAGCTGAACAACGAAAATGCTAAGTTAGCTTACTTCGATCACAGTTGCTGACTCAACAAATACTAATAGGATTCCAAGTGTGGCGTTGACACGACGTTACTCAGTGTTCGTTTGTCTCCACACCAATAGGCGAATTTTTAATTCAGTTATCGCTCCATTGTCTCCATGTATGGCCTTATGTAAAGGTCATAGGAGCGTATGTATTCTTAGGATAATTACGCTTCACTTCCATATGATCGCCCATACATGTTGAGACGCTTTGACAAGTGGCTCTCCAAATGGAATCATTAGAAGCACAGTCTATGCTGATGGAACCTCCCTATTACGTCCATAGACTAGCATGCTATCCTCATGAAATCGGCATTATTCAACAAAGAAGCACCTAAAGGGGCTACAATGACTACAGTGTTTATACATGCTACATCATCTTGCTAGAAAGAACGCAAGACTTATAATTATTGGCGACGCAGGCATTTTACTCTGGTAACTCAGGTGAGTAGTTGGAACAGACAAACACTGTTGTCTCACCACGGGCGTTACTACAATGTGTTTGCAATCATTTACAAAGACAAACACGTCCACTAATCCTGCTATGGACCACTGTTTCAGCTAGTCTTAGAAGCAGTCATGTGTGCCCGCCGTGACACAGATTGTTTTCGACTTGGCAACTACTGGGAAACATTTTGTTGTTGGAAGTAGGCAATTCCGGAGGTATTGTTGAAGGAGGAAAATTGCTCCACACTCTATGCTTACTATGCGTATGCAATGCTCGTTGACAGCTTATATCAGGGCCGTAGGGTCACTTGACATTTCAAGCTTATCAATCACTTGGAAGTGAAGTATAAATATCATGTCGAAACGCAGGATTGACCTGCATCTTACGACCTTAACATAACGGCAGGTCCATGGGTCCTGTAGCGGTAACTGATTACCGAAGTGGCGCACAGGTGTGGAGACGAACGCACACTCACTAATGTCGTGTCACCGCCACACTAGGATCCCTCCTCTTTGGAACAATGGCTACAGATCCACTGATGGTCTTACCTACACAGCGAATTTGACCTTAGTATACAATGCGCCGACTACATCAGCAATACATAGCCACACTATTCCCATGAGTGTACGGCCAACTGGAAAAACACAGCACGAGAAATTTGTAGCTGTAAAGCTTTTTAAAAATTCTATTTGCCAAGTTCTAGCTTTACCTCCTTCATACGAATTATTGCATTGTTTCCGATTACCTCACACTGCGTTAACAATCACACGCACATCCTAAGGTAAGTCGCACACCTATCGATTCTCCAGATTGCTCGCAGTGGCACGATTAAACTATGCCTCACGTGTGGCCAGATACGCTAGCGAGAAAGGTAGGCAACTTGCATCCGACCCGTAAGCCTACAAAGGTTCCCTTCCAACAGGGTTGCAGCCAATCCGCTTCCTATCACTACTCAATTAGTTGTCATCACGCTCGTGTAAGCCTTCAAAGCCCCTCTTACAACAGGCTGCAAACGTTCCAACCTCAAAAAGCCACCAATCCGCTTCTTATTACCACTCACAGATTTCCTCTCGCCCCCGTGTTAGTGATAGCTCCTTACGCCAGATTGGCAGCATGACCAATCACGCACTTTGTCTCCCATTGGCTGATCATCCTCGACACCACTGAAGTGTGCCGATACACCGATTGCGACCAACAGACAGGCGACCGACAACCGGAGTGAATGGTACAGGGAAGTTGCAAGCCCACTACCAGCCTGTAGGTAGTTTTAAACAAAACAATCGTTCCAAAATATGCTCTTGTTTAAAAGTACCATCACATTCTGTGCCGCACCAATGCGCGCCTGAAGGAAAGCCGAGGCGTTCTCTCTGGATTCAGACCGTCCAATCGACATGATTGAAAGCGTCCCTACGACTGCACGCGCGCACAGTGTCACACTTGTTACTCTTCCCTTTGGTGTGGCCACAGACTCGACCCCAAAGTGCATCGCGTAATACGCAGCGGACCAATGAGGTCCAGATCACACGAGGAGTTTACTAGGCCAAAGAACAGGTAACATTCCAGCAAGTGATCGATAGCACTGGTTAACCAGCGGTTTCGTCGTCGTGTCCAGGATGATCAGCCAATGAGAGACAAAGTGCGTGATTGGTCATGCTGCCAATCTGGCGTAAGGAGCTATCAGTAGCACGTGGGCGAGAGGAAATCTGTGAGTGGTAATAAGAAGCGGATTGGTGGCTTTTTGAGGTTGGAACGTTTGCAGCCTGTTGTAAGAGGGGCTTTGAAGGCTTACACGAGCGTGATGACAAATAATTGAGTAGTGATAGGAAGCGGATTGGCTGCAACCCTGTTGGAAGGGAACCTTTGTAGGCTTACGGGTCGGATGCAAGTTGCCTACCTTTCTCGCTAGCGTATCTGGCCACACGTGAGGCATAGTTTAATCGTGCCACTGCGAGCAATCTGGAGAATCGATAGGTGTGCGACTTACCTTAGGATGTGCGTGTGATTGTTAACGCAGTGTGAGGTAATCGGAAACAATGCAATAATTCGTATGAAGGAGGTAAAGCTAGAACTTGGCAAATAGAATTTTTAAAAAGCTTTACAGCTACAAATTTCTCGTGCTGTGTTTTTTCCAGTTGGCCGTACACTCATGGGAATAGTGTGGCTATGTATTGCTGATGTAGTCGGCGCATTGTATACTAAGGTCAAATTCGCTGTGTAGGTAAGACCATCAGTGGATCTGTAGCCATTGTTCCAAAGAGGAGGGATCCTAGTGTGGCGGTGACACGACATTAGTGAGTGTGCGTTCGTCTCCACACCTGTGCGCCACTTCGGTAATCAGTTACCGCTACAGGACCCATGGACCTGCCGTTATGTTAAGGTCGTAAGATGCAGGTCAATCCTGCGTTTCGACATGATATTTATACTTCACTTCCAAGTGATTGATAAGCTTGAAATGTCAAGTGACCCTACGGCCCTGATATAAGCTGTCAACGAGCATTGCATACGCATAGTAAGCATAGAGTGTGGAGCAATTTTCCTCCTTCAACAATACCTCCGGAATTGCCTACTTCCAACAACAAAATGTTTCCCAGTAGTTGCCAAGTCGAAAACAATCTGTGTCACGGCGGGCACACATGACTGCTTCTAAGACTAGCTGAAACAGTGGTCCATAGCAGGATTAGTGGACGTGTTTGTCTTTGTAAATGATTGCAAACACATTGTAGTAACGCCCGTGGTGAGACAACAGTGTTTGTCTGTTCCAACTACTCACCTGAGTTACCAGAGTAAAATGCCTGCGTCGCCAATAATTATAAGTCTTGCGTTCTTTCTAGCAAGATGATGTAGCATGTATAAACACTGTAGTCATTGTAGCCCCTTTAGGTGCTTCTTTGTTGAATAATGCCGATTTCATGAGGATAGCATGCTAGTCTATGGACGTAATAGGGAGGTTCCATCAGCATAGACTGTGCTTCTAATGATTCCATTTGGAGAGCCACTTGTCAAAGCGTCTCAACATGTATGGGCGATCATATGGAAGTGAAGCGTAATTATCCTAAGAATACATACGCTCCTATGACCTTTACATAAGGCCATACATGGAGACAATGGAGCGATAACTGAATTAAAAATTTGCCTATTGGTGTGGAAACAAACGAACACTGAGTAACGTCGTGTCAACGCCACACTTGGAATCCTATTAGTATTTGTTGAGTCAGCAACTGTGATCGAAGTAAGCTAACTTAGAATTTTCGTTGTTCAGCTTCAGGTTGGTCTACCAACGTCAATGGGAACAATGTCCCCCATGATCGTTGCAATGACAATCGCACAAAATTTTATAACCACCTCGTAGCCATTGCTGAATTACGGAATACCAGTTAGATGATTGCCTGGCTACGCCACCTTGGGTGAACAAATGGTAGTGAAGCATAATTATCCTTTGAATACATACGTTCCTATTACCTTTACATAATGCCATACATGGAGATGCTGAAGCGATAACTGATTAAAATATCCGCCTATGGGTGTGAAGACGAAGGAATACTCACTAACGTCGTGTCAACGCCACACTTAGAATCCTATTAGTATTTGTTGAGTCATCAACTGTGATGAAAGTAAGCAAACTTAGAATTTTTTTGTTCAGCTTCAGGTTGGTCTACCAAATTCAATGGGGACAATGTTTCCCATGATCGTTGCAATGATAATCGCACACAATTTTATAGCCACCTTGTAGCCATTACTGAACTACGGAATACCAGTTAGAACATTGCCTCTCTACGCCACCGTGGGTGACCATATGGAACTGAAGCATAATTCTCTTTGAATACATACGTCCCTATTACCTTTACTTAATGCCATACATGGCGATGCTGAAGCGATAACTGATTAAAATATCCGCCTATGGGTGTGAAGACGAAGGAATACTCACTAACGTCATGTCAACGCCACACTTATAATCCTATTAGTATTTGTTGAGTCATCAACTGTGATAAAAGTAAGCAAAGTTAGAATTTTTTTTGTTCAGCTTCAGGTTGGTCTACCAACTTCAATGGGAACAATGCTCCCCATGGTCGTTGCACTGACAGTCGCACGCAATTGTCTAACCGCCTAGCGGCCATTGCTGATCTGCGGAATACCAGTTAGAACATTGCCTCTCTACGCCACCATGGCTAGACCGCTGAATAAGCCACCACCAGGTAGCCGCTAGCCATCACTAAGTATAGACCGCTTCATGTGCTGGTTCGTATGTCTGTCCGCACTGGTTACGTCTTAAGCTTTGGATAATGTGGTAGCTGGCATCTCCTCCTTTTACAGACAGCACAATTTGCCTATTGGTCGGTTTCAGGTTGGAGACCAATCATCGACGTTTTCTCAGATGGGCATCAAGGCAGACCAGAAGGTGGTGCTCGACCATTGCTCGACTCATTGGAGTGTCTGTCGCTTATGTAGGTGGCTTCTAACCGAAGTCCCATTGGTTTATGTCCTATGACCAGTGAGAGTGTCAAGGACGCCAAATCAGCGTTCCTGGCCTCGCTAACTTGAAAGTACCGCATGCTATTTCGAAAATGAACCACGCTAAAAGCTTGGTACAATACGATAATATGCGTGTAAAAAGGTATAGACAACCCGAACTGGCGGCAGACTCGCTCGCATGAGCAAGCGGACAAAGAAGGTGAGGTCAAGGTCATCTGCCCATTAAGCAAGCTGAACACGGATCGAAGTCCCAACCAATAGGATTGCTCGGATCCGCGGCCAACCACGACGGTATAAATACGCATGCACGCCACGCTCAGCGCACTCTCTACACACTCTACGCTATTGCACGCCACTGCACTACGCACTGACGATGTCACCTCGATTGGTGACGAAACGTTTGCAACAAAATTGCCAAGCTCAGCGAACAGTTCAACAGCCATCTGAACAACCTGAGCTACCAGCCTTCAATTGTTTAGTTAACTGGTCCATTTTACTCGTTACATTTTAGCATAAAATAATAGATAGCTAAATTTATGTATTTACCAGCAAACGATATGCGGCCCCATAAGCGGAAGCGATCATTTGCATAGTGCATATGTTTTATGGTTTATGCAGAGCACATCATAAGCATAAATATAAACAACATAATTTCACATCATGACTTTTTCTCGGATCCTAGACCCGAGCATCTAATACGTAAATTTTACCGATATTTGTATTAACATTTGCTACTTAGTGTGGCTCAGGATTAGATAATAAAGGGCAGTAGATACTAGGCTGCACAGACATAAGGCTTGGTATTGTAGGTAATGACATGTAATTGGTAAGCTAGTTAAGCAACAGGCGAGATTTTTCGAACAAATTGTTTAGCTTTTGAAGACAACGGTAAGCTTATCACTTGGTATATTCTCAACTAGGTGAGGTGCAGCCCACCTAATCTGTTCCGATTATATGGTACCAAAGAAAGGCAGAATGGTTTTACAAAATTGTTTTTGAAAAACACTTCGGGTTACAATTCCATGAATTTTTGCGCCATTGATTTCGTTTCAACATTCTCTTGAATTCCCAACAACTGCAAAACTTTAAGACACATTTAAGCGGATGGTTGGGAAAAGAAAGCAAAATAACCAATTTTTAATATGTTATGACAATATATATTTATATATGAAATAGGTAACTTAAAACTCATAACATGTTTATATAGCAATAAACTACATTTATTTTCAGTGTGTGAGCAGACATGATAACACTACAAACGGTAGAACTGAGAGCTGCATCCATCATGAAACATAAGTCAATTAGATCTAGTGACGCAAATCAAACAAGAGGTGAGGTCCGGTAACTCAGGGCAAATAGATTTGCGTATATAAATTTGTTGGGTTAGTTGCAGCCATCAACATTTCGCCCTTACAGCACGTCCACTTATTGCAGGTACTCATGCATATCACCTAGCTGTGTACTAGAATGGAAGTAGTATATGAAGGCTAAGCACATAGCTTGTTTATCAAGGGACTGAATGAACAGGAGCTCCTGTATTATGACCTCTACGAGGCCTGCAATTGTGCAGTGAGGAACGCACTGCCATTTAATGTGGACAAGTGCAGCGTTCTCCATGTCCGCCACCGCAAGCCTTCATAAATATGTTCGAGGCGCATGATCTGAGGATCAGCACTCAGGCAAGTTATCATAGTATGCTAGTGCATGGTGAACGTTGCTTCTACAGATAATCAGAGCCCATTTCGTTAAGAATCGACCAACATATCGGCCTCTTGCGGTGGGTATTTGCGAGTTTCCATTCATCTATATTCACTCAGAGATTAAATGCTTATATCAGCTAACACGTAGAATGCGCTATCCAGATATGATATTCCTCGCTAACTCATGACCTCGCAACGCTCCAGACTCCACAAGCCGAACAAAGAAAAATGTCAGGGGTTTTCGCCACCTTCTCTATCAGTAACGACTGACTATACCTGGAGTGCTTCGTGACCGCTACCAGGGGATACGTGGAGAATTTGTTGTCTAATAGCAAATATTAATTAACCGCAGTCACGTATGTCGCCGCGATTTAAAAGAGCCCGAACACCAACCTCAGAGCCAACGGCCTGAAACGGAGTCAACAATGCATTACTCTGGATTATCGACAAACATATTGCTCCTTCCGGAACTGTCAAACGTCAAACGAGCTTCCAAACGCAGTTGTTTATGCCTGAATCATAGCTGTTTTGAAAAGCGATGGAATACCGTATTTAACACTCTGCGTCTTAATACTTGGGCGAATATTCTGGTTATATTCAAGATAAGTAAATTTCTTGGATTTGTAACCCACAACCTGTGCGGAAAGGGTGAACGGTCTGTTCGTGCTTGCAATTAGCATTAACCAAATGCTTCTTAGTTCGTATTGCACGGTACCATCTCACCCATACAACCATATTATTTATATGCACTTTCTATGTCGATTCACTGATGCGTAAGTGGGATGATCCAAAGACGCAATGCGCATATATGCAATTCATTCCGTTACCAACGTACGCGACATCTAAATCTTGTGCTTTTTACACGTCATAATCCACTCTTATCTAACAAATAAAAGAAATTTTCTTCCTCGACGGTGCGAGTCACAGTCCAGCGTGTTCTTCTGATTAATTTGTAAATCGGGACGGCATAAAATAGCTAATCGTTCGTGTTGTTTTACGGATTTTAAAAGTACTTTTTCAGTAAATTGCCGCCTAAAGTATTACGGTAATTAAAAGCTGGGAACCATAACAAATGCAGATGTAACGAGAGGTTAAAATACAGTATATACGGCCATCAATGGAACCGTCCCTATGTGACCGGCTTCCATAAGGGTACACCCTCGATGGGTTTTACCCACATTTCCATGATCTAACTAACTGTGCGCTTGCGTGGACCATTAACAAAATAAGTCACCAGCAACTTAAGAAATGTTATTTCTATATGGGCTGCCATTGTGCGTACATTTTGGACGATGAAGTCTCAGCCCATTCCGTCATGCGGATCTATCAAGCATGGCAACTTTTTATGATATACCATCGTGTCAGTGGCAGTATGCTTCGCATAGATATACTCTTTTAGCTTAGAAGCTGTACTCCGTAACCACAAGAGATTAGCCCAATCGTGGTCAACAGTGAAATAAGGAAGAATATAAGTTTTGAGGAATCAAAAACATAATAACGTCTACAATCATTTGCCGATATGTCAAGCACAATTTGATGGAAATTCATGGCGCCGAACGTGCAGAGATTTAAGATTAAAAGGCGTAGTGCATTTTTAAACCAGTATATCAAAAGGGAAGATGACGGCACTGTTTAGACGGGTGTACGGGTGTGGTAGCAATAAGTGTTCGAAAACAAATACTAAGGGTTTGGGTAACTAACCTCATGAAATTGAGACAATTAGAGGATATGGCAACTTTTAAGTATTTTCAAGATCTTTCTCATACAAATCATCTAGACTCATTCTTTGGCTAAGTGTTAACAACCTATTGGAAAACGTCTGGTCATATATTTGAATTGCGGATTGGTCGTGTAGTTTCCACTACTCGATGGAAGTTTATTCCATTTTAACGCATATTTTACGAAGAAATATTTCAGCGGAGCTTAGTACCATACTTTTGAATATGTAGTATGCGCTCACTGTTTCGTATGGTATAGCGCTTGGGCTTCTGAAACGCGAGCTGTGCTTATTTTACAAATTATTCAGTATATGGTAAAGAATGCACGGATGTAGTTTGATTCCGGGCAGCCATGGTGGCTCCAGTTTTCGGCATATCAACGCTCCTTGTAAATCAGAATGTTAGGATGTTCAAAAACCTCTTTGTACGTGACCGTTGGATGTTTCCCACTGAAATGATGTCCACATTTCTCAGATTACCGTGCACAATTGTACGGTAGTCAAACTTTGGCCTAACACCCATTTTTAAATCTTGTAGCCTGGAATCCTTCAAAGTATGGGTTCTGATTATGTGAAAGACGGTTCTTCTGGAATAGCTAGCAAGGATATAACTTAGTCTGAGAAAAGAAATGTGGCACAATATCTTAAATCAAGTAAGGGACTGCACAACACAAGTGAATTGGAATGTAGTTTAAAGATAGTATGTACGTCGAAGGATCAACTGTGGTACAATGGATAACAATTATCAGTGACGAAGTGCAGCTTCCAAGAGTTACTCCAGAACTCAAATACGGACAAGTCTGTTTGAATTCAGGTTAATTTAGGACAACTTTACACAGGGACGGGACAATGCATAATTGTAACATCATCAGCGATGGAGAGTGGTTTCCAGAAACAATATTTCATCAAAATGTTCGCTGAAGTTACGTAAGAACAAAAATGGGCAAAGCAGGGTGCCGTGATTCACTATACTAGCTATTGAAGTAGTTTCAGATGTGCTTTTACCTAAACTGACCACCATCAAGGTATGAAGACAACCACTTTAGAAGCAAATTTGTTCTGGTGTACAGATGAGCAGTATTATCTTTTATGCGGTTGCGCTTCTGTTAGTCACAATGCAAATGAAGTGGCTCGTTGTATCCACAAAGTTCGATCAGTGTTTAGCAAACAGCGACTTTTGTGATATCGTTAGCAAGGATTACAAAAGCATGGTTTACATGGTGTTGTCACAAAATTTCAGTCCTGGTGGAATCCCGTGGTTAACATACGCTAACTTTTGGAATTCTATAGTCGGTGTTGGCTTGCTGAAAACTCCGTACGAATGAACTAAGAAGATTGAACTTGCTGCAGTGGCTTCGGACAGTCAGCCACGTTCCACACATGCCATGCGAGCGTCCAACATGCCGCACCCGATTTGCTCACCCGCAACCGCCATGGCGGAGGAGGTGAGAGGTCCACACACCATCAGGCCGTAGCATAGATAATCGCTGAACTCCCGTTCAGTAACTATCCGCATTCCGCATCTCCCTAGCTTGGGGTCCTAGTTCACGAAGGGGGAAGTTCTAGTTCAAGTGGGATTGGAACGATGAGAGAACCAGGTGATCATACCCATTTGTGCTGATCGTTGATCCAGTGGTTGATGAGGTGCTCCATGGTCTTCAGGTATCAAAAACGAAACACCCGAATCAAACTCCAGTCAACCGATTACTGACCGTGTTCCGTGCTGTGCCAATTACGTGAAATAAGTAACCGAGGAACCGAAAGTAGAGCATAAGGAACTTCGTTAGAAAGAGGACAATATGCAGGCGTGTGGACGAGCACAGGAAGATAAAGTATGAGGTTGGAAGTTTGTTAGAAAATGGGAAATGTATCGTATTGTCACGCAGACTCGTCTATATGTCGCTCAAAGCTGTAATCATAGATTCTTTGGTAACACTTTCTGAAGGTATGTTTCAGCGTTCGTTAAACCGGCGCGATAATCCAGTTTCCGCCCATATCCCATCGGACGGTGGTTTTGTCCACCTTCGTGAAATGCAAGCGGAGGTTAAAAAACACTAGCAGGACTATATCACCAAGACAAATCCGGGCCAACGTTTGCAGTTAAAATATGATGCTTATTAGGCTTATGTCCTCCCAATTCTATCGGTAGTGCATTGAATCCATTGGAAGGTCAGGTAGACGCTCGGGGCACGATTGTTACCGGTAAAACCTCAATACACATAGTGACCACGCGCTTAACCCTCTCCTCCAGTGCTCGAGTTGCTTGAACACACACACGTTAAACCAACTGGAATGAAATAAGCAATCAGACGCCCATGGCAAATTTCTTACTAGAATTTGCAGGTTCCCTCAATTCGAAAAAAGAGAATGCATGGAAAACGGGGAGAAGAATGGGATTAGGTGGATGAATATTGGATTATAATACATAGGCTTATATATTAGTCAGGCTGAAGGCCCGGAGGGAAGAAATACCACGAAAATGGGGACGGACGAAAACAGGAACAGGCGCAACAATCGAGGACAGACGGAGTCACGCTGGCCTAACGGAATGAGACGAGAACAGGTCACGAGCGGCGTCCGGTAGTGAGCATATGACAGGCAGTACATAGAGAACATTCGTCGAGAAAGCAATAAATCCGACAACAGTACTGTTAGTGCAGACTTACGGACCGACCGCAGGCAGATTGATGCATCCAGAGTCAAGCAACTTACGACATTTCGAACGACTCCGGGCTGATCGGAATGGGACGCATAAAAGCCGCGATACGGGGGGAAATTGACAGGAAGTGCTCCACTACTAGGTCCCCAAAGTGCATGGACGTGTCACGAGCGGAATTCAGGTGAGCTGCTGCGTCGTGGGAAGGAAACGTGCTTTATTTATATACGCTTGCGTGAGGGATCCTATAGCTGGTGATCGCGTCAATAAAGAGTATTTCAGTGCCGAATCATTCTTGCTGCATTATCGCTCGCTTATTAATTCGCAGCAAATTATGAATGCACTATGTGGGAATTCAACAGTTTTGCATTTGTGTCAATGAACTTTTGTAGCGAAACGCGAGAAGGCTAAAAGTGTCTAGCTTAAACAACCAACCACACCTGCCCCATCCTGATGAGATGAGTTAGAGTATTGAACACATGCAAAAACATGACCCAGAAAAAATCACTGCAGTACATGAATTTGGACCGTGAATACACGGAAAGGGAAGGGATCCGTTGTACGAAGAAGGCAATGGACAAACGTAGGGCGTATATCGTTCCAAATCTAGCGCAAAATAACACGAAACCTAGGGTTTACCTGTTATTTACTGCGAGATATAACACAAAACATGGGACTGGAGTGAGCGTATTACAACTAGTTAATGGAATTGTAGTATGTTGGCTTCAGCCGGCAGCAACAACATTCTTTAGTTTAAGCAGGCTAAAAAAACGGTCAGCAAGTGAAACCTATGAGAAACCTGACGAATGCTTCCGCTTGATTGCGAAAAACCAGAAAAGGGCGTTTCCCACTAATCAGTCTGGTGTTTACATGTAGCTACATGCAATGATGATAGACACATGAAACTCAAAAAAATTATAAACAAGTTGCTATATAATGTAACAAACAGTTGGTAGAGTGAGGTAACGCACAGTTTGCTACACATTTCTAAATGAGTGCTGTCTTCGCCCTGAGCATAGTTTTCTGTTTGTTTGGCGTTCATATCCATGGTGCAATCCCGGGTGAGTTCATTATGTAGATACGCTTGCTACTAACGCAATCCGATAGCGTTTTATTCGTTCAGTGCTTCACCTGCAGATAATTAGTCTCTAATTGTTTGACCGAATATTCCATACAAGCAATTAAGCCAACACGCCTACTATCAATGAAATCACCCTTCAATCGACGGACATTTATACCGCATTGTCTCGCAGATCAGTAATTGGTTCCATGGTGAAGCAAGATAAGAGGAAAATTAGCAATCGTGCGTCACAATGGGAGGGACGCAAAGCCGTTCGCCCCGTAGCGTTGTCATCGTGATCGACATAGCTTTAGGTGTACGTCACCTAGACATTAGAGTATTCGCACTTCAGATTGACACACGACAAATCACTGAATCAGTGATTCCGTAAGTCTAATGTTTTCCCAACACAAGCATGAATACGACTCAATTCGTATCATTTTCGAATAGACCCGCAAATCACGCACAGAGATTACAAGCAAAAGCATTCTTTCAATCAATTTGCGCTCTTCTATTTTTGTCAGATTATTGCAACCTTCCCAAGGAAACCGGACGATGCTTCGCTTACAATCGGAGTTTCAGATACGATCCCGATCAGCGAAAGTGCGTGCCATTCATCTACGGTGGATGTGGTGGGAACCGCAACAGGTTTTCTTCATTGTCGGTTTGTCAGAAAGAATGCGAAGGAGAGTAGTATCGTAGCAATTGACAAAATACTACTTGAATTTCAAGCGAAGTCCTTGTGCCTTGATTCACCGAGTAACTTTGCCAAATAAACTCTGCAGGATGTTCCGGCAATTGCGTTCAGCTGTTTGGTTGGTTCTAACTAGTGGCATTTGTTTTGCGAAATGTGTGCTGGACACGGAACCACATAGCCGAGTGTTGGCTTGATCACGATTTTTTCACCGAATAGTGTAAGTGGGTGTGTGGGATTCCTTGATCTGGTGGATTTCTCCTGCGGTGTTTAGGTCGAGCACATTGTTCACGATTGCATGGTCAGTTCCGAAATCCCATTGTGAGGGGAAACGGTGATACGAACGTTCAGCTATTAGACCAGTTTCGAATGCAACCTTACCATGTCGAGTGCACAATGTAACTGCCCAAGTCGATGAGATGAGATATCTTGCAAACTATGAATCACTTGAATTGACAAATTCAACTTACGCAACTATTCTTCAGTGCGTCCTCAAGTTAAGTCAAGGTAACATAGGCTTTATTCACACAACTTGGTGCAAACACATCATTTAATCTATCCCTACAGGGACACTGAATGATGGAAGCAGTTAAAATATATACAAACACTAAATGCAAAATTACCTAGACAAAGATGTGTATGCGCCATTCAAAAGGCCGCATAAGTAAAGCATTTATGACTTTCTTCGGGTCGGTAAGTAAACGTGACAAATAAGGTGCGATTGTGTTGCGGAACGAAGAATTGCGAGAGAATAACATCTTAAATTTTCAGCGCGTGTGAGAGGCAGATAACTTTATTGAGAGAGCATTAGGTGGCCGATGAAAACCTTTACTTAGGGTCTTAGAAGAAAATGTTTACGAATAATGAAATCAACTAAAGTATCCCTGTACAAGCAATTACATCTGAAAATAGGTTTACTCAATCACACAATCAACAAATACATTTGCATAATCCAGGGATTAGTACCGGAGTACAGTACAACCAATGGGGCGCATTATAAGTGGTTATTCTCATTGCTTTGAAGGTAGTGCTTTCTGCTATCTGTACAACATTTGCAAGTAACACGTTTGCTACCAATAAAACAACTAAAATGAAAACAGCGGGGCAGTCTCCTTGCTGATTTCTCTTCCGGAGCCTTACACAGTTTACACCGACTGCCTTCCAAATGACCTGTTCCAAGCAGGATTTGCTGTGGTTATTGCGCATGCAGTTTATCGGGCAAATTGAATATCACTGCATTTCTCAAACATCGTACTTCATTAGACACTTCTGCTGCAATAGCTTCAATGAAGACGCTGGTGGGTTTAACATGATCCCTATTTAGATTTACCGTCGCTTGCAGCAGGATAGCAAAAGTTCAAATGTTCGGAGCATTGACTGCATATAAACGAAGGAATTCAATTTGACTTAAAGCCCATCCATCTCATCTTGCATAGACTTGCATTTGGCAAGTGCGTCGGTCAATGAATACACCAGTTTATCTGATTGATTTCTCCGTCCAGATGACCTGGTGAGTTTTGGCAATGTTAGGATTTTAACCGTTACTGATTACCTATGGAAAAACGCGGCAGAGCGTGTATACCTATGCGACATTATAAACGGGAAGTATAGACGTTCGGCTTTTGGGGAATGGTGTCGAGTAGGAAAGAACGCTTCAGCACATCTCTGTAGTACTTAAATTGGACTACAGCTAATAATTCCAATCCAGAATACTAAAGTAAAATCTGACCGTATTCGATTTAAAACCGGATCCTTTAAGTTCTAATGCTATGAACAACGATATTGTCCTATGTATAGACGGGCTGGCACCTGTTGTATTGAATAGTAGTCAGCACAAACTTTTCAACAAAGTCGCAATCAGACTGAACAAACTTAAAGCATTATATCGCTAGAGAATTACATTCGGTACTCTACTGCTAAAACATGAAGCTCTGCAGCAGCCACAAGGTTTAACCTATACAGCCAGAGACAGGAAAGAAATTCGAACATTTAGAAATCCTGAAAGGGCACGCACACAGAGGCAGCTAATTAGAAAGAGAAAACCCATATTTCATCAAAAATTGAATCGCTCACAATAAATGATGGTTCATTAGCGCGCCACATCCTCTGTATATAGAAGTCAATCAACTCTAGCCTTGCCTTCACATTTGTCAATGACACACAGATGTCACACACACTCGTAAGAAGAACAAACGAGCTATTATATGATAGCCTTGCGACAATGGGTGAGGTTCAAGTCGTTATCGCATCCATAAAACTATCAGCGCTTTCGGGTCATGAGGGCATCGTTCGGCTCTCATAAGACTCTGTGGAATAAATATCTATCAGTTGTTACCAAATATCTTCACACGTTAGCTAAATCCTGGCTGATTCCCATGTAAGTGTAAGCAATCCAACATGAGTACGTAGGTAGTCCGAAAAACGAAATGTCAAGATATCACCCGATGAATCACGCATCTGTTGTTGCTGAAGCTCAAGTAAGGATAAGGAAGATGAGTATTGATCAAACTAATATACACGACTGGACTTGATCAATTACTCACAACATGGTTTTCTTACAAAACCCACATGCGTTACCGGCCATTTACAACTCACCGGAGATGTTACGGCTAAAGTGAGAGAAGAATCGCTGTCAACATAATCATATTGCACATGAAGGAGGCCTTCCAATTGTGCTCTATTAGCCTTTGTTATCTGTAATTTGATCATATGACATTGGCAAACCTCTGCTCAGCTGGTTCAACATATATTTACCAAGAAGCCCTGTATATCGAAATTTTCTCCTCTCGGTCTCCAGACAGTGAGCTTCAGTGGTATAGCATATGGACCGCCATGCAAGACGCGGGAGCCTTTGGTTGTGGTACTATCACTCTTCACTACACCAACAACTAGATATCCGACAAGACAATGAGCCTGTTGGAATTCAGTAGTATACGCCCTGCAGGCTCTGCGCACAATGTAACCAGGTGGACCATTAGGCGCGTAATAAAACCGATCTGTTAGCTGACAAGAGAGGATGGTGGAGCATTAGGGCTCAAGACGTTGAAGAGGCGGGGGCAACATGGAATTATCGCACCTCCTTCTAACTAATCCGTATCACTAATACCAGGAAACGAAGTGTTAGTGGGACAATCAGTGACAGCGCATATGCTCTGGTCTACAATAAAAAGCTCCGACTGAAGCGTTGAGCCGAGCAATTTCGGGGTCTCTCCATTTAACACACTGCTCTCGGAAATATTCCTGTTCAGCCACTACATGTCCAGCCATGGTGAGTCAGTTTAGAAGCATTGTCGGAAGCAACGATCCGAAACACGATCACAGCTCTCAAATACTTTTGAGCTGTTGGTTCGGAATCTCTCACCCAGTGGGTAAGTAAGGATGTTGGTAAGGTATTTTGAAAAACACTGACATTCCTGCTCACACATCCCAGCTAGCTGGCAATATGTAAGACGAGCAGTCGCGAGCATGATGCCAAGCGTATGGGCATTAACCAAACGCCCGTGGTTACAAAATTACTGAAATTAATCCTGGCCTGTCACCCGGGTGTGGAACGGAAATCCAGGTGAAGGGAAGAGCAAGCGCACTTAAGCCTGGAACAGAGCTGCAGAAACCTTATGTTCACTCTGTTAGATGCTAGAGCAACGCGACGCATACTGGCGACTGAAAATAACTATGTTCCTGGACATCCGTGATGCATTCGACTCCCTCACTCACCCAATCGATCGATCCACTATATTCGAAATACTTGCGCGGAACGTTTTTCCTATGATATAGGTGAACATTTCACCTGCCCTGTACTTGAACACCACCAGCAGCGTCAGGGAGTACGGCAACTTACCAGACAATATTTGGCCTTCATCAGAGTAGACCAATTACCATATTTTCTTCAACTTTGTCCTGCAGTCCACCTGCTGAGTGACAACAGGGAGTTCACCACCGCCGACAACATATCGGGTGGGAGGATTTGCAGCTCCGATTCGGAGAACAGAGCAATTGGCCTTATTTATGGGCATCAACCATAAGGTAGACCATTCCCAGAGCCTATCCAAGGCATGCTGAATTGCCTCAGGGCCTCCCGGGATATCCACAATATTCCAGAGCTTAAGGGCGTCAGAATACATTAGTGATGACACCCCTAGCTCTCCCGGCAAGTCATTTACATAGATCGCGAACAACAATGGCCCCAATACCGAGCCCTGCGGGACGCCACTAAGGATAGCCTGCCTAAGCGAAAGGCTACACCCTGCCCGTACGCACTGTTCCCTCCCCTCGAAGAAAGCAGACGCACATTGAAGGGCGCGACCAGATAGCCCGTAAGATCTCAACTTTAGTGACAGTCGAAGATGTGGAACAGTGTCAAAAGCTTTCGAAAAATCTACGAATAGCACGTCTACAGCGTGGCCACTGTCTACCGCTTCGGCCCAGCTTTCACTTGCTACAAGTATAGTAGTCTGACATGAAAATCCCTTGCGGAATCCATGTTGCGCAACACTGAGAAGGTTGAATCGATTCAGGTGGTTCTCCACTGAATCCCTTATCAGCTTTTCAAACAACTTGACCACTACGCTTGCCAAACTGCCAGGCCGGTAGTTCGCGGGTTAAGCGCTGTCACCGCCCTTAAAAATCGGACAGATGATTGCCTCCTTCCATTCCGAAGGTAGGATGCAGCTGTCCAGCGATTTGGAAAAAACGCATCTAAGAGGACCACTCAGCTCAGTGGCCAATTTATGCAACAACTTCGGATGAATTGAATCAGGACCGGAAGCTTTAAAGGGATTAATGCCTTGCAGTAGCTCGAAGACCTGAGTCTCCGTTATGCTAAATTCATCTAAGCAATAATCCTCTGGAACTCTCGAAAGCCATTCAACCTGTGGTAAAGAGGTCTCTTGAGCAAAGACCCCACTATACTGATCACTCAGTATACAAGCCTTGTCATAGTCAGTTTGCGCATGGGTCCCATCTGCTCGCAATAAAGCTGGTATAGACAGTTTTGCCCCGCTGCGTCTCTTAACGTAAGCAAAACTTCTTGGGATTAGCTGCGGCCGAGTCCGCTAAACCCTGCTCGTACTGGAGACGAGCAGTTCTGAGATGTTGCTTACAGTTATTTCTAATCTCTCAAAAACTATCATAGGTACTGGCTGATGGAGCTGCTTGGTAGGTTCGCCAGCAACTAGACCGTTTCTTGAGTAGGTACTTGCCTGTGGTAACTATCCATGGAGGCTGTGCCCGTAACCCTCTTTTCCTCATGAGTGGAATATAGGGAGTGGAAACCTCCGTAAGGTATGCCTTAAATTTATCCCAGGCTAACTGGACAGAGTCAGCCATCGAGATCTCACAGTTCAGAACTTAAGCCTTAGCTCGGATTGCAATAATGTCCGCCCGCCAAATATTCGGAAGTAATTCAACAGCGGTCTCTTGGTGCCTTGAAAGACCACATCGAAAGGATATGCTTACGTGATCGCTGGACCCTAGAGGTGCACCGTATGAAACGTCAGTCACGAGGTCCAGGGACTTAGCGAAAACCAAATCTAAAGTAGATGGTATTTGCTTTTCCATATACCTAGTGGGGAATTCCACGAACTGTGGCAAAGGCACTTGGAGAGTCAGTTCAAGGAAGTTTGCACCGAATGTTCCTAATGCCGAATTGCAAGAAAGATCGGCCCAACAGACTTCCGGAAGGTTGAAATCCCCTCGAACTAAACACTTATTTGCAGACTGAGTGCGAATAAAGTCAAGTATCCCCTGGAAGAAATTCCGGGACTTCTGTATATCACTATAACTGTAAACTGGGTAGAGGAAGTGCACAAAACAGCCGGTAGGGCTTAAACAGTCTGCTCCGACGACTGGAATGTGCAGGCCCTCAACACATCTAAGTTACAGCTCACATACAGTACAACGCCTCCGCCTTGGCCACCAACGGAGCGATCAGTTATAAGCAGCGCGTAGCCGAGTAAACATACCTCCCCGTCCGTGATATCCGGAGACAACCACGTTTCAGTGAAATCAAGTAGGTCGGGACGAGATTTGTTTACAAGTAGACCCAACTCGTGCTCGTTGCTTTTTTCCTAGGGAAGTAGCTGGTTAACGTCCAGTGATCAAAAGGCGAGTAACCATCCAAGGCTTTAGATCCTCTAAGGTTTAGGATAGAGGATCCAGGGACAAAATACGCCTTAGCTCAACCAGCTTCCAGGTTGTTCCAATAAGTGAGAAGAGCTCCCAGTACATCGAAGTGATGATCGATTCTTGCGTTTATACTAGACAAAGAAAGAATAGCAATAAGGTCATTGCATGTTTATGCGTTTGCGTACGCTTCTTTCATGTGGTTAGAGGCTGAAATGAGTACGCACAAGTAAACGGGGAACAAGGCCAAGCACATTTCTCTTAGACCTCGTTTAATGTCCCCCATTGTTTGCGGGAAAAACACAAAAACAGGCTTCTAACGATGCTTTAATTCACGTGGTTCAGCGAAGGGACAATGGAAGCATTTGATGGTAGGTCATAAAAAGCTCGTCATGATGCCAGCTATCCTAAAACGGTTGGAACCGAGTCAAATTTTCACCCTGTCCCTAAGGTAGATAATTACAAGTCAATTTTGAGGGCAACAATAGTCAACACTTGCCGCTTGTAGAATTACTTCGCAGCCATTAGTTAAAATTTCTGCATTTTCTCATCCATGGCAGCAAATTTAAAGGAAAAGGAACGCAAGAAATGATAAACCGTAGCCATATCGTCCGCCATGATTACCGCTTCTAAGGTGGCGCCACAGCGATTTATTGCCCATATTTATCTACTTGAACAACCACAGAGTAGTTATATTTGCCATCCATTTATATCATCACGTAGACGTAGTTGCCATGCACATCTTCCTTTTATACACTGTTACCTTCATTGTCAACCTAATCAATCTTTAGCCTAGCGTACCATACCACCCTCACCACATTATGCTCATAACAGATTGGTTAGAATCCCGATCCGGTTGGGTACTGAATAACTAGCCAGTTATCTTTACAGCCATTAGTAACAAATGAAAATATTTGGTTCGTTCTCCAAAGCACCCTCAGCAGATTTCTTGATTTTGCAACCTCTTAATAAAAGAAAACGAGTTGAATATTCTTGCTTTACCTACACTGATGGCATGTATAGTACTGATGCAACCAACAAGCAGTAAAAGCAGTTTTCACGAGAAACACATTGCGTAGATCTTTCTACAAAATGATCACACATAATACCTCTTGAAACCTGTTGCTATTGAAAACCAGCAATTTGATATGGGTATAACAAAAGATTGTGTCACGGCTGCTTGTCTTCAACGGGAACAGTGCAGTTGCTTGCTTTAAGCTGAAGCCGCTAATTAAAATAGTCGGCTGGAGATTAAAAATATTAGCGGAATAGTGGAACATGGGTATACTGCAGGCAGAAAGCAAATGTTTGGCAGGTCCAGTAGGATGGCCGGACTAAGAACCGAAACATCATGTATAGAAAGCAGGGTCAAAATGAGCCTCGCTCTGGTGGTCTCACCACATTTTTAACACAGAGGCAAGCAGAAAGGCCCAACCTCCGTTGGGATGGTTACTTCTAGTTTTGCAACTTTCGTCGCAATGTATCGTCCGTCGTGCCACACAGGCTATATCTGGAAATGTAAGCAGGTTAAGGCAACGTCAAGGCGATTTTTAGACACGGTTTCTTTGGGGACCGGAACAACGTAATCATTATAGCAGTCCATGGCTGGCATACAAGAAGAAAGTAATAGTTCCGTCGACATTCTGGGCGGATGCATTGCGTGTCCAACTGAAACTGGTAGACAAGCAAATTGTGGCTGAATTGTAGCTGGTGGCGGCAGAAGCAGTGGGGTTTTAATAGAATCTAGTAGGCTATACTAAGGTTGCTACGTAGGCGCTGATATCGGTCGCTGTATAAGCTAAGGGTTCTTAGTCTATGTTGTTGCGGAAGATTAAGCAACCCTATGGCGTGCTTCGTGCCTCTTCACTGTGGCGTCTCGAGCGCTGAATGGTTTTGTGTCCTAGCTGCCAGGCCTGGATTGCGTATTCCACATGAGGCAGCAAGTGAGTGTTAGGCAACTGCGAACAGACAGAGGGGACAACCTGCCCGAATATTCTTGGCAGCATGCCAACGTTATGGTTTCCAAATTTGTCGTCATCTCCTACTATTCTGAGCAGTCCAGGCCAGCCTGGACTAGTACGCCAAGATTACGCTCCTGGGTGACGGTTTGCTGGACATGTTCTCCAAGCTTGTGTGGGATTTTCGGCTAATGGAGAATGTGAACAATCTTCCGCTTTCCCGAAATGAACTGGAGCAGTTTGTGTATCCACCACTCATAAGATCTGTCGGGGTCACGCCGCAGTGCATTGGGAGCTGCTGGGTCGGCGCTGGTCCGCCATCTCACAACCACATCAGTGAACATCAAGCAATCTGCGGCAATCAAACGCGTTAACTCGTTAATGAACACGAACCACAGAATCGGCTGAAGATCTGATAATAGTGGAAGTTAACATTCAACATGCATCGGACCAGAAAACGCGCTTCTAACTCTGACCTGCAGTTGACAATCCTACCGGAAATACCTGACTTACCAAAGACAAATATACCCAAATCCATGTTTGCTAGTATCTGAAGCAGAATGCTTTGCTCCAGTCGGTCGGGGAGTTTGGCGAATTCCACGTAATGGACCTCTGCTCCTCTCCCTTAATCGGCCGCTTCTGTCCAACTACTCTGTGCAATCAGTGGGTTTGTATTGCCAGAACGGTGCTGGCGGAAACCATGTCGTTCTGGTACTAGGAGGTTGTAACCTTCTAGTTGTGCTACTTAGCCTCGGCGATAATTGACTTCATCAAGCTTGTGAGCATAGGGAGCAGAACCACTGGGCAATATTTGTCGGGTACCGAGCGGTTACCGCTGCTAAAATTTGGTGTAAGTTAGCAATGGTTCTATCTGGTAAGCACAATAGTTTTACCTAAGACCATTTAGTTGAAACGCGGTAATGGCCTGGCCAGCGTTGCTACTGGTATATCCAGCGCCATTGGGTGATTATTTTCGCTTTCGGGTGAGCTATACGTTCGTAGTAAGTGCCGCTGCTTTAATATGGCTGTGGCAGTATAAGCGATGTTGGGCAGTGTAGTACCTGGGATTAGCACTATAGGTATGTATTTGTGGTGGACATCTTCTTTTAAGGTTGTGGCGTACTGCCTTCTAAAGTTTTCACTCTCTATTGGGCACTCTGTGCCTCTCAGACCGGTGTGCTAAAGGGGAGGTACTGATGTTCATTTTCCGCACAGCGTCAACATGATTGTATAACAGTATTGTGCGGGTAGCAAATTTACAGGCGACGTCTTGTTAATTAGCACAATCATCCGCACGGACTAGTCCGTTACAAAGGTTGCGCTGGGTCACGTAATCGCTCCAAGTTTCTGTAAGTGTGTCCCGCTGCACTCCTCGTTGACTTGCGCTTGCGGGTTCTACTTCCGATGAAAAATAAGGGACTGGTGTAGCAAACCCTCTTCTTTGTAAAGCCGTTGCGACTGGATTGCTGTAGCTTCCGACGAAGCGTAATCAGGCGCTATCCGGTGAGCCAACTTCTAATACTTCCAAAACATTCGTCACAACCTGATCCTTCAGATAGTTGTAATGTGTGATAGAACGTAATAGTCCTGTGTTCCTCGGGATTTTCAAAGTAATACACACAGTCAAATAAAGCATGGTGACGAGCACTTACCCCTAGTGCGTTTTCAGTTAGGGCCTTGTTGAACAAGAGTTTCTCTTTTGTAGGTACGAGGTTAAGTACCGACGGTCGGTTGTCAGCTTGTACCTGATAGGTGAGGGGCTGTGGTTGTAGACGGAGACACTTTTGATATGGCCTCGCAGTTCGGCATTGTGCTTTTCTCTGGGGAATATCGAGGCTTCCAAGTTATGCACGTTGAAATCACCAGTGATAAGAACGTGGCTGCAAGTTGGGTGTAAACATTTTGTCAGTTAAGATACTCAGCAGACAGTTATCTCTAGAGTAAATGACGGGGCAAGATACGACGTCCTAAGAGAGTAAGCATACAGATTTTCTTTGTTGCTCAGCTGTGGCACTCTAAGGTCAGAAAACTAACGACATAGATCAAGCGTAGTTGTACTAACAAGTAAAGGTTCTCTCAGATTCTCATCAAGCGGTTTAATAACTGCACGAATTAAGGAATATGAATATAACTGCAGAAGCAACCACTGAAGATATTGTATCTGTGTTCGCTGAGGTACTTTTACTTTTTGCCGTTGGTCCTTTTAAATCTGTTACGCCAGGCAATCCGGTGTCTTAAATTTACAACGTCATCCCACACCCCTGATAGTGAACTTCACTCTCCCCTGGACTACCGTGGTTCCCATGCATCAGGCCACCGCCAGGCTGCCATGAAATCTCACCTTAACCTTTATTGTTCGCTGATTTGCCCATTTCATGTGACTTGTGATCTGGTCACTTGACTGTCGGGTACGGTGTTCTAACTGCACTACACCCAGCTAATATAGATGATAACACTGGCGATAGAAATGGCTGGTCATGCACAGTTAACCCAACGACTGTAACAGCGGCATAAGCATATTCGGACTCAACAGCGCGCTGCGGTACAACAAGCGCAAAGCTAAGCATTGTTATGCCCACTGAGAAACGGACAACCCTAAATCAACACATACCACGGTGAAAACCGAGTCCACTGCAGCTGGAGCGTTGCCAACAACATGTAAGTTTTCTAATATGACGCAGAGAACAGCACCACATTCAAAACCTGGTACAGGCGGTATGAAGAGATCTTTCAGGTTGTCGCGATCACGCTGGATGATGCGGCCAACAAGCTGTTGGTGCTAGAGAAGATGGGCGTAAATGAATACAATCAGTACTGTAAGTCGATTCTACCGGAACAAACCACGAGTGCAATTACCAAGCGACTGTAGGTGTGTGCAATTCCATCTGTTGTGTGACGTCCTCAGCTTTCAACACCTGATATCGGCGTTTGAAGCTGCTTAAGCAGTAACTTTAGCATTTGGTTACTTACGCGGGTGGATTCATCCGTTCACGCGCACCTTTTTAAGCTTAAAGAACTTATGGAGGCACGGCTCAAGTCACTGCTGTATCTGGCTTAACCTCTACAGCGGACGCAGAAATCACCACAATTCCGTTATTTGAACTGGACTCATCTCCAGAGTTTACTATTCAGGACGCCACAACAATTGCAACGTCTGGTCAGTACGACAGCTGACTCTCAATTGGTGCAGTTGGAACAACCGATGTCAACGATTGCGATGGTTAGTACAATTACTACCCGCACACAGACATGTCTATAAAAGCACATGACAGAAACTATTACGTGTTTATTGGAGTTGTAGTGAGTGGCAATTTTTCAGAAACACCGCACTTCCCTCCCCGATGCCCCGTCTGCTATGAGGATGGCCAGAAAGCAACAGATTGCTGATCAACGATATGGCATCCTTGTCGTGGGGATCCAGCAAAACCGTATCAACAAGACAGAAGCAAACGGGTCTGGGTGGTTAATGCAACCACACAGGAAGGATTTAAACAAGCAGAACAACAAATGACATATTCCGCGACTATGCTAGGCGCAGTCCAACTATGTGGCCTGATTACTTTGTACAGCAAGCTCGCAGAAAATAATCCACTGTTCCCGTTTTATACAACGCATCCAAAACTGAACTACTTGGCAAGTTTAGGTATAAAAGAAATTCAAAAGCCAGGAACAATAAGAAATGCAGAGTTAAGCACTTGTTTAGATAAAGTACTCTAGCCACTCATAGAACCGCCCCCAGGGGACTGCTTCCATGCAGGGTATTTCCTGGAAAGGTTTTACATGCGCTCCCATGCTATACCTGGCGGCGTGCTGGTTTGGTACAGTATCATATGAGCCACCACTGGTTTAACATACGTTGTGATAAGTTTAAGATTGTTTGTACTCGTGTATTATGGGCGATGGAGTCTTAGCCCCGTCTGCCATGTGGAACCTTCAATTATGGCACACGCCTGCGCGCCAGTCAGTTGGTGGCAATGTGCCTTGCATAGGTAAAGCCTTTTGCAACCTGGAAACTCTAATCGATCACCTCAGAAGATCGGCCCAGTCGTGGCCAATAATAAAATGAAGAATAATTAAAACTAAGAAAAGTGGTGTGAAAGAGGTATTATATCGCGAAGGCCAAAAAAGCAGATTTGTTTTACATCATCGTGAAAGTTGAAGGAGCCGGTAATACGATAAGATTGTGCGGCGTGACAGCCGGAGATAGATAACTGCACGAGTTGTCGACAGGCAAATGTTTATCACCACTATTAATGGTCAATCAGTGCGAATACCGCTGGGTACCGCACTGACGTTACTATCATTTCAAGCCGTCTTGCTCGGCTACCGGTAGACCGATACCATGCAATGCGAAGAATACCGCAAGGAGTGCATCAAACATTATCCTACAGTGCTGTGGTAAATTTTCGTGTGAACATGTTTACAGAAACGTTAAGCGAACCGGCGTCTGTTGTGCTTCTGACAACCCAGGATTAAACATACGTTGTATTGTTTGGATAACCGCGTTGTACATGTGGTGTGTTTCCCTTGCTTTCAGATGCGACCAAACCGAGGTAAGTCTATCCGGTCCGAGCTGGCTATCACAATGCTACGCTATGCATATTTCTACAATCGCTGACGATCGGGGGAAACAATGCTTAGAAGTGTTTAAGTCAACACGTCACTCGCACCAAATTCAGGACAATTCCGTACCCTAGAGATGACGTGAAGCTTGTTTCACGGCCCAAACGAGCGGTGCCATATGCGTCTCTTAAGTTAGTTGACAATAAAGATGCTCACTTGGACTGACCAAGAGTGATCTCTAACGTGGAATTCTCAGGCTGGGCAGCGCCCTTAGTGTGAGTGAAAACGACCAACGGAACCATTCGCCTGTGCGGATGTTATGCAACCGGCCTGAACGCAATGCTAAATCTCCCGCAGTATAGGATGCCTCATGGATAAACAACGCTGGCACTTGCTTCGGGATTTAAATTGGACAGAAACAGCTCAAAATTAATCAAAGAGCTGCACATTAGTGTACAGCAACACATGCGGCATAATGATCCCTCACGTTTGAACAAGCTTACTCCCCAGAACTAGAGTTGGTAATGCCTCGCCAAGGGAGACCAAAATAAATTTCACGCCCCGAAGCATTTTGCTAACGTTTGCGAAATTTTTCGGTACACATTTCTTTATTATTACTGACAGATTCCTCTTGCTTACTGGTCTTGGAGACAGCCTCATTTATATAGAAAATCGGTTCGAAGAGATAAAACGCAATGTTTATCTAAGAAATTTGCACCTTTTCCTGGCCAAGACGGGTCAAAAGATCCTAAACGTCATCTGTATGTTTCAGAGAGACCTAACTCATGCAGCCATGATATAAACTTCAGAACCACTTAGGGGCTTAGAAATACTAAACTCTGTATACCTAGTTGTTTAGGTGGCTCAGTATTTACTGAAAATGGTACACTGAACCTCCGGACCGTGGGTTAATTATAAGTTGTTCTGAAGTCGATTGCAGACATAATATTCCCCGCTGGATTTCTAGTGTTTTCGCGGAACGTGATCGCTAATTTGCCTACCTTTGCTAGGTATGCCTGAGAAGTATACTTTTCGGCCATCTTCGGCGTACCTAGTTGTTGCGGGGTATTATGGCCTATATGGAGCATTTGTTGATAGCTATGCCTGTTCAGAATTTATACCGCTTGGGTACTGTTTACATTTTCTTATCTTTTTTCTGATATCGGCTTGCGAAGCCGAAAGCCATTTTAGCGAAAAGAATAATTGCGTTATTCGTAGACCACCATTCAAATGTAAATAACCCATGAACTACTGCACGTATAGTATTACTATTACTTTTAACGAGATCAGCGGTTAAAACTTGTTTAGTGCATGTTATGTTTGTGCCACTTTACGCAAGATTATAGCCTTAGAAAAGGTTATTTTTCTGAGATTTTTTCAGGTTGAAATTTGGCGCCGGAAGCCAACTTTAGTGCTAGAACGGTCAGTTATCCTTTTTGTTAGTTTGTAATTTTTAGTAAAGCACGCCGCCTTAGTATGTCCTTTAACGAACCCATTTTAGATTTATCTGCATTCATCTAAACCATTGTTAACCTGTCCATATCCCTTATAATTCCGCTGCTCTTATTTCTTTCCATGTACGCATCAAAAATCGTGACGACCGAGCGAGCTGAAACAGTCCAAATACTTTAAAATGAAGTTGGGGTGCAGTAGATCCAGTTTTCAAAGTATACCTGCACAACAACGGTTCTGCGCAACCTTCACAACAACAAAAATCAACGAGCTGAATATCGCCTGAAGGAACCAAAAGAATTTCAAGGTGGGCTCCTCCGATCCATCAGCTGTACACCAAACAATGCTAGTGCATACGTAATTGTTAAGGAGGAACTCATAAGCACCTTTTTCCACTCCCATGCAAGAGCATAGGATTAATGTGAACCGTGATCTGATCCCTTAAGGGCGCAGCCCACAGCCAGCCTAGAAATATAACCTTTTATTTAGTTATTTGGTTATCTTTTCGCCAAAAGCATTGGTAGTCGCATTTTCTCAAAGAATGCTCCCGCGGGTGCCTATATATAAGTGCCGGTCTATGTTGACGCACGGTGCCTTCTCAAAATTAACGCTCATGATCGCCTGTAGCAGTACTATCGGCTACTATTTGCGTGAACGCCGCTCCAATATTCATTTAAAAACTGAAGGATAATATGCTGGCGGACAGATAAACGGCTTTAGCATACTTGGATGATATTGTCGTTGCATCAACAGACAGAACACATCATAGATGACACCACTTGCAGGTGTGCAAAAGCATACGGAACATGGTTTGAAACTGAGAGCTGCTTAAGTTTACGGGTTCATGCCTTAACTCATATACCTTGGTTTTACTGTCATTCGTAACGAACGAAGAGCTGCTATGGAACAAATGCTCGTCCATAATGACTTACCTGCGCTACATGATGAATCTACACTTTACTCGTTCGTGCGCACCGTGCTTTTCTAGTGTATTTGTTCCTGAAAAGCATCGACTGTACGGGCTATTGAATCAGCTGCTAGGCAAAAATTGAGCCACGGTTTGGTCATCCAAAATTGGGGAACCATTAAGTTTCATCAATATAGCAGTTTTACCTGGCTAACTGCTGGCACATTAAGACCTAATAACAGATAGCATTGTCTCTCCGGCTGCCAATAATTATGGTTTTGGAGCACTTTTCCTTCAGCGGTTGGACTCTAGCACTATGACATTGGTTGCCTACGCATCATGTGCCTAAAAATGTCTGAAAGGAACGAGTCACAGATCGAGAAAAAGGCGTTAGCCTTAAGTTATACTGTCTAACGTTTTCAGCGCATTTTGCAGGGTGGAAAATGCTTATTGGAGATTGACTATAAACCAATGGTAGCCATTTTCGTTTGAGATATGGGTACACCTGCTGATAATGCGAAATGTCCCCAATGCTGGGCTGCACTGTTGTTGGTATTTAAGTATACTATAGCTCGTGTACCTACGGAAGGTTTATGCTACGCCAATGCGCTGTCTCGACTTATCACAAACCAGCAGGGCATACGAAAATACCAGGTATGGCGTCAGCTGCGCTTGAATTGTAAGTGAAACAAAAATTGAATAGCTAAATTTTTATTCCCGACAGTGTGCGGCATGCCTCCTAAGGCATGCGCATAGTAACAAAGATACGTCTGATCACACACTGCAGACAAATGTTTGACTTAACTAGTATAAACTGGAGTTATGTTGTATTTATATATGTAAAGGTGCCCCAAGCTGAGGCCGATGTTGCCTTCATGATGCTTCTTCCTCGCAGTTGGGCTAAATCAACTTACACTTAAACTAGGTCTTTGTAATGTGGGTAAAATTCATTGCACTTTATCTGGTTTGTTCTGCGTACTTGCTAATCTTCTCCTAACTTGCACACGTCGTTCATGCAACTTGTGGTAAACTTGCGTAATTTTATCGCGTGGTATTTTTAAATAACTTTCAGACATCTTGTACGGATTGCGGATTCACTTGTAACCAATTTCTTCCATACGCTCATTTGGCGAGTGTTTATGTTGTCATATGCGTTTACTTTATTCGCTATCGGCCTTTCGTATGGTTGGCTGTTGTTTGACACCCCAGGTGTGGCTGCGCTTGACGTGCATGTTTACAAGGTGCTTAACTGTCGATTACCCAGTACCTCTTACATCTGGCTTCAGGAGACAGTTGGTCGTTGCAGGAGGGAACAGGGTGCATGGCTTTTTTGGTCGTGGTAGGCCCAAAGAGTGGTACCATGCACTCAGTGCGGAGCGGACTACGGTCCAGCCACCGCCTTGTGTGTACTTGGTTATCCAAATACAGCGTGCTTGTGGTTGCCTGTGAAGGAGTGTGCGCTAAATCCATTGATGAAAGTTGGCTCCCATCCGCATGCTTCCCGGACTTATTACTTCCGGTTTACACTGGTTTCACACTGGAGCTGAGTGTGGTGCATGGCAAGCCATCCATGGTCCCTCTGTAGGCGCCGGCGTCCTGTGGCTGGCCAGAGTGACAGGCAAATCTGAAACCGAATGTTGCCTACCATATATGTAAGTGGTTGGGTGGGTAGGCAGGTTGATTTACTCTGTTAATATTATGCTGAAATTGTCGTTGTGTTGATGAAACCACCAACATAGGAAGAGATCAAGTAATTGCTTCGGAAAAGCTGACTTACGTGAACGGGGTATGATCCTTTGAGATGCCGGAATTCAGTGACTTTATTTAGGGGCGAGTAGTTTCCGCACGTCACAGCTTTGTTAAACAGATGTCCGTTGCTTTTTAGAAGGGGGAGGCTTTCTAGGCAAAAACCTACTACGTCATGGAACGCTGCCGCTAAACCATTTGCTAGAACAGGATTGACCCGGACCACCCAGTTACACCATATGGCTCTTGTTTGGCTGTCCCGATTACTTTCTTGGACAATGGAACAATGGTATATTAGGGCAAAAAGCATCACTTAACAAGTCCCGTGGGATGGAACTTATTGCGAAAATCAATTGCATGATAAAGTGAAAAGCGTTGTGGTGGACTCACCATAGACTTATGTGGAATAGCGGAGACGTTCGCGTATTAAACGTATAAATCCATCAATCCATTGGTTAGGCGTTCGGCAAGACCCTGTTTGATTGCTTTTTGTAGCCCCTGGCTAACAAGTCATAAAATGAAGTGTAAGTGAGACAATGCCTCTTCAACACGTTTTTTTAAAATATCGCCAGATTGGAAGCAGAGACGACATAATTAGGGAGAGCGTTCCAAGGCTGGCACACGCGGAGAGAAAAGAACTTTCTACGGCATTCAAGCCGGCTATAATGAATTGTCAGTTTCAGAGGGTGACCTGTTAGTTTAGTGTTGTGGTTCAATTCCACCAGCGGACGGCAAATGTGGTTTGGGTTCTTCAGAATCTGGTAAACCATTATGAGATCCCCCCGCAAAAGCCGATATTGACTGCTGTACATTCTTCGAGATTTCAGTCTAAGCTGATAGGGCAGGTGAAAGAGGCCCCTGATATTCTTGGTCGCCCGTCGTTGAGGAGTCTCGAGAGCAACAACATCCTGTTTCTGCCACGGCTGCCACGCCTGAATAGCATATTCCACGTGAGGTCGCACGTAGGCGTTAAGCAATTGGGGAAATATTGATGGTTCAAACCGACCGAAGGCTCTGCGAAGAAGGCTGAAGTGTTGATTTCCGGTTCTCGTCGCCTTCTCTGCTTGTTTTGAACACCCGAGATCTTCCTGTACCAATACACCCAGGCCACGCTCCTGAGAAACCTTCACCATGGTGTGGTCTCCAATCTTGTAAGCGCTCACTGGCTGGTGACACAGATGCATCACGTTGCACTTAGCCATGTTCAATTGAAGCTTGTTCCTCTTTGCCTATTCGTAAATGCAATCTAGGTCATGTTGGAGCAGATCCTGATCTGCCTTGTTACTAATCGCCCGCCATATCTTGACGTCATCGGCGAAAAGCGGGAAGTTTGAGGAGATGACTCTTGCCAGGTCGTTGATAAACACCAGGAATAAGCGCGGTCCTTGCACTGAGCCTTGTAGGACACCACATTCCACCTCAATTGGGTTAGAAAGTGATCCCCTAACACGTACTTGAAGCTTTTGTTGGTAAAGGAAGTTGCCAATCCAACCAAGTACAGGATCTCCGATTCCGTAACTTTGTAGTCTTTGAAGTAGGACGCGGTGATCAAGGCGGTTGAAAGCTTTGGAGAAGTCAAGATAGATGACGTCGACTCCGACCCCATCATCGGCCACTTCCGTCCAACTACCTCGTGCAATCACTAGGTTGGTGGTGCATGACCGGTGTTGACGGAAGCCATGCTGTTCCGGTACCAAAATGTTGCATACCAAAATTAACCCTAGACGGCGAAACGTTAGTCATTCTTTAACACCAAGTGGCCAGGCCGGAGTACTGATACACATCTTAGATCATTTAACTGCCGACGTGGATGCTTAGCATTGGAGGATGACCGTGTTATGTGCGGCAAGCGCGTCGTTGTTCCAAAGTTCCTGATTGCAAGGGTATTAAGATATTTGCACCTATCTCACACCGGTACATGTTTGCATAAAGCTTTAGACATACGTTATACATACCGGCCCTTCTTTGACAACGCTATCCATGAGTACGTTACCACACGTAGCAATTGTGCATCAGCAGCGAAAGTTCCAAACAAAGTCATCCTACCCTAGACGCCGGTCTCTAAATCTTAGTGGAGAAAGCACCTTCATTGCGCAAGCCCAGTGCAAGACCAACACTTGTTGCTTGTGGTAGATGTGTATACCAAGCGGCCTGGCGTACACCTGATGAACACAACCACGACAGCGGCTACCATACGGAAACTAAAAACAGTTATTTGCACAGTTCAGCTCACCAAACGTCTTGGTTTCTGATATCGGATCGTAATTTATCTCCAAAGAAGTTGGTGTTTTCTCTCAAGGTAAGGGTATCAAATACTGCCGGTCACCGCCGGGTCATCCCCGGTCTAATGGGCAAGCAGAAAGATTCGTGGATACATTCAAACATTTACTACCACAACTGTGGGGTAAATGCTTGACGGAGAAGACCGAACAGCTGTTCCTGTTGACTTATCGGACTAGGTCTAACCCCGCTGTACCGGGCGTCAAAGCGCAGCGAAGCTTTGTTCGGGCATCATATACGTCTTCCAATTGATGCAATACCCCCTAGTGTAACGCAAAGGCATGTTGCATCAGACGTTTGGAGTAGTAATTTATCAGTACAGCCAGCGTACTTGTTGGATATTATGCCGAACCACCATCATGGCAACCTGCAATAGTACGAACAAGCACTGCAACTGTGTTGTCCAAGGTGCCTGACAGAACGTAGCTTTCCGTACGGTATGTTAAACAGTTAGGAAAACAACTGAAAGATCGCACCATTACTTCTACATTAGAATAGCTGCTTGATATACTGCTACACACACTTAAATTACCTAAACCTGTGGGGCAAAGTGTGCTAAGGAAAAGGTGCGCAGAGCCATACCACGGAGTTACTCGAAAACCTAGGCGGACAGGTAAACTGACCCGACGTTTACAGGGGAACCCAGCACTCTAATTTATGAGTCCGGAGAACGTGTAAGCAAGAAGGGCTTGTTAAGCCAGGCGTTTCGATGCTTTAAAATTACAACGTCTCACACCGCTGACCGAAAAATCCACTCTCACCCACTAGTCTACTGTGGTTCATTGCATCAGGCCACCGGTTGTCTGACACGCTCTCACCTTAACCTATATTGTCCGCGGACTTGAGACCTGGTCAATAAACTGTTCCGTGCGGTGAAAGTCTTTGTTCTAATTGCTCTACGCCCCATTAACCCCGACAAACAAAAAATAACAATTTGGTACAAAAAAAACAATATGTCCATTTCGCTGCACGCAACTTTGACAACAACTGACGCTAGTCTAGGTGTATTAGGAGAATAGCCATTAGGCATTCAACTTTGTGAACGAGCTTAATAGCCATTCTTTATTCTTCCTACTTTCTACTTCTTGACTGTTGTTTAAACGCTCCACTGTGTTAGTCCAACTGGTACACAAACGCCATTGTTAATGGACGCTCATCTCCGTGTCCTCTTTCGCAGTGCCAGTTGCAAGAACATATTCCATTGGTTTTACCGCATCACTTTCCTACTTGGTTAGGTAAAAGCACTAGTTATTTGTCACACAATTAGCTTAATAGCTTTTAATTTTTTGCTCTGCACTTCTTATTCTCGGTTGTTTCGTGACATATGTTTAAACGCTTCATTCCGTTGTTCTGTTTGGCCGGTGCCCGTTAGAATAAATGGATGTTCGCCTTACGCTTGTGGTCCATGATGCTATATTTAAGGACATTGCGATTTGCGCTTGAGCATATGGTTGTTTATTCGCCGTTGCACTTGACGTTTTTCTGCTGTTGGTTGGCTCAAGTGTAATCTACTAGCTTCCCTTCATTTACCGTTAAAACTAAATAAGCAACTGTGCTTTCACGTATCCAACTCACTTTGTGGCTCGTCTTTGGACTTCTTCTTGCGGTGGTAAGGTAAAGGCCTCGGTGGCGACACAACTAGTTGGTTGTAAGGAAAACATCCCTTGTGCCAGGGTATATTTTAAATTTGAGTGATTTGGAGTGAAAGCAAATTCACTCATAGTGTGTCACCTTGTTTATAAGCTTTTCATTTTCTCCTTCAAAGTTTGGCAGAAACCATTTGAGTTCAGACTTATGTTTGTCTAATTCACTGTTGTAATAAACACTACCCAAGCTGATGGTGGTAATTTTGGATGCACATCCTTCTACGCTCAACCTAGGTTAGTAGGTGATCGCCTAAAACCAACTGAGTTTTGCATCTACTTTTGGAGACATGTAGTGAACAGGAATACTACCTACCATTGGTAGGTATTTAAGTACCAACCCTGCACCTGCCAAGATGGAAAGTCACAATGCTTCCGCCTAAAGCTCTTCGTACCCTGTACTGGCAATCATAAAGTTGGCAGTCAATTTAGCGTGATGCTTGAATATGGTGAAGGTGCCGCTTTTACAATTGATCGTTTCAGGTTTTTTGCTTATTGCTCATTCACTTGCCGGAATTGTGCTGGTGATATCATAAAAATTTATCATCGTCTATTGGTGTCTAACATTAAAATACCTCTTTCGTTACAGTTGCTGCTAAACATTACTGGTTAATAATTATATGCCTCCAGTTGTCCCAACTCAGATGCAGACAAAATTAAGGTTGGTTTTGCTGGTGTTATTATTGGAAAAATAAACCAGTCCCTTTGCTTATTTGCTGGTGTTTTTAATTCCAGTGACTCTTATTCCTCAAAAATTTCGGGTCAAACATGAATGAAAAATGTCTCAATTATTCACAGACAACCCTTAAGTTATTATTTACCTAACATCTTTGGATATTTCCGGTTTGCAAGCAAGCAGCAGTTGACAGTTCAGGTCATTATATAAAAGCTTATACCTATACTATCCCTAACACAAAGATAAAAAGCATTCCGCACACTGCTCTGCTTGTAGACGGAAACGGAGACCATCCCTTTAGCCTACATTGCTACTTGAACAATAATGATTTACTAAAATTCGTGTTACAATTTTCCTTGTTGCATTAACCTACGTAGCATGAACAGTGCACAGTTCTCTGCTGGTACGTAGGTGTATAGATAAATGTGTTCAAACTGACACAAGCTAAGGCAAATGACTTTTAGCCGTGCTCAGCTGCACTGTGTCGGCAACCGAAAAGCTTTGCCGCACCTGAAAGTGCTAAGTACCAAAAAATAAACTTTTGAAACAAATCATTTAGCAAGGTACTCAACCAAGCGTAAACATGCCTTCCAGCCCTTCGCCTATATTAAGTCTGTATGGTCGTCATGGAATTTCTTTATGCACACTGCACCGCTAAATATTTAGCTGCAACAAACACGATTTAAATAATAAACTAAAAAAGCAAATCAGTGGCAATTAAACAAGAAAAAAGGACAACAGACACAAGCAAATTGAAAGTCGACTGGTTAAGTCAAGGATGACATAGCTGGGGACTAACAAACGACGCGGAATATAAGGGATGACTGAGTAGCGGTAAACTTGTGTGAGAGCATAGATTAGCTTGCACTTCTGACTGGTAGCAGAAGTTGATAAATATTTAGGGAAGGCAGTATGTAGGGGATGGCTTGTATCAGTCAGCATCTTAAAGGCCAGTCTTTTACAAGCAACAATATAGCATCGTAACACACAAAACATTGAGGAAGAAGAATGCCAGTACTGCACATAGTAATCATCTAGAGCTAGTGTACCAAGGAGCTATCTGCTGTGGTTATTGTAACTGGAGACGTCAGTTGCGGCAGTAAGGTTTTAATAGGCCAAATTTAATCAGTCCGGTTTGCGTTGATATATTATTGTGATGTTTATACTGGAGCAAGCTATGAAATGCGGAACCCAGGATTTTGTAAAGTGAAAGTGTGTCTGCAGTTAAAATATGGTTGAGATTGAGTAAACATCTTGCCTGTCTTATCATGGCAAGTGTACTCCGTAACAATTGCTAATTTGCGGTCAATTATTTCCTTGACAAATTAGAACAACCATACGGAATATGGATACTTATATTTTGCAAAAAGCAATTAACTATTATATAAGGGCGAGTGTTGCCTAAAGCCTTAATGGTAAAGGTCACACATGATTTCTAATGAAACATGAAGAAAAGAGAATAAAATATTTACACTGTTTTGTTTGGTTTCAGGTACAGGTTTATTTGCAAAAATGTAGAGTACAATCCATGTACCTTAGAAATTTTCCTGCTTTTGTTAATTTTCACTTTTCTGATGTTGAAATAAAGGCATTTACTAAGGTGAGGTTACGTCAACTTCTGCTTTACTAAATGGTTTTAGTTCTGAAGAAGGTGTTCATTAACTATCTAAGCATGTAGTGTCGATGCGTGTTTTTAAAGGAAAGATACAACCAGTTTATTTGAGCTAACTAGGAAAGAAGTTTATAGGGCTGGGGCAAAGTTCTCAAGGCCAGGTAGGTTGCGACTGCAATACGACTCGTCATGTTGTTTTAAACCACTCTAAAACAGCGCCTTTCCTGTTGTCTTCACCTTAACTGCAATGTGCTCAGTCTACGCTTGGTTTCTTCTCAGGTGTACGGCCAATTTCTAATGTCCGCTTGTCAGCAGGCACTCAATGTATTATTCTTCGATGTTCGGGCTTACTAAGTGTTTGGGTTCAACTTCTGTCCACCTATGTTCCCATAGATTTGAAATGGGATTCATCGGGTCTATGGCGACCTACTCTACGCTCTGGTTACGAAAGAACCTGGAATATTTACCCAGGCCAATATTACAGCGGCTTTTTGTTTTGCGGAAATACGCTTACACCTATTTCTGAGTCTACAACGTTAGTCAATTGATATCGATAACAAGTTGCTATTATTGTTTGTTATTTAGTAATATTGTGTGTTCCGCAAAATCTGAATCCCCACAGGTTAGCAAAAGGAGAACCTCCAAGTGGTAACCAGATCGGGAAACGCTGATGTGAGACATAATGTTATCGGCTGTCTCTGCGGTAGTGGGCATTGAAAAATCCAACAAAAAGGTCGCCAAAACGCTGACTTAAAGTATAAAACGCTTGGTCGGTAGGTTGAAACAAGAATGCATACTGGAACATTTGCAAAACCTAGTTTTGTTTATGCTACGCCAACAATTCTTTTAAAGAACAACAGGAAAATATCCTTTTTAACTATGTACTTAAAACATAACAGGTCTAACTTGACTGACCGTATTTGAGCTACATAGGTTCGCGTATAATTTAGGCTTTGCCAACAAAGTAGATATGACCTTGGGAAAGAAAACAGGTCGCTGAAAAATATTAAGAGTTAACGTTTATAAAAGAACATTAGGGTATTTAGTCGATAAACACTCCTGTGGCTACGTCGCTGCAAAGGATGACTTGCCTAACGGAGCAAATATACAGCATTTTGATGATTATGTTTTTTTCAGCAGGTCACGGATAAAGGATTCACAGCTGCTCGAATTTACTACGGTAATGAAACTAGTGTCACATTGTAGAGCGACACACTAAACAAACAGAGAAAAGGGTCGATACAAGCGTAGGAGCAAATGTGTCGCAATAGCGTGGGGTGTTAGTGACAAGTTGTGCAGCAGTAAGTGCAAGTTGAAACTATTTTTTTCTCAGTTTTCCCGCAAGTGAAAACCTAATGAATTTGCAGCACCAGGTTGTCCCCAGGCAAGGTTTATGAAGGTTACCAAAAAAATCAGGATGGATGCCAAGTGAGCATTTCCAACCTTCCTTGAAACGTTGTGTCCGGCACCTAAACCATCATCTGCCGCCCAAATTCAACTTCTACTCAACAACCAGCACTCACCTATTACAATTGATACCATCGCTCTGTGCAGAGACAACAACGTATTCGCTTTTATTTCCCCTGCACTGTCAGTATGAACCACAGGCTCACAAGAAAGCCGCTTATAGCCTATTCAAGACTTATGTCAACCAAGCTGCATACGTTCGGATGCGACATCCAAACAGGGAGGGAAAGCCAGTGAACATCCACACAAATCTATCGTCGAACACACATACCTTTGATACTGTGTTAACGCTTGCTGACGTCAAATCTCGTTTTCAGTCCGCTTGTATCTATCCATTTGACCGCCATGCAATTCCGCAGGTTTGATAACCTCCGTCATTCACAACGGAGAGACTGGGCCCTCCCAAAAATCAATAAAAATCCTACTACCAAAGCAGACTATACTCAAGGCACATTACGGAACTCCTTCACATGCCAACACCATGATCAGTAATGGTTGAAAAATCCCTGTATGCTTCAGGGACAATTACATTCCTGCATAAAATAAGACCACTTAGAAAGACCCCTATTTGAAAGCCCTGCCAGAAACGCAAGACGGATGCCTCCTAGTTTACACTACAACCAACAAAGAAACTTAGTGAGTGTGCTTTGGTCCCCAAACCCTCTGGGAGTGGAAAGCTCAAAACAGCCGTTATCACTTATTTCGGCTTGGTTGAGTTTCTAAGGATGTTCCAGGTCGAGATGGGTTTTCGCCGGGTAAGCGTTCTCCCTAAAAAAGCCACAAATATCCCTTTAACAACAATGCGTCGTGGCGGGTGTGACCCGCCTCTGAATAAATTCACTGCTCACAAATACATACTGGCAAGTCGACTGGAGTCATATATCAACCTTGTCTTAACACATAAAAGAATAGGATACCCTCTGTCTACATGTACCGTTTCCTTTGCATCTATAGTGCCTTGATTATGTGCACTACGCGTAATTTAACCCAAAGCATCGCCATCCATTGACGACTTTATTTCTCATGCTTGCTTTCTCAATCCCCGCCGTCTGTACAGGTTTCGGCCACGGCTGATTACATACACAGCAACGTGTCTACGTCGAAACATAACTGCCCGTAAATTTTGATCGTGCCTAATTCATTGTGCCTCGCTAAACTTGAGAAAAAACCATTACCTTTTTGATTTGGACTGTGCAACACCGCACGAACATTTCCGCGCTGCATCGGAGAGGACACTCGTGGCTTAGCTGATAGTTTAGTAGCTAGTTCATCGGAACCAGTGCATCTCGAGCATCTCCTAAATCTAGTCGAGCGACTGACCCAACATGGTGTCCCAGTTAACCCAACTAGGTGCATACTGAGCAAATCAGCGGTGTAATTCCTAGGCCATCTCCTTTCATCGTCTGGTATTGGAGTCCATCTTGAAAAGACCCACGAAATGAAAGGGCATCCCAGCTCCGACCCTTCAAGCACCACCGTAAATGTTGAATTTTGAGCAACAGCCATCGACACTACATTCCGCGCTGCGCTGAGCTCATGCAGCCCTTGACCGACCTAAGTTCGCTTTCCTTGACAAAGCACAGACAGCCTTCGCCGTGCCCAAGGATGCTATCTCCAACCTAGCCCTCCTCGCTCCTTCTGAATCGACTGCACCGCTTCCTATTACGCTGATGCCGCAGACGTTGCGGTGGGAGCCGTCCTCTACCAATACGTTGGTAGGCAATGGCAACCCATTGGGTTTATTTCCAAGCGCCTACAGCCAGAGGAATCCAACCACAGCACATTTGGCAGAGCAATGCTCGCCACTTGCCCGACCATTCGTCACTTCCGGCATATACTGGAAGGCCGCGCTTCCACGGTCTACACTAACTACAAGCTCCTCAGCTTCGCCTTCCACTTTACTTGTGCCGAATATTCACCAAGGAAAACAAGGCACCCAGACTGTTGTACGCATTTCGCCGCCGACATGCGTCATGCCACAGGTGCCGAGAATCCCGTCACCGACGCTCGCTTAGGCGTCAACGTTATTATCCAGACTTTGCCTACGGTCGACCTTGCTGCCATGTCCTCGGTCCAGATACAAAATAAAGAAATACAACACATTCTGCAGTTCACTTCGCTACATGTGCAACCTGTCCTCCAACCCATAGAGATACCAGTCTCTGTGATACTTCCACAGGTGGTTCTAGACCTCTCGCGCCCCTCTCCTTCAGACGCACAGTCTATGACGCTTTGCACACACTAATACATTTCGGTATCCGTGCATTTTTGAAACCGGTCACCGAACATTGCGTTTGGCCACGCCTAAACAAAGGTATTCGTACCTGGGCTCGCGTCTTCCTTTAATGCTAGCGCTACAAAACGCATCATCACATTCGCAATTTTCTTGGTTCACTTCCCGCTTTGGACTCTGGTTTCTCGCAGATGCACGTAGACCTGGTAGGTATATTGCCTCCTACAAGCGGAGTCGTACACCTTATTGCATGGGTTTACCGCTTCACCAGGTGCCCATAAGCCATTACCGTAACAGACTGCACAGCTGGGACTGTTACCCGTGCCTTCTCAGGCCGGTGGTCCTCGTACTACTGGATGCCCGACCACCATTACAACAGACCAAAGAACGCAGTTCTAGTCTGCAAAATTGTTTAGGTTCCGCAAATTTATAGGCTGTCGCTGCATTTATACCACAGCGTATCACACAGCGGCCAAACGGCTAGTTGAAAGCTTTCACAGACAGCTTAAAGCCTCGCTCGGCGCCTCCTCCGACCGTAGCTGGAACGAAAAGACTTCGCTCGTAATTTTAGGCATTCGCAGCAGCTTCAAAGCTGACTTGCAATGTGCACCAGCAGAGGTTGCTTACAGCACGACGCTAAAATTGCCAGGTGAAGTCTTTTCATCATTGCATCGTCGGCTAGTCCTTCGCCTAACTTTGCGTCCGCCCTAGCTCAAAGCATACGCCCACTAGGCCTGACCCCACCCTGTGTGCAGACTAGAGGTGGGCAGAGGCACAACGGACTCTCTACCAGCAAGCAAGTCTTTCACCAAACCGCCGCAGTGCGGCGCCCACTCTAGTCTCCCTACACTGGCACCATCGGAGTCCTGCGAAGGACTCCGAAAAATTTCAACTTAGACCAGATGAACCACTGAACCACGGTGTCGATCCATCGCCTCAAGGTGGCGTTCTTTGGAGTACCACTTGCAACCTATCCTGATGCTATCACACAAGCACCTGCACCTGCGGTGACTCTTGGAGCACTGGATAACCCGAAACCCTCAGTTGCCCTTGACTATTAACCTACCCTGCCTCAACCCCAGACAACCGAACGAGACGTAGACTGGTCAAACGTCCGGCACGTTTTTCATATTTCGTAAACTTTTGCTAGTTTCATTGACACCCCTTTTTCGTCTCTGGTGGTAACTGTGCGTCTCATCCACAAACGTTTTACATAATCGACAAAAAAGCTAGAACAGTTTGAACATTTCTAAAGTATATTTGTATTTATTAGGCATACCATTTTCTCTCATCGGCTTCAAGCCACTTTTTCGGACACTTGCCCAAATTCACTGTGCACTACCGTTCAGAAACTCTATCGCCGGAACCGCCAAGACAACAATCGTGTGACTCGCTAGCCGACCCAAGACCATTCCTGACCCAAGGAACAATCAGCCGCCCTCGGACGCAGACAGCCACGAGCGGGTTGGTCCCCGAACGTTTGGCTAGTCGTTGCCGACGTGGACGCCGGAATCCTTCGTTGGACAAGGAAGCCTGGCTTCTTAGCGGGACGAGGTGGCTTATTTTTCTTCGTGGGACAGGGACTGTGGACTGCAGTGCGGTAGGGGCAGTAACACCATAAGCGCACAGTCGGGTCTGCAGCGGAGGAAATGTCTTGTAGATCTTTTATCTGTACTAGCCGGGTATTTTGCTGTCCGTCCAGCCCTCACCGGCGGCCCACTGATGATGCACTTTGATCCACCCGGTCAGTATATCTAAGACATAGCAAAACCTGGCTCCAGCAAACTCTGCTACGAACTCCATCTTGGAAGTCGTTGTTCAAGCCAATGCAACTAATCGCAGCTATACTCATCTCTCGTTCCCCACCAACAGCTCCATGGATAGCTTCCGTCCTTCTGTCTTCTAGAGTGAGGCCCTTGTAGCGTACCTGGAAAACGTTCTTTCAGTATTTTGTCACAATGGCTTTTAGGGTTGGTTTAACCTTCAAACTACATCAACATGTTTTACTGACGTCGCTGCGCTTTACAAAACCGTTTTGGCAAGAACCTTGCTGCACCGTTCCTCGATCTGGTTGAGAAGCCGCCTATTTTATAGCCTGCACTATATATGTGGGGTACAGTCGCCTCCAAATGCTATACTGTCCCGTATTTGACATGTCGATTACGTGTCATTGATTACCGACCGGTATCCCAGGCTCCACCCAACAATGTACTTAGACTGGTGACCGCCTTGACACAAATGACAGTATTATCTAGAAACTGCTGCAACAACCTCTTAAAAAGTATACAAATTAGACAAAAAGGGAAGGAGCACAGCTATTTATTTTAATTGTATCGCAGTTTACAAACCCTTGAATACCACTGTAACATTTATAGATCTAATTCATTTCGTTCCCAATCAACGCAGTTGTGCATGTAACCTGCTTTTACAGCTAGTGCCACAGCAAAGATTTGTGCTTTTATAGCAGGTACTGCAACCCATATAACGGCTTAGTATGCATCGCTTAATATTGCTCCAAATGTGGCTTAAAACAGAGAGTTGTGTGTTAGCTGATCAAAGAGATGTTGACCTTGGCTTAAAGGCCAATTCATGGTTTTATGCTTTTGCAAGGAAACTTAATTCATGAGCATGGCTGAATAATAATCTTCATGTTTAACAAGAAGAAATACTTCATAGTTACAACACTACTTTGAAGCCAAAGTAATGTGAGGCTAAAAAAGCAATGCGCATAGCGCAAACGCAATTTATCAAAGTCCTGGTACGTTTAGAAAAAAATCCCATAAGCAACGAAAACTGCACTTAAGTACACAAGTTGAATTATATTGGTATTTACGATTGCGTCCAAATTAGTTATTACGATAGCTAAAAATGCATTTCAAAACGTTTGGAACACTACAAGCTACTACATAGCCTTGCGCTTTGACAGGGGTTTGCTCTTGTCACAGACGCTCCTTGGAGACAGGTAAAGTAGTACCTACGTGGCTTGGCTATTAATTGCTATTTCGTATGCTAATAACCTTAGACGTGCCAGTTCAATGAATAGAGGTGCTTGCAATTTCAATGGGTCAAAGGGCCAACCTGGTGGCATAATTAATACCTAACTTCCCCGCATCACCACGTGATTGATCATTTGCACATGGCGCAGCGTTGATGAAACACTTGGCTTCAGTGTTAACTGTTTGTCTTATACGCTGCCATCTAACTCCGTCCGTCAAAGCTGCTTAGCCTGGCGGAATTAAAGGAGCATATCATGCGTTCAATATTTCTACGCAGACTTTCTGTGTTACGCAGTTATTGGCCTTACTGATTTCTAGTTTCTCGGTAAGTAATCCTTGGTTTCGTGTGCTTGTTCCTTCCTTACTGAACTCTACACTGTGTCGAATGCTTGCATGTTTCAACCCTAGTGCATGAGCTGGTATCGTTGAATGCTTTAGTAAGGCCTTGTGTTCAGGCCCGTGACTTAGTTAACGCTAATCGTACCTCTTATGTGCTGCTATGCTAATGCACTGTACCCCCACTGCTAGGTCTATGAATAAATAAATAAATAACTAGGTATATTTCTAGACGGGCTAGTAGCTGCAAACTTAAGGGTGCAGATCCATCTTTACATTAATCCTATGCTTTTGCATGGAAGTAAGCATGGAAATAGGCGCATTCTATGAAACAAAAGTTGTGCAGTTACTAGATTTTGGAAGTGAAACCTTCAAATGCAACCGTGCTGTAGGGATTGTTTGACCACGTGGAAAGCCGACCTTATTTGCTCCTTGTTTGGAAACCGCCTGAGTATTTTAGTAGTTCTTACTTTTGAACGGATTCCCATCGTCCCGCTCCACTTCATCGTACGCCGTGACGGCGGGTTTGGCGTACCGAGCGCTTGCTAATTAACTGGCCTTTCTGAAATGCATTATGTATTAATTTGCTTATTGCTCCTTTCTGCATGGCCCCCTCGGCCTCATCCTTCGTGTACCAAAGCACTGACCAATAAAACAGAGCGGATGCAAACATAGCAACTACTCGCATTAAACGCACTAAGCTACAGTATTGTACTGCATTTAGCTTAGTTGGTTTTTGATATGTTCTTGTTTGTAGGGGTTCTACGTTCCTGTTGACTAGGAAGACAACTATTGGCTGTTTACTCCCAGATATTCCAGTTATGTAGCAACGTATACATTTTTATTGTGGAAGTTCAGGGTGTTAATACACCTCTATTTATCCTGCTTTCTTATAATAAGGGCATTACTTACGTAACTCTAACATACTGATAGCGAGCTATAGGTAGTTTTCAAAGCAATTTCTTCAAATTCTTCCATAAACCTATTTGCCCATGTGGAGAGGTTGGTAACCCTATGGCAAGATCATGCACCTGAAGGTACAGCCTTGACCAGAATGGGAATTAGGGCAAATTTGGGGACACGCTTACACATTCTATTAGTAAGTTTACGGTGAAATACGTAATTTTCCCATATTACTCTCCTCCGTCAGGCAGCTCCACGCTACTCCAGTGCGTCCTATTCGGCGTTTTTGTACAAAGTTTAATAACGTCGTAGCTGAGCATTATTTTATCTGACTAAATGGTTTAATAGGTTCCGAGACTCGGTGCATAGAGGCAGAGGAAGACAGAGCCATACGGATAGAAGCAACGAACAACTTAATACATAGTTCATATCAGAAGTGCTAGTAAAACGCCAAGAGCAGTGAGCGTTAAACTCACCGTCGTGACGTACCACAAAACGGAGAGAAGCGGTGGGAAGCCTTTATAACAAAGAAACTACGCAAACAACTAGGCTATTTCCAAAAGGGTGGAGAAATGGTGAGTTTCTAAGTGCAGAAACACTCCGTTCAGCCCAGTTGCAGTTGAGTATTCTACTTCCAAAATGTAACTAAATAAATAAATATGTATACTTGACTGCACAAGGCGCTCCCACGGAGGCATTTTCAGATAGTTCCTACTGTACACACGCTATGACACTTGTGACAGTGACAATCTAGACATTTTCAGACGTTCATGCTTGAAACTGTACAAATGATCAAAACGTAATACAGAAATATATTTTAATGTCATGGGAGCGAGACACGTTTGTAGGGATCTTATCAATCTGCCATATATTGCAATAATAAATCGGCCATGAATAAATCAAGCATTCCGGATGAACGAGTAGAAAATAATTGAAGTACAAGCTAGACAGTGATATGACAATCCGGTGCGTTCATGTGCACTTAAGGTAGATACGGCGGTGAAGTCATAGAAGAGCCGTGAGGACAGCACCAGCAGAAGCAGAAGTGTCATCGTAGGTAACGTTTCAGGAATGGTGCAAGGTGACACATGTTGACTTGCCAGAGTAAATTCATGGGCTCTGAGTTTGTTCCGTGAAGAGGTGCCTTCGCCAACTTGCAGGGTTGTTTAAAGGATCTTTTTGACTTTTATATGGAGAAGGGTTATAAGACATCAACCCACCACTTCCTAGAAGACTGCCGCTGATCAATTTGAATGGTAAGGTGTTATTGGCTATGCTTCTTGCTGTGCAATTATTTGCTCGGTTATTCGCAGTCAAGTTGCGCGCAATTTTTTCATTGGCGGACGCATGGCAGGCTGGTGTCTGTTTCTTCCCTCGGTCCTGTCTTGTCCTGACCGATGTGCTAAGCACGTTTCCTATGCATGTCATGAATTGAAACTTTTTGAACGCGATGTGCTGGTTGCCTGTAGAGCCGCTCAAATGTTCCTGTAGGCACCTAATGAAGCCTGAGGTTGCAGTGTTGTTACAGCGCTGCTGAAAGCTGAACCCGATTGCCCGAGCCCTAAAGTGCAGAAAATTTTCCCGAAAACCAATCAAGGGCGCCCTCGAAGTAATTGTTCATATTGTATGGAAATATAGGCATCCACGGCCAGGTGTACGGTCCAAACAGAGTGAGTAGAGCCAGAGGAGTAGCAAGTAAGAAGTAGTTAGTTAGTAACCAGAAATGACCGAGTCCGGTTTTCTGGACATAGTGAATGTTTAACAATTAATATGGCTTTTCCAAATCGAGCATTAGACAACAGCGGCGGAATGATCTACCTTCCAAAGGCAGACGAAAGGTCATGGGTTATGGGGTTAAAACCACATTGCTGAAGGAGCGCCAGGTAAGAAGAATGAGAAAGAGCTACTATTAGGCGACCTGAACAAACTTGCTCAGATCTCCAGATAATTGCATTATTCCAAGCAAACGTAGAATCAATTTTTCCGGTCATTAAGTTGTGACAACGGTGAATAACTCTTTTATCCAAGGCCACTTGTAGGTACAGCGTGTCACGTTGCAGTGTGTGAAGCCGCGGCACTGGACGACTTTGCGTACGTATGACGCTGTAGCTGTGGCAACCTCGTAAAAAGCATAAACAAATGCCGCCACACAAACGGACGACAGCACTACATATGGAACGCAGACCAGCATGGGATTAGGTCCAACAGTGCTTGAACTATTAACTCAATATATCCTGTAACATTAATAAATAAATAAATCATAGACACGTGCTGTATAAAAGTAACGGAATACAAGGGGAAGCAAGCAGACTCCGGATCGGTAGAGAATGTTAGGTTTGTTCCAAAGTAGGTATGCAAAAGAGAAAAAGGCAAAGAGGATTAGTTGGTTCTGAAAATGATTAGTCCCTATTTGTCGGACACCAATGGGTGACGAACGTAGTGCGCTGGATATTATACGCAGTTATCGATTTGCAAGGTAAGAGCGGTGCGTGGCCTTAAAGGCGTAAATAAGTAAGTTTGGGAAACTCAGTGTCCGGCGGACACCAGTAAATTACCTCCGGAAATGCCGTTGAGGCGAGTAGCCGAAAGAAAAGCAGGCAAGCAAAGATAAGAAACTGCAACGTTGAACAAGGTACCTCTGCGGTGACTAACGCTCAGCAGCCTGGACGTGACGATAAAAGGAGCAGAAGTTGGATTTTAGTGGGAGTTGACGAGTCAGCAGGGAGTCGACGTAGCTTGTTTGGGCATTTGACAAGTCAGTTATAATTAATGTTTCGGTTGGTGATTACGGCCAGTTGAGACTAAGAAGCCACATCGCTGGAGTCATAGGGGGTCCGCAATCGAGGTGGCTACCTTCGAAAGGATGACAGTGGTGCGCTGCTGTAAATACAGATAGTACGAAATAGGTGGGTTGGATGCAGCTGGAGACAAGCCGACGGAGGTATGTTGTCGGCATAAAGGCCGTTGAGAACCAAAAGGTAGAAGCAGAGGAGGTAGAAGATATGACCTCTTTCGGCAACGTGAACAGCAGGAGACCAATTTAAGTGAGAACACGTTTGGCAAAGACAGCAAACGATCTGTGGTTAGGAAGAATAAGCTGAGACATTATTAGAACATCCGGTGAGGAAAAGAGACAGACAGAAGTGGAGAGAATGCATCGCAAGGTTCAGAAAATGGTCAGCACACCAGACAAAGCCAAATCCGAGGAAGCGAAAGCGGCACGGTACCTTCAGGCTAAGTATCCGTAGGTCAGTGTGCAGGAAGATGTCAGAGGAACGCAGACGCTGGAGCTAAAAGGTCGTGAAAACCGTCGAGGTGATAGAGGTCAGATCACAGCAAGTAGGAAGAACTAAACGCAACCGCTTATTAAGCGAGGCGCCTTAGAGTGATCAGAGCATGACAGCCTGGATGCGGGCAAGAATTAAAGAGAAGTAAACCTAAGTAATTCATATGAGTGATGGCTGTAAAAGCCAGTGCAGCAGGGTAGGTTGCAAAAGCCATGAAGATAACAGGAGCGAGTACCAAAAAATAAATGGAAAATAAGAGCAGACTTAGGGGACGACGGGAATCAGGGAAGAGAAAAACTCTGCAGCCTATAACATTAGTTACTAGGCATGTGCGCAATCTTTCATAGGCTTAACAGCGAGGGTACTGTAAATTAGCACAGCATAACATAAGCGGTATAGTTTGTGTGTACCAAATCAAGGGGCTGAATACAAGGCCTCACTAAAGTATCCAACGGTACCAGCGCATACGCTTGGGTTAGGACACGCAAGCATTTAACACGGTGTAGAGAACCGTAAGAGAGGAATAAGAAGAAGAATGCAAAGCTTAATTATCGAGGCGCTATTAAACATCAAACCCAAGTACTGCGTAAAAGATAAGATTGCGGGGTAGTATTGAACGCATGGTAGGCTCCCTTAATCCCTCCAAGCAAAGCAGCTTTGACGGACGGCATCAGATAGTAGTGAATACGTCACACGATCAACACTGAAGCCAAGTGCTTCATCAACGCTACGTCATATGCAAATGATCAATTACGCGGTGAGGTGGAGAACTTAGATCCCAATTACGCCGCCAGATTGACCTTCTGACCCATTGAAATTGCAAGCACATCTATCCACTGACCTGTGATATCTCTCCTTACAATCATACAAAATTACGATAGAACGCCAAGCTACATAGATACAACTTTAGCTGATACGAAGAGGTTTTCGTGAAAAAGCGAAACCTTTTCGCAATACAGTCTATACGGAATCGAATAATGAACTTTCATTCGGTGTACCTTTTACTCCGATTTTTGGACTGCCTATTTTGTCCTTCAGATGCTTATGCAGAGCCAGTTTAAATTCTGAAATATTAAAAAATCAACTAAATTAGATAAAATTGATTTTTGAATGATTCGAGGCACACCAAACCGGACATGATTAAACTTTTTACAGGCAATTACATTTCGCAAATTTAGATCGAATACCTGTATGTACGAGAAAATGTTATTTGAACTTGTGAGAATTAACCTAGGTAGTGCTGTGTTAATAATAAGGGGGCACGTATGATTAACGGCGCTATGTGAACATGTGTGAGAGAACGCATTAGTATTTGTGGCACATGCAATTGGCAGGCTTGCTTGTGTGAAGCAAAGTGTTGTTACTTTATTTGGTGGCTGAGCAAATCCGCCAAGTCACAGTGTTGTTAAGGAGACATTCCTGGCTTTTATAAAGAGAACGCTTGCCAGGCGGGAGCTTACCACTTCCTCGAATACTGTCAGCAATCTTAAGTTGAACCAAGTGTCACTGGAAAGCTGAAGTCTGACCGATTTAGTTTGCAGTTATTCGCAGTCACGCTGCACCCAATATCTTCCGTTGGCTAAAGCATTCAATTAGACAGGACACACCGTAGATGGTTGACCCGGCGATACTTTCAAAGGTGTTGGAATGTCAAGGGAATGGAACTGGTGCATGGCGTATATTAGGAAAAGTTGGAAGTATTAATGTGTTTTGTCGGTTTGCCTTTACTTGTCCACATGGTTGTCCCATGTGTCAGAAGGGTTGCAGGCAAGTCCCCCGTAGAGAACCTCCCCTGCAAATCAATCCATCCCTTAGATGATTGGGGAGAGAAATAGAAAAGGGCGAGAAATTTTGCTAGGCAATCTGACTAAAATGAGGTAAATGTTTTAATAAAGAGGCTGTAAGGTGTAAATTATGGCCATAATAATGGTAATGATATAGAAAGGTGTGTTGTAACGAAATTAGTTTTGCGATTAATTCCAAGACGGCTTGGGCGTTAGCTAACTGTGCAGCATGTCAAACGTAGACCAGAAGGTGGATTAGTCATTTCGATATATTGCATTAGGAAACAAAGAAATACAGTGGCAGTGTGGTGCACTCTAGATATGCTCCAGTAAATGCGGATTATCGAAGGGCGCCGAAGAACTATCAAGTACCTGGATACATTAAGGTAAGAAGCTGAGACTCTGAGTCGCAGTCATACTAAAATAAAATAGATGGCGCAAAAAAGCGACGTACAGCAACCTCTAGGGTCTGGACTTCTTTAATTACATGGTTAGCCGAAAGTGCATAAAGCTTGGGCTAGGGAGATGAAAATGCAAAATCCGATGATTGTGAGCACCACAGAATTACACTAAGTGAACGCCTGTTGGGTTAGAATGGGAATAAGCCAGAGGCTATGTAACTCCTCGGGACTTGACAGTCGCGCCAGCTTCGCTAACACCAGCGGGAGCCTGAGCGTCCAAAATCTGCCGTGACAGGGCGCCAAGGAAATATTTCTTATTTCATCAGTTTAATAACGCACTTGAGCTTAAAATTGTCCGTACCTAGTAATACCACAAATTTATCCATTTTGTTGACATTGAACAGTGGCTGCTGAATTTGTTTACTTAACTCACCAATTTGTGACCTTGTAACCCGCGATTCTCATTGTGGGGCATTTTCTTTTTCACTAACGCGTCCGCCAGGACTGATACTCGGTAAAAATCTCAAACTGGTTTCTCTAGTCCAGTGTACCACGCATAGTACTAAGCACTAAAGAGAATCTTATGGACTTGACATGCTCATCGTGTGTTAATGAAGATGAGTATAGACTATAATATATTTCTTTAGCAACGTCAACATGCAGCAACTGCTTACAGCGTGCGTTCAGTGCCTACCTATCCCATCACCAGTGTCTCAGCTCTCCAAATTGCACAGTTGATTCCAACTACAATCATTGGAATGAGCGTCATCAGTGAAAGGATTATGAAATGACTTGAAAGAAGAAAGAAGCGCCGTTATTTTCATCGTTATACCTTCTCTAACAGCGGTTTCTGTAGCCAACCTACCACTAACTTCAGAGAATGTTACCTCCGAAGACGTTTTCCCTTGTAGAGGTTTGGAGGTCATTTCACAGCGGTACAGATTAATAGCTTACTGCGCCATTACAGGCCCTTGCATTCGGAGTTGTCGGTTACTCTAGCATGCTTTTGCACACCCCTCGTGACTGCCATGTACGCCTCATGCAGGGTGGATGGCACGTGCACTTTTGACTGCAGGCAAATATACGGCGCACGTTTTCGCACCCGCTGTGCATCCTTCATTGATACTGAGACTGCAGTTGCATGTCGATGAGACGTCACTTTACCGCAGTTCCCATATAAACTCTGGTCCATACTTAGCAGGCTGATGATGCAGCATTCATATATATGTGTCCTTGACGTTTACAGCGGTTGGACTAAGCCGGCAGACGTGCATGACTTCCTTCAGCCGGCCAACAAATAATTGCGGAAAGGCCTGCTACTTCAAGCTTGCGGTGAATAAATCAACTTGGACCTCAATTGTCGTCGTTGATGCGCCAGCATGAGCCCACTTGAAACGGGTTTAACAGCACTCGGGATCATTTTCGTGCCAGCAATGAAGGCCGCCAATACTTTACACTGCTGTACTATTATGTACCGTTGCAGGTTCGTGTCCAGACCGTCGAAAGAACTTCCCTCATCCGTGGAGGATACGCTGAGGAGGAAAGATTGTTTTCGTAATCGTCGACAAGTAGGCATCATATCGGTGCTTTGCCTTTCGAAGCACTGCGCATAGACATGACCTTCAGACTCCCCATCCATTACATGCAATTGCTGCGCTTAGGGGTTATGCAGATGCTGCTCACCTTGTGGCTTTGTGGTCAAACTACCGGTGGAATTCGTTTTTCATCGAAACGCATGGACTGATGCAACCAACGCTTGCAGCTTTGCGCTAGCTTCCTAACTGCGAAACCTATGCGAAAATACCGCACCCAAAAGATGTAAAGAAATAGAAGTCAACGGAGAGTAGGCAGTTCTTATTGTACCTCGGAGCAGTGGTTCTGAACGGCCTTGTGCCGGGCCACGTGTACGAAAATTACCGTAGGATCTCAATCACAGCTTAAGGTGCTTTGCAGAAACAAGTGGCGCTAATACTTCATGACGCTTGTAGTGAAAAGGGTGCAAACATGAACAATAACTATGCTGCAGTTTACAAAGAGTACTCGTTGGTTTTTATTGTGAATTGCCTTTAACACATATGCGGGTACACGCGCAGGATTGTTGGATACCTTTTCTTCTTTTCGGTTTGAGTCTTATTTGCGGCGATTGCGGCGCAAGATGCGTGGTGCACGTATGCTATCTTCGCAGGATTTCCGTCGCATGGCTGAGTGTTATCCATTATCTCTTACGGACGCGTCGCTGTATGTAGCTGAATCCAGTTTCGTGACGATAAGGCGTGGTATGAACCACACTGTTGGGTTTATACTTCATACTGCGTATGTTACAACTACGCGGCCAAAGAACTTTGTTCTTTTACACTATGCGCCATCAATTGTGCTTGAGGTTCGGGATTCCGTGGTACGCGTTCAGCCCTAGGTGAACCGAAAATCGCTTTTCGACCAATTTATTCTATCTGCAGGTCTACGCACGTTTAAGTGTGTTTGTACACTGATGCCACGGAATTGGGTTCCTCCGCGCTAGATCCGTTGCAGGTGTCTTGCACCTTCCCTTTATGGTGACATCGCGTTCTACCCAGTTGTGCACACTTTCCATTGAGGATGCATGTGCTGAAGCTTTCTGAGGTAAGTACTAGCTTTGGTGAATGCATAACACCTTGAATTGCAGGGTTCACACGATATTGCATACGCAACACAAGCACGCCGTTGTCGCCTGAGGTGCGCCCTCTATCATGCTTGAGGTTCGGAACTCCAACGTTTGCGTAAGGTCCGTATGCCCCGTTTCATTGCCGATGACAACCCTTGCGGTGATCATAGCCCTCAGTAGTCCGCTGGAAAGCTATGATGTAATGCGCAAGATGGTATTACGCAGTTTTAAATGTAAGTTGTTTTAGCGTGGTTCCGTGGCAAGTCCCTCTCCGACTGCGTGCACAGCATGCTGCTGGCTTTAATGACAAATTCGCTGGTACGCCAAGGGAACCGGCGTGGAGTCAATGCAAAGCTCCGCACCTGCGGCACATTGCTGGCCCGTGCCATGAACGGTACGCTGCGTAATCGCATTATCCAACTTTCATTCTGGATGCGCTAATGCAAAACAGCTTCTCTGGAACCTCGAGCTCATTGATTGTGACCAATGTTTGCCCATGGTTCCAGCACATAAAGGAGCGCAAGCAATCTAGGCCGCAGTCCACAGCCGCTTCAGGGAAACAGACTTCTCATAGTGCTCGTGTTATTTGGTTCTCATAATACGTTCTTCGGAATTTGTGAATTTTTTGGTTCAAGCTGAAAGAAGCGCGCGAGCCACGCTATATAGAGCATAGCATTCATATAACCATATGAGCGTTGGAATGCTACGCCGAGGCACAAGGTGTTCACCACCTGCAAATGACGGAGCTTCTTCCTCAGAGCTTGAGTACTGTAGTAATTTGGATGTACTGCGTACGGTCGCAAACATCGGGAAATTCAGTCCTTAGAGCTATTTACGGCTCCAAAGACGGCGAGTGTGGACACCAAAGCTTCGCCTTTAGAAATGCAATGGATTCATTGGGAACTTACCTAAAACACTCACTGGAATGCTGCACGATTTTTAGAACAGCACGCAAGATTATCACACCACGGGGTTGACCTTTTGTATTCAGGCTGCAACCCATGTCACTTTGGATGATAGCAAATTCAGCCACTACTAAATGAATCTGTGCGCAATGCTGTATTTTGGGACGGAACACGGTAGATTGCGTGAAAAATAGGTAGGCGCGTGGCGGAAAGCAACGGCACTTTATTTTCTAACGTCTGAAATTATACCACAATGTGTATAGTCTCAGAGTTTCCGTCTGTTAACGTTTCTGATCATTATACTAATTAAGCGTACTGTAGATGATGTTCGTGCTTGCAACCGCAGAAGGCGTACGACTATCATGGAGTGAAAGTAAAAGAGCAACCCGCAATTGGGATAGATGCCGAGGAAAGATTACCCTAGGCGTCCAAATTAGGGCGCAACCCGAAAGAAATTTGTGTTAATTAGGCTGAATTCGGGCGCCTATCTAAAGTTTTTGCGCTCCTATCGGGGGTTCGTGTTAGCAAGGAGAATAAAGCAAGTGACTCTACGGAGCGGCAGACAGCAACCTTCAGTTTGTACGTAGACAATGATGAAAAATAATTCCGTACAAACAACAGGCATGTGGTAAATGGAGGAGAAGGTTAGAGTGTCAGATCGTTGTGAGCACTGCTGCATTACACGTCTAATGGAATCCTGTTAGGATAATGTAAGAATGACGTGGAGGCTCATTATTTATTGCCAATTTTTGCGTTAACTCCTTGCAAAGCGACGGCCTCATGGTGGCTATCTTAGCGAGAATGCGCAAGTCTTTCAGCAACTACAATCAATACACAATTTTACTAAAACAAATGTACGATCAGGATTGGCAGTAAGTATCAGCAGCGCTTAGCACCATTGGACATCTCGTACAGTACCGACCTGCGGCATCCGACACCCACCACAATCGATAATTACTGGAACTGTGACGCTCCATCGGTAAAAACAAAAGACAACGTCAACCTTGAGCTAAATTGCGCTTAAGCAGACAATAGAATATCATACTAAGGACACACGTCAACAATGGCCTCAAACAAACGACCGAAAAAAAGTTGGCTGTTACAACAGCAATCCATCAATCCGTCATTTTCAGGTCAGCAATCGGTCCCCTTGTCGCCTGGCTAGACTAAGTGTGCGCAAACGAGCCAGTCGGGTTACCGACAAGTGTTAGTCCAATCACCTCAGGTTAATGCAAGCGTGATGGGGATGTGCGCCCTCCACCAACATCTATCGGCCACGTTCTCAGTGGCAAAGGACGCGTGGAGAAACAAGCATTGGGAGATAGTGGTAAACAGGTCGGTTAACTGGGTCACCGGTTAGAGTTTACTTGAATCCTAGATCGATATGGGAATCAAACATTGGTCGAAATACGGTGAAAGAGACAAATACAGTAAGGCAATCGGGTAAGCACAGCGTGAGCCAGAGCAAAGAGTATTAATGCTGGTGGTGCACCAGCCGTAATTTCGGCATGGAACACCGGTAACTAGGGTCCTGTATGAGTCACTTAGTGATTGTGATCTAAGATGAAATTTGAGGTATTGAGCAATGAACAGGGGCCAGGGGAATCGGCTTCGCTTAAGCGCGTGTGCGTTACACTCCCTCGCGAAACTGTGTCCCGGATTTTCCGAAAGTCATAGCAACATGTTCGTTCCCGGATCGTCCTAAACCAGCTCCATCTGCCATGGAAGACCACAGGACTTACACCGGTACGCCTGCTAACTCCCACTTTAGCTGTTAGACTCATAGTTGTGCTTTATGGTACAGCAGCTTCAAACACACGCCTCCTACCTGCAAAGAATAAACAGTCGGAACTACTTCTTCCCCGTGTCTCCTCCTTCTGGCAAACCGTGTTTAATAGTCTTACTCCCCAATAACCTACCTTTCACTTTGACTACAGTCCTAAGAAGGGCACAATGCTTCACACCAGATGGATTAGACAAATCTGGGAGACCATCAGTATCCTACTTCTATGACGTGGCTAACATCTCCTTCCTTATCACGAAGAGAGTATCTCGAAAAGAGTATCTCAAAAGCTAATTAAGTTGTTCTTGTGGCGTGGTCGAATAACCTTAGGCTCTGATCGATGGCAGTGTGACCGGAGGCTCAAATGTGGTGAATAATGTCACCAAACATGCCCCGACCCAACTTCGAAAGCTACTGAGCCAGTGCGGCAGCATCGTAGCAAATAGACTCCACAAGCGCTTTTATATTGTCCGTTATTAGTTGAATCACCGACAAGTCTGCCAAAAGTGGTGTGCACGGTGGCGTTAAAGTAGGATCGTAGAGGTGGAAGGATCTCATCGTACGCATACCATGTTGGTGTATAGCCAGGTTTCAGTTGCTTTCTTGGTACCAAAACTTCGTATCCTCTTACTAGGCTTAGCTTTAAAGCAACTGCGTATCTTTCAAGCAATAGCAGATCAGCAGTTCATTTTCCGCTCCAGTAGTGCAATCTAGGAACCGCTGAAACATAATTTTTTGGACGCTGCTGGCGGGTTACTGCTTTAGAGGTGTGCTTCATGGTGGTATAGATTTCTTAGCGATTGGCATTGATGAACCATGCTCTATCGAATGGGAGCTTTTTGTGCTGTCAACACTGTCTAACCCCGGTAGAGAGTGACCATTCACTTGCACACATTTGATGGAAGCCCCCTGCTGGCCGTTCCTGCGTACAGGCTCTGACAATATCCAACTGAGTAATGCCTTCTGGGGCAAACGGATGCTTTCAACCACAACTACGGTGTTCAAGTTTCCGGTGTGCTTCAGGTACATGTGCACCTACCAAGATTCTGAGCCTGTTATCCGTCAAAGCATCAAAGTGGTGAGCAGCTAAATTTGGTCAGTGACTTATCAGCTGACCAGCAACACTTGTTATCTGTCGTAAGGGTAGGCGCTTCAATCAGTAAGCACGTTCTACTGTGATCAACTTTGAAACCAAGCTATCTTTAAACCGTGGCCCAAACGGACTACCTCTCACTGAAATAAAATAAATGCTGGTGTAGATTTCCTTTCCCAACCCTGAAAATATGTAGCTTATCCATGTCGCGTGGTAAACATCCTAAAGCTTGTAGACGCTGCACTAATAAGTTACGGCACAAAGGTGGATCGATGCAAGATGTCTGTATTTTTTGCCCGATGAACACCTCCACTATAACCCGTTTAATGGAGCAACCACTGAAAAGGGGAAGTTTAGGGTATCGCTACAGGGCATAGGTTATCCATAAGTCGCAGCATGGGTTCCTCCCAACACCATTCCGTGCAACCTGTCACGTAGCCTTTTGTGACCTTAGGACCGAAGCCACGGTTTCTGACAAGGCGGTAAGAAGGTTTTATCTCGATATGAAAAATGCATTCGATCGAGCTCTTCGTCGGCGGCTAATGATGAAGCTTAGAGCTTATGGCATACGAGCTCCTTGGCTGAATTGGCTTCACTCCTACCTTAAACAAGGTACGCAAACAGTGAAAATAGAAGGGTTTGTTTCGATTGCTACAGATGTTACGGGGGGAGCTTTTCAAGGCAGTTAACAGGTCCGCTCTCTTTCCTGCTTTAAAGAGAACGGCCTATGTGATGTGTTATCACACCGTTGCCACTTTCCTTTTAAAGTTGATGTAGCCATTAGCTGCAACTAATTCATGAACTAGGGAAAATTCGCAAGAGTACTGGCTCTGGATTCTCGGTGTCAAAAGTGGCGAATGTTTCATTCAAACGAAACGTCGCGTCATTGATTATAAATGCACCATACTAGTAATTATACTCTTATCAAAGCGAGCACTTCAGTAAAGGATTTGGGGTTGCGTTGTTCCATTAGCTTAAAGGTTACCGAACAAACACTTTTTAGTGTAGAGCCACGTAAGTTCGCGCAGGCGAAACATTCTATAGGGCCTTTCACGCGTTCCTTTGTATACCATTTGTATATTCGGTCGCGTTTTATTAAGTACGCTTGGAAATTGTTTTGCGGCCACTGCGTCGTACATCGTATATACTGCTACTTTAGAGCTATGTCGTACATTTTTAGATACGCAGCCATATTAAGATCCTATAGCAATGAGCCACTTTTTATAAATTTTCTTATTTCCACCTTATAGGCTAAAGTTATCCGGCATTTCTAGGAAGAGTTTTGGCTACATTATTGGCAGTCGCTCCAGAAGTGGGGAAATACTGCAGGTATTGCGGTAAATTTGCATTTATCGTTTACAGCGGTTAAGAAATGTTAAAAGTTAATAAATAGATATATTTTTAGATTGGCTAGATGCTGTGCTCGTGAGGGATCATTTTAATGGATATATTAATCAGGTGCTCTTGCATGGGAGTAGGAAAAGTGTGCGTAAATGTTCCTCGTTAGCAAGTACGATTATATTGACTCTGTTAGGTTTACAGCTGATGGTGTTACATGCGCCCACCCTGCAATTCTTCTGGTTCCTTTAGGCGATATCTAATTCCTTGAATTAGTTTGCTGTGATGGAGGCGCAGAGTCGTAGTGGTACATGTTTAGTTCGGAAACAAGCTCCAATTCACCACAACGTCACTATACATTTAGGTCCATATGGCCCTCTCAGTCGTCACATTTATTAGTGCGCACATGGAGAGAAATAAGAGCGGCGAATTATAAGGAACATAAAAGCTAAAAAATAATTTCTAGAAATGCAAATAAAATGAAGCGCCTTTGTTAACAGACATACTAGGGCGGCATGCTACAGTAGTAAACTAAAATTAACAGAAAATATGGCCAAAATTTCTTGCGCCAAATTTGATCACTGGCGCCAAATTTCAACCTAAGTATACCTCAGAACAAAAAGACAACGTTTCCGAAGGCTAGAACATTGCGAAAAGCAGTACAAACGTAAGTTGCTGAGGATAAGTTTTCACCGCTGATTACGTTAAAAGTAAAAGCAATGCAATAGTACACGACCTATCCGCAATTGAATGGCTGTCTACGAATAACGCTATTACTGTTTTCGCAAAAAATCGCTTTCTGCTTTGCAAGCAGTTATCAGAAAAAGAAAATGTAACTGTAAGAAGTGGCGCAGTTGTATAAGTTCTAAATAAGCATAGCTAACTAGGAATGCTTCATATAGCTCGTAATGGCCGGCAATACCTAAGTACGACGTAGGTGGCCGAGAAGCAAATTTTTCAGGCATAGCAAATATAAGTAAATAAGCGATAGTGTTTCTCAACAACACTAGGAATCCAGTAAGAAATTTATATATGCAAGGAACTTCTGAATAAATAATAATTAACCCACGGTCAGGAGGATTCACTGTACTATTTTCAGTGAATACAGAGCGACATAACCATTAGGAATATAGAGGTTAGCAGATATAAGGCCTCAATGTGGTTGCGAAGTTTATATCAAGGCTGCATGAGCTAGGTCTACCTGAAAAATAAGGTTTTTGGATCATTTGACACATTTTGGCCTGAAAAATGCACAGATTTCTCAGATAAACTTTGTACGTTTTATCACTTGGAGCCGATTTTCTATAATCATAAGGCTATGCCTCCAAAACCAGTGAGCTTCTAGCAGTCTGGAGATTCTCCGGCTTGCTTGTGTAAAATTCAAACTAAAAGTACGTCATTGTACACCTAGGCAACCGGTGTGGTCTGTGCAACCGATTGATGAGTTCGAATGCTTGACTTGATCAGCACAATTTTTGCTTGGCCCTCGTTTCTGTTGCAACGCGTGACTGCCCTGTGTGCTCTGCATCCTCCAGTTCCCTAGCTAGAGCGCCAACTGTTTCGTTCCTTTGTAGCAAGCTAACAGGGAGCATTTTGCTGTACAATAAAGTTTCCCTTCAACTCGATTTGCCTTTTCTCATCGCTCTCCCGGCTCCCGGTACTACTAGAGGAGCATGTCAATAATAATCATAATATGGGTATGGGGACATTTACCAAAATGCAGGAAAACTCTTCCAGGCGTGCAACCTACTTAGGTCTGCGTGCGTGAGACATTACCAACTATACTTCTGGAGGTTGAGCATGTTCGAACATGAGGGATTAATATATCACTTGTGTTAATGCACACGCTTGTACAGCCCTTTGATGAATTTCGAGCTACTTCTCTCCAAGTTTAAGTTCTGAAGCAAGTGCCAGCGCTGTTCATCTAGTAGACAATGTAACCAGTATTACAATGCTGCATCAACTATTTCCTTGGTGTTTGCCCTGGTGAGAGCATTTCTAGAAACCCAGGCAAATAATGGTGTGGTAAATCAAGAGTAGGATAGTAAGTAACAAATGAATGTGTGAGCTGGTTTTTCACCCACTATTTTACCTGATGCGTAGTAGGCGTTGTAGCCAGGTAAAAGATAAATAACGCACGAGCGGTGGAGATAAGAAAAGTTGTGGTCAAAATTTTCTGGATGTGCAGCTAGCCAGTGTAATAGAGGCCTCTCTGTCGCTGGTTAGCTTTTGTGCCAGTGGAATGGAATCTGTAAATGCGAACGTTTTACTAGCCAAAGCGGTTACAGAAGAGGATTTGATTTTCATGCCCATCTACTAATGTTGTCAATAGTGATAGAAACATGTATAACAGATAAAACTAATTATATAAATTAATAAATAAATGTTATATTTTCTGTAAAACGATACACACCTGTAAGTCGCGATCAAATATGCGTACAAACATAGCCTTTTTGGAATAGTAAAATATTTCGTTTCACTGAAAGATATGAACAAAAAGATGTAGTCCATACGAATGAACATTATGTCAGGTACTAGTCAGACCAAGGAATATGGTGGCGCTGAGGCATGTACAATTCAGTCATGATACTTGTAGCAATATACGAGTTGGGCGTGAATCCGCTATGTAGTAATTCATGAGCACAGGAGCCCGAACAAAGTTTTGGTGTAATCAAAAACCATTAAGAAATCGGAATGTTCTGTGCTCCATTAAAGCGTTCTTCGCAGTAAAATCAGTTGTACAGGTTTTATGCACAAGTCTGAGGACGGCATCGGTATGAAATGTTCAGCTGTGACGTTATTCAGTGGCAGGTCACATCCGCCAGGTTGCAGTGTTGTTAAGCGGACATGTGTGGCTTTTCATAGATAGAATACTTGCCGGGCAAAAACACGCTACGTCCTGGAACACTCTCGTAGCTTCCGATGAACAGTAGTGCTGGACGGCGATGCATAGTACGGACCGACTTTGCACCCTAGCAGTCGCAGTCGGTGGACAGCCAACTTTCTTCCTTGGTTAACCGATTGGCTTGGTACTTATCCGACAGTAGTCGTTGAATCCGGTCAATGATGCAAGAGTAGCAGAGTAGAATGATAAATATTGCCGGTGAATAAAAGCATTGTTAATAGAGGCTGGCTTCTTCTGCTTTATACTTCTCCGGTTCGCAAACCGTGTCCAGCATCCCACGATGCATTTGTCATGGGATGGTGAGTGTAGTTGTTCCTTGTGGCGGAAAATGTCAATAACGGGCGAAAATGCCATTCTTTTGTCTACTGCGGGATGGTTACGAGTTTCTTATCGTAAAATATAATCGGAATTCCTTCAAATATAAGTAAGTGTAATTTTCTCCATGGTCAAGTGAACACCCCCTAAAATGCCATCGGAAAAGCCATGTATAAGAGCGCAAAGCCGTCGGTGAAATGACATCAAAAAAGCTCCAGGTGAATGGAGAAACAGAATAATTTTCCGGAAATGTAAGGCAGCAAAACCAATTTTTGAACGCCAGTGAGAATAAGCAAACCAACTGAGCCAGTGAAGGTAATCACGCCAGAATTTTTGGTCTTCCGTTGTGGAACAGGGGATATATGTAAATACATTATTCCAGGTGAGGAAATTGTGCCCCTCTGAGTACGAGGAGAGCTAAACCCATTTGTTTTGATCCCGTGAAAGTGGCGTCTCCAGAATAGCGGAAAGAGCTCCAGTTGGAGAAAGGATCAAGTGTTTAAGCCAGCTGGCTATTGAGAGTGGGTCGGCCAGTCCCAGTGGATAACCTTACTTGTTTTTGCGGATGTAATTGTGGAAATCTTGGGAAAAAACGCGCTACAGACATGAGGCAGCCAAACAGACAGACTGCAATAAATCACGAAGCATTATCGAAAGAATTGTGGCGCGCAACGATGCCCATGCTGCTGTAAAACCTATGTAATTTTGCTTAGTATACATGTTTTGTAAGCGCGTTCTTTATATCACGTCGCTGGTGTGGCTCAGATTACAACTACTATGTAGGAAGAAGGTACCGCACGTACAGGGTCAAGCGACCGACATAATGAAGCGGGTTTACCAAATTAAGCGATTAACGGGATTATTGGTGAGAAACAGACAAACCGATTATGGTGACAGCAGTCCGAATGCAAGAGGCAGCTTAGGTGAATCTAAGGCCAACTAGATTGAGATATGTGGCCAAGAGAGAATAAGTGGAGAGTACAATGCATTACTTTTGGGCCTATAACTTGTAAAGTGGTCTCTTTATCGACAAAATAGAAGAACTATATATATTTTACGGCACGCATACCGATTGTAGTTGGAAACGTCAGAGTAAAGTAGGTAGTATTCAGGCTGAATGAAAACATATCAATTAAAGCCAAGTAGCAACTGAAACCTACGAAGGGGTATAGTGATACATCTGAAATGATATTTAGACCCTGTTTTGGACAATTCTAATGTTAACCTTAAGTGTATCTACAAAAACAATAAATTGCAACATCATGCACAGGACTTAGGTATGGTAGGATGACTTTACTAGGCGTACCTTAAAGGTCTAAGTATTTGGAATATGCTAAAAGTTAAAGCTGAAGACAAGGAATGAAAGTGTAGATAAGATGTACGGATTGACGTGTACCTGCTTGGATGGCGTCGTTATTGCTCTGCAATTTTCTATAATAAGAAGAGTCACGGATTTGCCAACCTGACAGTCCCCAAGCTAGGCTGTATCGTTTGTTGAAATTTTTAAAGATTAACATAGTAACCATTGAAGATGAGAAGCCAGCGGTGGCAGATACTGGTTGGTTCATGCAGCTTTTTGAGCAACTTGTCAGTGAGGAGACCGAAGCACGTCAGGAACTAATAGCGATTGCTAAATATATTTTGCGTGCAGAATCCTAATCTAATCACCTGTAAGACGCGTTCGACTGATCCGGCTGAGACCTCTCGTGTGTTGTGATTGCGGTAATGGATAAGATGAAAACGTAGGGGTCATTGATGGAGACAATTCATGGGGTTAGACTACCGATTATCCCTAACAAGTAATTTGGTGGCGGTGCCTACGATTAACATGGTGCACTCATGAAACGGAATCGTCCCTAGGTGTACTCAAGTAGGTCAAGAATCGTTGAAGACTAAAGACATCTTGTACTCGGATTTCTATTCACAAAACACAGAAAATGTGTGCAACGGATATCGGTAAAGTCCCTTAGGTGCTAAGACTGTGACGATAATGAATGTGGTGGAGTTGTGAGCTCCAGGTGTTTAGATGTCATGCACTACACCACAAAGCTCCTCTAGCAACGTCAGGGTCAGGTTAGCAGAAGTGTTCCTGCGAACCGCAGATACTGAAGAATCGTTGTATATTGTCAAAACATAGGAATCTTTGTATCTCCTTCCTGCATGCCTGCAAGCTTTTAATTTTAGTTTGGAAGGCGACCTGTGGCATATGTTCACAATTGTCAATCGTCAGCGTTCCCGCGAAATTTGAAACAGTGCGTTTTCGTTGCGGGGAAGGGCTAATTTTTGTCATGGCGGGAAAGGGTTTCGCTACCGTTGTCCTCGGTAACAGCCAAGTTTGTTTGAGTGGCTGCGGAGTATATTCTTAATTTTGGTGGTATTAAGGTGCGGGAAAATAGAAAATAATGCTATATGGATTTGCTTCGTGTAAAAGGTTATGAAAAATTATCGTGTTGACTGCAAACGTAGTTGAAGTTCACGGCATAATGGAAGGCAGGCAAATGCTAAATAAATGTGTAGTGTAAACGGCTAATTTATGGAGCAAATTAGTGTTAATACAATTGTTTCATGTATATACAGTTTATGCCTGCGGTAAGTTACTTTCCTGGATAAGAGGTATACATATATCTTGTCTGAATATTGTATTTTTTGTATTTTATAAAATCGCGATGAATGAAAGCGAAATTTACAACTCATATAGCTTACCAACTACCATTCTTTGTACATACTTAAGCACAACGCGATCCATACACATCTATTACAAAACTAAATAAGAAAGCAATACCAGTTAGCCTGGTGTACTGGAAAACAAAGCCCCTCCAGGCCTATTTTTCATGTCAAAAATTAGCCACTCTCTTCGTTGCGTTACAAATTGCCATACCCTGAGTTGAATACAGTAGCGTTTTGGCTCCTTTTGTGTTAATTTAACTAACATATTCCTACTACTAACTCGTGTGTTCCGTTTTTGGACTTTTGTCCAACACATATTTTCAACTGTTGTTTGTCGTGTTCACGTTTTTCCTTTTTGTTTTGCATATACCCCTGTGTTTACCAGTTTTTATATCCATTATTTACAACATGGTCGTCAAACGTCGCCTACCTCCCACATCTGTCAAGAAACCAGTGAAATCTCCAGCGCCTTCGACCGCCAAGGCTAGTCCACTCCAAACACGGGAGCGCACAGTAATGCTCTCGGATCCACTAGCTGAGGCTTTGCAAAAAGTGTCTGCCCTCGAAAGTCAAGTGAACGAGTTAACTAGTCACCTTGTGACTATTACTGAGACTTTTGGCAAGCTCACACCTTTTGTCAACTTAACCAAACACTACTGCGATATGTGGCAGAGCGATTATGTCCAAACAAATGGATCCCGATCCCACTACAACCCAATCGTTCTATCGCATGTTCACCATCGCACAGTCCCAAGCGTGGACATTTGAACAATTTTCTACTGACACCACAGTTCCCATAAAATGTCTGTACAGCTGTACATACCTGATCATGCCTCAATTGGCGTGCCTCGCATAGTCGAGAATAAATATTTATTTATTTATTTATGAACGAAAGCTTGATGTGAGTCTAGATGCGTTGACCAGTAAGATCAGCATTTCGTACCACCTGTAGCTGAGTGCTATTTGATCGAGCTGGGCGAACCCTTGCTTTTGTGAGGGCCAGCCCGCGGTAACAATGCGTCTCCTCACATGCCGAACACTAATGCTCGAAAGCAACAAGCGATGATCAGAGCAAAGAGCAAGCAGTCCGTCTCTATTGTCTGATCGACTGCCACCGTGGCCAAACTTAATCTCAAGGTGGTGTTCCATTGGTGCAAGGCGGCCCACCAGTGCCTTAAAGACCTTGGCAACAATGACCATACCCTTCCTTTTAGAGGAACGCAGGAGTTTAGATTGATGCTGGTAAAAGCTATATTTGACTGCATCCGGACTGCGGTCTGTAGAGGCGTAGGCGGAGGCGACAAACAAGACAAGCTTAATGGGCGTCGGGTAACGAAAAGGTTCCAGGAACAGTACACGTATAGTGATGCAGTTTGCCACTATGGGTAGTAATAGTTTCTTACCTACTGCTGAGTATCAGCGCGCATAGTGGGCCAGGTATGGCTATCCGTAAGTGCTTTAAAATGGCCGTTTTCAGGTTAGCCTAGGACGCGTCACGTGGGATATGTGTGAGTAAATAACAGACCTCGACAGCCATATGCGTAGGGAGTTTCGAGGCAACCTGCGAAAACAGGGCAGACTTAAAACTGATAAGGCGGCATTGTAAAATGCACTTCTGGCTGTAAAAATACCAAGCATGCGGGTTGGTAGCGTCGGATAAAAATCTCGGAAACCCATGACGTTTTCGGAAGCAAAAATGGAAGTCGATCAGAGGAGGTCATGGATGAGTAAACGAAAAAAGATAAGTTCTGAAGTATTAAGGAAAAAATAAAAAACAAATGTTAACTCTAAACTGGGTCATAAATTACGTAATAAAAACGGACTGCACAAAAGCTTAACGAAATGCTCATTCAGCTATGTAAACCGTTAACCCAATGTTCGCCTAATCCTAAATGGCCCAAACTAGCCTCGATAAGAAGGCAATCCGAGTCAGTGACGATTTCGCCCACCAGATTTCGAGCAACAATGCCGAACAAGCACGACGAACGCACGCGCAGCAAAGCAATGCGCGAGCGCCGAGCGAAACTCGACGAATTACTTTACTGGTTCAGAAAACTAAAACAACTGTGCAAGAAATAATGTAACCTGAAACAATAAAGTACAATTGAACATGAAGAAGTTTAATAGCGTTACAGTCTGCGTGCCTGGCTGTCATCTAATCGGCTGGCGTTCGAAACCTAGATACGACGGCTTTTGTACCCGCTCTGGCGGTACACTTACCCAAGTCTAAAAAATACTGCGCAGATTTCGATGGCCCTTGCGCATCGACAAAGTATAAAGTTGTACACTTTAAAATTATTATACTTGTGAATGCCGACAGGAAGGCCTCAGCGCATTCCAACGGCATTCTTGTATCTCATTAAGTTTTAGTATGAGCAACACGTCACGCATTTGCGCAATACTTTTTCTGCGATTTATTTGCGTTTAGCCCTTCCTTCACTTCTTGCTCGTGAGACATTAACAAGCTTCTACTGTGCCCACGCGGCTTTTGTTAACTATGCAGGCTCACACGGTATAATCAGCTACTGCTTCGCATCTTCTGTTTTATGTGGTTGCACGGGATGGTTAGTTGCCACGTAAAGCAAAAAATGGGTCATAGCCTTTGCCGTTAAGCGGAAATCCGTATTAAAACTATTGTAAGTTTGAATGCCCGCCCTACACTGATCTACAGCGTGCATAGCAAAGTTCGCGAGGTAGACGAATGCACATCACCGGTTGCAGACCGTAAAACTTTCTAACAATATAACAATTCAGTTTAGTTGCATTTAAGTTAAGAAGTTTTGTTCATTTTGTGTTTAACGGTTTTAAACGATGTTTAACCACACTAATAATTTTTATATGGCATTAGATCTCTGTTAATCTCGTCTTAACTCAAAGTTCATTCTAAGCCTGTATAATTTTACTTACCTTCTGGCCTAACACAACCAACACAAATAACCAAATATTTATGGTGCACTATTTCTAATCATTTTTACATTAAAAACAGCACAAAGTATTATCCTTCATGCGAGCCAGATGTACCACGCAACAGCCACAAAAATTTATTTTCTCAGTGCCTCTCGTTTCAATCGCTGCGACGTATTCGCAGCACCGTTACCTCGCAAAACTTAGTGAGCAATAAGTAGTTTATGGTCATTTTATGGCATTATTCCCGACCATCTTTCTGCCTTTGTAGTTTTATTCAATTTGGTACAAATGTGATATTGCTATTGTTTGAATGTGTCGGAAACCAGATACGCGGCACGAACAGTATTTTCGAATCCGTACGCCATGGAGTCTGATTTTTGGATAAGCTTCCTTGGGCGTTCTTTTGACAGTTTTGATGAGTTTAATAGTTTGTTTTCAGACTTTTGCTTCTTCAATACGTCATCAGCAGAAAGTGTAACGTGTCACGGGTGAAGCACGTCAGGGTCATTTATCGATGTGTCCGCTGCGCACGTCGCAAGTCAAAAAGTGCAGGAGTGAGACGTGTTTAGTAGGATTTTGCTTCCATTATTCTAAATTTTTCAGCTCAAATGATACCAACTGCCAAGCTCGCGTGAACCTCATTAAAACGGGACTCAAGCTGAAAGTCACAGCCCTCAAGCAGTCTCACAATCACCCAGTTAACCGCTTTCCTTTTGAGCGATAACCTATCAATCGCCGTCTGACGGACGATGAGTTCAGTCAGTCAGTGGACCTTTTTCACTACAACACCCCAACAAGCTACCTCAAGCAGTCCGTCGAGTTTCGATCCGGAATGCATGTTACCAGCGATGATGTCCGCAATGTTCGTCGTAAACTGCGACCCGGCGTTGAGTGTAAGCTTACTTTGATAGTATGTACTGCCTGCAGTAAAATTGCATCAGGTTATCAAGTCTATGGAAGAAGACGGAGTTGCGCTAATTATTTCTGAGGAAGGCTTGTGCACACACGTGTTATTCGCTCGGCATCCACCAATAGAACTGTTACGCCGATTCTCACATGTCGTTTTTGTAGTCGCTACTAACCGTACTAACCGTTTGAAGTAAGAATTGATAGCGCCCTAACTTGTTGCTTGCAGCTTCAAAATATACCAGGTTTTAATAACTGACGGCATGGGGTACGGCCGGCCAATAATTTATACGTTTCTGCGTCGGGAAGATTACGCATCATTGCTTACATTATTTGAAGCGCTTCGGGATATCACGGGTCATGGTATTCCCGTCAGCACAATAATGATGGACAAAATGACCGCTCAAATACGTGCAGCGCGCGCGGTTTTTCAATGCGACATTTTGTTTTGCCACTTCCACATCCGGCAGGCCATCAGGAAGCATGTAAGTGGTAAACCTTAAATAAATAAATAAATAAATAAAAGTTTATTCTCGGCTACGCGAGGCACGCCATTAAAGGCATGATCATAGTAATAGTACAAAAATTGAGCAAGCAATGTGCAATAGGATTTTCATATATGTGGATCCATAAATTTAGGTATGTAGATGCATGTGTTGCATGTGTTTGTAAATCTGTTACTGTCCATTTGAATGAGTTCAATCGCGTCGATGCTGTCTGAAGATATGTTTGACGTCTGTGGATCTGATAACCTTGTCAGCGTAAGTTTGGGCAGTGACTTTATTTAGTGGCGAGTCACATCCGCCACGTCACAGTGTTGTTAAGCAGACCTTTGTGGCTTTTATAGGGAGAACGCTTGCCAGGAGAAAACCCACCACGTCCTGGAACACTGTCTCCGAACTATTTGCTGAAGCGGGTTAAACCCGATTCACCCAGCTGGCCCCACGTGGAGGTTGTTCGGCTAGCCAGCCATAGATAAACAGTAACCGGTCGCGTCATCTGTTTCATCGTATGGCAACTTCTGACACGGAGACTGAGTATAATCTCTTTCCATATGTAATATTCTTGTTTTAGATTTCAACAAGATTTGAAGCTCCTTCAAAGAACAGACCACCACTTTGTGCGCTACCTTACGTTGTACTGGTTGTATATAAAACGCTCGTGGGCGAAACACGCCCAAGCTGGACTGGTGTATTTTGGCAATACAATGGACAACCGAGTTGAGAATGACAACTTGCGAATGAAGCGAATTACCCAAGCATCGGATGGCCTTGTTGCAGCCGTTCGCAAAGTCTGGGCGCATTCAGAAATTCTCCTGGAAGGGCCGCAGATGCATACCGCAATTTTCATTGACAGGCGTCAGCTACTAGAAGGCAGCGCATACGTTCATCACGCATTTTGCCCCTTAAGTACGTACGCATGCAAATTAGTGATGCGCCATTTAGCACAACCCAAGTTACAAGCAGTTTACTCGGACTTTGGAGATGGAGTGGTATGTGAATAAAATTTGCTGATGCTTCCAAAGTTTGAGATATCTCACCAGGGAAACTGCTGCACTATCGATTGCTCCTTAGAAACATGTACCTGTCCTTTGTATGAACACATGTGGCTTCCGTGTGTGCATTTAATAACGGCATACAAGCAGCACGCGTACCCGACAAGTAAGCCGTTTCTGACACGTGTATCCATTTACAGGTCAAATACCTATTTGCATCCGCTGGCTGGCGGGCCACAACCTACCCACAGAGTCCATGCCGTTGCGGACGTTGAAAGTTTCCGGTACGAAATCATCGACGTCTGAAATTGCACATCTTGTACGTCGTCTGAGAAGTACTGAAGAGGTTAATCCATCCGGATTTTCGGAACTGTATCAAGAGCTTTTGCGAAGGACTAACGAAGTAATTGGTGATTCATCAGACTTTCAACGTGCAAAGCAACAACCGCGTTGGCCGAAATTTATGGCGCCCACAGATTTGTGTTTCACATGCAGCAAGCCTGTTGCAGTTAACGCAGTTCGTGGTGCACACAATCGGTTAATTATCATCGAAAGTGTTTGTGTGTGAAAGCAGGAGCCCGTCGTACAATTTGCGTCAACGCTTCACACACGGTATCTGTGCCCATGATGGCACTGCCTAGCTGTACTACCGGTAAGAGCGCAACTTGTTTCTTCGTTATTTACCTGTCGGTCGTCCACCCTCAACGCAATTCACAGTTGCCTCTACCCCATCAACCTGCCCCGCATACGGAGGTAATCGACAGCTTAGTATAACAATTTCCTGCGCAGGCAGTCGGGATGAGATTACCGCCGATCCGAGTACAGGTCAACAAATCGTACCCCATATTGCGGGTGCACCTGGTACTGGTGAGCATTTTCCTTACCTTTCCTCGACAGGTTATCAAAAGGCAGCCGTCGAGTTCCCCTCAACCAGAGGTATTGTGCAGAATGGAGGGCCAAAGTAAGCCGTTCCGTGTTATTTAAACTCCAATTTTCACTTCATTGCAGCGTAGACAAGGATGCCATCACAGTAAAGAAAACGCTGAGAAGAAAAACTTGTTCAGATAAAAACTCTCATTCAATTACCCGTCAGTAGGCTGTAAATAAATACATAAATAGTTTATTCTCGGTTTCATACCGACACATCAACTTAGGCATGTTTGTACTACTATTATATTTTAGCCGATGAATACGACTTTGTGTAATGATACCCTGCATGGGACATGCGCGTCCAAGGCACGAATATAGTGAACAACACTGAACCTTTTCTCGCTGCTTTCTGTTAAATAAAATGCACAGTTGTTATATCGGTTTCTGCGCTCATTTGGGTTTAAAGCTTCTTAAACAACTAACTGGACTAGCGGCACGTTTGTTGCCAGTGTAATAGGACCCAGGTGGGTTGTTATAACACAAGGCACCAAGGCTCGTTATCTTAGAATGGCGGCTCCATCAGTGGCACATCTGGTGTCAACGTAATAGGACCCAGGTGGGTTGTCATAGCATACAGCTCCAAGGCTTGTGCTTGTTGTATATAGGCTCCATCAGTGGTACTTTTGAGATCAACGTGATAGGACCCAAGTGGGTTGTAATAGCACAAGGCTCATGCTCATTGTATATAGGCTTCATCAGTGGCACATTTGGTGTCAACGTAATAGGACCCAAGTGGGTTGTAATAGCACAAGGCTCATGCTCATTGTATATAGGCTCCATCGGTGGCACATTTAACGCCGATGTAATTGGACCCATGTGCGTTGTAACATCATTTGACGCCGAGGGTTGTGCGTATAGCGTAGAGGCTCCGACAGTAGCGCACTCACAATAATAGTGAGGTAGCGTTAGATACAGCATACTGCTTGACTAGAAGTCATCCTAATTCAGTTTCGTTTGGACGAGGATTGGTCGTCCAAAATCTATTTAGGGTTTGGATTTACGGCTACTTTATCACGCATTTACAATTAGTATGTAGTTTTCCGCTTCATTTTTACAATATTTTTACCATGAAACTTTCATTGCTGAATATCAGGGGGCGTTGGAAAATATATTGGGTGACCAAAATATCATCCGTAAGATGTACATTTAGACTGCTGAGGGCCAAAAGTTTGGTCATTTAGGGAGTTACAACACGCACACGACGGCGCATGCTTTCGCTGCTCGCGCGGAAAGGATGCATATCCCGTCAACATTACACGGTAATCGATTACAGACTTGCAAGTACGTACTACCACAGTGACGAATTACTTGTCACCAATGGCGCGCTAAAGATCACTTGCGCTGACAGAAAGTACGGTTTAAATGAAAGAATTTACGCACTGAACGGCGCCGATAATTATTTAGTACGTGGCTTAACAACATCCATGGGCCTATGAAGACATTTATGTTCATCTCCTTTTGCTTCTCCGCGAGTAGCCAAAAGCAAGCTTCAATAGGCGGGCTTGCTGTACATATATTTGGATAAAATGATAATTAATAGGTACCATGATGCTGTAAAAGTTTACTATGAATTTATAATTTCTTCGCCGTTAAAGAAGCCACTTAATTATGTCTGTTACGATGTATCAACTGCTATGCAACTCACAAACCCCAAGTGTTACTTATTTCATTATATTATCAATGCGTTTCACATTAAAATTCCGAGGCTAAAAATATCGACACAATGGGAGACTAATTAAGTAGTCCAGGACGGGACTATCAGCGGACGGCAGGTATTTTACTAAATGGGCTCAGAAACGGTATGCTTATTATTTTAACCTTGTAGTGATCATTTCTACTTAGTTACCAATATTGCATTAGTGTTACGCACGTTTAAGGCAAGTATTGCTGCATGCATTACACACTTCGATGTTTCCCCATCGATACGTAGACGCATAGTAACGCCAGTTGAATATTAACAATTTTGCAACGAAGCGAACCCGGCTGATTGAGTGGACACCAGTTTGCATTCATTTTAAAACCGGGTTGCTGCACATCTCCTCTGTTCTGTTTTGCGTCTAACACCATGTAGACAGGACGCAAAGAAGACGCATAAAAGATAATTCACGGACTATTAACGGAAGCTCGTGGGGACAACCTTGTCACAAAAGAAAGCTTTTAGGGTATAAGTGGCGGAAATCCAATGTTTTAGCGGACTTCCAAGACTGCGAATTAGTTAAATACAGCATCTATGAAAACAGGCGACCTAAATTTGACTTTTAACATTACAGTGCGCGCACTGTGCAATAATGGACATACGGGAGTGGATATCCTTTTGTCCAATTAATTTACCAAACTTGCAGCGTTTCGTTAACCGAATTTAGGAACAATCGATTCGGCGGCAAGCGGTAGATAGCTTTTTAGCACACTAAAACACAGTGTTAAAGGTACACCAGATTGAAATGACAGAATGTAGAGGTCAAATGTTTCACTGCAGTCCGACCAATCAACAAACGTCCCCATCTTTAAAGTACCCTTCTAGGTCTGCGACTACCGGGAAGCGTTTCAAACTTCCCGGACCGGGATTCTAACCAAAGTGTTATGTGCGTAATTTGGTGATGGTGGTACGGTACGCCGTGCCATAAGTGGACTACGCGGCTTATTGATGTTGTCTGGTGTATAATAAGTTAAGGTATAATGAGTTAAGGTACGTGGTAATATTAAAGGCTGTGGATTTTAACACCGTTGTTGTTGTTCAAGTAGATAACGATGTGCAGTTTTGAACCTTGGCGCGTCGTTGGAAGCTGTCATCATGGTGGACGATCTTCCTACGTTTAATCGTTTGGTGAGATTGTATTTGCGGAAACTTGCAGACATGGAGCAGGATGTGAAGAGATTTCAGCAGGCTACTGCGACTGCGTTTTATAAGCGGTCAGTCGTTACTCGAACTCGGTACAAACGCATGACGGGGGATGATTTGCCAGAGGGGTCTCCATATCAATATGTGGTTTGTGGTAAATGTGGTATACCGTTGCACACAGAAGGAGATATGCCAGGATCGGTTCCCATGCAGCGCGCCGTGACATTTCAGATCCCCGTGTTACACGGTAAGTTGATAATCGCATGGACGTTAGTTTGTTGTAAACTGATTCGTTTGCTTGCTATGAATACGTAGGAAGATTGACTCGGTGATGTGTATCGCAGCTATTGCCACGTGTTTTCAATCTCACTCTGTTCCTCTGTATGAATGTGTTGCGTACGCTAACTAATAAGATAAGTTATGTTGTCCAAGGTACGAAAGTAAACATGCAAAAGTTAATGATATCAAGACGAACGCATGAACTAGGCTACAAGCAGCGGAGGTAAGGCGACGGTGGTAAAAGTGCCACAGACGTATAACTGCACCATTGGTTTGAAATGCCTTTAGCTGGGAACATGTGGTAAGAGGAACCATGGAAGCAAAGGAAAAGGTTCACTTGATGTGATAAACAGCAATCCATATACGTAATTGGCACAGCACCTGCCCAGAAACAGGTGACATAGCTCAGAGGAGACCGCCTTGCGGATAAGGTGGAGCCTAATCCCGCCAGTAAAAATTGCCGTAACTTTCGAGGAAGGAATCGGGGAATAGCGATGGATGTATGGTTGATGTAAGGTGCATTTTATCTAGTGAAACCCAGTCTACTTTATCAGCGGAATCAGCGGTACGAGAAAGTGTTATGAGAGACGGTTGGTAATTCAGTAATCTCAGCAGCCTACTAACTGGACACATAGCCTGCATAAAACCATGGAGATAAGCAGATAAGCAATATTCATCCCGTCCTAATCATGGTGGCATGCTAGTTGAAGGTGAGCATCACACTGAAACTAATATGCCGCAGGAGGAGTGGAACAATTTGATAAGAAGCGGAACGGAACAATTTTATTTTGTTTTCACACGCCGCTTTTGCTCCTTTTTTCAGTTGAATGCTTGTAATATTAATCATGGGAATCGATACCATGCTGTACACATTACTTCCACTGAATCAGGTTGCGAGCCGTCTTATAGTGTGTTAAGCCTTTGGCACGCCTCTTAATTGGGTCCCGATCCTGGAAGACGTACGGATGCAACAGGGGCTACACACGCCGTCAGCGAATTCATGTGCTGACGCCAAGTGGAAGGCTGACCAAGCGGTGGCCTCCACGCACGTCCTTGACGAGGGAATTGAGCGCGACGCATTAGACGCTCAGGTGCCATGTGTAGGACGCGTGCTTTTAACCCCGGAGGAACGCGAAGCGTTAATGCGCTTTGCATTCAAACTCAAGGGAAGTCATGTCAGCGTTCAGCCGGACCTCCCACTGGCAGATGCACTGAAGTTAAAGGAAGCCATCAAAAGCCTCAAGAGCAGGCGGGCGGCTGGTGAGCAAAGTCCTTCGTCTGGTGAGTTTTCAGGTAGTCAGCCGGAAGTGAAATTCTGCCCTACCAGAACCTCTCCTGGTAGCGTACGACCCAGGGCTGTTCGTGCCGAGTTCCTTCGGATAGTGCTTTGTAATGTGCGTAGCCTAAGGAACAAGGTACACGAGGTGGGTTTACTTGTAGACAAATCTCGTCCCGACATACCTGCTATCACCAAAACGCGGCTGTCCCCGGATATCACACACGTTGAAGCATCTATTCCTGGCTACGCACTGCATAGGTGCCATCGCTCCGTTGGCCGCCAAGGTGAGGGCGTCCCTCTTTATGTGAGTTGTAATCTTGATGTGCTGAGGACCTGTGTGTTCCAGTCGACGGATCAAACTGTTGAAGCCCTCAGGACTATTGTGTGCACTTTCTCTGCTCAGCTTACAGTTGTAGTGGTATATCGAAGTGCTGGAAGTATCACCAAGTACGTCATGGAATTTATTGGTACTCAGGTTGCCAATAGGTGTGTAAGACTGCGTGACTTCAACCTCCCTGAAGTCTGCTGGGCTGATCTATCTTGCAGTTCGGCGGTGGGCACTTTCGGTTCTGATCTCCTTGAGCTAACATTGCAACTGCCTTTGCATCAGTTCGTGGACCTCCCGACTAGATATATGCGCAACCAAATTCCTTGTACCTTGGATCTCATTTTTGCGAAGTCACAGGATTTCGTAAGTGATATTACCTACGATGTGTTGTAACTAAGTGCTGTAACTAAGTGTCATCAAGCTACCGCTGAGGCATGTCCAAATATTTCGCGGGCGGAGTTTCACGCAATGCGAGAAAAAGCTTCAGTTTTGCGTTGTGCGATCACGGTGACTGACGTCGTTCAGACAGCCTTGGAGAAATTTAAGGCATACCTCACCAAAATCTCTGCTGCCCACATCCCACTCACTAATAGAAGTGTGACACGGGCGCAGCCTCAATGGATAGGTCATACAGGTAAATACCTGCTGAGGAAGCGCTGTAACTGCTGGTGAACTTACCAAGCGGCTTCATCAACCGGCACCTACGAAAGCTATCGAGCGGTTAGAAATAAATGTAAGCATTATCTTGGAACTGTTCGTCTTCAGTACGAGGAAGATTTGGCTAACGCATCGGTAACAAATGCAGACGAGTTCTTTGTTTACCTAAAGAGACGTATCGGTACAAACTCCTCTGTACCGGCTTCATTACGAGCGGACGGGACCCATGGGCATACCGACTATGATAATGCCTGGGTACTCAGCGAACAGTATACTTGTGTCTTTTCTCATGACGCCTCTCTACCTCAGGTTGAGCTGGTAACCAAAAGTTCCGCAGGATTCTTGTCTAACTGAAATAAGCATAACGGAGACACAAGTCTTCGGGCTATTGCAAGGGCTAAATCCTTCCAAAGCTTCTGGCCCTGATTCAATTCATCCGAAGCTGATGCATGATTTGGCCGCTGAGCTAAGCGGCCCTCTGATATGCATGTTTACGATATCATTAGACAGCTGTGCCTTACCTTGGGAATGGAAGAAGGCAATCATCTGTGCGATTTTTAATGGCGGAGACAGAGTTCTGCCCGCGAACTACCGGCCTGTCAGGTTATCAAGTGCAGTAGTTAAGTTGTATGTATGTATGTGTGTTGCATTCTTAAGAGATAACTTATCTTTTACCTCGGTACTTACGGTCGAATTCATATTGAGCCTTTTTCTATTTTTACTGCTAACTGTGGACATATATATATGTGTGTATATATATATATACACAAATTGGTTCGGACCAAACTGTACATATATTTTCGTAAATCTATGTATTGCACTCCCGCCGTGAATCGGCGTAAATTTAACATTCTCTCCCTCGGTACTGTGGCGAAACGTACTGAGCTGGAGCAAGCGATGGCTGCACGCCTGTGTGGTGGTGTGGACTGTATAGCCACAGTGGGCGACCTGTGGCACCACATTCGCGACCAGGTGACAGCTGCTGCCCAGGAGACCATCGGGCGCGCAAACTGTAAGCGGCCTGATTGGTTTGATGACAACAATGTGACGATTGACGCATTGGTGTCAGAGAAGAATGCAGCATTTGCTGCACATGTGGCAGATCCCAGTGACTTGGGGAAGAGTATTCAGTTTCGCAAACTTCGACGGCGACTGACCCGAGAGCTCCGCCACATTAAAAAGGCATGGTGGACGGAGAAAGCGAAGCAGATGGAATGCTACGCCGAACGCCATCAACACAAGGAATTCTTTGACTCTTTGAAGGCGGTGTATGGACCGAGTTTGGAGCCGCTGCGGACACTGATCGATGGTAGTTCAGGCGCTACCTGCACCCAGACTGCAGACATAATGCAAGTCTGGCGAAAACACTTTGACTGTCTCTTGAACAACCGTTCAGAGATCGACTGGCCTAAATTGAATAGTGTGAAGCAGCACGATGTGAAGGCGGATCTGGCGGATACGCCGAGATTGGATAAGCCGCAGAGAGCACTTGCTCAGCTGCGAAACGGCAAAGGTGCCGGGGGTGACGGGATCCCACCTGAAGTATTGAAACACGGTGGACCCGCGTTGTTGACTGCGCTGCACCACTTGGTGCAACGCGTGTGGATTGAGGGGGAGGTGCCTCCTGAGCTGAAGGATGCCCTTGTGCCACCACTGTACAAGGGCAAAGGGAGCAAGCAATGTTGCACGAATTATCGTGGCATCAACTTGCTGAGTTGTGTGGGCAAGGTGATTGCCCGAATCCTGCTCAATCGCCTCGTGAGTCAGATTGTGGAACCAAACGTGGCGGAAGAGCAATGTGGATTCCGTTCGGGTCGCGGCACCATAGATATGGTGTTTGCGGCTCGTCAGTTGCAAGAGAAGCGCAGAGAACGACACCAGCCATTGTAAACGCATTTCGTTGATTTCCCCAAGGCATTTGATACGGTGAACCGCGAGGCATTGTGGCTGGTGTTGGGTAAGTTTGGTTGCCCGCGTAAGTTTGTAAGTTTAATTGAATGTCTGCACAGTATTATGCGAGCGAGGGTGCAGCTGAGTGGAGAGACCTCTGATGACTTTACAGTTGTCTCTGGTGTGAAGCAAGGCTGTGTGTTAGCTCCTGCCCTGTTTAATATATATCTTTATGCAATGTTGTCTTGTGCTTTTGATGCGGCTTGTGCTTACGGTGTTCGTGTGGAGCACCGTATTGATGGTGGGTTGCTGAACATCCGTCGTTTCGGTGCGAGAACTCTAGTCTGTGAGACAACTATCCGTATGTTGCTGTTTGCTGACGACTGTGCGTTGTTTTCACACAGCGCGGATGAGTTGCAGCACATGACTAGTGCTCTGGCTTCGACAGCGGCCAAATTCGGGCTCACCATCAACACAAGCAAAACTGTCTGTCTCTTTCAGCCTTCACCGGAGGTGCAATCTTCAATATTGCCGCAAATCAGCATTGGTGCTGAAGTATTGGAAACCACCTCCCGCTTCAGCTACCTTGGGAATTTGATGTCGACTGATCAGCAGCTACACGTTGAGTTGCGTAATCGCGTGTCGAAGGCGGCAGCGGCATTCGGGGAGCTTGAGTACCGAGTGTGGAACAACCATCAGCTTACCATTGGCACTAAGCTGATGGTGTACAAATCCATGGTACACTCCGTTCTTCTATACGGCTGTGAAACGTGAACGATGTACCGTCGGGATGTGCGATATCTCGAGCGGTTCCATCAGCAGTGTCTGCGACGAATTTTGCGGATCGGCTGGGGCGCCAGAGTTGCAGACACGGAAGTTTTGCGCCGAAGTGGGATGTATGCAGTGGACGGCACACTTTTACTGCGACACCTGAGATGGCTCGGTCATGTGAGCCGTATGGATTCGACGCGAATACCGAAACAACTTTTATACGGTCAGCTGAGTATAGGGAAGCGGCACGTGGGGAAACCAAAGTTACATTACCAGGACATGATTAAAGTGAGCCTCACACGTCCTAATCTTGATTGCAGATCATGGGAATCGAAAGCGGTTGATCGGCGTGCATGGCGTGATCTAATCACGAAGGCAGTTGCTGAGGTGCGGGAGAAAGCCCTCATGCATGCAGAGAAGAAGCGGCAAGTGCGGAAGCGGCAAGCACCAATGAATTGTACTCCATCGACATCGAGCGCATTGTGCTGTAGAACATGCGATCGCGAGTGCCTTATTCAGGCAGGCCTAGTGAGCCATGAGAGAGGTCACTCGGGACCACTGCCGAAGCGACGACGGGTCCCGCAGTGAACGTAGGCAGCACCGGCGCAGCGTTTGTAGGCACGCTGAATTCGATTTACTAACCGCATGCTTGCATGCTAAGTCTCTTTATTTCAGGTGGTGGGTTTACAGTTTTTACCTTAATGCTTTTCTTTCTCATATAAATATCTCCCTGTACTCTATTTCATTAACTTGCACACATCGCCTAAGCCAATTGTATTCGATTTCCATAACAGTTTTGCGTTCGTGGCATTCCGTGAACTATACTTTCTGACCTCGTCACTTAGCTAGGATTTGTTTGTTATCAACTTGTTACATATGCTATTTAATTAAGGTTTATATCACCGTTTCCTTATGCATTAATCGAGTTTTTCTCTTTTGCTTTCTCTCTTTCAAGTGTTTGGCTGTTGTTTGATATCCCCGGTGTGGATGCGCTTGATGTGCATGTTGACAAGGTGCCTACCTGTCTATTACCCACTACCTCGTCCATACTGGCTCCAGGAGACAGTTGGTCGTTGCTGGAGGGGACGGGTGCAAGGTCCTTGTGGCCGTGTTAGGATCAAAGAGTGGTTCCATGCACTCAGTGTGGCGCGGACCACGATCCAGCCACCGCCTTGTGTGCGCTTGATTCCCCAACTACAGCGTGCTTGTGTTTGCCTGTGAAGGAGTGTGGGCCGGCTCCGTTGATGAAACGTGGTTCCCATCCGCATGCCTCCCGGTCTTATTCCTTCGGGTTTACACTGGACATGGGGTGTGTGGTTGGAGCTGTGGGTGGTGCAGCGCAAGCCAGCCGTGGTCCCTCTGTAGGCGCAGGCGTCCTGTGGCTTGCCACAGTGACAGGCAAATCCGAAACCGGATGCCGCCAACCATATATATATATATATACATATATGTATATGGCTCAGCAGTGTGCACACATACATAATTATACAAATGAGTTCATACCTTGACAATTGTTATGCTATTTATAGATTCCCCCTGCATGTGGATGAAGGCGATAGAACGGATAAACTGCGGCCTTAGGAGTAGAGTTCCGTGATGCGCATTTCGGCATTGTCATTAAGTGTTCCCAATTAGGCGTGCTCGTGGTTCTAGAGTTTAGTAAGACTTTGGTTCCCAGTACTGTCGTGGAACTTGTCGGAGTAAGTTCGTGAGTGCCACGAGTATGCATGAGCGGATGAAGCAGACTTTCTGTATCGAGCAAACGAGTCTCGAAAGGGGAGATTAGTAGAACAGGAATATGTCAAGCACCTTGAGGTTTAATGAACATGTGCGCAAGGGATTGGATCGTCTTTCAGGTCGCCAAATGTTGTTCGAGGTCTTCGACGTCGGGTTTGGCATGTGGAGCTATAGAGATCGGTCGTGGATGCCGCAACCCAATAAGCAGATCGCACCAGCAGCGAGAAGTTTCTGGATACAGTGTTCACGTCATTTGCTTGAGGTTGTAGCAAGTAAGATGACGAGAGTAGATGTGGTATGATAGTTCAATTGTTTCGAAGATCCACTGGGCTAATCTTAGGGCTTCTCGTACCTTCTAAGCCATTCACACCACTTTGGCCAGGGTGTAGAGGTCGGATAAACGCAGTCTCCTGATTCTACAGGATGGGGACTGGAGTGTGGGTGCTCGTTAGTACTTAAAACGGACTCTGTTGCCTAGTCCCAAAACCCCGTTTCGTTACGGTTAGGTTTTTCAACTAAAAGCTTTGGATGACAATTCTAACCGTTCTTCTGTCTAAGCGTGGGTAACCTGACATTGTCTTGCCCATACCGTACAATGAATTTCCTTTCACACAGTTCCTTGACGCTCTGGCTATCACAGAAGTGAGCTAACGGCGCTTTACGTACTGCATCATGCAGGTTGGATAGGAGTGGGGATGCTACTGCTCATGCCATTTCGTCTTTTTATTCCCGCTTTTGCGCTTTTTCATCTTTATCGACCCTATCATTTTTATCTCCTCACAATTCTCATTCCTTCTTCACCTTACTTTGATTAGCTTTTGTTTTCTATTTTTAACTCACACACTCGTTTAGTGTAGCTCCAGTCCAATCGACGAGTTCTTAACCAACTAAGCGTACAACTCCAGCCCACCCATCTCCATTTGAAGCCTTCGATCCTCTCTAAGACTGGCACGCATCAAGGTGCACACTGTGTTGCACATTTTCCAACCTGCGACAGTGGTGGTACTTTCACACTGCGTTTGTCCGGAGATGTTGCAGCTTCAAATGCCGTTTAATCCGATGTGGGTATCCGGGCTGTGGCAACCCTGATCAATTGGATCCTAGTGAACAGCCGGCGGAGTCGTCTCAGAAGAACAGTCTTCCTGTCGACTAATTGCGCTTATCTTCGGTAATTTTGTTGCGTTTGTAGCATTTTAAGTAACTTGTGGACATTTTTTACTTATCACGGATTTGTTGCTAACCAACTTACTTCATATGGTAATTTAGCGAAGAGTTATGCCACCGTATCTGTATGCATTATTGGATTTGTTTTATTTCAGCTTGTCGTTTAAAGTGAATGGCTGATGTTTGCTATCCCTGGTATGGTTGCGCTTGATGTGTATGTTGACAAGGTGCCTACCTGTCTATTACCCACTACATCGTTCATACTGGCTCCAGGAGACAGTTGGTCGTTGCTGGAGGGGACGGGGTGCACGGTTCTTGTGGCCGTGTTAGGATCAAAGAGTGGTTCCATGCACTCAGTGAGGAGCGGACCACGATCCAGCCACCGCCTTGTGTGCGCTTGATTCCCCAAATACAGTGTGTTTGTGTTTGCCTGTGAAGGAGTGTGGGCCGGCTCCGTTGATGAAACGTTGTTCCCATCCACATGCCTCCCGGTCTTATTCCTTCGGGTTTACACTGGACATGGGGTGTGTGGTTGGAGCTGTGGGTGGTGCAGCGCAAGCCACCCGTGGTCCCTCTGTAGGCGCAGGCGTCCTGTGGCTGGCCACAGTGACAGGCAAATCCGAAACCGGATGCCGCCAACCATATGTTGCATTCTTGACGCTTCTTCACCGCAGTTTGGCTAAACCAACTTACACTTATACAAAGTCTTTTTAAGCTGATTAAATTTCATTCCACTTCATTTGGTTTGTTCTGCCTACCTGAATACTCTTCTATTAACTGGCCACGTTGATTCCATTAATTGCGCTTATCTTTGGTAACTTTGTTGCGTTTTGTAGTCTTTTTAACAAACTGTTGGACCTTTTTTCCTTTTCGTGGATTCGTTGCTAGCCAACTTACTTCGTGTGCTAATTTGGCGAAGAGTTATGCCACCGTATCTGTATGCATTATTGGATTTGTTTTAGTTCATCCTGTCGTTCCAGGTTATTGGCTGTTGCTTGATATCCCTGGTGTGGATGCGCTTGATGTGCATGTTGACAAGGTGCCTACCTGTCTATTACCCACTACCTCGTCCATACTGGCTCCAGGAGACAGTTGGTCGTTGCTGGAGGGGACGGGGTGCACGGTCCTAGTGGCCGTGCTAGGCTCGAAGAGTGGTTCCATGCACTCAGTGTGGCGCGGACTACGGTCCAGCCACCGCCTTGTGTGCGCTTGAGTTCCCAAATACAGCGTGCTTGTGTTTGCCTGTGAAGGAGTGTGGGCCGGCTCCGTTGATGAAACGTGGCTCCCATCCACATGCCTCCCGGTCTTATTCCTTCGGGTTTACACTGGACATGGGGTGTGTGGTTGGAGCTGTGGGTGGTGCAGCGCAAGCCACCCGTGGTCCCTCTGTAGGCGCAGGCGTCCTGTGGCTTGCCACAGTGACAGGCAAATCCGAAACCTGATGTCGCCAACCATGTATGTATGTCCTCATGCGTCCACTTTGGAATCCGGGTTAGTATGTGGCAATTTGATAAACACACACCTTTTAGCACTATGCCTCGGAACCGCATACTAGCCGCCAGTGCGCTGCCCATATGAATGTCCACATGACTGCAGTCTGAACGCCGCGTCAGTACGTCATTACGTTATTATCGCATATAGCAATCAGTAACATGCGGCTTCTCCGCACCCTAGCTTTAGTGCCCTGTTGGCTGGCTTGCCGAACAACCTCCTCGTGGTGCCAGCTGGGTGGTTCGGGTTTTTCCCTTTCCAGCGAATGGTTCGGCGGCAGTGTTCCAGGACGTGGTGGGTTTTCGCCTGGCAAGCGTTCTCCTTATAAAAAGCCATATATGTCCGTTTAACAACACTGCGACGTGGCGGATGTGACTCGCCACTAAATAAATTCATTGTCCCTTGCCCCTCCCTGAGAGGCATTTTACTTTAAGGGTGAGTTGGGCCCCTGGTCCTTCACGGACCGAAAGGCATATGAACCACCTACTTGGTCACCGGCTCCCAACGGGTTGCGACGCCCTCACATCGCCCTGCTGCCTTGTAGGTTAGGTCTCTGATCCAAGGCTCGGGGTAGGGCCCCCTAAGACAACCCTCTACTTCGGCCTGGGCAACCGGGTATTAGCACGCCCACTGACGAATGTTGGACTACACCGCTCACTACTACTACTACTGCTATGCCGCTCTTCTGTCTTAACTCAACCGCTCAACATCCACTCACAGACCAACTTACCTCCCGTCCTTCACCTACATGTACTCTTGTGACTTCTACGATCACCGTCACAAACGACGCACGTCTCGCAGCTGATGGAAGTAACAGCCAAACTCCCGGTTTTCAATGTCCTGCGATCGCAACCGCCTCTCACTCCACCGAAGCTCCAGCTCTTCTTCGAGATGGTTCTCCATTCATCCTCGCAGCGTTTAATGTTCGAACTTTGATGCAGATCGGACGACAAGCATGTCTGGCCCGTACTCTTGAAACGCTATCGGTAGACATCTGTTGCCTTTCAGAGACCAGATTACAAGACACTAGCGCCGACATCAGAATGGATTCTCCGGTAAACTCTGACGCCAAATACTACTTGCGGCTTTCCGGAGACCAAGAATCTGCCGCCACTGCTCAAGCTGGTGTTGGGATTGTATTAAGTGCCAGGGCTGAATCAGCTCTGCTTGCCTGGATCCCAGTCAACAGCCGACTATGTGCAGTCAGACTAAGAGGTTCATGTAACGTAAGCAGGCGTCGAGATGTTAAGCGTGCCTTATTTGTCGTCTCCGCCTACGCCCCTACAGACTGCAGCTCGGATGCAGTTAAAGATAGGTTTTACCAACAACTACATGAACTTCTGCGTTCCTCCAAACGGACGGACATAGTCATTCTTGCCGGGGACTTTAACGCACGGGTTGGCCGCCTTCTACCAAGCGTGCACCACAGCGGAGGTGGTTTTGGTCTCGGTGGCAGTCGATCAGACAATGGAGACAGACTACTTGCTCTTTGCTCTGATCATCGCCTGTTTCTTTCGAGCATTAGTTTTTGACACTCGAGGAGGCACACTGCTACCTGGCGCCCGCCCTCACAAACGCGAGAGTGCTCCCAGCTTGACCACATAGCAATCAGCTACAGATGGCGCGGAAGCGTAACGGACTGCCGATCGTACTGGTCAACTTTTCTGGACTCTGATCACGCATTGGTTCGTGCTAAGCTTTGCATGCGTTTCGGAGGAGCACCTAAGCGCGCCCACTACCAACCGGACGTCGCGAATCTACAAAACGCTGCGGTTTTAACCAGGTACCAAGCCTCGCTGTTAACTTTGCTTGGCTCAACCGTTGACGGTGATCTCGATTTACAGTGGGCGCATATCAAAGATGCGTTAGTTTCCGCCAGTATCGACACTTGTGGAGTTACCCGTCACCCACCGAAACATTGGATTTCCGCCGACTCCTTGTCGCTGATGGACAGACGCTGCTTGATCCCATCGGATTCCATACACGTTGAAGAACGCCAATACCTTGGTCGAGAGTAACGCAGGAGTCTGCAAATGGACCGCGAAGCTTGGTGGTGTGAACGTGCTAGGGAGATGGAGCCTGCTAGTCTCTGTGGTAATACCAGGAAACTCTTCCATCTCCTTCGATTCACCGAAGGTGTTTGATCTGGTATAAGTGAAACAATATACGAAGAGGATGGCACCTTAATCACCAATCTTCAACGACGGCTGGAGCGATGGGCCGAACATTTTGGCTCGCAGTTTTGTTGGCGCCCAGCTCCATCTGCTACCTCTGGCGCTCGCGCTGGTGCCGAGTGGTCTACCCCAACAGACCCTCCCTCTTCCCAGAAAATCGAGTAGGAGCTCCGGCACCTGAAGCGTTATAAAGCTCCCGGCCTTGATGGTCTTCACCTAGCTCTATTTAAAGATGGTGGCGCATCGCTGGTCCGAGAACTCACCGCTTTGTTCTCGAAAATTTGGTCGAGAGAGAAGGTTCCATCATCTTGGGGTTAATTGATAGTCGTCCCCATCTTCAAAAGGGCCTGCGCACAATCTGCTCCAACTACAGAGGAATAAGTTTAAAACACAGTGTTGCAAAGAGATCTCTTTTCGGCAGATCACATCAGGCAAATACAACTACAGGACTGTAAAATGCATTAGTAAACTGGTGCAAGTAACAATGAGGACGGATGGGACGATTTGAACAGTTTTAGTATGTTCATTTGATGCTCGAATCGATTTAATCAGGTGACATCGTGATCGGGCTAACCGAGAGCTAAAAAACTTGTGTAAACAGAAAGGGCAAAATTACTAACCAAATAAAATTAGTTAATTACGCAAATAAATAGCACCCGGTTAAGCGAGATACTCCGGGGAACCTTATCATCAGGGCCATGGCAAAGTCAAGGGTTGCACGAGCACCCTATGCTTGCATAGCTCTGGTTGTGTTAGCCTGATCGCGATGGCTTCAGCTGTCTGCAGGAGGCGTTTCCTTAGCCCTTTCGGGTATCGCCTCGGTACGGCATAATAGACTTTGAAAGCATCTTTTGTCAGAATCTGATGCCCACTAAGAATCAGATGCTCCATAATTGAGCTGTTGATACTTCTGTGCATGCCTCTCCGCAATGACCCTGGACAATGTTCAGCTATTCGTACCGACAGACGCCTGGTCGTATGCCCGAGGTACTTTGCACCACAGGTGCAAGTAAACTGGTAAACAATGTACGATTCGGACGACACTGGCAGTCTGTCTTTAAGGCGTTGAGCTATGAAGGGAGCGGTCTCTGCAACTACATGCGGTTGGGCGGCCGGGTAGGTTCTTGCTACGGCATTAGAAAGTCTTCTGTTCAGGAGATCGAAGGCGATATCTCCCTTAAAAGGAACAGTGAGAAACACATCCTTCTTCGGAACCGTTGCTACGGGCTTATCACGCTCACGGGTCATGGCATGCTTTTTGATGAATAAGTTTAGTCCCCGTCGTTTGCAAGCTGCTGGTGTCCATCATACTTCGCAGGCTATCCCCAACACGCGAATCGTTGCAACGAGAAGAACAAGCTAGGTCTCGCCCTGGTCGCGGCTGCATCGATAAAATCTTCACACATCGCCAGATCCTCGAGCTCCGCCATGTGTATCAGAGGCCAACGATTGTTGTGTTCCTGGATATCCGTGCAGCCTTCGATTCTGTCGATCGTACAGTACTGTGGCAGTACCTTATGAGGAACGGTGTCCCCGAGAAGTTTGTCTCCATACTGCGCGCTCTATACAGTCTGACCTCGGGCAGGGTTAGGGCTTATGGCATGCTTTCGCCTACCTTTGTGGTCTCCAGTGTAGTTCGACAAGGATGCCCTATCTCTCCGTTCCTATTCAACTTTGCCATTGAGGATATCCTGAAGAACGCTCTGAGCGATTCGTTAAACACTGGCGTTGAGCTCCTCCCAGGTAGTCAAGTTGTTGATTTGGATTATGCTGATGATATCGTCTTGCTGGGTGACGATCCACAGGTCGTCCAACTTGCATTAAACCGCTTGACGACTGAAGCATCAAAGTACGGTATGTACTTTTCGCCATCCAAATGCAAGGCTCTCCTTCAAGACTGGCAGGTGCCTCTGCCTGCACTCACGCTTGCTGGTGAGACACTGGAGGTTGTGGAGAGCTTTGTCTACTTGGGAGGTTGCATCACTGCTGGCGGGGCTGTTGGAGACGTGATTTCGATGCGCATCTCGAGTGCACGCCTCGCTTTTTCTATGCTGAGTCATTTGTGGCGTCGCCACGACATTTGCCTCTCCATCAAAGGGCGGGTCTATTGTGCAACTGTTCGTGCTGTACTGTTGTACGGATGCGTGACCTGGCCCATTCGTAAAAATGACATGCGCAGGCTATCTGTCTTCGAGCATCGCTGTCTGCGGTCCATTGCCCGTGTGTGGCGGCAGCACCACGTAAGCAATGCGGAGGTTAGACGGCGTGCCTTGGGACGTGGAAACCACTCGCTCGAAGAGCTCGTCTCACTACATCAACTGCGGTGGTTGGGACACGTATTGCGCATATCTGTACAGCGTTACCCGTGTCGTGCGTTGTTCGCGGTTGCTGGACAGAGCTGGAGAAGACGGATGGTGGACAGCCTACAACATGGAGAAGCCGCATGAAAAAGCTGACGAAACAGTTGGCATCGGCCAGTTGTTGTCGACTACCTGGTTGGGGTCCGAGAGATGCGGATACTTACTGGCTGAAGACATTGGAAGCCATGGCTCAAGATCGATGTCAATGGCGGACGTGTGCATCAGTGTGTTGCGGTGTCCTTTCTTCCTCCCCTAAAAAGAAAAAAACTGGAAAAAAATTTCAAAAACTGCGAGTGGTAAACTTGACAAAAAACATTTCTTGTTGCTCTTTTCTTATTATTCATATTGTTTTCCTATTCAGCCATGATTCCGATGGCACAATATCTGTACCACAGATTGTGTATAATATATATTAGTGCCCTGCGTTCAAGATCTTCTAAATGACTACCTCGCCCATCATGTCGCCGGTAAGTCAATCACCGTACCCCGTCTGCTCAACCGCTGCGCCTTTCAGATATCACATAAGGTACCCTACTGCAATGATAACCTTCTCAGTCCCATGACACTTGCCCATGCTTCTGTGCTTCGTATCTGAATCCGTTTGCAACACCACTGGTATTGAATTCGCACAACTACCCCCTGGCACGTCCTGCTCCTGGTGAGTCCGCAATGATAAATACGTCCGCTTTCCTATACCTTTGTGAACGTCCCCACGGCCCTTTTTAGGGCCACCCTTTGTCCAATCCCCTTCTGGTGCCTCATTCCAAGTCTCGAGTATTTACTCATCCGCTTGCATGCAATGCACCACTTTGCGGCTGGTTCAGTGGGTGGGCCCGTAATCGTCAACAACATTCTCTACCATCGGATTACATTGCACCTTCCTTACCATATCACCTCGCTGTCCTGGCCGCGATGTACTAAGCGCTTTCAGTGCTGTTGGTTCCTCATCACGTGCTTATTACTATTACCATTTACTGCTCTCCTTTTAGATAATCATCCAATGGTCATTTATGTTGCCGCATACGCAACACACTTTGGGGAAACATGAGTGTAACTTGATGACGTAAGTTCATTTGCTGTGAGGCGCGCACGTATTTCTTCCCCATGTTCGTTCGAATCACCATTTACCATTCACCGTCCCTCAGTGCTTGCGCGTTGTGGGCCATGAGCGTGCAAACCGCTCCCCATAATGTCGCGAATATTTGGAATCGGTACAGACGTCCGCGTTGCATTTCATGCCACGTTTTAGAGGTTATGCAACCGAATGGATGTGAACAGTTTGCATTCCATGATTCACACCATCAACCTGCGTGTCACACGCGTATTTGTTGCATCCATATCATTTATAAACGAAATTCCGACCATGCCTCTTGAACCACCCTTGCAGCCAAACTCAGTGGCTTACAGCTTCGGGATGATAACCTCCCATCTCGCAGGTATATTCCCTTCGTCCATATTCATGGCGGAGGCACGCAACATCTATGGAGCGGATTTGACACTTGCCATTCTTATAACACCGGTGTACAACCTACCTACGCCCATCAGCAACGCTTTTGTAAGCATGTACGGCTGTTTAATTGGTACCGGTGTTTGTGCACCTGCCTAAACATTTACATGGAAACAGCAACCAACGTTCATGGAGCCGTTTGACATTACACGTACCCCTCATTACCCACCGTAATGATGACACACGTGTGGCCTCAGGTGGGGCTCCATAACCGCCGGTCCACAACGTCTGTGCAGCCAACCAAATACCCTAACCTTGTACCTATGATGAAACACACAATATGGGAACAACAGAGGATAACCACAAATTTGTACTTAAGGCATGTTCACCAAATATTTGAACCTTACCTTGAGGTAATCCTGATGCCAGTGGCTTAGAACATACATGGTCTAGATGACCAACGTTGATGGAGGCAGGTACAGTTACCGGCGTTATACTTTTTTCCGCATTGTACATACTCACGCTTCAGCTACTGACGCCTAAATAGCTACCACTTATTTTGCGAGCATGCGTCCCCTTTTATGCCATCTATAATACTTCCACGTGCAATAGTCATGCGGGCCAGGTAACAAAGAGAGCACCCTTCAGTGCGCACAACCATGCCACATCCGTGAAATTTACTTACGCCTACTACGAATGGACTGTATTCCTTCACACACCATTCACGACACCATATTCCCTACGCCTCTATTACACCTCCGGTTCCGAAGCATATCCATTCTATGACGTGAACGACAATCGAAATTTATTTCTAAGCGTTGTCCCTTTGATAACTATGAAATTTAGAACACACCCAACTCTAACTACAGCAGCGCCATTTCCCTGTATTGCCTGTTCCCACGACTAAAATATCGTCCCAGTGACGTATACGTCTCCATCTCCTGTACACCTTCTTCCTCATGCCCAACCCTTCTTATGCCAGTGAATTCAGCAAGCGATTTCATTATTCCGTATTCCTCAAGTGTGTCAATGTGAGCATATTTACTTTCACATAACATGCATGCGTACTTACATGCTCATTAACTTTTAGAAAAGTTCCTTGCTTCCTGCTTACAGGAACTCAGTATGCAGGCCAATGTCGCAATTCACAGGCACAGGTAGCTTCATTCATGGCCATAGCCCGTTATTGTGCTGCATGCTGACTCCCATTGCTGACATTCCACGGAAGAATCTGGCCTCCACACACAAGAAGCACACCCAGTTACCGATCGAGGATCGCGTTACCACATTTCCCCAAGTAAGTCATAATTGGAAACATCCCTATGCACTCTATTAATAAAACAGGTTTAAATAGATATACATGTGTTATCATGCATTCACATATCCATATATAAATACTTATATTTATAAATAAATATACATGTATATAGATATCATTTTTCACATTTCTCTGGGGAAATACAGTCATCGTCAATGTATATTGCACCATTGTGCTCATTTCCATTATCATAATACGTACCATATAAATAATTGAAAAATATTCCATACCATTCGGAGCACATACATATATCCATACTACCTGGGGTATATGGATTTCATTTTCCCACTGCTATGTAACATCACTTCAAAATGCTACCGCTTAAACCTTATATATTATGCCATCTTTATATATCATTCCACTTGCACCACTTTTCCTCCATCTCCAGGATGAATGATCCGCACATTATTACCTCCAAGTTCATTCAAGGTCAATAATTGCCGCATACTTATACACCATGCACAACTGTGAACTTCTTAGTCTGCTAACATAACCCTCTTTGCTGTCTTAGCACGCACTTTATGCCGATAATTATTTCGTCATCTTTAGTTCTCATACAGAATTTACAACTTCACCCATTTCATTGCATACTTCACAATATCATGACTTCACCATCGCCGTACAGGTTTACATACAACAACCTTACCATTAACGTTTAGTATATCTGCCTGCTTTCATTTATCGCACGTTGCTGATTCCCTGATTTCTCCGTTGCAGATAATGCGATTTCATTAGAATTCATCACCAACGAACAATTACAACACATCATGCGAGGTAAGCCTTCTTAAGACATTCTATACCTTTTCACACGCATATTAGCGTATTGTACCAAGCTTTTAGCGTAGTTCATTTCCGAAATAGCGTGCTGTACTTTCAAGTTAGCGAGGCGGTGAACGCTGATTTAGCGTCCTTGACACTCTCATTGGTTATGGGACGTAAACCAATGGGACTTCGGTTAGAAGCTGCCAGCATACGCGACAGACAGTCCAATGAAAGTGGTCGAGCACCACCTTCCGTTCTGCCCTGATGCCCCTCTGGAGTAAACCTCGATGATTGGTCTCCAACCTGAAATCGACCAATAGGTAAATTGTGATGCTTGTCAAAGGAGGAGATGCTAGCTACCACACTATCCAAAGCTTAAGACTTAACCAGTGTGGATAGACATACTAACCAGCACATGTAGCGGTCTATGGCGGTCACTGGCGGCTACCTAATGGTGGCTAATTCAGCGGCCTAACCATGATGGCGTAGACAGGCAACCATCTAACACGTATTCCACAGTACAGCAATGGCTGCTAGGCGGATAGGCAATTGTGTGCGAATGTCATTGCAACGATCATGGGGGACACAGTTTCCACAGAAGTTAGTAGACCAACCTGAAGCTGAACAACGACAATTCTAAGGTTGCTTAATTCGATCCCAGTTGATGACTCAACAAAAAATAAGAGGATTCCAAGTGTGGCGCTGACACGACGTCAGTGAGTGTTCGTTTGCATCCATACCCATGGACGAAATGTTAATCAGTTGTCGCTTCAGTGTCTCTATGTGTGGCGTTACCTAAAGGTCATAGGAAGCCACGAATTCATACAATAATTAGGTTTCACTTCCATATGGTCGCCCATGGTGTCGTAGAGAGGCAATCATCTAACTCGTACTCCACAGTACAGCAATAGCTGCTAGGCGGTTAGACAATTGTGTGCGAATGTCATTGCAAAGATCATGGGGGACATAGTTCCCACAGAAGTTGTTAAACCAACCTGAAGCTGAACAACGACAATTCTAAGGTTGCTTTATTCGATCACAGTTGACGACTCAACAAAAAATAAGAGGATTGCAATTGTGGCGTTGACACGACGTCAGTGATTGCAAGTTTGTTTCCACACCCGTGGGCGAAATGTTAATCAGTTGTCGCTTCAGTGTCTCTATATTTGGCGTTACGTAAAGGTCATAGGAAGCTATGAATTTATAGGATCATTAGGTTTCACTTCCATATGGTCGCCCATGGTGACGTAGACAGAGAATAATCTCACTGGTACTCCGCACGTCAGCAATGGCTGCTAGGTAGTTATATAATTTCGCGCGATGGTTATTGCGACGATCATGGGGACATTGTTCCCATTGAAGTTAATAGACCAACCTGAAGCTGAACAACGAAAATTCTATGTTCGCTTACTTCTATCTCAGTTGCTGGCTCAACAAAATGTGAGAGGATTCCAAGTGTGGCGTTGACAAGACGTTAATGAGTGTTCGTTTGTCTCCCAACCCATGGGGGCATTTGTTAGTCAGTTACCACTTCAGTGCCTACATGTATCGCGTTATGTAAAGGTCATGGGAACCTATGTATTCTTAGGATAATTACACTTCACTTCCATATGATCGCCCATACGTGTTGAGACGCTTTAACAAGTGGCTCTCCAAATGGAACCATTATAAGCACAGTCAATGCAGATGGAACCTCCCTATTACGTCAATGGACTGGCATGCTCTCCTCAAAGAATCGACATTACTCAACACAGTAACACTTAAAGGGGCCACAATGACTACGGTGTTTATACATGCCACATCGTCCTGCTAGAAAGAACGCAAGACTTATGATTAGTGGCGACGCAGGCATGTTACTCTGGTACTTCAGGTGAGTACTTGGAACAGATAAACACTGTTGTCTCACCCACGGGCGTTCCTACAATGTGTTTGCAATCATTTACAAAGGCAACCGCGCCCACTAAGCCTGCTATGGATCACTGTTTCAGCTAGTCTTAGAAGCATTCATGTATGCACGCCGTGACACAGGTTGTTAGCGACTTAGCAACTACTGTGAAACATTTTGTCATTGGGAAGTAGGTAATTCCGGAGACGTTGTTGAAAGAGGAAAATTTCTGCAATCTCTATGCTTACTATGCGTATGCAATGCTCGTAGGCACCTCATATCAGGGCCGTAGGGTCACTTGAGATTTAAAGCTTATCAATCACTTGGAAGTGAAGGGTAAATATCATGTTGAAACGCAGGATTGACGTGCATCTTACGACCTTAACATAACGACAGGACCATGGGTCTTGTAGCGGTAACTGATTACCGAAGTGGCGCACAGGTGTGGCGATGAACGAACACTCACTAATGTCGTGTCACCGCCACACTAGGAACCCTCCTCTCTGGAACAATGGCTACAGATCCAATGATGATCTTACCTACACAGCGAACTTGATCTTAGTATACAATGCGCCGACTACATAAGCAATACCTATCTACGCTATTCACAGGAGTGTACGGCCAACTGAAAAAACACAGCAAGAGAAATTTGTAGCTGTAAAGCTTTTTAAAATTCTATTTGCCAAGTTCTAGCTTTACCTCCTTCATACGAATTATTGTATTGTTTCCGATTACCTCACACTGCGTTAACAAGCACGCGCACATCCTAAGGTAAGTCGCACACCCATCGATTCTCCAGATTGCTCGCAGTGGCACGATTACACTATGCATCACGTGTGGCCAGATAGGCTAGCGAGAAAGATAGCCAACTTGCATTCAACCCGTAAGCCTACAAAGGTTCCCTTCCAACACGGTTGCAGCCAATCCGCTTCCTATCACTACTCAATTAATTGTCATCACGCTCATGTAAGCCTTCAAAGCCCGCCTTACAACAGGCTGCAAACGTTCCAACCTCAAAAAGCTACCAATCCGCTTCTTATTACCACTCGCAGATTTCCTCTCGCCCCCTTGCTAATGATAGCTCCTTACGCCAGATTGGCAGCATGAGCAATCACGTACTATGTCTCCCATTGGCTGATCATCCTCGACACCAATCATCTGCTCGAAGTACCATATTACAAAGGTAGCACGCAGATTTGTTACTTTGAAAGTTATTTCTATTCATGCGAGTCCGCCTGCAGGTACTATCATCCAATAGCTTGATTACCCTGCGTTTCCGTTCACGAGGAGTAATGACTGCCCGCGCGACGATAAGCTTGCATCAACTGAACCCCGTCGTGACTGTATTCCTGTCACAGCGGTTATCATGTACCCTAGTCTTTGAACCACGAAAGTTGCCACGAGCTTGACTCATGACCTACGAATTCAAAGGAGGAAAGTTGCACCGGTTGGCAAAATGACTCATCTTTTTGACCTGGGAATAAAACACGGCGATACTGCGAGTTTTCAGGCGTTGCATCTAGGTTTAGCTGAAGCTTCAAATATGATAGCAACTGCACCAGTGCCCATGACTGCTTTGACCGCCTCACAACTCGGTGTTGGAAACAAACACTGAAACTGAAAGGCAGACCATGCAGATAATTCGGAAGGTAGCATTGTTGGACCTACTAAGTTGAAAAGAAAATAGTGGGTCAAGTGTTCACACAAGCCAAGTCACATATAACCAAAACATGCTCTCTTCCGTGTTGATCTACAACAGCGCCATCTCGATCCAGCTTCTCAGGTGGTAAATAGCAACGAAGCGGCACCAAAACATGCGTTATCCTTTAGGCCCCACGCCCGAGGGAAACCAGTAGCGTCATGAGTGACTAAGCGTGTGATGTGTCAACGGCCGTAGTGTGCAAACCAACTACATAAATGGGTAAAGAGATTGTGCTTGAGTTCAGTAAAACGCATCAACTCATGCATTCTTAAGACTGTACACGCGATTATGTTTCCCAACAGGCATGTTACTTTGCCTTAACTGTGTTAATCGCGAAAAATAAATTTACGGTAATGGAAGATATACTGGGCAGGAACAGAATTGTTAATGATGTGGAGATCGTCTGGCTTCAGGTGTGTGACGCAGCGACAAGCAGTAAATGCTTAACAGCTGGTACGGTGCCAGAATGTACAGCCAGGGAGGTAGCTTTTTAGTGCGCGTATCAAAAAATCTATAAATGTAGAGGAATGTTGCTCAGAGTAACTTGCCAGTGTGAATTGGTTGGCCGTGAATTTAGCTAGTGGCGAGTCACATTCGCCAAGTCGGAGTGTTGTTGAACGGTCTGTGGCTTATCATAGGGAGCTGATAAGGCGCATTGGCCGTGTTCATATACCTGCCACGTTAGGGAAATTGTTTACTTCGTGGGACGCGAGTAGCAACGCTGATAGATTTTGTAGGCTACCTTGCAGATAGGCCTGGCCATTAAACTGCTGAATGTGAAATATTGCTTATAAAGTGTCAGCATACTCATTGGGAGGGTCCAGTTCTCATGAGTAAAGGAAATGTTCGGGTAGAATTATATTTCCTATGAGTGAGGAGCAGTTTGAAGATTTTGGTAGGTGTTTACTGCAACCCTTCTTCTGCTCGAGACCACGATCAAGATAATGGTGCACTACTGAGACGAGCGGTGGTTGTTGCGCTTACTTTCCGAATTGCTGGTGATATAAACCTTCCTCGTACTGTTTGGTAGGGCACCGCAAACGAGGTTGACACTCACAAGACTGAACTGTTAGAGTGGATGCATGAAGAGGCGTACGATCAATACGTCAAGGTGTCTACCTGCTTGCATATCGAGTGTGCACCACCCCCTTGCACGTAAGCAAAAAACATGGTCTCTGCAAAGCTACAGATGAAAAGAACTATGTGTAAGAGTAATCACTGCTACATCACTTCCTCCCTAAAACCACCGAATCCTGTAAAGAACCCTTGAATAGTGCGAAAGCTCACTCGACGGCTGCAAGAAGTTCTGAGACAGGGCTATCCAGATCGACTTTGTTCCTACCCAGAAACTGGTATGTTTAGAACAGAGATGGCTTTTAATTAAAACTGGTTTTGTGCCACAACATAATAAATTTGTTCCCTTTCGCCATTAGAGACATATCAGTAAGTCTGGATAGTTGAAATGATGAAGCAACAGGATGTCAAATGGGCACGATGATAAGTAGAAAAGCTTCCATGAATTCAAAGGCTTCCCATGTTGGTCTTAGTAAAAATAATGCCGGAATACGACGAGCTAGTTGCAACGGTAGGCGAACTACTAAGGAGGTTAGGTTGGACAGATGTGCAAATACCAGTCCAAGGTTATACGACAGCTATGTCCAGTCCAGAGCTTCTCTAAGTGCTGTTGGCTGGCTAACCAGGAAAGATGGTAGCCTTGTTGTAGAAACCAGAAAAACAGTGGTGGGGATGATTCAGACCTTCCTGAATCCGCGTCGGTGGGCTAATGAGTGTGCTGTACCATGGCAGCCAAACTACGTAAGCGTCATATAATCTACGAGCCTCTTCTGACTACACCAATGGTTTTCACTGTGAGAGCTTATGTGAACCGCTTCAAATCAGCCGGTCCTGGTGACGTCCACCTAGCAAAAGCCAAGCCACTGGCAGGTATTCTTCATCGCGCTGCAACGAAATTGCACGATTTTTGCTTCAGGAATGCAAGGTAAGACGAGATTGGAAGGAGGCAGCTATAGTTGCACTTCACTACTGGGATTTCAATCTAAGCCCCCTACCATAGACCTGTCAATCTAAACTGTTTCATGCTCAGGTGCTTATGAAAGATTATAAGAAACCGGAGTTGTGAGCACTTGGTGGAACCTGCTCTAATTATGGGGAACAGCATGCTTTCAATAAGGCGCAGTCGTGTCTCACTTACATACTGTGCGCTGTAAGAGAGATTATATGGTGTATTGATGACGAGGTTCCGGTAGAGTGGTGTTACCTTGACTTTAGTAAGTCTTTCGATTCAGTAAATCACCAGTTGTTACTTGAGAGATGGACATCGTTTCGATTGCGTACTACACGCCTGTTTTGCTTGTCGGAATTCATACATAGAAAAACGTTCTGGTTAGAATCGTTGATGTCAGTTCTTGTAAATAAATAACTGGTATATTCTCGGTAAAACGAGGCACACCTGTGAAGGCGCGATCAAATATGCATACAAGCATAGCTTCTTTGTAATAGTAAAACAGTTCGTTTTAATGAAAGATATAACAGAAAAGATGTAATCCATACGAGTGTGCATTTTGTCAGGTAAGAGTCAGAGCAAGAAACATGATGACGCTGGGGCGCGTAAAATCAGTCATAACTGTTGTGTCAAGATATAAGTTGGGCGTGATTTCGCCATGTAATAATCCATGAGCACAAACAAGGTTTTGGTGCAATCAATGAGCATTAAGAAATCGGAATGTTCTGTGCTCCATCAAAGCATTCTTCATAGTAAAATCAGCTGCACAGGTTGTATGTAGAAGTGAGGACTGCGTCAGTGTGAAATGTTCAGCTGTGACTTTATTCATTGACGAGTCACATCCGTCAAATTGTAGTGTTGTTAAGCGGACATTTGTGGCTTTTTATAGGGAGAAGGCTTGCCAGGCGAAAACCCACCACGTCCTGGAACACTGCCGTAGTTTCCGTTGAACAGTAGTGCTAGCCAGCTATACATCGTACAGACCGATTTTGCACTCTATTATCCGCAGTCGGTTGGCAGCCAAAATTCTTTCTTAGTTGACCGATTGGCTTGGTAGTGTACCGGAAGTAGTCGTTGAAATTGGTCAATGATGCGAAAGAGTCGCAGAGTCGAATGATGAAGGGTGCAGGTGAGTAAAAAATTGTTAATAGATGCTGGCTTTTTCCGTTACAGACTTGTCTGGTTGTCAAACCGTGTCCAGCTATCCACGCTGGACTTGTCATGGGGATGGTGAGTGCAGTTGTTCCTTGTGGCTAAATACGTCCATAACAGGTGAAAATGCCATTGCGTTGTCCAGTGCGGGATCGTTACGGATTTCTAACTCCGCAAAATGGAATCGGAATTTCTTCAAATGTAAGTGCGTGTAATTTTCTACATGGTCAAGTGAAAACTCCATGGAAGGCCATCGGAAAACCAATTATACGAGAATAAAACTGCCCGTGGAATGACATTGGAAAAGCTCCAGGTGAATGGAGGATCGGAATGTACTTTCGGAAATGTATGGCACCGAAACCAATTTTTTGAATGCCGGTGAGAATGAGCAAAACTAACCAAGGTAATCACGCCAGCATTGTTTTTCTTCCGTTGTGGAACAGTGGATCCATGTAGATATTCCAGGTGAGTGAACTGGGATACTGTGAGTACGAGGCGAGCTAAACCCATTTGTTTAGACCCCGTGAAAGTGGCGTCTCCAGAATGGCGGAAAGAGTTCCATCTGGAACGATGAGTGGGTTCCTTATCTCCCGGAGAAAGGATCAAGTGTTTAAGCCAGCTGGCTATTGAGAATGAGCCGGCCAGTCCCAGTGGATAACCCTGCTTGTTTTGGCCGATGTAACTGGAAATCATGCACTACTATACACGGCAGAGAACCGTATAGGTTATGAGTATAGGTATGAGCCTGGCCTACAGTGGCATCCCCTAAGGATCGTTGGCAGGTCCATTATTGTTCCTTACATTTATAAATACCCACGCCCCTCTTTTTGAAGACTCCTACTATATATTTGCAGGTTCCTTAAAGCTGCTCACCAGGGGCAACCGAGTGACACTGACAAAATTATCATCAGTGTGCCTAACTGGTCCAAGCGATAAAGTTTGACACATAAGGCCAAAAATTGTCAATCATTGACCACTAATGAAGACGAGGTCGCATTGCAGACATCCTCGGGCTCCTTTGCTTTGCAGTGCACCAGGCGAACAAGTGAGTTTGTCGAACAACCTCCACGTTATGCCACCAGTGTTGTCCGGGTTAAGCTTTTTCCCATGAATGGTCCGGCTGCAGTGTTCCAGGAATTGATGGGATTTCGCCCATCAAGCTTTCTCCCTATAAAATGCCACAAAGGTTTGTTTAGCAACAATGTGACGTGGTGAATATGACACGCCGCTAAATAAACTCACTATTTTCTGCATTTCCGGAGGATCTTATCCCACCCACAGACGTCTGCCAATTCTAAGCTATAATTTGCCCCCTTCCTATGTTGACGAATTCACCGCACACAACCACAAAATCACTCAACATGAATACTAATCCATGCACCTACATATATACAGAAACCATAGCTCCAATATGCAGTGGTTACATAGTAACACTTGTGAGAATTACTGATTCTAAGTTCTGTGTACTTAGCTTGCCTTTTTGAGCGTGCCCAGTGCTGTCGGGAATAAAACATTTATTTATTTATTTATTGATAACGGTGCCGAACAATTTCAAGCCTTCGGTGCAATCTTGATACGCTGCCAACAAGGCGCCAAAGAAATGTTTCGCCTCAAGGCGGCACTGTGTAAACTCAAGCCAAGCCTATTCTTGCCATTGTACAAAGTAGTGGTTAGTCTTTAGCTGGCGTGCTACGTAAAAGCTTGGTCCTCTAGCTCCGTGGTGAAGGTATTTGCATGGAAATGCTATAAAAACTGGCTATCAGTATGAATGAAGGCCAACATGTAAGGTCGTATGAAGGTCGCCTGAAGAGCGTGGGACGGTAGACAGAGACGTGTACTGATACCGCCGTTCAAGGTAATAACTGTGGTCCTTTGCATTCAGATTACTGAGTTGTTTGATCCAGAGGCTTCCGATCACTTGTGCGGACGTAGTTTGACGCTCAAGCATCAGGAGGCTAGATAGGACATCAAGGTAAGTTGTTCAGGAACTGTGTGGTACGCAGCTGGAAGAAAGTATCTTCTACGTTGTTAGCATTCGAGAACGCAGTAGCGTTCAAAATTGGCTAGACAAGTGTTGGTAATCTCTGCTTCTAGAACTAAAGTAAGTTTATTGAACGTACCGATTAAAGCTCGCGAAGTGATAGGTAATGTCGCATAGTGAACGTACAAAGATTGCTTTCCTTCATACTTCATTTCATTGCAGCAGTAAGGAGAGGTGATCAAAGGTCGAAGTGCCGGGCCCTGGTTTGCTTACCTGTACAAGACGCTAAACGCCCGTCAGGCGGAAGCCAGTGTCATCCTTCGAGCATGGTCAGACCTGACTAATCCAAACAGTTAAATCCCGGGGCCTTACGTAGGGCGGGCGTCCAAAAATGTATTAAACTTTCGTCGGTCAACGCATCGATAAAAGTCCGCCGCCAGACTGTTCCAGACATGCACTAGTCGAGTTCGTTGTGCGGCATCGAAGTGGACTTTGAACCACCTCGGTCTGCGCAACTTAAAACTTTACCACTTGCTCAGCCACACGTGGTGAACCGAAAAAGCTACTATAATCTATTCCTAATTTAGTCCGTCAGGATGGGCCTGTCACGGATGAGGTCTCCAGGACAATGTCTGTATGCCATGAAGAACAGGCTCCTCTGCTGTAGCCGGAAGAAGTAAGGGTGTTCACAAAGACCCCATAGAGGTTTAGATCTAATCCTCCGGACCTTTTCCAGTAGGATGTATTCAAGCGCAGATTATGGTAATACAGCGTACAATGTACGCTCTAGAATCAGTCCCATCCGAGAAGTGAACAGTATCCTGTCGATCTTCCTTGTCAGCCGAGAGGAAGAGCTGCTTATGACACAGCTCATGCTGTTTGCAGCGGCGACTCACTTCAATCTGTCCAGCGTGGACTTAGGTCAAAAGCTATTCTTTGGTTTAGATCTTTCTGCTGCGTGCCGTTTTACTAGTGAACCTACAACATCGAAAGTTCCGAATGGATCAGAAACACCAGTCCGTGAATTGCAGTAGCCTCCAAAGTTTGTGGTAAGCTACATTTGATGGAGCAGCTGTGTGGTAGCTGCGGAGTCACCTGGGGTCGAGCGGTGGCGTCGAGGTTCGACCTCTCACGCCAACTTGTTGAGAGGCTCGACATACATCAGGCATTCGGTCTGTAGTGCTGTGAGGAAATAATTGATGTACAAGTCGAACAGTTCGGACCCAAGGGCAGGCTCCTGTAAAACACCGGTGTTCATATCATTTACTTTAATCAAAAACCACTACGTCTACGTGCTGACCGATATCAAGTAACCCTGTTCACTTTTCTTTCACCCCTAACAGGTTGATGGAGAGCGTAGGTCCCTTCCAGATATCATGCTGGGTGTAAGAGAAATGATTTATTCCGCTATAGTGCCTTTGTGATGCGCATTTGAGGATCTTTCCAAGGAAGAAGCAGGTGAAAAATTTCAAACACATTGGTCGTTAAGTTAAATGACACTGACGATTCTCCCTGTACTTGCTCATTACATTTCAAGTATGCCGGTCGATGTGTAGACGGACAGGTTTCAAAGGGAGTTGCAGGAACTGGTAGATAGGTGAAGTAACTTAGTCGGCCAAGGCCTTGAGATATAGGAGCTGCAGTCTTTCAGATCCATATAAGCAGTTCGGGTACAGTAAACGTGGTAGGTTCATAATTGTGTACGTGCCGAGTTATGTTGGTTCTAGTCGGTAGGGGTGAGTAAATTCTCATGGATTCATCAACGAGGTTCTAGTGTTATGCAAAAGTACTGCTGGGCCAGAAGGTTAGCTTTGTCTCGGTTACGTGGAGCGCAGTAAGCTGCAACTTAATTTGGGCCTTTTGCTAACCTGAATGCATAGGTTTTGGTTTATACAAACTTGTCCGGCCAGAATCCAGCGGAATTTTGCACTTCTCCTGGGAGCACAGCATTCTGAGCGCAGGTAGCTTGGGTAATCCAATGCTAATCAAGAAAACAATGCTGCCTTCCGGTTTTCTGTGCTGCTTCATGAGAAGCTGCAATTTACGAGATTACCTGGAGGGACCTCCCGCGCAGGGATTATATCTGGATTGTGGGAACACCCGCTCAGTGAGCTAGTGCATTTTGGATCGTAAACGATGTCGTTAACAAGTTGGTTTGGAGGATAGTCCACACTTGGTTGCCAACCACCGCTCTTAGAAAACCAGATTTGTAAGTGTGTAGTGTACCGGAAAACACGCTGGTTCAGTGTTTCGTAACATTGGAGTTTACGGTTGTTTTAACCTTCAAAACGTCTCCTTGTTTTAATTACGACACGTCCTTTGACACAAAACTTTTTGGTGAGTAGCTTGCTACACCCTTTCTTCCTCTGGTTGATACGCTACCTACTTTTGTAGCCTGCCCAATATACGTTGCGTTCAGTCGTCTCCAAGTTCTATCCGGTCCGGTATTGGACACGTCTCTTGCATGTCATCGATTACCGACTAGTATCCGAGGCACCACACAGCAATTGGTGACCCCTGTTAAGAACAAGGCGTCCGTATTTTGAGTTTTCATCCTGGTGGGCTCGTTCCAGTGACTTTTATTCATTACTCGCTATCGTGTTGTTTTCTCACTTACTGCATGTACTTATTCATGTCTCCCGACGAGTACTCTTGATGCTAAACATCCAGGTACGCGGTTAGTGCCGTATAGCTAACCTTCCAACTTTGAAAGATGACCAGTTGTTATGGTTTCTGCATTTTGAATGCACCTTTCATGATTGTAAAATTTTAGCTGCTAATACTAATCGTCAGCAATTTATATCCCGGCTTCCAACAATTGTATCCTCCCAAGTGAGAGACCATAGCTTGCCTGCATCCCGAGACGAAATATGAGACTTTAAAGCAAGCGATCTTTTGGCGAATCGCGCCCTGTGGAAACGTCCGACTGCAGCAACTGTTTAGTGATCTGAAGTTAGAGGACAGGATGCCTTCAGCCCCGTTGCGACAGATGCAACAGCTCCTAGGCACATCAGCATGGACGCTACGATTTGCCACGAAATTTGGATGCAACGCATCCCGGGAAATACATAGGCTATCCTCGTTTTGGCAAGCGCCCTGCCTCACGCAGCAGTTGCAGAACTAGCAGACTTTGTCATCGAACGACAGCAGCCAACGAACGAATCTAATACAGTCACTCGACTTAGCCCCGTCTCAGCCCCAGCGACATTCGCGACTAGCGAGCCGTCGGCAATCGAGTCTATATCATAGCAAATAGCGTCGCTATAACGCCAAGTAAAGCAACGCTCTCTGGCTCGTAAGCAGCGTAGCCGCTCTATCTCATCACAGTGTCGCACGAAGCGAAACTACTTAAGGCCATTGTTTTTACCACTCGCGATTTGGTAACAAAGCCCGTAAGTTCGAGCAAACATACAATTTCTTCGCCTTAGAGCAAGGAAACTTCCAGACCGACCCGTAATGACGACTAACGTTATCGGCGAAGCCCATAGTCGTCTCATCTACATTAGGGATAAGGATTCTGAGTCCCAGTTTTTAGTTAATACCTGAGCGGAAATCAGCTTCATTCTTGTACGCCAGGTGAGCCTCTTGCTTCTTTGTCGACAAGCCTCAGTGTCGCCAATGACACGCCAATATCCACCTACCGTCATCGGTCGCTTAACCTGGACCTAGGTCTTCGACGCACGTTCCGCTGGGTAATCACCATTGCTGCAGTCCCCCTTTGTCATCATAGACATTTACTTTCTCAGGTATTTCGACTTCTTGGTGGATTCGAAACTAAAAACGATAGCCGACACTTCAAAGAAGTTCAGTGTACTTGGCATCACCGCCGAAATCGCATCCATAACACACGTCTACGCCTTTCCCCAGACCTTGCCAGCTTACGCCAACCTCTTTTCTCAGTATTCCAGGCTCGTTCAGCTTTACCCGGAACAGCCTAAGTCAAGCACCACATACGGGCGAATGGCCTACATGTGTCATTCCGACTATCGCCCGAAAATATAGAGCTAGCTAGGGCGGAGTTCGATCAATGTTTGAACCTGGAATAATCCGCCCTTCCGGCATTCGTCGCTCCTCGCCCCTGCAAATGATCCCCAAGAAACCTGGTGACTGGCGTCCTTGCGGTGATTAACGCGCATTTAATCGTCTAACCGCCCCAGAAAAGTATCCCATACCACACATGCAGGACCTTACCAAACCTCTCAAGGTAAGAAGATGTTCAGCAAGATCGATCTGGTTCGCGAGTAGCACCAGATATATAGAGAAGAAAATGATATTCCTGAAACATCCGTTATCACTCCTTTCGGCTTGTTTGCGTTTTTAAGTATGCCACTTGGACTGTGCAACGCCGTACAAACCTTCCAACGCTTCATCCACGATGTCACTCGTGGACTAAACTTCGCTTGTTCCTACTTTGATGATATTTTAGTAGCCAGTTCATCGGAACAAGTGCACCTCCTGCAGCGCTTGACCCAACACGTTGTCACAGTCAACCAGACTAAGTGCGAACTAGGCAAACCAACGGTAGATTTCCTAGGCCACCTCGTCTCATCATCTGGTATCGAAGTCCTTCCTGAGTGAATCCAGGCAATCAAGGACTTCCCGGTTCCCACGGCGTTCAAGCACCTCAGTCGAGTTTGTGGTTTGGTCAACTACTATCGCCGCTTCATTCCGCGCTGCGCTCTGCTCATGCAGCCTCTGACCGACCTACTCGGAGGGAATGAACGTAAGTTCGCTTTCCCCGACACAGCACAGGCAGCCTTCGCCGAGCTCAAGGGTGCTATCTCCAACATAGCCCTCCCGCTCGTTCCGAATCGACTGTACCCCTTTCTACCACGATTGATGCCTTAGACGTCGCGATAGGAGCCGTCCTCCAACAACATGTTGGTGAGCAATGGTAACCCTTGGGCTCTTCTCTAAGCGCCTGCAGCCAGCGGAATCCCGCTACAGCGCGTTTGGCAGAGAACTGCTGGCCATTATCCTAGCGATACGTCACTTCCGGCAAACACTTGAAGACCGCGCTTTCACGGTCTTCACTGATCACAAGCCCCTAATCTTTGCCTTCAACTCTGCTTGTGACAAATACTCACCACGGGAAACAAGACACCTAGACTTCGTCACGCAGTTCACTGCTGACATAAACCATGTATCAGGTGTCGACAGTCACGTCGCCAACGCTGTCTTATGCGTTAACCTCACTCTCCAAGCTTTGCCTACCGTCGACCTTGCCGCCATGGCATCGGCTCAAGCTCAAGATGAAGACGTACAACGCACTCTGCAGTCCAATTTGCTGCACGTGCAATATGTTCCTTTCCAACCCACGGAAGGAACCATGCTCTGTGGCACTTCCATAGGTTGTTCTAGACTCTTCGTGACCGTCTCCTTCAGACGCACAGCCTTCGACGCACGGCACTCGCTATCACATCACGGTATCCGTGCATCTTTAAAACTGAGCACGGAAGGTTTCCTTTGGCCACGCGTAAACAAAGATGTTGCAGCTGGGTTGGCACCTGCCTTCACTGCCAGCGTTCCCAACTACATCGTCACACTTGCAGTCCTCTTGGTTCATTTCCTGCCCCGGACTTTCTGCTTTCGCATGTGCAATTAGAATTGGTAGATCCCTTTCCTCCGTAAGGCGGATTCGTACACATTCTTACATTTGTCGACCGCTTCACCAGATGGCCAGAAGCCCTTCCCGTAACCGACTGCACAGCTGAGTTGGTTAGCTGGGCCTACTTAGGTCTGTGGGTCCCGCACGATGGATGCCCATCCACCATTACAACGGACCGAGGAACGCCTTTTGAACCTTCACAATTCGATACGTACTGCAACTTTTTAGGCTGCCGCCACATTCATACCAGAGCTTATCCCCCAGCAGCCAACGGATTATTTTAACGGTTCCATAGACAGCTTAAAGCCCTGCCCTTCGCATCCTCCGACCCGAACTGGAGCGAAAACGTTTCGCTCCTACAATTAGACATTCGCAGCAGCATCAAAGCTGAATTGAAAAGTGCACCAGCAAAACCGGTTTACGGCACAGCGCTAACGTTGCCTGGAGCGTTCGTTTCACCTCCCGCATCGTCGGGTAAGCCTCCGTTTAACTTTGCGTCCTCCATACCTCAAAGCATGTGTTCACTACGCATGACCCCGCCCCATGAGCAGACTAGAGAAGTGCAAATGCACAGCGGACTCTACTTGCACTCACGTCTTCCTCCGCACTGACGCAGTTTGGCGCCCTTTCCAGCCTCCCTACACTGGCCCTTTCCGAGACTTGCAACGGACTGCGAATCCTTTCACTTTAGGCCGGAGTGATTATCGAACAACGGTATACACCGACCGCCTCAAAGTGCCTTTCTTTGAAGAACCACTTGCAACCCATCCTGATGTTATCACACAAACACCCGCGCCTGCGGTGACTTCTCCAGAACTGGATATTCCGAAACTGTCCCTTCCCTCGCCCCATCCCCAGGCAACCGACCGACGGGGCACATGTCAACCGTTTTCTATCTCCATTAACACGACATTTTCGCCGTTAGTGATAATCGTGTGCCTTGTTCACAAAGGTTTTACAAAGTCGACAAAAAACCCAAAACATTTTGAAACCTAAAAAGCTTATTTGCTTTTCTCACGCATGCAATGTACCCGCTCCGGCGTCAAGCCACTTCCATCTACCTTTGCCCAATCTCTCCGCTTTCTACCTTCCAGAAACTCAACCGCCGGAACTGCCAAGCCAACCCTCGGGTGACTAGACAAACGGCTCAACACCAACCCTGAGTGACTAGCCAGCCTACCGAAAGCCCCCTTCCTGACCCAAGGAGAAGTCAGTCGCCTTTGGCTGCAGACAGCCACGAACGGCTTGTTCCCCAAAAGCTTGGCTAGGCTTTGCTGAGGAGTACGCATGGAGTTCTTCGTGAAATGAGGACGCCTGGCTATCTTCGTGGGACGACGACCGTGGATAGAATTGCGGCGTGAGGAGTGACACTAACCAAACTCGCCATCGGGTCTGCAGCAAAGGGAAGATCCTGTCGGCATTTTTCTTGACTATCCAGTTATTTTTGAAGTCTTCTCGGCCCATCGATGATGCTCACTGGTCCACACGATCATCATCCCAGCGAACACTGCTACACACCACACATTGGAAGCTTCGCTCAAGCCACTGCAACCATTTGTACCCACCCTCACCTTCCGTTTTCCTCCACTAACAGCTCCATCGGAGGCTTCTATTCTTCACCCGTCTAGGGGAGGCCCTTGTAGTGTACCGGAAAACACGCTGGTTCAGTATTTCGTAACATTAGATTTCACGGTGGTTTTAACCTTCAAAACGTCCACTTGTTTTACTGACGGCACATCTGTCGACGCAAAGCTTTTGGTGTGTATCTTGCTACACCGTTTCTTCCTCTGGTTGTTCCGCTTCCTATTTTTGTAGCCTGCGCGATATACGTTGCGTTCAGTCGCCTCCAATTTCTATCCGGTCCCGTGTTTTATACGTCTCTTACGTGGCGTCGATTACCAACTAGTATCCTAGGCTGCACCCAACAAACTATAGATTCCGACGGCAGTCTCTTCTGTTATGATCGGCTAAGCGTTGCAACCACGCGAAGAAAGGCGTGCTGATAGCACCATGGCGAATTGGCGGAAGTGTGTGCAGACGGGATTAGTCCGAAACTGCGACTAATAGCAGATGGACGAGCTTATGCCGTGGCGCTCCCGGGAATGTATTGTTTGGCATACAGACATAATGTAGTAAGTCAGCTTAAAGCAATGCACCACGTATAAACGCAACTAATGATGCTGGAGTGGGTTCTAATTAAGTAGATCCCAATTGGCTCAACGTACAAAGAAGTCCCCAAGAATTAGGCAGTTCCTTCATCTTTTAAATTTTTAACTACTTCCAAAACGCAAGTCCCGTTAGTCTATGATGGCGTTATACACCACCACGACAATCAGGTGTTAGCCTCCGTCATGGACCCTGTTCACAGCATTTCGGGATCGCCTTCACTGGTAGTCTCGACAGTCGATAACTTGAAGTTTGATTTCCAGTAAAAGATAACAACGCCTTTTGCCTAAATCCTGCGGCGATCAGCCCGAAAATGCAGACCTCCTGGGATATGGGATTCGTCGTCAAGCTTGCCCGGGGATGTCCGGGACTCATTGAAAGACTGAAGGACTGGGCGAAGCCTTAGGGTAAATTGATGTAATATTTATCGATACCTAGGTATGAGCATGAACAATAGTAAAATTCTTGTTTTAATCATCCCAGCAGCTTGACCATCATTGCAATGACTATACTTGATTTAGGAGACCACATGATTACCAGAATGAGGACTCATTCTGTGATAGTCGCTCCGTACACAATTTAGCTTTAAATATTTGTTTGTTATTATGTTAAACCGTGGTGGCACATGAGCACTTTGTTATAAATAACTTCTTGGGTGAGGTCGTTTAAATAAGTTATGTGGAGGTCACGTGGAAACAGTCAGTTGGGAGGCAAATCAAAGGGCAAAAATCGCGTTCGGTTAAATGTCCGAGAGTGGATACGGTTCCCGAGGGGAGTACGTAGCAAACGTAAGTACTGGCTGTACACAACAGCTGGTATCAGTTAACAAAACATGCAACACTTCTTGTGTCTGTATTTATTGATATATACCATTCAGCAATTCACTTGGAGATTGTGCACAGACAGGCTGTTCACATCGACGTGCTGTGTGCTATGATGCCCGAACCTGCTGTATTAAATTGCATTTATCTTGCTATAATATATGTGGACGTGTTTGGATATATGCTTCGTGGGTTATTTCATTCCTGTTATCAAGCTTTTAAACCAAACTATTTTCATTCCTACTCCTACATAAAACCGTTGTCTACCATAGTGTTATGAGTGGACGTATTATGGTAAATAGGCAAATATCATGCAATGCTAAAGTTCAATAATATATTAACTTTTTGGGATACATTTTTGCTAAAGAGTTGTTGGCGTCCAGTGTGCATCAATTAGTGAGCAATCCTAACTTAGCATTTGCTGAATTATCAGCTGTGAAGAAATTTCAGTAGTCTCGCAGCATTTCGCCAAGGCTGGTGCGTGTCATTATTTTTGGGTGAAAACACCATCACTTTTCTGGACATTCTGGACAGTACTACTTGCTATGTACTTGACTATCCTACCAATGAAACCAGATGAATGGGTATTCAGCTGGCTTTCACTTGTTACTACCCTCTTGTCCGCAGTACTTGGTATCTTTAATCTGTTGAACTAATCTCTACTTTGTGGCACGTTGCTGTGTAGATGAGGTAGATGTATTAGATTTAATTTACACAGGATCCTATTGGATGACCGCTTCTTCCTTCCGTGACTTACCAGCACAATACATTTTCGCGAACTGATGTAGATAGGGAAAAAGAACCAAGTGAACTCTATGGAAGTTAAGGTTAATGTAACGGGTGATGTCGCTGATTAATCTGACTAGATGACTATTTGTGATACTGCTTGATCTACAGTCCTGTGGCCTGCGCTTCAGTGTCACGAAGTTAGCCCAACACCACCGACTAGTCTGTTAGTACACGGAATCCTATTTTAGCTTCAGAGCCAAAGGGGACTTGAACATATGAACATATACGTTATTGAACGTTGTAAATAATGTTTATGACAGTAATTTTTCACAACTGGATCTGTGTTCTGGTGATCATCAGCTTCCGGAAAATTGGTGACTCTTTAACTTATTCCAACCACCTAGTTAAATCGGTTGCCGATTTACGTCGCTGTCTACAGATTTTAGTCAGATCGAGTAAACTCAACTCCAGCCCGCCGTTGGGATGGGTGCTTGAAAACCCTGGAAGTAGTTTTTGAGTCGCTAATCTAGTCGAGGGGATGCTCAGCATCGCGACTACAAGACGACCACGTTGTGCTTTAAGCGTTTTGTTGGCCGCCGAACAAATTTTTATACGAACTTTATGTAATCCTATTTTTCTGCGCTTTCTGCTTTTACTTCATGGTTCCAGTCATTCGTATTCTTGGCGACGTATATACATTTGTGAGCAGTGGGAATGCTTGCTGATACATTACTTCGAGGAGCTTAGAAGTCATCGCTATGAAAAGATCAGTATTTTTTAAATTTGCTGACTTATACGGTTGCTATTAGGCGTACATATGACTCAGTCATCAGGTCAATGAATAGCGGCTTATTTGTTTGTGGCATGTTACGTGTATATTACGTGCTTTTTTCTCGGACCGAATGACGCATTTTGTGCTTTTCATGATATCACTACGTATTTAATAACGCCACTATTAAAGGCAGGCAACGACATAAGGCGACCGTTCACCAGTTGTTTTCTAGTTATATACAAAATATTACCTCTGACAAGTTGCATACAGTAAAATATGTTCTTATCCCTCATTACCAAACAAGTACATTGGAACCATACATACCAACAAACCTTAAGGTAAAGGTTGTTGTAAACCGTATTATTAAAAACTTAACGAAGGAAAAGTTGACACGGACTAGTTGTTTCGATAAGCGCACTTTAGCCATTTTTGAAAGATAGCATCTGCATTTAAGTTTCATACACAGCTAGAGTTCTCGTACTGTGACAACAAATGGTGGTCACAGCTTCAGATTTTTGTTGTTTCTTTCTACGCAATCAAAGAAGGTGAATGAAGCTCATACTTAGCCAATGAATTTTGGGTTGGGCACTGCGATCTAGTCATTAAGAAATAAACGTAGGTAAACAAAGTATGTTCTTGATTTTTGAGTATTTATATATAAACTTAAAAATCAGGAAGGCAATTTGTTTATCTACCTTCCTTTCTTTATGCCTGCTTTTTATATCTATTTTCACAACTGGCGTAACATAGTATGCGTCTGCTTAAATGGCTTGCGTTACATTTCGATGCTATTTGGTCCAGAGTTCGTCATTGTTCGTTTTTTTAATTATAAACGTTTTGTTTGCTCACTAACTGCAGTTATGACGGATCAGCAAGATACAGCTAGACTGTTGGTTGTCCGTATAGTTATCAACAATGTCGCTTAAATACTACAGACGGCTGGGTAGAACACTTTCGTTTGAACTTACAACCAGGCTTCCATTGGGTCCATTGTTGTTGATAAGCATGATCCGTCCAAGCTTCTTGTGGTGGATCCATATTGCCGTTCCCCCATCATTGCGGCATGCTCAAACATAGCTGCACATTCTATTGGAATCGCATCCTTGTTTTTAAAGTTACTTCGTATTGTGAGCTTGTTATTTTCGAAATCCTTAAAAATCTATTCATCGATTATTTTGCAGTAAAAGTGTCATCCAGGTTTGATTACTAGTTCCACTGGCTCGCTGAACAATCTCGTGGTGCTAGCTGGGCGGTTCGGGAATTTCCCCTTCTGGTGAATTGTTCGGCGGCATTGCTCCAGGACAGAGTGGGTTGTCGCCTGGCAAGCCTTCTCTTTATAAAAACTCACAAATATCCGTTTAATAACACATTGACGTGCCGTATGTGACTCTTTACTAAATAAAATCACTGCCCCTTGTCGTCTTTGAAGACACTGTCCACCGGCAAGCAGTCCGAGCATCGGATCTTGTCTCTGACTTTAGAATTGTTGGACTCCTGGCATGGCTTGTCGTCATCCGAAAGGCGAATGAACTGAGTGTCTAATCGCCGGCTCCCAACGGGTGCGACTCCCTTATCTCCTCCTGCTACCTTGTGGGTTAGGTCCTTCGGATAAAGCTTCGGGGCGGTGGTCCCCAAAGACAACCTACCTACCTCGGCCTAGCCAGCCGGGTAGTATCTCGTCCACTGACGAACCATAAACTTACAACTACAACGATTCACACGCTCTCCTGCTGTTACGATGTTATTCAGTCCTGCTACTATGCCAACTTCACAAACACACGCCACCGTTTTTTTTACCCTTACCTTGTACCATTCACACTCATTTTTACCTGATTCTTCTACGGCGAACAACCTCTCTCCCACCGATGAACCTCTTTCCGTGCCATCTGCCAACTCAACCACAAGTTACTCAACTGAGAGCTGTCGGCCGTGAAGTCTCCCAGCTTCGCTCCTGCAACCCGGAACGCAGTTCAGACTTACAGCCTTCAACTTACGCACACTACTGCGGATCGTTCAGCAAGCTGGACTTGCACGCAGGCTAGAGACCCTTGGAATCGATGTCTGCTGCCTGAGTGAAACGTGACTCCAGGACTGCAACTCAGTCTACCAGTTGGCATCACCGCTCCACCCACGCACCCGCTTCCATCTCCGCCTCTCTGCTGACGCCGAGTCTGCCGCAGCTGGACAAGCTGGTGTTGGAATCGCCCTCAGTGTTAGAGCCGAGGCTGCTCTGATCGTTTGGATTCCGATCAATGGTCGTCTTTGTGTGAAGAGACTCCATGACACTTGTAAAGTTATTAGACGTCGAGTCAAAAAGCGTGCTTTCTTCGTGATCTCTGCCTACGCGCCCACTGACTGTAGTTCAGACACAGTTAAGGACCAGTACTACCAGAACCATCAAGAGCTGCTCCTAAGGGCTCCTAAAGAGACACCGTTGTTTTGGCAAGAGACTTCAACGCGCGTGCCGGTTGGCTGCTGCCATGCGAGCGCCTACGGAGAGAATGCTCAGTCTGTGCTGAGCAGCAGCTTAACCTGTCAAGCACAAGCTTTCGTCATCCTGGACGCCAGTACGTCATCTAGCACTCTCCATCATCAACCCAGTGCTGGTCACAGATTGACCACATCAAGGCAAGGCAAGTCAATAGAAGCGTTATGCACCCGGATGGATGCATTTTTAGCATTTTACACTATATACCACAAATGTGATATTAACATCATCAGAAGTGATGAGAATTTTACTAGTTTGAAAACAGAAAGGGTAAAGAGTGTACAGAGATCAGTTAAGTAAACAGTCTCGATTCTTTGAGCAACGAGCGCAGATTGATTGAACAAAGTATAAGATACTTCTTCCAGTTGACGAGGCCAACCATTTTACAACCTTTACTGATAGCTCTTTTCAACTGGATAAAAGCAGCTGACCACGAGTTTTACGCAGTGTCTCAGCCACTTTTCAGAATCGATGAGGTAAAGCGACCACCACGACCTTGAAAGTATCCAGCCAACGAAAATGTCAAATGATTCAAATAAAAAGGATACGTTTTTAGCAAAAAGTGCAAAAAACGATGTTTTGGGAGAGAGCGGCAGCGGCCAAATTAAAGGCCCCGTCATAAGTCGCAGGTGGTGCGGCAGTGTACGCGACTGCCGATCATTTTAACAAACATACGTCGATACCGATCATGCACTGGTATGTGCGACCGGTTACATGCGTTTTGCTGGTTCACCTAGGTCCAAACAGACCCGACTGTGCACTTACAAGTTGGAGGACCAATGGTGAAGAAGGAGTATCAACAAGGGCTCCCTAGAAATATCGCCGTCTCGCCCCCTCTGATGTTGAGCAACACTGGTCAAGTCTGCAACAAGCCATGCTGTCGACTGGTTTGTCTAGCTGTGGCCTTGCTTGCTCCACTTCCGAAAGCTGGATCTCGGGAAGATCCTCGGAATTTCTGAATCGCCGACAGACGGTGCATGCTGGCACTGATTAGAACGAACACCGTCGGTCTATTACGCAGCGGCTGAAAGCAAGCATTTGCTCTAATCGTGGATCTTGGTGAGCAAAACAAGCTAATGAAATGGAAGCCGCGGCATCCGATGGCATCTTCCGCCGTCTATTTTGCATCACCAGGGCCACTGGTTGCAATTCCCACACTATCAACCAGACGAGTTGCTAATCAGACGACACGAAGATAACCAACCTTCACAGACGATTGTGTCGCTTGGCAGAGCATCTCTGTCTTCAAATCAACCAATTAACACAGCCCCATTTGGAACCTCCAGCCCCAACGAATGATGCTTGGCCTGTCTCCACAGGTCCCTCAGCTGAAGCAGAGATCCGAGATTCAATCCAATCTTATAAACGTCACAAAACTCCTGGTACCGACAGTCTACCACCGGCTTCATTCAAAGGTGGCGAGTATGTACTTGTCAGCGAAATCTTATCGCTGTTCACGAAAGTTTGTAGTGAGGAGAAGGTTCCGAACCCATGGAGAGAATCAGTCATTGTTCCGATTCACAAGAAAGGCTCCCGCAACAATTACTGTAACTACCGCGGAATCTCATTGATCTCTTTTGCATCCAAACGCTTCGTGTCTGTCCTACTTTGCAGGCTTTCAACGACTAGAGTGGAGTTCTCCCGAGAAGAACAAGTCAGATTTTATCCAGGCCTGGGCTGCATCGAGCAAGTATTCACGATCCGCCAATTTCTCGAACTCCGTCACATCCACCGGCGGCCAACAGTCGTAGTGTTCCTGTACATCCGAGCGGCACATGATTCAGTAGAAAGATCAGCGTTGTGGAACTGTTTACTGAAGAAAGGGGGTGCCCGACAACTTTGTTTTCATCTTGAAAAAACTTTACAACCACATGTCGGGCAAAGTCAGGGCTTACGACACGCTTTCTTATTCAGTTGCTGTGCCCAGCGGTGTTCGCCAAGGTTTTCCTATTTCACCTTTCCTCTTCAATTTTGCCATTGAAAATGTCGTCTAAGTAGCACTAGGAGGTGTCCAATACTGTGGTTTTGAGCTCCTCCCTGGAGACAGAGTCACTGACTTGGACTATACCGATGATATCGTCTTATATGGGGATGACCCACAAACCGTCCAGAGCGCTTTGAACCGCTTAGCGATGGAGACGTCTAAATACGGCTCATACTTCACTCCGGGAAAATGTACAACTCTGCTCTAGGATTGGAAGATGCTTGAACCTGCGCTCACCATTGCTGGAGCAAGTCCCTTGCTTTACTTATCTAGGGAGTTGCATCACGGCTGGTGACGGTGTTGGAGAGGAATTCTCCCAACGGATTGCAAAGACCCGCCTTGCATTCATCAATCTGAGGCACCTATGGCCTCGTCATGATGTCAGTCTCCAGCTCAAGGTTAGGGTGTACAATGCATCCGTCCGTGCAGTACTCTTGTACGACTGTGAGAGTTAGCGTATTCTCTCGGAAGACATGAAGCGGTTGTTAGGCTTTGACAATCGCTGTCTACAAAGGATTTCCCGGGTGTGGTGGCAACACCACGTAAGCAACGCAGAGGTCTGAGGTCGAGTGCTTGGAGAGAATAGTGTTAGTCTTCAGATCGTTATTCTCCAACACCGCATGCGTTAGCTCGGCCGCGTATTGCGCATGCCGGCCTATCGCCTTTCTCGTTGCGCGTTAGTTGCGCTCTCCGGAAGCGATTAGAAAAATGCCGCGGTGAACAACCAACGACGTGAAGAAGAAGCATGAGGAATGCAACCTCAACCTTAGCATCCGTCGGACGGGCCCGCCTCCAGAATGGGAACCACGCCATTCGAACTGCCAGTGGTTAGAAAAGTTGAAGGCTTTGGCGCCCGACGGGCATCAGTGGAGACAGTGCTGTTCAACCGTGTTATCTATTGGCTAAAGTCTCATGGAACATAAAACTTCAAAACACAAAATATCCTAAGACGGCGTGTGCAAAACCAAAAAAGTCTTTTTCACGTTTTATTTTGTTTCCTCCCTTTATTTTGCCATGGTTCTAATGGCACCTTATTTATACTCAGCTTGTGAATATATATATATATATATATATTTATATATATTCACACTAGCTGAAAACGCTATGGCTTACGTAGAAACTACTGCTTGACAGGTACCTTATAAATATTTCAGGTTTTATTTAATTCACAAGTCAGATCATTTTGAAATACCTGGAGATTATGGCTCCTAATAACTTATAATGTTAACATTATCACCGTTTAGAAGCCGTTTATAGGACTATCTACAAGTAAAATCTTTTAAAGATCTTGACAAATATTTAAAGGTAAAATCTTGGAAGACTTACGTTATCTGGTTAGCTAAGTGATGACACATTATACCGAAAATCACCAGTAACATAATGTAGTAAATATTGTAACGAATCTTTTATGCCTTATTTGAGTACCCATCTGAAAATCTTCCTAGCTGTGTGAATTAGCTTCTATGCTCTTTATTCTGTTTGTCTGATTTAGGAATACTGAATGCCGAAGTATGTACAACAGGAGGAAGGGAATTTTCAACCTGTAAAACTCCACTGAATTATTATCGCAGACTTTGAAGTATATATATATATATATATATATGTCAACTGGTAATACTGTTTGCACCTCAAATTTTCATATAATAGGTAAAAATGCCAGACTCACGAGAACATAGGATTCATTAATATCGGAATTCATTCTCATTCAGTAACATTTCTTGGCCACCGCCACGAGACTGGACGTTAATGTGGTGTGATGGTTCGCGTGCCGCACTATGCTATGCTTTGCTGGGTGATACTTTTCGCACCTTCATGGTCACTCATATTAGGTCCGTCAGTGGTTAGAGACCAGACACACTCAGACTTCTGACCCTCCAAGTTTGTGGTTGAAATTAACTGTGGCTCGTTTCACCGTAAAACGGACTCTCTACAGCCTTATGCCAAAACCCCGTTACTTTGAGTTCAGGTTTTTAAAACCTAAGCTTTGGTTGAGGACCGCAATCGTGCTGCTGTTTAGGCATTGGCCACCCAAGAGTGTTTTACTTAATCAACACGATTTCTTTTCAATCAATTCTCTGATGCTCCTGCTATCGCAGCAGACAATTAACGGTACTCTATCTGCTGTATCGAGCAGGGTGGGTAAAGATTTGGAGGCCACTGTTCAGGCCTTCGTGTCTTCTTGTTCCCCATGTCGTGCTTTTTCATTCTTATCGTCCCGCTCCAACGCTACTTTTATCTCCACTGTTTTTTACTCCCGACAATTCTTGGTCGTCCTTCATCTTAGCACAGTATGATTTTTCCTCTAGTTTTAAATGACACGCAATAGCAGGACGTCTCTCTGGTCCAGTCAACAAGTACATTCATCGCAGTTAAACTCAGGCAGACAGCCACCACACATACGGAAAAGCGCTAGGTGGTGGTTTCTTCGTAAACTGACTGGCACTCGTGAAAATCAGATACGCAAGGAGTATCAGCATCATAAAAGACCACAACACGTCAGCCATTTGAACTGAGGATTCGCTGCTATACAATCATGTTGACCTATGGAATGAAGTATAATAAGGGGGAGAGAAGGGCGACTTATCTGAAAACCTTAATGCCCTAAGCAAACATTCAGCATCAAGGCGCTTACACCTTGCGTTAACAACATACCGTCACAAACAGCTGACTATCGTGCAAAGATAAGGCGGCATCGGAGAGACAGCTTCCTTGCGGATTCCACTGCTCCACGTCATGATCAGCAAATACTCCGCAGGTAACTCAATACCAACCACATTTTAACCAGGCGGTACGATTAGGAGACGGCAGCAGACACTCCACTGGTGTCGGTTGCGAGCCATATCCTGTAAAATCTTGAGCCAAACACAAGGCGGGTCACGTGAACTCTAGCCTAGTATGCGATACGCACCGGCGGTACCGAGTTGGATCCTCAGAGACTTCATTTTCAGCTGCCAAGTCAACTTTTGTCCACCTCGAGCCTTGGGCCACCCTACTTCTGGCAAACAAGTCAACGCCGTCCTAGGTTAGCGGTGACCAGGCATACCTAGCACGTGCCCAAACCAGCGCAACTTATTCAATGCTATCTGTGGTTCTAAGGAACTATCTTACTTATCACTAGCTAGTACTCGCCTACGCACATCATCGTTGCGGACACGCTGCTACCCCCCGACACCATTAATGCTCCGCAGACAACAGTGCTCGAAGACTTGAAGGTGCCTTAGATCTTTATCCCGATGGGGCCAAGTCTCACTCTCATACAGCAGGACGGCTCTCATTGTGGCCTTGTAAACATGGCCATTCAGACGGAGGGAAACTCCTTTGGTCTCTAAAGATGCAGCAATATATAAAAGGCAGTTCCGGCTTTTGCGATGCATGAAATGACCTCAGTAGTTATGCACTCATCGTCGCTGATGCAGTTGTCAAGGTACGTGAATTGGTAAACCACCGCGAGTTCCTCGTTAGCAAGCGTCAAGGGGTCATCAAGTGGCTGGTGGTCCTGCAGAAACGCTTTGCACTATGAAAGTGCAAAGCGCATACCAAATAATGGGACCACTCTTGAGAGACTATTCAGGGTTGGCTGGTTCGTCCCAACATCGTCAAAAGGCAAGACGATATCGTCCGCATAATGAAGATCAACTAACCCTTCACCAAGTAAAACTTCAACGGCTACATCGTGCGATTCCGTAAATGGACAATCCATGATGGAGTCCACAACGAAAGTGAACAAAAACGAGGGATTTGGACAACCCTGACGAATGTCAATTGTTATCGGAAAGCCATCCGATAGGCCACCGTAGACCCTGACGCGGCCTGTAGTGTTCGAGTATAGAGCACGTAAGATGTTCACATACTTTGTTGGAACATCTTTCCGTGCAAGTATTTCTGACAGAACGGCTAGATCGACTGAATCCAAAGCACTCTTGAAATCGAGGAACACAGGTATTGTCGGTCTACGGTGTGCATTGGGGCTGCTGTAGCACCTGCCGCAGAGTGAATATATGGTCTATACAGCCACGTACAGGGCGGAAACCTGCTTGCTCTTCCCTACTCCGAGATTCCCTTTCCACAGTGAGGGGACGAAAGAGAATCGAGGCCTATAATTTTTTCACAACTGACGTTAGGCTAGTACCTTTGTGGTTAGCATGGTCTGCAATTGCCCTTCTTGTATATTGCCACTATAATCGATTCACTCCAGTTAGCCAAGACACTCTCTTCCTTTCAAATATGTTTGAATAGGGGGCAGTGTTTTGCAGAGGACCTCATTTCCATCCCTAACTAGTGCATGTGTGAAGGAATGCGCGCCAGCAGCAAGGAAACCATTGAGGGCTATGATCGGAACTGGGACTCCGATAGAGTTTCTAAACTAACCGTGCATGGCTCTCCCTGCATCCCCTGAGTAGAAAGAGGTCCAGAAGCAGGTGGCCAGCTGAACGGATCTTGAAAGTTTACCGCGCTGTCTCTGATTGTTTCACTGATGTCTGGTTTCCTGGGACCAGCTGCACGGATCAGCTGGAAGAGCTTGCGGTACTTGCCTACCACCCCTGTCTCCTTCATTTCTTTAGCCCCACTGGTCCACCAGGCCTTCTTGTCTGCACTTATGCTTTCGCTCTAGTTCGCGCCTAATAGTCCGTCTGGTCACATTGTGCTCATATCCAGCTGAGAGCTTTTCTCTGAATTCCTATGGCTTCACTGACCTATCGGATATACAGTGACTAGTGCGGCGACGATGGATAGTACCAAAAACAGATGCTTCGGCGTCGTGCATTGCGGCCGAGATCCTATTCCACTGAAGCTCATTGTCATTAGAACAAGACAGCGAAACTTCGGTACGCAATGCGCCATGATGGGCTTGCCTGACGGAGGGCTGAGACAATTTCTCAGTTACCAATCGGGACAGACGCTTGGTGCGCCTCCCGGTAAAGTTCATGGATAAATGCCAGCGTGCCAAGGCATGATCAGAGTCGACGCAGGTATTCGAGTACGAGCGGCAGTCCAGCGTGGAACCACGTCACTTGTTACTTATGGCAATGTGATCTGTTTGGGTCCATCGCTGGCCAGCTACAGGAGGACGCCAAGTGGTACTTCGGGCGCCCAGTGTGTCTAAAAGCAGTGCAACTAAGAAGCAACTAGTGTTTCGCACACAGTTGCAGCAGGTGTTCGCCGCTGTCAGTCCGTTCGGCGTTAAGGCCATAATGACCACCTAGCTGAGCTTCTGAAGAGCTCAGACGCTCTACATTTGCGTTCATATCCCCTGCAAGTACTATACTATCTGAACTAGAAGCACTGCATAGTAGCACTGTCATTTCGGGGTTGAATGTGTCTTTGATAGCATTAGAACGTGTAGCGATTGTACGTTTCTCTCTTCCCCATTTTAATTTCCTATTCCATTTTCATTATTTATTGTACAGTTTTGTTTTAACTAACCATCAACCGATAAAACACTTTTCGGGTTTCGATTCGCTTTATGGTTTCGGCTACGCGTGTTGTGCTGTGGATCCTCGGTCTGCTTGCCTCGTTCATGGATCTTCGGATCTACCCCGTCAAATTATTGTGCCGACTAAGTTTCCACTTCCGACCAGATTGTGCGACTAAATGATGGCCTACCGAGGATCGTGCTTTACCGAAGGTCAGGTCCTGCTCTCTTACTTTATGGGCCGGGAGTTCTTTTGTGTAGTTAAGCCCTTTAAGTTTGTTCTTTCCACTACATATTTGGTGACCTCGTTTTCTTTTTTGCAAGCTCAGAACTCCTTTTTTGTGCCTTTACTATGTCGGATAACGTCTCCCGTATTGACAATGCAGAAAATTTTGTTGGTCTTTTCTTGCCTACCTTCAATTCATCTAATTCTCATTTATGGTTTTTACAACTGAAAGCCCTTTTTCGCGTACGTTGCATTAATTCGCAGTCAGTATTGTTTGCACATGTCACTGCTCAACTTCCTACGCACGTTGCAATTGACCTTATAGGTTTGCTTGATCCGATTCCAGCCGATGCACCTTACGAGAAGTTTAAAGCCGCCGTTTTAAAGTGCATCACGGCTTCCCACGAAGCTAGACTTCGACAATTACTCTTCAATGTTGAACTAGGCGATCGCACGCCGTCACAACTCCTCAGGCACATGCGTACGTCGTTCTGTTTTTCTAAGATCGATGACATAATTCAGCGACGGATCTTTACGAAGTGTCTTCCACCGAACACCTCAGCCCTTCTCACTGTGTTGGCAGATGAGTTGTCTTTTTATCACCTGGCCGAGATAGCAGACAAGGTTCATGAGTGCTTCCTTAAATACGCAAAATATCACACAGTTGAGTCGACCGCTAATGCCGATCATAAGACTGACCCGATTGGAGCCATTTCCGAGAGGTTATCGAAGCTGGAGCTCGCTATCTCGAGCATTAATCACTGCCGTGGTAGAAGCCCTTGACGCTCCTCTCGAAGTAGACGTAGCCCCGCCAGGAGTCCGACACGTCATTTCTGTTTGTGCCGTCACCGTTTTGGCGATGATGCAACGAACTGTGGACCTGGTTGTAAGCACTCGAAGGCATTCTACAAACCGCAGCAGGGAAACCTCCACGCCAGCCAGTGATGGCGACAGCTGCGTCTGGCCAGTCTTATTGTCACCTACTTTGCGTCTACGCTTCCTCAACCAGTTCGTACTTCTTGCTTGACACCGGTGCCGAGGTCAGCGTTATTCCTCGTACTGCAGAAAAGCGCAACCTATTTCCAACCGGGCTAACATTGCAGGCGGCTAACAATACCAAGATCTGTACATACGGCTAGAAAATGCTGACTCTCAACCTTGGTCTCCGTCGAACGTTTTCCTTTGTTTTCTCATTGCTGACGTCTAACGTCCCCTCCTTGGAATTGATTTCCTCACCAACTTCGATCTGATCGTGGACCGGCGTAACCGTAAACTGCGCGATAGTATGACATCCTTGTCCGTTTCGTACACAGTCACTTCAATCAGTTCGATCGGTCTTCGCTTGGCATTGCCGCCGACAATGTGTTCATCGAACTACTTCTGAAGTTTCCTGCGCTTTATCAATCGTCTAAGGACTTTCCTGAGTCTATGCATGAAATTACGCACCCCATCTTAACAAACGGACCTCCAGTAACCGCCCGACGTCGACGATTACATCCAGACAAGCTCGCTACTAATGCCAAGGCAGAGTTCGAACATATGCTTCGTCTCGGCATCGTTCGTCCTTCCAATAGCCCATGGTCCTCCCCGCTTCAAATGGTTCCCAAAAGGGCCAGTGGCGGCTGGAGACCTAACGGCGATTACCGGGCATTAAACAATGCCACCGTCCCCGGTAGATATCTGATTCCGTACATTCATGATTTTTCAACTGGTTTACATGGAAGAACACTTTTCTCTAAAAATGACTTGGTGCGCGCATACTACCAAATTTCGGTTGATCCCGACGATTTTCCTAAGACTGCCATAACCACACCATTTAGTCTTCGTGAATTCGTTTGCATGCCATTCGGTCTACGAAATATCGCACAGACTTTGCAAACGTTTATCGATTAAGTCCTTAGAGGGCTCGACTTCGTCTACACCTACATTGACGATATTCATCTGGCCAGTTCAAATAGTGCTGAGCATCTGTCACATCTTCGATCAAGTTTCGAACGCTTTGCTCAGTACGGCGCTACGAGCAATGTTGACAAATGTGTTTTTGGCAAAAGTTCTGTTGATATTTTGGGCCGCCGAATTGATTGCAACGGCATTAGTTCACTCCCCGAGAAAACACAAGCGATTGCAGATTACCCCAGGCCACAGTCTTTCAAAAATATCCTTCCTTTTCTCGGCATGGTAAATTATTACAGCCATTTGATACCAGATTACTCTGGGCTACTCCAACCATTGACCGATTTATTTAAAAGCAGGTCACGGAAATTCGAGCCCACTCAAGAAGCTATTAATACGTCCGACAAGATCAAGTACGCGTTGTCCAACGCTACCGCGCTTAGTCATTTGAAGACTGACGTTGACACCACTCTCATCCTCAAGACTGATGCATCTCAGACCGCCGTGGGGACTGTTCTCTAGCAGGTAATCAACGGTCAACCTGAGCCGCTATCCTTTTTCTCTCGCAAATTTCAGCCAGCACAGACGCGATACAGCACCTTTGGTCGAGAACTTTTAGCTATCTAGCTCGCTATCAAACATTTTCGGCACCTGATTGAAGGTCGCACGTTTACCATTCTCACAGACCATAAACCACTTGCCTTTGCTTTCCGCGGTTCATCCGACCGTTTCTCCACCAAAGGAATTCGTCATTTGGATTACATCTCACGGTTTTCGACCGACATTCGCCATGTTGATGCTGCCAATAACGTTGTCGCCGATGCCATATCGCGTATATGTCTTCAAGAAGTTTCACGGCAGACGATCAACTTAGAAAACAGCAGCTCATCAGGAAGGAGCTCCTGAGTTTGTACAACTGAGATCAAATCCATCGATCAAAATAACACAGCTGCCAATCATTAACACAGATTCCAACATTTCCGGTGATATTTATACCGGTAAACCTCGGCCTTTTGTCTCTCAGCAATACCGCCGAATCGTCTTTGACCACCTGCATGGGATCTCACACCCGAGCATCCGAGGCACCATTAAGTTGATTATTGATCTCTTCATTTGGCACAACATGCTTTCCGAGATCCAGCAGTGGGCCAAACACTGTATCACATGTCAAACCAGCAAGATCCATTGTCACATGATTACCGTCCCCGGCAGGGTTGCTCTTCCTGACGCCCGTTTCAACCAGATTCATCTTGACATCGTTGGACACATGTCTCCATCCGACGGTTTTGTCTACTTATTGACAAGTGTTGATCCTTGTACGCGTTGGCCACTTGCTGTGCCTTTACGTGATCTTTCTACAGAAACTGTGGCGTGAACATTCATTGAAAACTGGATTTCCGTCTTTGGCACGCCAGCCATTATTACTACCGATAGAGGGCCCCAATTCAATTCGGCCTTTTTTCGTGACTTGGACTGCTTGCTCGGTTGCTCTCACCTACGGACGATCGCCTGTCACCTAGCTGCTAATGGCATCGTTGAACGTTTCCATCGCCAACTGAAAGCCGAAATTACGGCTTCGCAGTCGAACTCACACTGGTCAGAGGGTCTACCGATTATCTTGCTTGGTATTCATAACACCATTAAAGAAGACATTGGCTCTTGTCCCGCTGAGTTGGTCTTTGGCACTACTCTCAGACTTCCTGGAGAAAAGGTACTAGACTCAAGGGTTACTGAAGAAGTTGATTCAACCTTGTACTTCACACGTCTGAGGCAACACTTCAGCTCAATTCGTCCAACACCACCTCAAATTAGCCCTCGGAGTCAACAGGTACACCCGGATTTGCGCACTTACCACTTCGTTCTCTTGTGTGTTGATTCCGTCCGTAAACCTCTGACACCACCGTAGGAGGGCCCCTTTAAGGTTTTTGCCGGAAGGAGAAGTACTTCGTGTTAGATAGGAATGATTACCAGCATACTATGAGTAGTGACGGCTTGAAGCCGGCTTACATCGAGACGCGACCACTACCGAAACCCACGGATATTCCTGTCACCGACCAGCCCACCTTCCCAAGTACGCCTCCTACTAACCCTATGTGGGACGTCTCTGTTCCCTCCCCTGCACCCCAAGCATCTCACGACACAAACTCGAACTCGCACCACCGAACACGCTTCTGACGTACAGTTCTTCTCCCTTCCAGACTACGATAAATGACACACAAGTATCGAGCATTCGTCTCAGTGACTCACGGTCTAAGGGGGGTTCTGTATCGGTTGTGCCTTTATCTCTTTCCAATTGTACCTTCCTATTCCCATTTCCATTATTTATTGTACAGTTTGGTTTTAACTGACGAACAACCGAAAAAGACGTAGGTTTCGATTCGCCTTCTGGTTTCGGCTACTCGCGTTGTGCTGTTAATCGTCGGTCTGCTTGCCTCGTTCATCGATCATCAAAGCTACCGCGTCGAATTATTGTGCCAACTAAGTTTCGACTTCCGACCAGATTGTGCGACTAACTGACGGCCGCAACGAAGCTGTCTCGCCGATGCCGCCTTATCTTTGTACCATAGCCAGCTGTTTGTGACGGTATGTTGTCTACACAAGATGTAGGCACCTTGGCCCTGAATATTTGCTTAGGACATTAAGGTTTTCAGGTAAGTCCCCCTTCTCTCCCTCTTATTATTCTTTATTTCATAAGTCCTCATGGTTGTATGGCAGCGAAGCATTAGTCCAAATGGCTGATATACTGCTGTTGATGATGATGAGGTTGATGACCGCTCGCAGTTGTTACATGCCGCTGGTACATTAAGAACCGTGGTGAAACATCTACTGTGGGTTACATAACCCCCGCATAGAGCGCTTTAAAGGGGCATCTGCGTTGAAGACGGTTGAACGGCATCATACTTTTCTGCAACTATTTTATTTATTTATTCATAATCCATTTCGTGGAGACCCGCCGCAAGCATACGTAATCATGAATAGACACGGTTTCGGGGTTCTCCGAAGGTGCGTTACTAGAGCTGATGATCGTCATTTTACTAAGCAGCGATTTGAACCAATGGGGTATGGATAACAACGACGCGCAGGGTTGATTAACCGCTAGCTGCGATCTAGAGTGACTCCACCTCCACTTACCGATTTACCAAAGGTGGAAGCCACGGTGTCCCTTGGTACGAGCTCTTGTGATTACTGAATGATAGGTTATACTAGTATCTCACGTGATGCGGCGAAGCATCCACATGGCTAAGTCACTGTTACACTAGCTGTTTCGACACTAAGGAGAATAAATTTTATGGCTTGGTTTACACATCAGTTCACATGTTCCCACCATCACTACGCTGTACTTATAGGTAAACGTGAGTGGTCAGTTGCGTTGTGCGTGTTCTGTTCTCAAATCCAGGTTGCATGATTTTTCTACAATTATCTTATGAGCTTATGTACACAGAAAATTACAGCTGCGAATATACAGACGCACCATGAAAACCGAACTTTTAAGTGACGTGATGGTTTGGATATCTGCGAACTTTGTTGATTTACGCTGGGCAGCACTTCCTAATCGCTTTAGGAGCCTACAAAACATTTTATTTCTTCCGATTGAAACGATACATCTTTATAACTACAACAGCACAGAACCCATCTCACATGAGGTGCTAAGTTTCCCAACTTAAGCGCGTTCCTCAACTATGTGCTTACATTCTACTTAGCCATGAACTCTTCTCCGCCGTCTTACACAGTAACCTAGATAGGTAAACGATCCAATCATTTCCATCCCCCACCGCCTGGTGATCTTATGGGATTGTTTGAAGCATGCATCTTTACGAGTCAATTGCAATGAGCTTATTGATGTCACACCAAAGCGGTTTCCAACTAAACACAGATTTTTCAACTCTACCTAGGCCGCTCTATCTACCGCTATCACGAAGTACAGCCTTACCTACCCATGGGCGAGATCCGTTTACAAAGTGATGGCCAAGATGAGGGACCAACGTGGTGTCAAACCACATGATTTTCCCGTCTTGTTCTTTCATGTTTGCACTGCATAACTGATGTGCGAACAGACCAGCGAGTGGTACAGTACCCCTGAAGCCGAGCACAATCACAACAAGTAACCAGTTATAGCTTCCTCACGCTTTGCCCCCACCCATTCCGATGGTGAGAACAACAAAACCGTCTGTGTACACAACCGACTAAGAGACACACGGACTTTGAAGCCAACTAGGGCACAGATGACATCTGATTGAACAAGTCAGTACGGAGTGACTAGTTTAGGGCCAGTCAGATGTTGTCGACGAGAGTTAAACAACGGGATTGATATCAGTGGAGACTATGATCTGCTTTAATTATCCAAAGATCTCTGCTGCTGATTTGATCATTAATATGATGCATACGAAAAAAGAACAAGGAATACTCATAAAATTGATAGGTTGCGTTTTAACGTGGGTTCATCCGTTACTATGCAGCTGAAAAGCGATCAGCAAAGAGAACACTCGTGTTGGCAACGGTCGACGTACACAGTGGGCACATGCACGACGGATACGGTACGAAGACGAAGGCATGGTGCATGATCATAGAGTGTATCGGCAAGAACCAAACAATGGGCGATGCAGAAAGCGAATACACATACAGAGTCAAGGAGAGCCAAAATGTTTCGGACGCAGTGTGATGGTAGCTGACAACACAAGCGAACCGGAAGGGCAACCAATACTATAACAAAGCCGGATAGACAAATGGGGACGGTTTGCCAAGTGGTGAGTCAATCACGCCCTTTGTCCGGGTCTTACCCAACCGAGTCACCGGCAACTTACGCAGGTTACGGTCGCAATACGCAACACACAAGGACGGCTAGCAGGCCAAGCGGAAACCGACAGAGACGGCAGACAACAAGCCAATCAGAGCACGTACCGAATGAGCGGACCGGAATTGTTTAGATGCGTGGACGAAACGCATCATTGTCCCAGAGAAGCTATGATTGGTTCACGCGGATATGAACGAATGTTGGGCGTCAGCCAATGAACACAGGCAAACCACCGGAAAGAATCGACCATTGAGAAAAGGTTCAGCGAATAGTAATGTAAACCTATAAAACTGCCCAGTGTTGCTGTGATAACAGATTTGTGATCGCTGCCCAGACTTTCTTCTTGATACTCGGAGGGCCACACAACAAGCAGGTTCAACATGAAGACCTCAGCTTTGTCTCACGGACTTTAGCTTCCAACCCCATGGCATGCACATTTGTGAAGTGTGAGAATAAGGGGAAAATAGATATACATTGTTTAGATGATTTTCAAGGATCGCCATCCCTGCATGAGCTGATACTTTTACACTATGAGTACCCTAATTCAGCTAGCACTACCAAAATGGCGTAAAAGAAATCACAGGACGGTGCTTTGTCTCCGGTCCCACAATCTTTGTGTGATGAGGATGCCTTATCGTGTGCGATTGAGACGACACCGGAGACGCCAATGTGGATTGCGAGTGGACCGCCCTGTAAAGTGTGGCAGAAAAACCACTACGGCAGATACAACGAAGGCGACGTGAAGTGACCAAATGTACAGAGTGTCTAGAAATAAAGAGACGCAAGAACATGAAACAAGGAAGGACATGATGGGAGTGTCATATCAAAATAAACGGTTGAATCAAAAGTGCAATCAATATATCCAAAGAGGGACGGACACAACGAATTCGATCATTGGAAACTGATTAGCCCAGGTTCGTGGCAGTTCCTTACTGTTTGTTTAACTAAGTCGAAGGGGAATGCCATCGGCATATAAGGGTCGTTGTTTATGGAAGTGGATGGACGATGTATATCGAGGAGTTCGGCGTACCAAATAGTAATATACTTTCCGATTAATTGACTTTACCAAATATACGCTCGCCCCTGAGGGGCTGAGTTCTGTACCCTTTTGTAGCAAATATACGACCTTTACTAAACCTTTCATACTAGATAAACCGCATTGCATAGTTGAAAAGCTGTTGCGATAGTTCACGATTTCCTTTCGTTGGCATTAAGGGACCCAATTCAGTCTTGAATACGCCAACGGTGAGAGAACGCAAAAGTGAGTGACATTGGTGTCCTTCATAGGTAACAGGATTCGTAATTAACCCAAATGTTGTGGTTTCATTAAGCCATAGTTGCTCAACCCTATTGCATGGATCAGACAAATGACCTATACAGGTTAAAAGGTTAGGGGAATCTTAACTCATACCACCAAGCTAGAGTAACTGCGATACTCGCAGTTCTACGCGGTATTGCTTTTTCTATAGTCTTCAAGCTGCTTAGGGTTGCCAAGTTAGTGAGCCTATCCATCAGTTACCAGTTCTTTTGGGCTTTTCGTACACTTCACTTGACTATAGAAACCTATCATTCGGTGATATCGCGACCCAGAAACCGTGTCGATTCTCGTCTGACACATTTTTCAGCGGTCGGCAGCATCAGCGATGCGAAACACCTATTGGCCGTAACACAGTAAACTGACACTGATAAAGCCAAACAACTCTCAACAGCCATGATGGTAGTCGGACAGGAAACCAATCTTAGAGGAAACTAAAAGTCGGGGTGACCACACTTGCCGTTTCTCATTAAGGTACATAATTGCGGCTTTCTTCGCAGCAGCTTCCAAATCAGGTAGTCATTCACCTGCCCGGAAAAGCGCCAGACAGCCGTTACGACCCATCGTTCACAAATGCACGAAAAGCACCGGAACTAAAGCTCCAAAACCAGTAGCCACCAGGTGCAACCATGGTGCCTTAAACCTTGTGTGCACTAATGTCCCCGAATCCAAATTCACTACATTTGCGGGTAGGCTGGCAGTCGATCGAACTCAACGGAGTTCCATCTGTAAGGCGATCGGTGTCCATACTGATCCCATGACATTAAAACGCATCTCGCGTCAGCAAAACGCATTGCACTGCTGTGAACCCCGGTTACTTCGGGTAACACTAAACTCGGCGGATGAGGCAGAGGCCGTTAAGCTGTCTGTGCATCGACTCCGCAATGCCTCAATTGGAGTGCGCATACTACCTGAAATCCCTTGGAAAGAACGTGCAGCGGATCACACAAACAGGGAGAGGAACAGAAAAAGCAAAGCTAAACAAACTGTGATTGCACACGGCATTCCTGATCCTATTAATTATTCTTCCGACGATGCGCAGGTACACGACCGGGAGCAATGGCACCACATCCGTGAGGCTCTTTCTCTCAAAAATGTCGTGGCCACCTCGTTGACAAGGATCCCCTTATCAACGAACTATAAGGGGTGCGGTCCCAGGCTGTTGAAACTGATGTTACAAGCAGAGCTAACGGTACAAACGCTTCTGCGACACATACTGAACTATATTTCGTAGCGGATCTACAACAGAAATTCGTCTGAAAGCAGCAGGACCATCACGGCCTTCTACTGACAGCTCAATTGAGGAGCAACTCTCAATGCAAACATCAACTGTAGGACCGGACTCGGTGACGGTTTCAACAGTAACCATAACCTCCGGAGGGACACAGCAGAGCACGAGCGAACACCGGAATCCGGGGTATCTGATAGTTGTATACGTACCAAATTCGTCTCGAGAGTCTGCAACCCATCCAAAAGAAGATTGGCCGCCGACCTTATATCGATCGGCGCAAACCCACTTTCTTCATCCATAACATCTAACACACTTTTGGTCTCCGAGAACCTCTCATGCATGTACACAAATGCCCAAGGTCTACTCAGCAAATTAGCTGAATAAAGACTTCGACTCGCGTCAGCAGCTTTGGACCTCATCGCTATCACGGGAACATGGTTGCGCTGTGATAAAACGGATTCCGAAATCTCGCTAACAGATATGTCCGTTGTCCGGAATGATCGAGCCAGCAAATGTAGTGGGGTAGCCCTCTACTTTCGTAACAACCTGCAGTGCGAACCCATGCACGATTCGGAACCGATGTATCTGACTCCATTAGGTGCAGCTTCTGGCTGAGAGGGAAGGATTTTGGCCTAGTGGCTGTTGTTTACCACCCACCATCGGCGACTTCAATGTACATGCTCTCGAATCTCAGGCCACACCAGGAGAGCAATTCGAAGCAGACCTGCAAGATCTTGTCTCAGTTTCCGTTTTGTGGCCACGTCACTTCGTCAACCAGATTCAGAAGAATAACAGGCCATCCATATTGGACCGAATCTTCAATACTGAAGCACTAAGGATCGAGAGGGTGTTACTCGATACTCCTCGAGACCGCAGTGATCATGTGACTTTGAATTTCATGTACACTTGCAATGCTTAATATCCCGATGCCGGAACTCAAACGACACGAACCATAACCGGTTACGACACCTTTACCTGACCTGTTGAAGCGACCGACTAGAGTTTCCCATCGAGGATGCACCCAATGTTGCCTGGGAAGCTTTCGTCAATAATTGTACCACCTTAGTCAGCGGGGCATCAGAAAGCAAAGCTATCAGTTCGAAAAACATGGCGTCGTTTAAACGGCGTAGTACACGCAAACGCATGGTGGTGCGTAACGCAGCGTGGTATACACACTAAACCGATCCTATTCCGAGTACCTGGAAGGCATATGTTGTTCACTGTACCCAATTAGTGCGCGAGGAAAAAATGGCTTATCAATATGCTTTAGCGATTAACTTCAAACCCTTAGCTTGTGTACAAGCAAGTGAACAGCCTCCGCAAGGTGAACAGTTGCTTTCCGGCTCTTCAAACAACGGATTATCTAACTCGGACTGCTAAAGGAGCGCCGAATGTTCTGCAACAGCAATATGCACCAACGTTTCATTGTACTTGTAGTCTTCTGAACCTTTAGAAACTATGGTGCCCACACTAAGACTGACTCATATAAAGTTTACGACAGACATCCTGATGAGAAAACTGCTATCCATGCGCCTGCACGCCTGTCCAGGAATTGACGACATCTGCCCAAAGACGCTTGCTGTGGAGCCTACTATTGTGGCTGAACCTTTAGCGCAGCTGTTCCAGCGCTGCATTGACGAAAGTCACCTTCCTGCAATGTGAAAACACGGGATAGTAACTCTCACTTAAAAAGTGGGGAGTTGCTCCGACCGAGCTAAGTATCGACCAGTGACTTTTCTGCCAGTTCTTTCAAAAGTTATGGATGCTCTCATTGCCGACGCACTCATGTCTTATCTGGACGGCCCTGCTTACAATGCTCAGCAGCAACACTGCTTCGGACAGAATCGGTCGTACACTTCTCATCTATTGTTAGCAAGAGACAGCTGGATCGAAACTGTGGATGCTGATGCAGGACTTGATGTGGCTTATCTTGATTTCTCTAAGGCATTCGGCCGGTTGGATCATCGTACCTTTCTCTCCAGACTTCAAGGATGTGGCACTGTGGACCCGCTTCTCGGATATATCTGCAAATTTCTCTCGCACAAGTATCTAAAGGTGAGAGTACGTGAATTCTTGTCAGTCCCCAATTCACGTCGAATGCGGAGTGCCACAGAGTTCGGTACTAGGGCCCCGTCTATTCTTGGTCTTCATAAACGATCTAGTGAGTCAAGTGGCGTCAAACTGTTTACCCTACGCTAATGACATCAAATTTTGGCCCGTAACCAGAGCTTTAGAAGACAGTATGAAGCCTCAACTTGACCTTGACAATGTTTATGGATGGTCGGTCCAAAATTGCCTCCTATTCAATGTGGCTAAATGTCAAGTGCTCCATTTGCGACACCGAATGCTTCACACCTATAAGCTGGGGGACCAAGATCTGCAGCACTTTTCTCACGAAGAGGATCTCGGTGTGTTGGTCCAGGAAGATTTCGGCTGCTCGGAGCAGCCCGAAACGGCATCGAAGAAGGGGATCCAAATCGTGGGGCTTCTACGGAGAGCCTGCGGGCAATTCGAACTGTCGATTTTCCGCCAATTACTTCCCGCTTAAATAAGTCCTCATATTGAATATGCAATTCAAGCATGGTACCCACGGCTAAACCGGTACCATACGGCCTTGGAGCTTCCACTACATCGGGCTACCGAAAATGCCAAAGGATTGCACCACTTGTCATACGAACGGCGGTTCAGAGTGCTTGGCATTTTCGGCGGACGTTATCGCCGTTTGCGTGTGACCTATTCATGGCTTACCAAATATTAACCAACACTAATCGCCACTGACATCATCTCTTGAAGCTGACTTACCACAGCCAACTGAGATGTCATGGTCTCAAATTGGTAGAACAATACAGCCGGTTGGAGTGTCGAAAAAACTTCGTCCCGCTGCGTGTTTGCCACACGTGGAATACCCTCTCAGCAGCTGTTACTTCAGCCCCCACGTTAGCCGTATTCAAAGCACGTGTCAACGGTCCATTGGCCATACTACACTATATCACATACCCAAAACGACCTATACAAGCAGCAAGAAAACAAAAACCAATAAATCCACCTGCATTTTTGTCCGGAAACCACAGACAATAACCTTGGATAATACTTAAAACGGAACGATTAGGAAACTCCATTAGGTGCAGCTTCTGGCTGAGAGGGAACGATCTTGGCCTAGTGGCTGTTGTTTACCGCCCACCATCGGCGACTTCAATGTACATTCTCTAGAATCTCAGGCCGCACCAGGAGAGCAATTCGAAGCTGACCTGCAAGATCTTGTCTCAGTTTCCGTTTTGTGGCCACGTCACTTCGTCAACCAGATTCAGAAGAATAACGGGCCATGCATATTCTACCGAATCTTCATTACTGAAGCCCTAAAATCGAGAGAGTGTTACTCGATACTCCTCGAGGCCGCAGTGATCATGCGACTTTGCATTTCATGTGCACTTGCAATGCTGAATATCCCGAGGCCGGAACTTAAACGACGCGAACCATAACCGGCTACGACACATTTACCCGACTCGTTGAAGCGACCGACTGGAGTTTCCCATCGAGGATGCACCCAATATTGCCTGGGAAGCTTTTGTCAATAATTTTACCACCTTAATCAGCAGGGTATCAGAAACCAGTTCGAGAAACGACGTCGTTTATACGGAGTAGTACACGTAAACGCATGGTGATGCGTAACGCGGTGTGGCATACACACAAAACCGATCCTACTCCGAGTACCTGGAAGGCATATGTTGTCCACTGTACCCAATTAGTGCGCGAGGAGAAGATAGCTTATCAACATGCTTTAGCGATTAATTTCAAACCCTTAACTTATGTATAAGCAAGTGAACAGCCTCCGCAAGGTGCAAGGTTGATTTCCAGCTCTTCAAACAACGGATGGTCTAATTCGGACTGCTAAAGGAGCGTCGAATGTTCTGCAACAGCAATACGCACCGACCTTTTATTGTATTTGTAGTCTTCTGAACCTTTGGAAACCCTGGTGCCCACACTAGGACTCACTCATACAAATTTTGCGGCAGACATCCTGATGAGAAAGCTGCTATCCATGCGCCTGCATGCCTGTCGAGGAATTGATGACATCCGCCCAAAGACGCTTGCTGTGATGACTAATGTTTTGACTGAACCCTTAGCGCAGCTGTTCCAGCGCTGCATTGACGAAAGGCACCTTCCTGCAATGTGAAAACACGGGATAGTAACTCTCACTTAAAAAGAGGGGAGTTGCTCCGAACCAGCCAAGTATCGACCAGTGACTTTTCTGCCAGTTCTTTCAAAAGTTATGGATGCTCTCATTGCCGACGCACTCATGTCTTATCTGGACGACTTTGGTTACAATGCTCAGCAGCAACACTGCTTCGGACAGAATCGGTCGTACACTACTCATCTATTGTTAGCAAGAGACAGCTGGATCGAAACTGTGGATGCTGATGCAGGACTTGATGTGGCTTATCTTGATTTCTCTAAGGCATTCGACCGGTTGGATCATCGTACCTTTCTCTCCAGACTTCAAGGATGTGGCACTGTGGACCCTCTTCTCAGATGTAGCTGCAAGTTTCTCTCGCACAAGCATCTGGAGGTGAGAGCACGTGAATTCATGTCAGTCCCCAATTCACGTCGAATGCGGAGTGCTACAGAGTTCGGTACTAGGGCCCCGTCTATTCTTGGTCTTCATAAACGATCTAGTGAGTCAAGTGGCGTCAAACTGTTTACCCTACACCAATGACCTCAAATTTTGGCCCGTAACCAGAGCTTTAGAAGACAGTATGCAGCTTCAACTTGAGCTTGCCAATGTTTATGGATCGTTGGTTCAAAATCGCCTTTTACTCAGTGTGGCTAAATGTCAAGTGCTCCATTTGCGACACCGTATGCTTCACCCATATAAGCTGGGGGATCTGCAGCACTGTTCTCACGAAGAGGATCTCGGTGTGTTGGCGCAGGAAGATTTCAGTTGCTGGGAGCGGTCCGATACGGCATCGAAGAAGGGGATTCAAATCGTGTGGCTTCTACGGACAGCTTCCGGGCAATTCGAACTGTCGATTTTCCGCCAGTTACTTCTCGCTTAAATAAGTCCTCATGTAGAAAATGCCAAGCAAGCATGGCACCCACGGCTAGACCGGTACCTCACTGCCTTGGAGCTTTGACTACGTCGGATGACCGAAAATGTCAAAGAATTGCGCCACTTGTCATACGAACAGCACTTCAGAGTGCTTGGCGTTTTCAGCGGACGTTGTCGCCGTTTGCGTGGTAACCTAATCATGGCTTACCACATATTAAACAACACTAATCGCCCCTGACATCATCCCTTCAAGCTGAGTTACCACAACAGCAAACTGAGAGGTCATCATCTCGAATTGGCAGAACAATACAGCCGGTTGGAGTGTCGAAAAAACTTCGTCCCGCTGCGTGTTTGCCACACGTGGAATACCCTCTCAGCAGCTGTTACTTCAGCCCCCACGTTAGCCGTATTCAAAGCACGTGTCAACGGTCCATTGACCATACTACACCATATCACATACCCAAAACGACCTATACAAACAGCAAGAAAACAAAAACCAATAAATCCACCTGCATTTTTGTCCGGAAACCACAGACAATAACCTTGGATAATACTTAAAACGGAAGGAAACGCTGTAATCGGCAAGTTCACAAGTTGCGATTGTTCACCATTTCCTATTGCTATTTTTACCTTTATTTTGCTCACCCCTAACCGATCTTTCGGAAGGACATGTCAGGCTTCAAGTTTTTTTTATCCCTAATATACCATTGACCATTAGGAACTTCAGTAGTGCGCATCCATCGGTCCCATCATCATCCGAACCCATAAGCATTAGCGGCCTACACTGATAGCCAGCAGCTTATGCCACTGGACTACGAGGGATTGCGGCGAACCGTCATAATTTACAAGGTAAATGTGATGCAGTGCGTCCCATCCTTCGCTGACATGAAAGTTATGAACCTTGTAGAGGACAGCCTTGGCTCCAAAGGACACTAGATCCACTGATAGTAACTATGTACGACAGCATTTAGAAACTGTTAGGTGGATATTTTGCTATACTCATGAGTAGAAGATTTTAAGGTAATTAATTGAGTCTTCGCCTCAGCAGTTTCCAAATCAGGTAGTCCTCCACAAACCCGGAGAAGTACTGACTTCAGTTTCAACCTGTTGAACATCATCAATAGTTCGCATCCATCGAATCCAACAGGGTTCGAACCGATAATCATTAGCGGCTTTCGCAGCCAACCAGAAGCTTATGCCGCTGGGCCACGGGGATTGCCTCAACTTATTCTCCATTGCAGTGCAAGTCACGAATTCTGTCACAGATCGAGGAACTGGTATATGGACCACTCACGCTTTAATGCTTTGTCTCAATACGGACAGTAATCGGATATGTATACGCGACCCTAAACATTTACGGCGGCGCGGTCTGATTGGTCTTGCCAGTTACTACCGGACAGTGTTTCCAGGGAAATTCTTCAGCCATTACCTCACCCGAACTTAGGGTAGCCACTGGCCCAGGTCTTCAAGGTCATCCCTGTTGTCTCAATGAAACTTTGGACAAGTGAAATGATGTACTCAAGTAAGAGAACATCATGCAGTTGGTAACTCAGTGGAATTGGGTGGTCGCCTGGAGACGCCTGGGGCTTGTTTAGTTATTGCACAAGTTCTCTGCGGCCAGCTTGATTCACGTCGTCAGAAAGCACCGAGACAAGTAAATAAAAAGTAGTACGTACCAGTAAGTAAAAAAGAAATGAGCCTAGCGGCGTCACATCTCAGGACTGCGGCATACTCGATGCAGGGTCCAAACACCTAATGTGGCCGCTCCTTTTGGTGCCACGACGCTTAATGGCCACCTGGAAGTTGTATGCGACCAGACACTGTGCTGGAAAACAACACCCGCGTCGTCATCATCATTCACGTTGGCGGAATGTGAGAAATGCCTCAACTAGTGTGGCGCCATGCAGTGCAGTTCTACAGTCGTAAAGGAACGAAAAAAGCAAAAGTAACACAAAACCATTATTAGCATACTCTGTAATTTTTACTATGCATCGGTGGTGAGGTCGTGGTTGGAGCTTGAGGATAATTAGGAGATGAAGTAAGAAAGAAATTCGTCGAATAAATGCGACTAAACTACAACCGAATGTGTTCATCGTCCTTTGAACCTCAAGCAAGAAACCGGAATTCACCAACCGAGTCCGGGTTCGATTTAGGGCCTTCCTTCCTCCTGAGCATGCCATCGGCTGGCGTCGCCATCTCTTCTTCTGGCGCAGACACGACTCACGTCGTTGGACGTGGAGCTCGCTTTTTCTGCCAGTGCCCTAAACAAAACACCAAATACGCTCGTTGCTCACTCGGTATTCCCATCAGATGTGGGCTAAGCAGCGAAGACACCGGCGGTCGAACACAACATGTCTCTTCACTTCTGTCGATTTGGTGGGTCAGCTTTCGCATCCTTACAAGAGGGTTAAAAGGACGTCTGCCTTGTAGGCTCCAACCTTTAGGGCGAGAGTGATGGCGCGTCAGTGCCATGGGTAGCAAAGTTAGGCAAAGCGCCTCAGGCTTTTTCTGTGCAATTTATCACTTCATATTCTCTTTCACAGGTACTGATATAGCTGCCCATGTAGTTAACAATTTGAAGGATACACGTCCGAGCATCTGGTTAACTAGCGTACGAGTTCATAACCTAATCAATGGAGCCACTACTCTATCGACGCACCAGAGCACCTTTTGTAAAGCACCAACAGGTTAATGCGTAGACGTCCCAGTGAGGAGTATTTGTGATCACTCCCAGAACTATAGAGAAACTAAGATAAGTGATGATATAATTGGCTAAATAAACCTTACGTAACTTATTACCTTATTATCGCCACCGGCCCTAAACTGTAGTTCGTTTTGTATACAATAAAATCATATACGCGAGTAACCGATGAGTTTTTATTGGCAGTCCCAATATGACAAATTTTGGACACTAATCGGTCACTCAGTACTGCGTTATGGCATTAGAGAGATCGAGTTGCGCCGAGAGCGGACTGTATTTTCCATCGAGGAAATTGCTTGTATGTGCAATCACTGAGCAACATCCTGTCGGTCGCTCGTGCTGAGTGGGAAATAAACGACTAGTATATTACTAAGACTGTAAACGTCGTGGTCATATTCAGTCTGTTAATCCTTTCAATGTACGGTAGTTACGTCCCTGCTCAGCCACACTTTTTTACTTTCTTTCCTTAATCAGTCAACATACATCCCACGATCTTCATATGTTAAGGAAACGCTGAAAAGCTACATGAATCAGCAATGCAAGAGACAACCTCTTGGGTTACGCAGCCACCGGTAGGTAAATCGATCGACCACTTGGAGTGATTGTTCGAAACTGGTGAGAATTATCCACCCAGTTGTTCAATGATACTTTGTACTTCAAAGGTGCATAGTGCACGCCGAAGCGTGCCAGTCTACTCAACACAACAGCAACTGAGTCCTGCCCAAAGGCAGGAATGTCAATGCATAGTGTATCAACGAAAAGTGGAGTTCCTGCGCCGATCTTCGCATTCGTTTTGATTGGCCTTTCATAGTTTTCTGCACGCGGCCAGCTATTAGTGCAGATAACCGCAAGTTGACTGCACGGACCACTCTGGCGGCTACCATTTCCTTGTCGACAGTTCACACGTAGGCGCCTAAAGAGTACATTGTCGGTGACGGGTGAATGACGGTGGGTCACTCATCGTCAGGACGGAACTAGCATTCCTGAGTTACGTGCAGCATAGCTGCGCTTCGTTATTCTGGCTCTTGGTCATCATAACCGATCAAGTGAGCTAACCTGAACTCCTGCCTTCAATTACGATGGTTCGGCCTGCGGTTTACTGATACTGAAATTCAGTAAATTAAGGTCAGCATCATCGAATAGACCCTGAAGGTGAAGGCTGAGGCTGTGGATGAAATGCACGTATATGGTTGAATCAGTTGATTGCATCCCGTAGTAATTCTTCACGGCAATTCTCTCGTGGAATATGATGTGATTTCGGCTACAACTCCTTTCCTGAACAGCCAGAAGACTTAGCTCCTCTGACTACGGTCTACTTCACAGTCTGTGAAAGGAACACGGTTTATGGAAGAAAAAGTCAACAAGTGCAGCCTAACAAACTATAGAGGCACATCTAGCACCTCACATCCTGATAGTTCAAATCTTCGGTGTTTGCTCCTAGCTACGTGTGTCCTTAATCAAAGGGTGCAAGGAGATAGCAGTCAGGTTGAAGTTCTCCTCCACAGAGGTAAAAGGAGTTCGATGTGATTTGCAAGTTCTATCGAATTTGCTGCATACATTGAATGCGAAGACGTAGTTTGTTGAGGACTAAGATTGGAGAAGATTGAACATGCCATGAAACATGTCGCGGTAAATTGAATCGTTCTCAGAACTCCTTAGAATTCAATCTGCACAAGGGGCCCCTGCGTTCGAATGGCAATTATGGTTCAGATGTGACATGCGTGGAATGATTCTGCATTCATATGTAAGAGTCAGGCGGTCTGTGTTTGTTAACAGTAGCTCGTTAAATGATCGAATGCCCCAGGAGAGAATATTTTTAACAGTCGTGACTCATCTTGAGGCAGAATGTCCAATGAACGCACCAAGGTGATCTGAGCATCATAGGATGGCAAGCTTTGTCTTGTTATTTCGCATCGTCATGATTTTAAGGAGCAGAAAGGGGGAAATGGGGAGGAAACTGTTTTTCTGACTGCAAAAGAGACAAAGAAATGTTTAAGTCGGATGATGATATGATCAACAACACACGATCAGGTGTAACAAAGCCGAGTTCCGATGCAATTGCTTAAACAATGAATCAACCGTTTGCTAAAGGCGATGAATGGGGACGTTTTGAATAGCGCGTTGGTTAGTTTCGTTTGGACTTGATCAAGTCAGCAAAACGTATCCTGTCAGTCTTCGGGTATCGTACGAATGGCAGACTCCGGGCTCCTCGCTGCATTAATACACACTAGAGGCGCAATATACATCTGTTTAATCGTCTTGAATAGTGTATAATATAAATCTCCTGGCAACGTGAGATACAGCTAGACGCGAGAGGACCAATCGGGATACGATATTGTTGCATTTGTGGTGCAGTTGAAAAACTACTACAACGCTTTTCGAAGTAGGAACAATAGAGTTGCATTTGAAACACCTGCTGTGTGGATTGATGGCGGGACGCTACCACTTTCGAGACCTTGGTTTATTTTGAAGTAGACCGATCCGCAGGACCTTGTCCGAAATGGAGGTGTTTCGATATAGCTCTTCCCAACGCTGACACCCCATAACCGGTTTCGTCCACGTTTGACCTCATCAAGTAGAGAGAACCTGATCTAGGGTTGGAACTCAGGGCCCTTTGAATAACAGTTGACACATTGACCACTAGGCAACTGAGTTCGGTGGGAAATGATTGGCAAGGAATGGCCACGTTCTAACTCAAAGTAAACCGAGGTCTCAATGGAGATTACGCATACTATCCAATTACACGATGCGTACTCCAAACGCAGCTTTGAATTTCAAACCGCTGTGTCAAGCATTGCTATCGGATCTCATTGGTCTCGTGATCAAGGCGTCTACCGTTAAACTAGGTCTCTAGTTCCACTCCTAACTCAAACTATCTCTATCTGGTGCGTCCGAAAGAGCACCAAGTCGGCAGTGCAATGTCAGTGTTAAAATAAATTAAATAATAATGTGCCAACTGTACTCCGTAAGGGCGCTTCGCTGCCATGCGACCACCACTAGTCGCACGCGGACTGAGTATACCGCGAGGACGTCCACCCCTACGCGGATTCGAACCCGCGCCCCGCGAGATTACGAGACAATCTCGTTACCTCTAGGCTAGGTAGCGGCAACACCGGTTACGTCCACTGGAAAGGCCAACATTATGCAGCAGTCGTATAATTAATCACTAAAGCAGGGAGCGGGCTCGGGATTGTATTTTTGACAATTGTTTTTAGTTGGAAACCGGCGAACCGTAGGGTGAAAACCAAAGTCACATCCATCTTCAGTGTAGCCTACATTTTTAACAAACGCTTTTCTCACTGATGCTATGTTGTAGCGAACTCACGGTGTTAGTGTAAAGTATTGAAAATGCATACCCCGGGGTGTATAAAGCTTGAATTGATTTAATTAATCAAATTGCGCTCCTGAAATTTCCATCGAAATTTACTTGTCTTCTCCAAGTTCATCGACGTCGGTTTCAAACCGATTAATCCTCCCGCGGTATTCCGGGACAATCAGAAAATTACTAAAAACAAAAAAGGATAGGTTTTATTTACAGAAGAGTAGTAGGGGGAGTTGAATGGCGTAGGTAGATATTCCTCACATCTAGACTCACTCAGACGGCCGCCACACGCCCGGAAAAGCACTGTACGCGTGTTCCACCCTTTGGGGAATCATCAGCAGTGCGCATTCCATCGGACCCCTGGTAGGGCTCGAACCCGCAACTCGACTGTTGCCAGTCCGTGGTTGAGACCACTGAGCTACGGGGGACGGCAACGACCATCGTGAATAAGTTACTAGATGTGATATAGCGCTGCTCACTATCCACTGACTTACACGTTACTGCCGTGCAGAGGACAGGGTAGCCCCCTCACCAAGCGACGAGTTGCGGGTTCGAGCCCTACCAGGGGTCCGATGGAATGCACACTGCTGATGATTCCGGAAAAGATGAAACGCGCGTACAGTGCTTTTCCGAGCATGTGACGGTTGTCTGAATGAGTCTAGATGTGACGAATTTCTACCTAAACCATTCAACTCCCCCTACTACTCTTTTGTATTCAGTACGCAGACGAAACTGCTTATAGTGCCATAAGTTAATTGGCGGCTTAATTTCGGTAAGCTCGTCGCTTGGTGAGGGGGCTACCCTGTCCTCTGCACGGTAGTAACGTGTAAGTCAGTGGATAGTGAGCGGCGCTATATCACATCTAGTAACTTATTCACGATGGTCGTTGCCGTCCCCCGTAGCTCAGTGATCTCAACCACGGACTGGCAACAGTCGAGTCGCGGGTTCGAGCCCTACCAGGGGTCCGATGGAATGTGCACTGCTGATGATCCCCCAAAAGATTTATTTAGTTTGAAAAGAGCATAAGCACGTGTTGTTTGCCGTCGACTGAAGAAACTCAATGAGAAGAATGTGTCTTTTCTTCTGATTCTGTCGAAGTTAAACGACCTGGTGTCAGCAAGAGACCGCACCTATGCACTAAATACTTAGAAGAAGATTGATGGGTCACAAGGTCCGATGATTCCTTGCCGAACCATCTCGTGGTGCCAAATTGGCGGTTCATGTTTATCACGTTCCAGCACATGATTTTGTGACAGTGGTTAAGATTGTGATAGGCTTTGTTTGGCAAGCGTTTTCCTTATAAAAGCCACAAGTATCCGCTGAACACTACTGCGGCCTGAGAGAAATGACTCCCCACTGACGGCAGTCATTGCCCCATACTTCGGTGGATGTGTGATGTAATGGGCTCTCTTTTGGCAACTAAACAAATCAAAGGCGTATGGACTGAGTAATCGGTCACCAGCTCCCCATGGGCGCGATTCCCGGACTTCTCCCCTTGACCTTGCAGTTAGGCTGCTCAGCCAATGGTTCGCGACAGCCTCCCCACTTCAGGCTGGACAACCGCTTAATATCGTGCCCTCTGAAGTAAACATAAATAATTCTGTATGGTATTCGGCTTTCTTTTAACGACAACTGTAGCTTTCTTTGATCTTTATGGTTTTAGATGACTCCATGTGTATTCATCAAACTACTGATATATATATATAATATATATATATATATATATATATATATAAACGTTTTATTCCTCAGCAGTGCGAGGCAAAGACCAATTTGGTTGTCTTATCAACATGTACAACGTGATCGCATAATATAGTTAATTGTTCGTCTTTTGATCAAAGGTTCCCATATGGGTTTTTGAAATGATTAGCAGTCAATAGGCCAGTCACAATTTGATGGAAAAGCTTGGCGAGTGACGACGATGGTACAGAGACATCAGCTTGGAAGGCGTAGTGCATCAACGAACCAGTGCGTCAAAGGAGAAAACAGAATTGGTTAAACGGATTAATAGGAGTAAGATCGTTCTCAAATATATACTCAAGAATGCAATTATATGTAGATAATGTTATATTATTGAAACGAATAGAGGATATGGTGACTTTCATACGTATCCCGGACCTTTCTCATACAAATCATCTAGAGTCACCGTTTGGCTTAGTGTTGACCAGATGTTTGCAACAGTCAGGTGAATATTAATCATGCGTCTGAATTGTGCATAGGTAGTGCAGTTTCTAACACTCGATGGAAGTTTGTTCCATATTAACGCATATTTTACGGAGAAAAAATTTGAGCGGAACTTTGTGCGAGACTTTGGTATTTTCACTGTGCGCTCGCTGTTTCTTAGTTCATAGCGCATACGAGTCTGAAACTCGAGTTGTGGCTGAGCAGTGAAGGTCAATCCGAATAGTAAGCGGTATAAAAGGCACAGATTAAGTTTGAGTCTGCGTAGCCATAGCGGCTCCAGATTTAGCGCCTCGCAACGCTCACGGTATGTCATAGTATTAGGCATGTTCAGAAACCTTTTTGTGAATGATCGTTGAATGTTTTCTAGTGCTATAATATCCACTTTTCTCAGATTACTATGCACTATCGTACAGTACTCAAGTTTCGGTATAACACATTTTAAAGGCTTGAAGCCTGGAATCCCTCAAAATAAGAGTTCGACTTATATAGGCGATCACTTTTCTGGCAGAAGCCTGCAAGAATATAACATACTCTAAAAAGTTAAATGAGGCAGAATATCTTAGACCAAGGTTTCGGACTGCGCCACACACAGGAATAGGGGTATCGTTTAATGTAAGGATGTTCAGAGAAGGGCCACAGCCGTAGTACAATAGATTACTCTTGTCCGTGGCAAAGTGCAGCTTCCAGGAGTTACTCCAGAGCTCCAATGCGGACAAGTCAGACTGAATATACGCTAAGTTAGGACTACATTGTCCAGGGGCGGAACAATATACAATTTTAACATCATCTGCGAAAAGGAACGGCTTTCCATACGAGATTTCGTCGAGGAGATCGTTGAAATAGATTAAGAATAAAAGCGGGCCTAGCACGCTACCTTGAATCACTCCACTAGAGATTGTAGTGGCTTCAGATGTATAGTTACCGATTTTGACTACTTGCTTTCTACCCTCGAGGTAGGAAGACAACCAGTCTAGAAGCGAATTAGTGATACCATAGGACATAAGCTTCAGCAGCAATAAATTGTGTGGGACACGGTCAAAAGCCTTTTGGATATCAAGAAATATTACGATGATGGCACTTCCGGCGTCTCTTACTCTAGTCACATAATCAAGGTAATCTAACTGGCAGGTAGTGCACGACCTACCTTTCAAAAACCGTGTTGATGTTTACTGAGTAGGCTCATAGAACTCAAATATTCTATTATGCTTTCTTTAACTATCCTCTCCATGATTCTGGAAATAATAGTTGTGTGGTGGATTGGGCGGTAATTTTTTACATATTGTATAGATCCGCTTTTGTGCCTTGGTATTATAGTTGATTGTTTCCAGTGTATAGGATACTCCCCAGTGAGCATGGAAAGTGTAAATACATTAAGCAAAAACTGGGGGATGTCTGGACCTCCATGCTTTACCAGTATTGGAGGGATGTTGTCAGGGCCTGGTGAACATGATGGCCGAACTAATCTGAGTTGGCGACATATGTCACTAAGTGTAAATTCAACAGTTTGGAGTGTATTACTCCCTCTGTGTATCAGCTTGAGCTGAGGATCTTCTTTCGCATCAGCGCCATAAGTAGACATAAAGTAGTCATTGAAGATCGAACATATGATTGCACCGTCGGTTATGGCAGTCCATCAGAGTTTACAATGGTGTTAATACAACTTGATTTTCTATTCTGCCTACGGTCCAGAAGTTTTGAGATGCAGCCTACCACATTTGCGCCCTCCAGTGCCATTACTTCCTCAGAGCATAGCATTTTGTGGTGGTCTTGGTATAACGCTGTAAGCAATCTGGTGTGGAGCATCAGCAGAGTAAAATCGTTAGTTTTCCTAAATTTTTTCTTTATTTTATAAAGTTTAGTGGCTACCTTTTTTGAGATGCCTGCAGGAGCAGCAGTCCTTTTCAACTTCTTAGTACGTTCTGGAGCCACAGCTTCAACACAAAGCTGAATGCGGTGGTAGAATTCATTACAGGCAATTTGTACATCTGTGCTAAGAAGAATGGATCCCAATATGAAGACCTTATAAGATCCTAGAAAATCGACCAATTCACAGAAGAGAATGGGCGATAATTTATCATTGATTCTCTCGGTTTAGAAAGAATTTGGAAAGAACAACCAACAATGTTATGATCACTACCCGGCAACTTGTCACTGATGTATGTGGACACATGCGAACATCCCATCGTAAATATTAGATCAAGTGTGTTTCCAAGCTGTGTAGGTTCTGTGACGTGCTGTACCCATCCCAGTCGATCAAGAGTAGACATAAAAGGATTGTGTTTTTGTGGTTTATTGTTAAGGGACCACGGGATTTCGGGCATATTAAAATCCCCAGCGATTATTTTGTTAGTGTATGCGAGGTCAGCAATAAGAGAGAAAGTGTCCAACAAGTCGTCGGTCACGGTGAGTGTAGACGATGGGGGTCTGTAAATACAACCTACTAAGAGATTTGTTGGATTAATAGAAATTGTAATCCATACCGAGTCAGGAAGTCTCTGGAGGAATAGTTCATTCAGAGGCAGAACCAAGTATTTGTCTTTGACGTAGGTTATACAGCCACCACCTCTATCATAAAGACGGTCATTACGAAATATGTTATAACCCAGTATCCTGAACAATGTGTCAAACATCTCTGCTGAACACCATGTTTCTGTAATTAGTACTATATCAGGAGAAGAAAGGTGAAGGATATTACGCAGGAAGTGCATTTTATTTAACAGTGAACGGGAATTAATTAAAAGTAAGTGCAGTGTCTTGTTATCCGTTGGGTTGTCTACAGGAATCCAGGTACAGGACCCCAACAAGGTGGTATTTGGAGAGAGTGGAGTGGGGTTGGTGGATATGGAGGACATATAATTTGCGGAATTAGTGTCATTTGGGGGTGTGGCGGGTAGAACGCCACTGGACCCCCCAAAAAATGTTGGAAGGGTGAAATACTTGGAAAATGGCGACCCACTGGGAGATTACAGTTTCCTGGCTGTTGCACATAACCTACGCGCCAGTTAAGATTAGTTACATGTTGAGGTAGTTTGAGAGGATTTTGGTTGGGCCAATTTCTCTCAGCTACTTTATATATATATATATATATATATATATATATATATATATATATATATATATATATATATATATATATATATATATATATGCCTCCTGCTGAGGCTGATGTTGCATTCTTGATGCTTCTTTACCGCAGTTGGACTAAACCAACTTACACTTAAACTAAGTCTTTTAAGTTGGATAAATTTCATTCCAATTTATTTGGTTTGTTCTGCCTACCTGAATAATCTATTAACTGGCCACGTTGCTTACGCTAATTGCGCTTATCTTCAGGTAACTTTGTTGCGTTTGTAGCATTTTTGAGTAACTTGTGGACATTTCTTACTTATCGCGGTTTCGGTGGTAACCAACTTACTTCATATGGTCATTTACCGCAGCACAAGCCCCCATGGTCCCTCTGTAGGCGCTGGCGTCCTGTGACTGGCCATAGTGACAGGCAAATCCGAAACCGGATGCCACCAACCATATACCTAGAGGGGTGTTTAACATCTTTGATGCCTTTTTGGCCTGTCTTGCGTGTGTATAAGAAAAGCATCACATTGCCTAATATCTGTTTGAGGGTCTGAACTTGTGCATTAACCTGTTAAGGTTCATTGTCGACGATAGAGAAGCCAAATCATGCACACCTTGTCGTGCTGTAGGGTCGTCTGTTGTCTTAATAGGCCACCATATAACAATGAACAATGATTTATCACGGGATAAAAGCAGCTGCTTGACACATCCCGTAGGATGGTTGCGGTGAATATGATGAAATCATAATGTGTCTTTGTCATCTATCGCACGTCTGCCGAGATGAATACTTTGATAATTAACATCAGTGTAAAATTAAAGAAAATTATCGAGCGTAAACGTTCAGAAAGACACTGGGGTGCAGTGATCATTGAGGTAAAGAGTGAGAAAAGTAAAATATGGTCGCCCACTTAGGTCCATTTGAAACATAAATCCTGTTGAAAAGCATGCTTGGCGTAATCCACAATAGAGGAGTTTAGGTAACAAAATGTTGGAAGCTAAGAGCAACATCTACTCGTTTTTTGATAACTTCCAAGGTAAGAGAGGATACAACTGAGTCTGGGAGTGCGTTCCAGGGTTGGAAAACCCGAAGGAAAAAGTAATTCCGTCGACACTCTAGACGGCTATATTGTTCCTTCAACTTTGATCAGTTACCCCTGAGCTGCGTGTTGTGCCTAAGTTTCAGCAAATGGCGGCATACATGGTTGGGATCACTCAGTATCTGGTACGCTAATATGAGATCGCCGCGTAGCCTTCGATAACGTCCGCTGAAAATTCCCAGCAACTTCAGCCTTCGGTAGTAAGAGTGAGAGCGCAGGCCCTTTACATTCTTTGTTGCTCTTCGTTGTGGTGCCTCTATCGCTTCTAGGTCGCGCTTCAACAAAGGTTCCCAAGCTTGGATAGCGTATATATATATATATATATATATACTTAGAACATGCTAGGCTCGAAGAGTGGTTCCGTGCACTCAGTGTGGAGCGGACTACGGTCAAGCCACCGCCTTGTGTGCGCTTGATTCCCCAAATACAGTGTGCTTGTGTTTGCCTGTGAAGGAGTGTGGGCCGGCTCCGTTGATGAAACGTGGCTCCCATCCGCATGCCTCCCGGTCTTATTCCTTCGGGTTTACACTGGATATGGGGTGTGTGGTTGGAGCTGTGGGTGGTGCAGCGCAAGCCATCCATGGTCCCTCTGTAGGCGCAGGCGTCCTGTGGCTTGCCACAGGGACAGGCAAATCCGAAACCGGATGCCGCCAACCATACTTAGAACATTGGAGCTGATCAATCCAGCCAGATTCGAACCGGTAACCTTTGGATTGCAAAGCGCCTTATCTCTTGGGCACCCGGCCGAAAGAGATCGGGGAAGCGTGATTGGCCAATTAGCTGTAGCTAGGTCATGTAACCACCCATATTGTAGCAAGGCGCTGTGCCGGAGAGACAGAATGCGCATCTGTTTTCCTCCATTTTCGGACGCAAACCATTAGATTCCACTTTTTATTGTTCGGATAAGCATCGTCTAGCATACCAACTTACTCGACAGCAGATCTTATCGCAGGAGTCACTAAACTGCTTTCCCAGCCGGCCGAATGACTAAAGAATAATTAACTCGAGTCAGATAGCTGGAACAACTTACTTGCGCTATCTGGATAGTGGATATGATGGTAAGCTTAGGCTGCATAATCAATTAGAGCTATACTTGCAAGTCCGAACGAAAACTGGGGGAAAACAAAGCAGAGAAATGCTACACTCCTTGTTTTTCTTCTAGTAGTGACCTTATTAAGGGTTGAAAAAGTAGTGATTTGAAGAAGGACGAGATATTTAGGTACAAACGTAATAAAAACCTTATTTGACACCGGAAAAATAAGAGATATAGGCATTGGGGGAACGTGGTGCCCGTGCTACTTACATGTATTTAACAATACCAAAAGGTGCGAACCTCAACAGTCTGCACTTCCAGCACAATTCCATACTAACAACGCAGTTCGTTCCAAATATGGCTTCAAAGTGACGCGTGCATAAATTAGTAAAGTCTTGCTAAGCGGCATTTTATATGACTCGTGCTCCAAGGGAGCTGATCAACGGAAAATTGCGGCACATAATGTGAGGTAAACTAAAACTCAGTAGGGTGTGTGACTGGATGTGCTTCATGCATCTTCATTCAAGTCAATATTCCTACGATGTGTAGTCACTAATAGTACTGTAACAAGGTGCCACATGTTACAACGGTGAGCTGGCTGACGTTAGTGTACAAACAGTATAAGATCACAGACAACACGACTTGGTGTCAAAGGTAAATCGTATCGCAGCGTCTCTTGTTTCATACACTTTACCAAGTAAATCCGGGTTCACTCGGCGGGCCTGCTCCGGTCTTCAGGCCTTAGTTTGTTACCTTCTGCCTTAACGGAACGCGCACTCATTGCTCACTCTCCATATAGGTGGTCATGCGCAACCAGGTTGACCCCGTTCACCTCCGTACAGAGGTTGGTGTTTCCTACGAGAAATACAGCGTCTGACCAAAGAGCACAGAAGTGCATCTAACTGGCGTTCTTAAGTGGAGTTGGTGAAAACTTTACACACTCTAAGCTGCTGTCATTCAATGAGGCGGCATCCCACTGACTTGGGAGATTGATACCCTTCGCATCGAATTTTTCACCACAGTAAGTTATCCTGAATACTTGCAATACATCGGATTAGAAAGCACAAATTTGCTACCAGAAACGGTCGAAACCGAAACTGTGATTATGTGCATACATGGGGTTTTTCTGTCCATCATAAAATCAAGGCCCCAGTTTAAGGCGAAACTAAGTAAAATTTTCCGCATTGGGGCAAGCGACATCTGAGCCTGACCAGTAAGCAAACCGATTTAATTCTAAATTTACCTCCATTCTAATTAAACTTTGTCACTCCAAAGCTGCTATGCCGAGCAATCGTAGAGCTTAGCTGCCTAATGACTCAGAAGCCGGCCGAAAAATTCTACATTCCGGGTTCGATCCCCAGTCCATCTGTTGTTATACAACAAATGTAACACAAGCGCGAACCCAGTCGTCAAATGCAGTTGTGAACAGGCGAAACGGGAAATTTTTCTACTTCGGACAACGTCCTAGACACTGAGAATAACTCCAAAATAAATCGTCATCTGTATTGGATCTCCCAGTCCCCATACGCGGTGGATACCCAAAAATGAACTAAAGTTGAGGCCATAGTGCTTTTGATACGGTCTACTGCGAGCTCGGTACTGTAATGGTAAAGGTGTCAGTCAGCATTCACTGCGAGTTGGGATCGAGTCCTAGTTCCGTTGTCTGTGATAGAAGGGTTCGAATATGGGGGCAAGGGCGGTAGTCGAATGCATTGTTGACGGTGAGCACCACCCAAGGGTCCCGGTGACTGAAGCGAATGCAAATAAATTTAAAATTTAATCACAGTACACAGTTAGTTTGCATATAACTTTCCACCCACGCTTCTGGAGCTGCACTTCCGTAACGACATTATGACAAGTCTTATTCCCTCAGCACAAAAGGCCAAAGGCAGCAGCAGTACTTCTTATCGTTTCGATGTCACGCGACCACCACCACTTACGCACAGACTAAGAATACTGCGTCGTCCTCTGCACATTGGCAAGCTCAAACCAGTGGCTTCTGGACCACCCGACCACCGGCCAGCACTTCCGTAGTGCACCGGTTGCAAATCGAGAATTATTATTATTACTATTACGACCATTATTATATGACACGGAATGCCTTGCGATTCTCCACCTTACCATTTCTTGACGCTCTTTGGACTTGACAATGAAACACGACTGTGGGTGGAAAAGCGTACTCATTATACAGCACTTGACAGTGCCTCGAAGTAATGTCGGTTGATTCAAACGGTGAAGTGGTGACGCTTATGTGAATGATGGTTTGTTTACCACTTGTCCTGGATCGCGGGGCTGCCCACGGAAGAGAAGTTGGTGAGGGCATGGTTCTTGTATTCGTTGAACCATCAGTAATCTTGTAGATGCTTCAGTCGGCACACCGCCATGATTAATGATTTGTCTCGGGTCATGTGTTAGACTACGGCACTTAAACAACCATTTCAAAGATGACAATCAATCAATTATGAAGAATATCCAGCTAGAAGATGGCTATGGCACAGCATTTGCTGACTACTTTCCAATAACATCGTTCTCCACCTCCGCCCACTTGCAACACTAGGCAAGTTGACGATACCTGCCTGGCGTCGATTGCCTTCCTCACGTCGGGTTGTCGATCCAGTTGCTGTTTTCCTAGACCGCTGCACATCACTATGCAAAACGAAACTGCGTACCGTGAACTGCGATTGGACGTGCGTATAATTTATGCTGAGACCCTCGTTACATAGCAGTTGCTTGTTGAGCGGGTGACGTTCGTCCGTCACCAATGCCTCGTACCTTCTTGGGGTTGCATCATTGAAGTATGTTTGTATCACTCAAATAACACTTTAACTAACTTAAAAGATTTCACTGAATTTTCGAGAGGTCAACTCATAGGTAGACAACTGTTTTCAATGATTCATCATCAGTCATTTAGAGCTATAGAGACGAAACAAGTAAAATAGACCCACAATTCAGATAAGTCAATTACTTATCCGGAAAAGCACCAGACGGCCGTTTCGCCCTATTGGGGCTCGTCAGTGGTGCGCATCCTTCGGTCCTCTACGGAGGATCGAACCCATGACTGCTAGTGGCTTGTGCCAACTAGCCCGTTGCGTTATGCAACTGAGCCATGGAGGACGGTAGCCGACCATCACGAATTGTCGGCTGATTGCGACGAACAAAAATACTCGCTAAAATCCTTCTACTCAAAGTAAAATAGACCCAGTTGGTTCAAGTTACATAGGTCGCGTCTGGGTCAGCGTCACAGACCAAAAAGCGAACTATACATTGACAGATTACTTACGTCGTAGAGTATGACCCAAGGCAGGTGACCTCATCATCTTCCGCTTTCGATTGCCAAGAAGATGTAGAGCTTTTACAAACTTTTCCCGCAATCACAGCGACGGTTGAAACAGACGAATGTGAATTGCACTTAGTTGTCGCAGGTGTATGAAGATGTTAGCCTTTCGATCGTTGAAAGGGGACGTTCTACGCTATTCCAAAAGCACGATTTAGACCCATTGACAATATGGACCGAACCGAAGTTGCTAATATGCCCCCGTGCCACCTCGACGCAAACTGCGTGGGTATTGATCATTCACGCGTTGGATAAGTGCCACGCCGTTTTATCGATCGATACACGCTGCGTCACAAGGGGTCACAACTTTTATGGTCTTGGCCTTCGTGTTACTGAAACCAGTTTGCAACCCGATATCCTGAATTCGTAAGTTCCACTCAGCCACTCGCACGCTTTTCTCAGTTTCGCGGTCTGTGATTGGTTTACCACTGATAACTGATCATCTTAAAACGTTACGAGATCAAAGTTTAAGTTGTTCTGCATATACTGTCACAGCCTAACTGATGAAAATTCATCTTAAATATGAAGCAGGAAAATAAGACGTAATTTTTGAAATGACGCATCACTTCGTGAATTCTTATCAATCACTGTCGGCCAGTAGCCGAAGGTCACCGGCTCAAATTCGCGTAAGCGCTGGCGACCACGCGGTATTCCTACCACTCACGCAACTGGCGCTGGTAGCATGACACCGAAGCGTCGGTGAGGCACACCGGCGTTTTTCTCGCAAATACTCCAAATATTTCTCACGGCGCTCAGTCAGCTATCAGTAGTGGCATCAATCGTCATACACTGCAAACTTAGCTCCAGTCGGTCGCCCCTTCTTTGGGAGTTTGAGCAAAGACGGGGCAAGTTGACGAGTATACTGCTTGGAACAAGTGACCACGGAAACCTCTTTACCTTAGAAGCGACCTTAATAACGGGCGCTCAAATTTGGTATTTGTAGCAGCTTAAGCGGAACTCATCAGTGGTTGAGCGCCACTTCTCCCAGTCGAGGAAAGTGTAATGGAAGTTGTTGCTGCCAACTCCATGACCACCATCATGTTTCAACGGAGTAAGCTTTTCCATTCAACAAGTTGGTGAGTTTTTCTCACCATTCTCCACCTCCAACCTAAGACACCAGTGTCCATAGGTTGCTGATTAGGTTTGAGTAGTACGTGCAACTGCCCATCGTTGAATTGATAACAGTGTGCTGCCGTTTTACTAATACGCAATCACGCACCCGAAGTGAACAGCTGGACACTTCACGTGTTCCACTTTGTTTAAATTAGGTGTTTTTACTACACGATGACTAATAGCTGCTGTGCGCCGGCTTGCGCTCCCAAACCCTGTACTGAATCCGAGAAATCTGGCCCTTTTTACCGGTATATCTCACAAGGCTTCTTGTTAGCACCAATAAACTAGTAACTGTTTCTGAGACCGTACTTCAAGCCAGATTGAACTCCGGACTGTTTATTATTGTAGACCGTGATTACCTCATTAGACTGTTTGCAAATGCGAAGAAAAAATAGCTGAGCGCTGTTTTTCTGACGTAACATGGCCATTTCGTCTGATTTAGAAACTGTTTTGTATTCCCCCCTGTAGGACACTTCATACATTCCATTTTGTCCATGGTTGAAAAGCGAGCTAAATGCGTTTTGAAAGACTGGCGCTTAATGAGCACTCCTGTCTGTCTAATGCTCGGAGTTTGGAGACGACTTTTCTCGTAAACATTCTCTATTTTGGGCGTTGTCTTGAGTACCGACTTCCTCACTACGCATTGCTACTGAATCTGGACGCGACAGCTGTGGATTGCAGAATAGATGGGGTTGATGGGAACCATACTTATCTTTGTGACAGGTGGGCATTGGAAGAGAACGATGATAGACAGATACATGAACATGGGAACTCATCGAGGCGATCACAGATACACAATCATCGTCGGTATCTGAACTACTTCATGAACGGTGGATTTTGCTTTCGTCCATGCAGAATTTCGCTATTTTTTCTAGCTGTCACGAGCAACTTCATTTCAGGCGAACAGCTGTGTTCCCCGTTTTTCCTTTATATACTGCTATGGTATAGAAATTCAACAGCAATAATGTAATAGACAACATAAATTCTGAGGATTTTAGCTTGAGTGTATGCGCACTGGGGAAGGAAGTGCAGCTCGACAACCAACTAAAGCCGATAGACTTGTTGAGGCTACACGACTCACTCCTACCATGTCGAGTGGACTTGTGGAACTGATCTAGTTAGTGCTAAAGTCAACAATTAAAAGGATAACCTTCACCGACTTCAGTGATCATCACTCAGAGCTCCAAAAAACAGGGCAACACGTTGTAGTGGTTGATAGTTATAAAGAAACTGCGTCCGAATATCCCATGCAGCAGAGGCCATATCTCTCACTCACACTGCAGGAAAAGTGACACTGAGACACTGTGAGCTAGGCTTTTGCTCGATAAGCTGAATCTTTGGATGTTCATACTGAAGACAACTTCAGTTTATTTTTCGTAACACACACCTATCGCGCCTTTGTTGGTGACAACAAAACCGGTGCAGTTACAGAGTAGCAGGGTTTCAATATCAATAGACAATTGGTGGCCTTGTGGGGGAAATTGGGATTCTGGGGGGCCACCCCTGTCTTCTACATTGCAATGGAGGATAAACCACACCATGTTGCAACTATTAATTAGTCATGGCGCTGTCACCCTCCTCCGGGGCTCCGTAGCCTAAGTCGCAGATTTGGAAGTGGAAAGCGATCTGTGTTCGAAGGCGACAGTGTTCGGTCCAGTCATGCTTCCGGTAAGTCTCTGTGTGAAGTAACAATCGTCCAACGCCTTCCAGACATGTGATAGCTATCGAACTGAGTCTGTCTGTGATGTATCTTCTCAAGAACGACATTACAATAGGCTGGAGAGAAAAACAGCATTCTAAAAGCCAATTTGAGCTTACACGCTATTTCTTTACGACAAACTTCCCGTTAAGCAGAAAACCCACTGGTCCAAGAATGAATGACAGAACACAGACCCAAATGAGAAGTATATGTCCGTTTTGTAAAGCCATACCATGCCAAAATCTATTGCTAACGCTTTTATCGTCAGTTTGAGTCTGGTAGCAGTGAAAAGTACTCTTGGACTCTTGAAGAAGAAATCAACATGAAGAACAAATTTAACTTTTAATTATTTGCTTTAAACTGATGTGCTGATTTTTGGCGATCTGGTTGTCACATTTGCTAGGTACGTCAGTATCGTGGATACTATTCCCCTCTGTTAAATCCAGAGACCTTGCTGTAGCATCATTTTTAAGCTTCGACAAATAGGCAGGCTTTACACGCTATATTCGCTCAAACATTTACCAATACTTCCTTCAGTGAGGTCCACGGCCAAGTTTATCCATCATTAGGACTATGAATAAGCACAACGCACGTACGCTTACAGAGGTATTATGGCCAGCTTGTAAACGGACCTAACAACTGCACCAAACAAAGTTCTAATCGAAAACACACGCATCACCAGTCAGTGTTAACAGATATGGCCAATGAGTGCGGGATACATGCGAATGCGGTGACGGATGGTTCAGAGCCTACCTACAATCCTTAAACGCATATATCACATGTGAGAAGTTGGGCTGTTGACCGTTCCAGGACAGAACCACTCTTTGAACCCACAATGTCAGCGAATATCGTGCAACCGATCTCCCCGGCTATGGTTAATGTTCTCCTAGAGCTAAGAATCAAGAAGGCAAGGCGTCAGATGACTAGTTCACTTCCCTGTTCGGTTATCTCTACTCGAAAAGTTCAGAATTGCACGAAAACAGTTGGGGAAATTACATTTACGAGTGCGAAACATCAACACAATTCAAGTGACGAATTCGTAATACGCACAGCCGCACTTGATGTTATCGCTCGGCCTTCTTGACGAACTGGCTCAAGTACGACTATGCGAGTATTCTAGAACGGAGTATCCGGGTCGTTGCTTATGGTGCGGGTGCACTTACTCTTTAATAGATAGGGAGGGCTTCATTTCCGATTAAATCTTTCTATCCCCATCACTTCCGCTCATGTTCTAGAGTGATCTATCTGATTAGCACCGGGGATGGATTGGTTTGCGCAACGTTTGCTACGGTTGTCTTGTCACTCAACAAAATGATGGACATGGACCATGTGTGTTAATCAGCATCCGTCTAAAACATGTTTTCCACCTGTTCTATCCTTAACTGGGTTGCATTATCAAGTGGTCCGTAGTTCTGCCTGTGCTTATTCACGCCACCCGGCTAACCCGATGGGAACCTAGATATCTATTAGTAAAATACGAGCGCTTCTTACACTGAATTGGTCCATGTCTTAATAACTCAAAACATGCTATGTGTAAAGGCCATAACATTGAACGTAGTACAACCACTTTCGCCAGGCATTTACAACAAATGAACCCTTCACAAAAGTCAGGTGGTTATTATTGTTCACTTCACGTCTTCGACCAGCTTTGCCAGCCCGTAGACTAGAGGTAGCGAGCTTGCCTTGCAATCTGACGGCGCGGGTTCGATCTTGCGTAGGGACAGGTCATCCCTCGCAGTATCCGTAGTTCAGGTTCAACCGGTGATGGTTTCGCGGCAGCGAAGCGTCGGTACTGTGTGCTGACGTACTGCTGATGGCTTCTTTCTCCTTTTCTTACGTTTTTGAGCTTCCTCTGTTCCCCATGATTTGACACTTCATGTTGTCAATGCTTGTGTTCTTCCACACTGGATGTACTGCTGTTCAATGCTTTTCCCCGGTATACGGTGTAAGTACTTCGGAATGATCTTCATGCTGCTAAAACACTTGTTGTGGTGTACTGGTGTGTCAAAGCTCAACTTTGTTGATGTACTTCTGTTCAATCATGTTGGTTCTTGCAAGAGGCAAGCGTCAATAGGACTTAACGACACAAATTGTGGGATCTTTTCCAGTTAAGCCCCGCCACTAATGCAAAAAGAGCACGCGCAAAAAGTTAGGCCCCGCCACTAAGGCAAAAAGGGTACACCTGAAAAGTCAAGCCCCATCAATAGTGCAAAAAGGGCACCCGTGAAAAGTTGAGCCCCGCCACTTCTTGCCAGCTCAAGTGTACGTAATGCATGTGAACGTGCCCCATAAAAGCACTCCTTATCCGCTTCTAAGGTCATTTTTGTCCAAAAAATTTCTACGTTCGCACGTAAAATCTGACATGAACTTTCTGACGCTTTCGGCGGTCGTTCATGACAAGGAAACAGCAATACTCTTTTTGCAAAGCCATGAGTGATTCATCATCAACGTTTATGCAGACGAGGACACCAAATGACACTTTCAACTGTTTCTGACAGGTGGAGGTGTGATGCCCGACAGTGTCGGCAAGAAATCGGTCTTCGAAAGGGAATTTGGCTGCAGCGGTCTAGGATGGATTTCAGGACAATAATCCTATTCATTTATTGCTGGTCCAAAAATCTGACAACAATCAAATTCTGCTCAGAGGAGTTATCTATTGGCCACGCGACCGCTGTCGACTAGGAGAACTTTCTGCGTGAAATTTGCGCATGGCAGCTTTTGCAGACTCCAACGATTGTCGGCGGCCCAGGTCTACATGTCGAGATCGATGAAACCCTTATATCACGTCGTAAAAACCATGCAGGGCGAGTCCTTCCCCAGCAGTGGATTTTCGGAGGGATTTGCCGGGAGACTAAAGAAGTGTTCTTGTATGGAGTGCCAGATCGAACTGCGGCCACTCTGCTGGACACAATCCAGGCCTGCATCGCTCCCGGATCAATTATCATTTCCGATATGTGGGCATCATACCAAGGCATTGAATCGATGATTGGCATGAGTTATACTCATCAAACGGTTAATCATACCGGAAACTTTTTGTGGATCCAACGACTGGAGCTCACACACAAACCATCGAATCTGTCTGGCACATTTATAAGATGCAGAATAAGCGCCAATGCGACACACACCGATCTTTAGTGGACAGCTACCTGTGTGAGTTCGTTTGGAGGCAAAGACACCGAAAAATGGACCTTTTCATGCAAATTATTAATGACTTGTCTCAATTTCACCCTCTTCAATAGAGAGTAAAATTTCAAGTTCCATATCCTCCCTTTTCATAATCTTTTTTGGGTGGCGGGGCTTAACTTTTTGTAGGGGCTTAACTGGAAAAGATCAAAATTGTGTATAATCGGAACGTGTATCGACTTCATCAAGGAAAAGGAGCTGCAATTTAATGTATGCCTGAACATGAGCCTATCGTTCGTTAAGTTTTCTTTATCTATCGCGATTTTTCCCCTGCCCCTACAAGGTCGTACGGGAAGTAAGCAACCATTCTACGCTATGATGGTAGTGTGTTTTTCATTTATTATCCAAACCTTTTTTGAATTACATTTATCTGATAATACATCACCGCAATTGTGTGTGTGTGTGTTACAGCGGAATATTTACCCGTCGTAGATTCATAACGCACTTAATTGACTCAACTTGACTTGAATCACAATCATACCAATATACTGCATTTTAATAAATGGAAACAATTGGTCATCAGATGCCCCTAACATTTCTCACCTATTCTCGGCTTCATCGCCGTGTCTTGCTTAGGGCCACAATAACTGCAAGGCTGGACTAACTGTTTAAAAAAAACGCTTTCGGGATAGTAACTGGACGGGTACTGATTCCACAATCGCTGAATCACGCAACGGCAGACTTTAACCGGGTTTGGATAAATTTCTTATGTAGTGCGGAAATTACTATGGGGATCCATTTGGCATCCTCCATCGAACAGTTGAGTTGTGTTAGGGCGATCAGTAATTCTAGCGCCGCTTTATTGTGACCAGTTCGATCCGGTCGACTGCCACAGCAGCTTTAGCTCATTTAAACAGTCCCCCTGTTTGGTGGCTAACCAACCCCGGGCATCCGGCTTGCACACCTACCTGTTACCTCAATGCGTTGGTTTTAGTGGTACTGTAGCCCACTAGGCTACACATCGAGAAAACCCCAGACTTGGCTGACAAACCGTTGTGCTTGCCTAATCGGAACGTGTCTCTAGCCCGCTCGAGCAACACGAGCGTTGTGGAGTGAATTCCACAAACGCAAGACGAACGTTAGCCATACGGCGCAACGGAACCCCCGAGAGAGCAAGGTTGACAGGTCTACTGCAAGTTTACTTTTATTGACTCGGCAACAGGTGGTACAAATACGTTGTTCCTACTGCTTACCAAGTTTAGCGACTTGCTTGGATTTACTCTGGCGTGCTAAGCGACAGCCTAATCCTCGCATGAACGCGAGGATCTTGGCACAAGGCGCCAACTTCGTGAAAACGTGCTCCCTCGTAGCATGACCAATAGGCTTGTTATTGCATTACATACAACTCGGAACATGAGATCCACACAGTACAAATGAGTTTAAACTAGTTCCATTAGTTCGCGTGTTATTTCAGAGGATTAACAACAACCCATGAAAGACAACCTTCTACCTGGTTTGTGTACTTACAATCGTTCTATCTACCCTGTCCTCTGCACAGTGATAACGTGCAAGTCAGTGGACAATGGGCGGCGCTCTATCGCATCCAGTAACATTCACCTCGATCCTTGCCGTCTCTCGTAGCTCACTGGTCTCAATCAAAGGCAGATTCCCGAAAGGATGTAACGGTCATACAGTGCTTTCTCGAACACATGACGGTAGTCTGACCGAGCCTAGATATGATGGAACTGCACTTATATTACTCAAATCTCCTTACTTCTCCTTAGTAATCTTCATGTTTTGTCGGTGCGATGGTCACACAACAGCGGGGCTCACGTTCAAATTTTCTCACGAAACGTTTAGGAATGCTGATCGGATTTTGACCAAAACTCCCATTTGATAGCTAAGAGCACCGATAATCCATCTCAGGTGAGCACCAGTGTCACGGTCACGCTAACAGAAGGATTAGAATCATACCTAACTTTGCTCACACCGCAGGAGTAAATCTGTGTTCGACACAGGGTCGTACTTTCAAGGACAAGAGCACAGTGAGAAAAATTGTTCTCATTACCTACCTAAGCGTTGGGATAAATTACTCGAAACATTAGGGAGTGCGGTAGAGTACATCAATTTAGCATGTCTGACAAGAAATATCTCACTGTGCAAAATATCACATCCATGCTACGGATATCTCAGCCTTGGGATGCGGTATTCGAGAATGGTGTCAACATCACAAAGGAACATCGTGTCTCTTTGTCGCTACTTGTTATTAATTGTACAAAATGGAACAAATACACCGTCAAGTTTTATCTTGCGGGAAATCGTGACAAAATCCTGCTTTGAAATAGGTTTATATTCATCAACGGGACCAAAGCCGAAATAGCGAGTGACGAAAGCAGACTTATGGACGCCTCTACAAGTATATGAGGAACTCCATCCCCCAAGATCTCTCCCAAGCATACTCAACTACTCCCATCGGTTATATATATATATATATATATATATATATATATATATATACATTTTAAGACTTGCCCAATTAACATTTGACAGAATGCAACAACACATGAGTAACAATACCAAAAAGCAGAGAGTAAGAGGAATGGAGCCAAAGTTCCATGTGTTGTGTGGGCATTGAGCTTCCCGGTTGCCAAGGCCGAGGAAAAGGGTTGATTTAAGGTACCCCACCCCGAGCCTTTGGTCTAAAGACCTGACCCGCAAGGCAGCGTGGTGATTTACGAGGACCGTTGACAGCCAAGTGGCTCATCCGCCTTCTTTGTGTTCGGAAGCAGTCCACAGTGAAGCCGGTGGCCAGCGAGGTTGTTCATCCGCCCTCCGTCAGATACTCACCCCCAGTTACAAAAGTGAGTGGTCAGTGACTCCATATTCGGTCACATTGGCTTTGACGCAGCGCCGTACGACCACTTGTGGTATTCAATGGAGAACCAGGTGACCATCCCGGAACTCCCCACGCTCTGAGGTTCTGCCGCTGATTGTCCGCTACTGCTTCTTCATCTCGCCTGCAAAACAAACGAGACTTATTCGCAGTTACCTCCACAAGGAAGGTATTCCCCGATCCGCAACCTGGGGACGCACCCGATAGCGTACAGCTCCCATCAAGTGACACAGTAAATATTTGTTATTGACATGAACTTACTATGTAATTGTCGGCCGGTGGCCGGGTAGTCTGCACGCCTGGCTTGAATCATCACCGGCTGGTATCCGCGTAGGGGCGGGCATCCTTGTGATATACTCAGTCTGCGCGCGACTGGTGGTGGTCGCGTGGTACGGAAGCACCGTTACGGCGTACAGCTGACGATTACTTTTACTTTATTTACTACATACTTCAACGATGATAGAACTTGCACACATGCAAACTCCACATCTTGGAGTGAATGCTCTCCAATCCTAGGTTGGATGACCTCGTTTGTGAAATACAACTGTGTGCCTACCGACCTATCCCTATGCGGGAACAGCCTCTCACGTTGTCAACAAATAAAACATTTAGTTCTTTAATCAAAGCAGTAGCTAACCGATCCTTGTAACCAATTCCCAGGCATTAGCCAGCTCGCGTACCGATGGTGTAGGCGCTGAGAGTGCACCCGTCCCGGCGTATTGTTTTTATGCTGACTTTATTCGTGGATATGCTAGTTACCACCTAGGCTTAACGTTTGTCCCTGTGAGTAAGATCGTGGTCTACCCTTTCGGTGTTGCACGCACATGATATGTCTTCACGTTGTAGTCATTTACCTGACTCACCCTGGGATGCTTTCTTGTCGTGATGGAACATGTAAAAAGTAAGTCGTTTTTTCATCTACAGTAATCCTTCCTCTCCTTGACTTCGTTCTCGTGGGGTTTGAGAGTGGAGAATCTCAGAACTCCGAGGTTGGACAACGAGTTGCAAGCCAGCTGATTGGAGCAGCTGTGCCACAAGCAGAAGCAGGAGTCCACTTTGAAACACCGATTCGTTTGTTACATAGGCAATATCTGGAGAAACTGCTTACGGTTTTGCCACCGCTATCCGTCCACCCAGATAGAACTCGCATGCAAGGATTAACAATCATGGGTTCGTTCCTCCTTAGAGTACCGAGGGAATACGCACCACTGACGTGCCTTAATAGGGCGAAACGCGTCTGGTGCTTTTCCGGACTAGGCTCTACTATGTAGTTTGTGAACTACTGGGAAGAAAGCCTTACCAGAATCAGAAGAAATATTTGGCCATGTAGATTGTTGTATAGTCCAAACTCACGGGGTACAAGTTGGGACACGAGGCGGTGGCACTATATTTCACGAATTGCTGCAAAGTCACGGCAGTTCTGCGTAGTTGCTTGCATTTTGTTGTTTGGTAAAAGAGTTGGTTAACATCACTCCGCACTGTGTACGGAGGACATGTGTGTCTCCAAGACAGTTTCATTTAAGTAGCGTTCTCTGTTTGCGCGCTTTTTGCTGAGGCTGGATCAGCGGGGGATGGTCTCAGGTTTTCTGCGTCGTTGGTGATGCCACCTGACGTGATGTTGAAAAGAGACTTAGGTGCTTCCTTGTTATAGACTTTTTCTTCTACCTTGCGTTAACATTTCGGAAACTAGAGCTATTAGGTACAATTTTCTGGTCCATTTCTCAGCAGTATCATGAGATTCCGATATTCCTAGCACCGATACGACAACGACTACTCTTGAAGAGTATGTCAAAGATGTAGCAAGGAATGTGTAAACGCTTAACAAAAGCTGTCTTCTGGGGTCGCACTGATGCGTAGAAATGTGTCATGGCTGCCCCAGCTTCATGTTAGAAGTAAGCACGTAGTCCCACCTTCTTCCACTGCTTCTTGCCTAGTACTCATGACTGAGAAATTGGCAGATCTAGATCGCTGGGCTACTTGGCCTTCTTTGGGTCTGAAGATCTGTGACACGAATGTTGCTGCATTGACTAACACACGGTGTTACATTTTTCAGGTGGAGACTTCAATTCTTTGGATAATTAATTTATACGGGTTAAGGAGCACTGCTTTACAGGTCCCGTTGGGTGGTTTCATGTAGTTATTGAGAAAAAATAATAAAGCACCACTTTAGGTATGAATAGAGGGACTTATCGTTTTTTATGTTGTAGTCCTGCAATCCGCGTAGTTTTGCAGCACTCACATCATCATCATCCTCATTATACACGTTAGCTAGAGGTGGAAAACACCTCAGCTACTTTGCCGCAATACATAAAAGAAAAAGAAAAATAACTACAGCAGTTGCATGCCAGCTGAGCTACCAGCAACGATGGGCATCGTTCCGGTAAGCTACCAGCCGGCTACTAGGGAACAATAAAAATTTCATAAGGCTTTCATCCCAACAGTTCACAAGGTACATAGCAGAGCCTAGTCCGGAAAAGCGCCAGACACGTTTCGCCCTATTGGGGCTCGTCAGTGGCGCGCATTCCCTCGGTCCTCTAAGGAGGATCGAACCCATGACCGCTAGAGGCAGATGCCAACTAGCCAGCAGCTGAAGCCACTGAGCCATGGGGGACGTTGGCTGGGCTACATAATTTGCAAACTAGCTGGGATATAGCACCACCTATCTACCACTGTCACTGACAGTGGTTAGCCTGCAAGGTGATGACGCCCTCTCACAATAAAAATTATTATGCAAAATTATATAACGCTACGAAATGAGATCGTGGTTGGAGGGGAGGCTAAAATGGATGGAGAGGGACAAAGAAACTCACATGCAGGAACGCCACTGAGGTCGGCTCCTAGCCATGTCAGCAAGTGTATCCAGCCAAACGTGTTCACCGTCTTCTGGACCCCAACCAGGGAGCCGTGACGCTCCAACCGAGGCCAGCACAGAAGTGAGGACCTTCATTCCTCTTGACCAAGTCATCGCTTGGCCACCCCTCTTCTTCTTCCATCCACATCCCGGCTCGCAAACGACGCACGTCGCGGAAGTCGGTGGACTGGCATGCGCAACACGTGGCCGAGTCATCGGAGCTTAGTGCGTGCAATGACGGTGCTGAGCGGTTCAGTTCCTTTTCCCGTGCCGTAAACAAGGCGTCGAACACGCTCGTTGTTCAGCACCCACAGTTAGCAGCAAATAAACCCAAGGTATATTCCATGAGTAGAATGAAGACACAGTGCTAAGTAATAGAGCGTAAGTGGATGCATGCGTCATCCAACCGTCTTTTAACTATTTCCATTGTCGGTGCAGAACCGACCGAAGGGCGAACTACTGTCACTGAACCGGGTAACAACGCCAACAATTCTTGCAATCACTACTTGACCATTCGAAGTGCTCCATTAGTTCAACTGGCTGGCTTGCCGAGCAGCTGGCTGGATTGCCAAAAACCCTCTCGTGTTGCCAGCTGGATGGTTCGGGATTATCCCGTTCCAGCGAATGGTTCAGCGACAGTGTTTCAGGAGGTGGTGAGTTTTCGCCTGGCGAGCATTCACCCCACACAAAGCCACATATGTCCGTTGAACTACACCGTGACGTGGCGGATATGACTCTATACTAACTGACTCTTGCCTCTACCTGAGCGGCATTGTAATTCAGCGGTGTGTTTGGCCTCTGGTCCTTTGCGGTCATAAAGGCATATTAACCACTTCTTTGGTCACAGGCTCCCAACGGGTCGCAATACCCTCATATCGCCCTGCTGCCTTGTGGGTTAGATCTTGGATCAAACACTAGGGGTGGGACCTCCTAAGACAACCCTCTAATACGGCCTGGGCAACCGGATAGTATCACGCCCACTGAAGAACCATGGATGGATTAGATTGCTACTTTCATTGCTATATCTTCTAACTATCCTGTCTCTGCTGCTCAACATCGGCTCAAAGATCGTCCCGCATCCCGTTCCTTAACTACATCTATGTCTTCCCCGTCACCGTCACCAACAGCTCATCGGTCGCATATGACAAAGTTCTGAACCAAGCTTGCGGTGGTCAAACCATTCTCACACTCCATCGAAGTTCAAGCTTTTCTTCGACCTGGTTCTTCATTCGGCCTTACAGCGTTTAATGGGTCATGTAAAGCCAATGCTTTGTATCCCATCATACACTATTGAAATGTGCGCACTCTGATGCAGATCGGACGATAAGCTTGCCTAGTCCGCATTCTTGAGGTACTCTCGGTGGATATCCGTTGCCTTTCGGAAACCAGGTTGCAAGACGTCAGTACTGTCATCACTGCATCAGCAATGATGGGCGCATAGAAACTGACGTGAGCTCACGCATTGCAAAGGCCAGAGCTGCCTTCTTGAAGCTGCGTCATCTTTGGCGACAGAAGGGAGTTTCCCTCCGTCTGAAAGGCCGTGTATACAAGGCCACAGTGAGGGCCGTTCTGCTCTATGGTAGTGAAACTTGGCCCCTTCGGTCTGAAGATCTGCGGCGCCTTCAAGTCTTTGATCATCGTTGTTTGCGAAGCATTGCTGGTGTCGGATGGCACCAGCGTGTCCGCAACGATGATGTGCGTAGGCGAGTACTAGGTGGTGATGATCATGCTAGCTCCCTAGAACAACAAATGGCACTGAATAAGTTACGTTGGCTCGGGCACGTGCTACGCATGCCTGGTCACCGTTTACCTAGGAGGGCCTTGTTCAGTCTACCAGGTGTAGGATGGCGCAAGTCTCGAGGTGGACAGAAGTTGACTTGGCAGCGGGAAATGAAGTCACTGACGACCAAACTGGGTGCCGTTGGTCCGTCTCGTCTTCCGGGTTGGAGTCCACGTGACTCACCTTGTGCTTGGCTCGAGACTTTACAGCATATGGCTCGCAACTGACACCAGTGGCGCGTCTGCTGCAGTCTCCTAATCGGATTGTCTGTTTAAAGTGTGTTTGGTGCTTAGTTATCTGCGGGGTAATGGCTGATTATGACGCGTGGCAGTGAAAGCCGCAAGAAAGCTGTCTCGCCGATGCCGCCTTATCTTTGCACGATAGCCAGCTGTTTGTGACGGTATGTTGTCTACACAAGGTGTAGGCGCCTTGACCCTGAATGTTTTCTTAGAGCATTAAGGTTTTCAGGTAAGTCCCCCTTCTCTCCCTCTTCTTATTCTTTATTTCATAGGTCCTCATGGTTGTATGGCAGCCAAGCATCAGTTCAAATGGCTGATGTACTGCTGTTGATGATGATGATGATGACTGTCATCACCATGACATCTCAAGCAAACCCTGAGGTCAAATACCACGTGCGCCCTTCTGGATACCCAGAGGCCGCCGCTTCTGGCCAATCTGGTGTTGAGTTGCACTGAGTGACAGGGCTGAGACTGCTTTGCTTGACTGGATCCCAGTCAACGGTCGGCTATGCGCAGTCAGACTACTAGGTTAATGTACGTTAAGCAAGCGTCGAGATGCTACTCGTGCCTTGTTTGTCATCTCCGAGTAGGCTCCTACAGACTGTAGCCCAAATGCATTCAAGAATTGCTTTTATCGACAGCCACACGACCTTTTGCGTTTCTCCAAAAAGTCTGACATGGTCATTCTTGCCGGAGATTTTAACGCACGAGTGGGCCGCCTTCCACCAAGTCAACACCTTCTTGGGGGTCGTTTTGGCCTCCGTACCAGTCGCTCAGACAATGGAGACAGGCTGCTGACTCTTTGTTCAGATCATCGCTTGTTTCTTTCGAGCACCAGTTTTTAGCATTCGAACAGACGGACTGCTCCATGGTGCCCGTCTTCTCCAACTCAAGAGTGGTCCCAGCTTGACCGAATGGCAATAAGCTACAGATAGCGCGGAAGTGTAACAGACTGCCTATCGTACTGGTCAACCTGTCTGGACTCCCATCATGCATTGGTTCGTGCTAAGATTTGCATGCGTTTCAGAGGATCACCTAAGCGCGATCTCTACCGACCGGACGTCGCAAATCTACAAAACCCTGCGATTTTAACCAGGTACCAAGCCTCACTGTCAACCTTGCTTGACTCAACTATTGACAGTGATCTCGATTCGCAGTGGGTGCATATCAAAGATGCCTTCGTATCCGCCAGTATCGACACTTGTGGAGTTGCCTGTCACCCACCGAAGCATTGGATTTCCGCCGTCTCCTTGTCGCTGATGGACAAACGCCGCTTGATCCCATCGGATTCCAGACACAGTGACGAACGCCAATCCCTGGGTTGAGAGTTGCGCAGGAGTCTGCAAATCGAGCGCGAAGCTTGGTGGTGTGAACGTGCTAGGGAGATGGAGTTTGCTAGGCTCTTTGGTAGTACCAGAAAATTTTTCCATCTCATTCGAGTCACCGAAGGTGTTTGGTCTGGGATAAGGGAAACAATATACAAAGAGGATGGCACTTTAATCACCAATCTTCAATGACGGTTGGAGCGATGGGCCGAATATTTTGGCTCGCAGTTTTGTTGGCCACCAGCTCCATCTGCTACCTCTGGCGCTCGAATTGGGGCCGAGTGGTCTACTTCCACATATGCTCCCTCTTACCAGGAACTCGAGTAGGAGCTCCGGCACATGAAGTGCTATAAAGCTCCCGGCCCTGATGGTCTTCCTCCAGCTCTATTTAAAAATGGTGGCGCTTCGCTGGTTCGAGAACCCACCGCTTCGTTCTTGAAAATTTGGTCGAAAGAGAAAGTTTCATCATCTTGGAGTGAATCGTTAGTCGTCCCCATCTTCAACAAGGGCTTGCGCACAATCTGCTCCAACTACAGAGGCATAAGCTTAGTCTCCATCGTTTGCAAGCTGTTGGTGTCCATCATACTTCGCAGGTTATCCCCAACGCGCGACTCGTTGCAACGAGAAGAACAAGCTGGGTTTCGTTCTGGTCGCGGCTGCATCGATCAAATCTACACACTCCGCCAGATCGTCGAGCTCCGCCATGTATCTCAGAGGCAAACAATTACTCTGTTCCTGGATGTCCGTGCAGCCCTTGATTCCGTCGATCATACAGTACTCTGGCACTGCCTACTGGGGAGTGGTGTCCCCGAGAAGTTCATCTCCATACTGCGCGCCCTCTATAGTCTGACCTCGGGCAGGGTTAGGGCTTATGGCAAGCTTTCGCCTACCTTTGTGGTCTCCAGTGGAGTTCGACAAGGATGCCCTATCTCTCCGTTCCTATTCAACTTTGTCATTGAGGATATCCTGTAGAACGCTCTGGGCGATTCGTTGAACGCTGGCGTTGAGCTCCTCCCAGGTAGTCGAGTTGTTGACTTGGATTATGCTGATGATATCATCTTGTTGGGTGACGATCCACATGTCGTCCAACTTGCACTAAACCGCTTGGCGATTGAAGCATCAAAGTATGGTATGTACTTTTTGCCATCCAAATGCAAGGCTCTCTTCCAAGACTGGCAGGTGCCTCTGCCTGCACTCACTCTTGGTGGTGAGACACTAGAGGTTGTGGAGAGCTTTGTCTACTTGGGAAGTTGCATCACTGCTGGCGGGGCTGTAGGAGACGAGGTTTCGCTGCGCATCTCGAGAGCACGCCTCGCTTTTTCTAGGCTGAGGCACTTGTGGCCTCGCCTCGACATTCGTCTCTCCATCCAAGGGCGGGTCTATTGTGCAACTGTTCGTGCTGTACTGTTGTACGGATGCGAGACCTGGCCCATTTGTAAAAATGACTTGCGCAGGCTATCTGTCTTCGAGCATCGCTGTCTGCGGTCCATTGCCCGTGTGTGGTGGCAGCACCACGTAAGCAATGTGGAGGTTAGACGGCGTGCCTTGGGACGTGGAAGCCACTCGCTCGAGGAGCTCGTCTCACTACATCAACTGCGGTGGTTGGGACACGTATTGCGCATACCTGTCCAGCGTTACCCGCGTCGTGCGTTGTTCGCGGTTGCTGGACAGAGCTGAAGAAGACGGATGGTGGACAGCCTACAACATGGAGAAGCCGCATGAAAAAGCTGACGAAACAGTTGGCCTCGGCCGGTTGTTGTCGACTACCTGGTTGGGGTCCGAGAGATGCGGATACTTACTGGCTGAAGACCTTGGAAGCCATGGCTCAAGATCGATGTCAATGGCGGACGTGTGCATTGGTGTGTTGCGGTGTCCCTTCTTCCTCCCCTTAAAAAGCAAACTGAAAAAATTTCAAAAACTGTGGGTGGTAAACTAGACCAAAGAAAGCTTCTTAGTCCCGCTTGTATTGTGTTTGCGACTGAAGAGAACAATCGAAATGTTAACATATCGCAACTTATGTCTTCTCACTGCTCTGACAAGCTTCTGTAGTTGTTGTTGTTGCTCCTTCCTATTATTCATAATGTCTTCCTATTCAGCCATGATTCCGATGGCACAATATCTGTGCCACATATTGTGTATAATATATATTTATAAATATATATATATATATATATATATATATATATTATGGTTGGCGGCATCCGGTTTCGGATTTGCCTGTCACTGTGGTAAGCCACAGGACGCCTGCGCCTACAGAGGGACCATGGGTGGCTTGCGCTGCACCACCCATAGCTCCATCCACACACCCCATATCCAGTGTAAACCCGAAGGAATAAGACCGGGAGGCACGTTTCATGAACGGAGCCGGCCCACACTCCTTCACAAACAAACACAGACACGCTGTATTTGGGAATCAAGCGCACACAAGGCGGTGGCTGGACCGTAGTCCGCTTCACACTGAGTGCATGGAACCACTCTTTGATCCTAACACGGCCACAAGGACCGTGCACCCCGTCCCCTCCAGCAACGACAAACTGTCTCCTGGAGCCAGTATTGATGAGGTAGTGGGTAATAGACAGGTAGGCACCTTGTCAACATGCGTATCAAGCGCAGCCACACCGGGGATATCAAACAACAGGCAATCACTTGAGAGAGAGAGAGAGAGATACAAAGAAAATAACTCGATTAATACATAAGGATACGGTGACATAAATCTTAAACTAATGAGCATATGAAATAAGTTGTTAACACAGGATCCTAGATAAGTTCACGAGGTCAGAAAGTATACTTTACGGAAATGCCACGAACACAAAAATGTTATGGAAATCGAATACAATTGGCTTAAGCGACGTGCGCAAGTTAATGGAATAGAGTACAGGTAGACATTTATATGAGAAAGAAAAGCATTATGGCAAATTGAAAACCCACCACCTGAAATAATGAGACTTAGCATGCAAGCACGCGGTAAGTAAATCGAATGCAGCGTACTTACAAACGCTGCGCCGGTTCTGCCTGCCTTCTCTGCAGGACCCGTCCTCACTTCTGTAGTGGTCCCGAGTGGCCTCGCTCATGGCTCACTAGACATATATATATATATATATATATATATATATATATATATATATATATATATATATATAGTGTGTTCTGTCTGCCTCAATAATCTTCTATTAACTGGCCACGTTGCTTGCGCTAATTGTGGTTATCTTGGTTAACTTTATTGCATTTGTAGCATTTTTGAGTATCTTCTGGACATTTTGTACTTATCGCTCATTCCTTGTTAACCGACGTACTTCATATAGTAATTTAGCGAAGAGTTATGCCACCGTATCTGTATGCATTATTGGATTTATTTTATTTCATTTTGTCGTTTCGAGTAAATGGCTGTTGCTTGATATCCCTGCTGTGGCTGCGCTTGATGTGCATGTTGACAAGATGCCTACCTGTCTATTACCCACTACCTCCTCAATACTGGCTCCAAGAGACAGTTTGTCGTTTCTGGAGGGAAAGGGCTGCACGGTCCTTGTGGTCGTGCTAGGCTCGAAGAGTGGTTTCATGCACTCAGTGTGGAGCGGACAACGGTCCAGCCGCCGGCTAGTGTGCGATTGCTTCTCAATTACAGCGTGCTTGTGTTTGCCTGTGAAGGAGTGTGGGCCGGCTCCGTTCATGAAACGTGCCTCCCATCCACATGCCTCCCGGTCTTATTCCTTCGGGTTTAAACTGGATATGGGGTGTGTGGATGCAGCTGTGGGTGGTGCAGCGTAAGCCACTCATGGTCCCTCTGTAGGCGCAGGCGTCCTGTGGCTTGCCACAGTGACAGGCAAATCCGAAACCGGATGTTGCTAACCATATATATGTATATGTATATATATATATATATGTCCATTTTCTCAGTCACCATTTTTGAGTTTTTCGATTTTTTTATTTAGGTGGGAAGGGGAATTATCGCAACGAGCAGACACAGACGATCACCACTGAGTTCGGTTTTGAGTCATAACCTTCAGATTTTCCAACCAGCGACACAGCATCTTTGGGACCCAATCCAAGGAGTCCGCGTTGTCAGCGTTTCCATCACTCTCTTTTCTTACGACGATTTGTATCTATGAAGCCGGCCATAATGAAAGGTGATACTAATTTACTTTTTTTATAGCTTAGTGCATTTCTGGGGTGTTTCCCCCGTCAGGATTTCGGGCCATCGCTTGGGATAAATGCCCGCTTCTGACTAACACGACCTCGATTTCTGCTTGAATGAGTCAAGTGATTGTTGCCGCACCCAATTAGACGCACTGGATTAGGTTACCATGACAAGACCGTACTCATCGCGTGGACAATCAATTTGGTATCCCGGTTCCAGCCCCGTAAGTTGGTTGTACGAGCCGAGGTTAAATGGCCGCCCATTCAACCTCATGAATCACTGTCTTGCATTCTACCATTTAGGTTCGCTGGCGCTACGAGCGGAGCGATTCAAGGTGATGCACTGTGCACTGCCCTCAAGCTGCGCTGATGTCACCAGCTCACTCCGCACTGACTGGCTCAATGCGCCGTGTTTATCGATCTAGTGTCGGTGGCCTGACCATCACATGATATAGCTATTCAACTGTACGCTTACAGCGCAGTACGGTTAGATCATGAAGTTCAATCGATATGCGTCGACCTATCTTCGCAAATGATGCATTACTGTGACTTCCGTTGCTACTATGTTCCGGGCCCCCGGAAGGAGTTTGGTCCAGGTCAGCGTATCCGCTACGAACACTATACCATTTTACAGGCACGTTAGCGCATTGTACCAAACTTTTGTGCGGCACATTTTCGAAATCGCGTGCCGTGCATTCAAGTTCGCCAGGTTAAGGACGCTGTTTTGGCGTCTGTGACACTCTCATTAGTCATGGGATATAAGCCACTGTTGCACCGGGTAGAAACCTCGAGCATAAGCGACAGATAGTCCAATGAAAGTGGTCGAACACCACCACCTCAAGGAAACCCCGTTGATTTCTTTGCAAATTGAAGCCCTCCAATAGACAACTTGTGATGCCTGTCTAAGCCATCACATTATCCGAAGGGTATACCGTAACCAGTGCGAACGGATGAGCAAACCACCATACTTATTGATCGCTAGCCATCCAGCGGGTTATTGTTACCATTACCCCACTGACGCGTTCGTGTTCGAAATTCGCCTTACTTCTGACGGTCTTTCCTGTCTTTCAGGATACGACGCACCCTCACATGGTTGGTCAGTCACGAATGGGATAACTTCCTCATGAACTTATTTTGGTGTCTACAAGTGAAGTCTGGTAGAAACATGGTTTGTTGACACTGAAACGGGAGTATCCAGTGGCAAACCGCGCGCTTCCAAACGCGATTGTCCTTACGATAGGTATCTAGTCAGCAGGAATAGTGTTACGAGACCATGAAAAATGTGTCACCGGCTTTCAGCTTCCGTCTTTGAACGATAACTTCTGCGCCGTGCAAATACGTGCTGACTAGAAACTAACCGAGAAACTATAGGTTTGAAAGATAGACAGGTACATAAAATGAAACTTCACCTTTCTAGTGGTCCGAGAAACCGCGTCCACAAAAAACGGATCGTAAAAAGAAGTAGTGGTATCGATACTCATTTTTGATTCATTTTGCCCTAACTAACATGAGCCGACGGGATAACACTATTGAATAATGTATCTGGACCCCAACTACATCAACACTCATTCTTCAATTAGGCGACAAAAAGAAAAGATTGTGGTTGAGTGGCATTTACAATAGGGCGGCTTAAACGCGTTGATCAAACACGAGTGCAAATAGTGGAACATTGAAGGTAATAAGAATAACTTGGTTTTTTATACCTCACCCACATTCAAGGCAGCGATACACTACAGCTTAGCGAAACTCAGACTTGTCTTAGTGCGACATGAATGTGAACGTTTGCTGTCAGTGGGAGCCTAAAAACGGCAGATGTGAAGGTCTTGATGATTACCCTCATTACAGAGAGCAAAGAATTTATTGCGTTTCGGGGTGCTCCGGACCATGTTTTACATTTGTCCATGCAACTCAATGACGTTACTAAGGCAGCTGTGGTAGAATGATTGGCAACCAAATTATCTCATCAATAAACACTTCATCAGATCTGATTGTCGTTATGTGTGGAAAAGCACACAATGAAGGTATTGGACATCTTTTCGGCTCTCATCTCAGGGTACGGTTACGTATGCCAACCTAACTGTTGCTCCAAATCCGACTAATAAAAGGTCACATACAGTGATAGCCGAAGTCTTAGCTTTCAAGGAAACTGAATTCACTACTGAAAAATCGGAATAGACCGGTGAGCACTTTCGTCGTCAGAGGACCGAGATAGGTTACATCGCCATGATCTTCTAGATACCGTAGTCAGCGCAACCAATAAACAAATGTGCACTCTGGATGCAAGTGGGTGCAAGGACTATTTTTTGCTGTTGCCTTGCGCAACCTATTTCCTTGTTTACCGATTGAGTTAGGCAAGTACAATATCTCAGATCAGATTGTGATATTTAATGCATCACGAGGTCTACCGGTGGCCGAAAGGATTGCGCGTCTGCGTTGTAATTCTCAGGTCAACGGTTGTATTAAGTGCCAGGGCTGAATCAGCTCTGCTTGACTGGATCCCAGTCAACAGCCGGCTATGTGCAGTCAGACTAAGAGGTTCATGTAACGTAAGCAGGCGTCGAGATGTTAAGCGTGCCTTATTTGTCGTCTCCGCCTACGCCCCTACAGACTGCAGCCCGGATGCAGTTAAAGATAGCTTCTACCAACAACTACATGAACTTCTGCGTTCCTCCAAACGGACGGATATAGTCATTCTTGCCGGGGACTTTAACGCACGGGTTGGCCGCCTTCTACCAAGCGAGCACCACATTGGGGGTAGTTTTGGTCTCGGTGGCAGTCGATCAGACAATGGAGACAGACTACTTGCTCTTTGCTCTGATCATCGCTTGTTTCTTTCGAGCACTAGTTTTCGACACTCGAGGAGACAGACTGCTACCTGGCGCCCGCCCTCACAAACGCAAGAGTGCTCCCAGCTTGACCACATAGCAATCAGCTACAGATGGCGCGGAAGCGTAATGGACTGCCGATCGTACTGGTCAACTTTTCTGGACTCTGATCACGCATTGGTTCGTGCTAAGATTTGCATGCGTTTCGGAGGATCACCTAAGCGCGCCCACTACCGACCGGACGTCGCAAATCTACAAAACGCTGCGGTTTTAACCAGGTACCAAGCCTCACTGTCAACTTTGCTTGGCTCAACTATTGACGGTGATCTCGATTCGCAGTGGGCGCATATCAAAGATGCGTTAGTTTCCGCCAGTATCGACACCTGTGGAGTTACCCGTCACCCACCGAAACATTGGATTTCCGCCGACTCCTTGTCGCTGATGGACAAACGCCGCTTGATCCCATCGGATTCGAGACACCTTGAAGAACGCCAATACCTTGGTCGAGAGTTGCGCAGGAGTCTGCAAATGGACCGCGAAGCTTGGTGGTGTGAACGTGCTAGGGAGATGGAGCTTGCTAGTCTCTGTGGTAATACCAGGAAACTCTTCCATCTCCTTCGAGTCACCGAAGGTGTTCGATCTGGTATAAGTGAAACAATATGCGAAGAGGATGGCACCTTAATCACCAATCTTCAACGACGGTTGGAGCGATGGGCTGAACATTTTGGCTCGCAGTTTTGTTGGCCCCCAGCTCCATCTGCTACCTCTGGCGCTCGCGCTGGGGCCGAGTGGTCTACCCCAACAGACCCTCCCTCTTCCCAGGAAATCGAGCAGGAGCTCCGGCACCTGAAGCGTTATAAAGCTCCCGGCCCTGATGGTCTTCACCCAGCTCTATTTAAAGATGGTGGAGCATCGCTGGTCCGAGAACTCACCGTTTTGTTCTCGAAAATTTGGTCGAAAGAGAAGGTTCCATCATCTTGGGGTGAATCGATAGTCGTACCCATCTTCAAAAAGGGCCTGCGCACAATCTGCTCCAACTACAGAGGAATAAGTTTAGTCCCCGTCGTTTGCAAGCTGCTGGTGTCCATCATACTTCGCAGGCTATCCCCAACACGCGAATCGTTGCAGCGAGAAGAACAAGCTGGGTTTCGCCCTGGTCGCGGCTGCATCGATCAAATCTTCACACTTCGCCAGATCCTCGAGCTCCGCCATGTGTATCAGAGGCCAACGATTGCTGTGTTCCTGGATATCCGTGCTGCCTTCGATTCTGTCGATCGTACAGTACTGTGGCAGTGCCTTCTGAGGAACGGTGTCCCCGAGAAGTTCGTCTCCATACTGCGCGCTCTGTACAGTCTGACCTCGGGCAGGGTTAGGGCTTATGGCATGCTTTCGCCTACCTTTGTGGTCTCCAGTGGAGTTCGACAAGGATGCCCTATCTCTCCGTTCCTATTCAACTTTGCCATTGAGGATGTCCTGAAGAACGCTCTGAGCGATTCGTTGAACGCTGGTGTTGAGCTCCTCCCAGGTAGTCGAGTTGTTGATTTGGATTATGCTGATGATATCGTCTTGCTAGGTGACGATCCACAAGTCGTCCAACTTGCATTAAACCGCTTGACGATTGAAGCATCAAAGTATGGTATGTGCTTTTCGCCATCCAAATGCAAGGCTCTCCTTCAAGACTGGCAGGTGCCTCTGCCTGCACTCACGCTTGCTGGTGAGACACTGGAGGTTGTGGAGAGCTTTGTCTACTTGGGAAGTTGCATCACTGCTGGCGGGGCTGTTGGAGACGAGATTTCGATGCGCATCTCGAAAGCACGCCTCGCTTTTTCTAGGCTGAGGCATTTGTGGCGTCGCCACGACATTCGTCTCTCCATCAAAGGGCGGGTCTATTGTGCAACTGTTCGTGCTGTACTGTTGTACGGATGCGAGACCTGGCCCATTCGTAAAGATGACTTGCGCAGGCTATCCGTCTTCGAGCACCGCTGTCTGCGGTCCATTGCCCGTGTGTGGTGGCAGCACCACGTAAGCAATGTGGAAGTTAGACAGCGTGTCTTGGGACGTGGAAGCCACTCGCTCGAGGAGCTCATCTCACTGCATCAACTGCGGTGGTTGGGACACGTATTGCGCATGCCTGTCCAGCGTTACCCCCGTCGTGCGTTGTTTGCACTTGCTGGACAGGGCTGGAAGAGACGGTCTGGTGGACAGCCTACAACATGGAGAAGCCGCATGAAAAAGTTGACGAAACAATTGGCCTCGGCCGGTTGTTGTCGACTACCTGGTTGGGGTCCGAGAGACGAGGATACTTGCTGGTTGAAAACCTTGGAAGTTATGGCTCAAGATCGATGTCAATGGCGGACGTGTGCATCAGTGTGTTGCGGTGTCCCTTCCTCCTCCCCCTAAAAACGAACAAACTGAAAAAAAATTTCAAAAACTGTGAGTGGTAAACTTGACAAAAAAAAGCATTTCTTGTTGCTCTTTTCTTACTATTCATATTGTTTTCCTATTCAGCCATGATTCCGATGGCACAATATCTGTACCACAGATTGTGTATAATATATATAATATATAAACGGTTCGCATCAGCGTAGGTCCGGAAGACCTCGCGGTACACAATCTTCGCGCGGTTTGTGCTGGTCGCGTGACAGTGAAGCGTCGGTACGGTGTACGGACTGATGCCTTCCATTCTTCTGCATGTCAAGCACGTATGTTTTTAACGCATGCAAGGTGACCCATAGCAAAATTGATCTTCTACCGGAAAATTCTTCCACTTTCACCATAAAGCACGGAAAGCATTTGCGTTAAAGTCAGCAGTGGTCTCCTTGATTAACTGAATGGCTCCGAGCCGACTTCCTCGAGCTCTTCGTTACTTCTTCATAGTTGAGGTAGCTTTAGCTCCCAGCTGTAGTCTCTGTGTTCGATTCCGCTTATCCAAGACCGGGCTTCCTAAGTTGGCAGTGAGACAGTCTTGTTTTCTGTCAATTTTTGCAAGCTGGATTGTTTCTTTGTCGATGGATAACACTTACTCGTTTAGTTCCTTGTGCCAATGTACAAACGTTGGTTTAATGATCTCAAAAGCCATGGACTTGTTCCAGTATCCTCACACATATGCTCCACAACAGCTGCACCATGAAGGTGCTCTGTTTAAGCTTCGTGCCTTACTAACTACTGTCGGCGATTCAGACTTCTTAAGCTGATTGCTCCCAAGGGGTTCTCTATCTTCAGAATTCCATTAGCTCTCGGACAATAACATAGGCCCTGTCAAAGCAACCAGTTGCGTACACGTGATGAAACGAAGCGTTGGCTACCAAACTGCTTCTTCGAATCGTCATGGTGACAACGGTATTCTGTATTTGTTGGTTTATCGGAGACTAGTACCGGTGCTTTTACCTCTTCTTTGCGTTTATGTGGCTTTTGGCCAGCTGAATATTCTGACACTACGCTTCTTTATACTGCGGACGAAATTAGGGAGATCTTTATGGATTCGCAATGATCTACCTAACCAAGGGAACTTCGTGTCGCTAGTTGATAGTCTTTCGAACAGTGTTACGACTGGACCAGTACTTCAGTATTCATCTGAACTATCATTTCCAAACGGTGGAGCTGTCGTGTTATAGCTTCTTCCTCATTACTGCCGTCTACAGTTTAACATTGAACCCGGCGAGTCTTTTGATCTCCACAGACTTGTGTTGACAACTAGCCCTTGCACTTGTTACCGAGTCATTATTACTCAAGCTGGTTGAATTGATCTTTACCCTCTTCTACCAACACATAGGTTTTCTATTATTGGCGAAATTAAACAGACTTGTCAAAGTCTCAATGTTATTGCTAATGGCATAGTAAAAGGGGCCTAAATAGTAGCTGAGAGATGAGGTTTTAATGTAGAATATGAGCGGTGATATAGGCCTCAACTGCGGATAAAATGCTGTCTGAATGGAAGCAGTAATCATCTGTTCCTCATTCTTTGTCACCCTATTTCTACTGGTTTTTACTCTACGGCCGCATTGTCTTTTCTTGTTTTATACACACATCGTGATGGTAACGCAATGTTTGACAACTTTCTCCTCATTTTGGAATTCGGATCTTATTTTACCAATCCATTCTACTGAAATTTCGCATTTTAATTAACTATGTTTTTAAGCAAATGTAAGATTGGTTTGGGGATTAGGATACGTAGCTAAACTCTGTTATCTTCCTAGCGATCTTTGGCGTTCCTCTCCAGAATGCTGTTCACTTGTCTGCTAAACGTACGGAATCCTAACCACGTCAGTTAGTCATGGAATGAGGTTTAATACACTTAACTCCAGCGTTCCTCTGACATGCCGCCCACTTATCGGATACTTCGATCCCAACTACCCCAGCCACTGGGCGGGGCCTGGAATTACTGAGCAGTGGTCATCACTACCAACCACTAGGCGTGGCGACTGCAGCCTAATAATCGTGTGTCGGATGCTATCAGGGACATACCTACGCAGAGCTGGTTAATTACTCATATTTGACTGATCTGGTACATTGTGATGCGGTTAAATCTCCCATGTACTCCCCGATTATCCAAAGAGCTCCAGACCCACCAATGATTTCCATGGGCGTTACTCCGTTTTTTATACTGTAAGAATGACAGTGAGAATGTGTGCGCTTCTGCATTTCGCGGCACCAGTTACTCAAGGTACCAACCACTACGTCACGGAGGCAAAGGCTTTCCAGGACGCTACGGGTACCATACTCGAGTAGTTCACAAATGCACGGGTGGCAGACTTTGGGGTATGATCCATAAATAAGTGAAGTTACTTTAGTAGACCATGGTAATTGGCAGTTTCTAACATTGTATCGGTATTGCATGCTTGTCTCACTTCACGTAACATTCAACACAAGTGACGTATTGGCTTGAAGATACTAAGCTTTCTTGCTGAACCAATATATTTCGTCTTCGACCGGGAGTATTCGGAGCTCATGTGCCTTGATCGCAAGCTGCATGCCCCAACTCAGGGTCCCTGATCCCGCATAAGTTTGGACACGGCTGTGTTGCTGGAACCAATTTGTATGATAACACATGCATTTTGGTGATTTAGGAAGTATTCCACCCTGGTTATATGCACTTATTACGCACACAGAGAAATTGCGCTGTGATTCACTCGTGGTTTCTGGAGGAATCGATTTACTGAGCTCTTAAAACATGTATCAAAAGAGAGAATACAACATAACTAGTGATCTGAAGCTAACTGTAGACTCCTCGGCATCATCATTGCATGTTAGCCAAGGGTGAGAAACACACCTCAGCTAATGTGCAGAGGAAATGTGGCAAACCCAGAATGAATATGCAGTCCTGTAGAGATACGCATTCATTTACAGGTACATTTTTTCCATTTGTTGCTCTCATTCGCATTGGTCCTTTCATGTATCTTTACGATTATCCCGCCAGGGTTCGATTATGGAATCATGTGAAATATTTGTCTGATACCTAGTAAGAGAAACGAAATAATGACAGGCGCGAATGCGGAATATACTGGTGATTGAAGTAAAGCTGCTTCATTTCAGACGCAATTAGATGCAACTACTAGAGCAAAAGAAGGAACACTGATCTAGACTGGAGGAGTTGGAGATCCAAGTGAACGATACTGGCGTGAGGTGAGGGAGAAGGAATTATGAGGGATTCTCGTAGCCGTCGTGCACCGTCTGGGTGCAGCATCGTGTGATCTTTAGACATTAGCGCAACGCTGTTCGGGTGCTGTCCTTAGCTGCGAGCAATGCTACACAGATAATCACTAACTGTGACAGAGACAGTCGTCAAGGGGCGTTGCTTCACAACACGAAAATAAGAATTTCCCACTTCTTAACTCTCAGACTCCTTAGTTAACAAACACAGCACTGATCATTGTAGTGTTCCCGCACGTTCATCGATCCACGAATAGACACACAACAGATTTCACGTCAATGAGTGCCCCCCCCCTTCTGGGATTAGATCTCATGACGTCCAGCTCACTCGCACAAATGCAAGACCAGCTTAGAAACCAGCGGAAGCCCACACTCATACTTATGGTTATCCTTAAAGGTGAATGTACCCACTATTCTAGGAACGCACCTTGACACTCACGCCGTAATTGCCAGCATACAAAGAAGCACCTTCTTGAGAAATAAAATAACTATATCTTCCTTTTTTACACGTATAGCCATCCAAAAATTCAGTTACAAAGCACACATCACGAAAATAACCAAAGTGAGCTTGTACTTTCACGGGACAAGTTCCCTGCAAAGTTTTTGACACCGAAGGAGTTTACATCGCCTTAGCTGGATGGCCGGTAGCCCATTTGTTCCACCCACAACAGGTTACAGCGAAAACGTTCAGTCGCTATAAACCCAGGTTCGTCCAACCTCAATGAAAAGTCGGAAAAAGACGAATTTATGGGCCAGATAGGCGTTTGTTATCGAAACGTACAATCCCGCTTAATAAAGGCACCGTAAGAAGGTTCTAGCTAGGGAGGAAGGTATAGTCGCCAGCCGAGACGCAGCCAACGCTCTCCGAAGCGGAAAAGCGCGAAAATGCCATTCGTCTGATCGACTCGAACACACGTAGTCGTCATTCGAAGAGGCAAGCTTCCTAAGTTGTCTGAGTTCAAACTGATATAATAAATTTTACTACTATTTTACACAAACCGGGGAATCTTCAGGTCACTACATGAGCATCCTGGGCATAGTCACTAGTGTGGTTAAACTTATTAGTGACCGCAGTTTTCGTGATAAATGTCCCGTTCATTTACAGTCGTTAGCAATTTGCCTATTCAGTTGGTCCTTTTGAAACGCATGAACTTGCATTTCTTGGAGGAATCAAAGAGCCATGTAGAATCACAGTGTGAATAACCACCTCCAGTCATCATCGGCACGAATAACCTGACTAACACGTGGTATCCAATCGATTTGTCCTCTACATTGACATTCCATGTGTAGCGTACTTGTGCCAAAATTGTCTGTCGATCTAGCTCACTGACACTATCGCAGTCTGCATCGAAATGTGATTGAAAATAGGTGCAACATTCGACCGCTTTTGCGGATAGCCAATGTGAATGCAGAAATCCTTCAGGGATTTGCATACTGGGAGCATTTCCGACAGCTTCCTGGACAGTTATGACACTCGTGCATCTTTCCATGCCTTTTGGCTGAACTACGTTCGCATTTGGCATCAGAAATTAAGTCCAAACTTGTTTAGTCCAAAGAAACTGTCTCATTCCCCTAACCGATGAAAAGACTCCTTCAACTTGTAAGATCTTGTTCACATGATCTTCTGACTCATATCGCCAAGGCGATGGCCACGAGTTGAGATATACAGTCAATCGATTTTTTATTGCAGACTTCAGTGGGATCACTTCAAAAACGGTCACATGTTTTAGGCTACTATTTCGTTTGCTCTAAGACAATAGGTTGGGCTCAAATCACTTGGGCCCCATATAGGTAGCACAGAGAAAATGAAACAGACAGGGTATCTAGGCTGTTAAGATGCTGACCTTCACTCTGCAACGAAAAATAAGCATTTTCGTGATTACCTCATGCGACGTATTCACGGTGGTTAAACGAATTAGCATCCATTGCGGCTTCATACGGCTTACGTCATTCAACGACTGATTTGCATCAATATGGGCACTTCTTCAGATTCTTATCGTAATTTAGTCCAGCCAAGTACGATTGTCCTGGTTTCGGATAACCTCATCAGTCCTTTCAATCTTCTTAAAACTCCTACGATTACTACACTAAATGCATACAACCGTCCAGTTGCGTATACCCGATGGCATTGTGAGAGAACACGTGCCGCCAAACACCCACCCACGCGACTTGCATGACGAGTCTGTTCGGCATAGATCATCACCCTGACGTAATTCGGATCCTGGTATTGGTGCAAGTTAAACAGCCACTCACAGTTGTCGAAACCACAAATCAATAATGACCTACAACTACCGTTCCAACCCTATCACCCCGTCCACCTGTGCTGAAACCAAAAATTCCCGCTTATTGATCGAAATACCGATGCTGACTTCTAACGGAATCATCCAAAACTACCTGTTAGATTCCAAACAAATAAACAAGTATTCTCACTATCAGCTCAACTAGCTACGTTGAGCTATCTGACTTGCTCTTGTCAATTATAAGATGAGTTAGAAAGTTTAGCACGCAAATGCAGTATTATCTACTAGTGTGTCGAATAACCCCACTTGTAAACATACGCCCGAAGACTACGGAATGGGGGTAGTGGCCAGCTATCCAACTCACAGGCACCGGGCTGATCTGACCCGCATGACACGAGAACACCGCTTCACCACGCATTTGCGAGATGTGTGCACCTGGAGATGAATGTGGCGGTGTTGTTCAGTCCTGTTTGGTCACATCCGTGTTCCACGTGTTGGGTCATCACTGTCGTCAAGTCGTGACAGTGCTTGCACGCTCAGTATCCAAAGCAAAACGTGTGGCGCCTTATTTCAATCTGACGCACACACACACGCACTTATGATGATGCTTCCTTTGTTAGCCGTGGATGAGGCGTGAATCGCAACACAGTTTGGCAGCCAGTTACGTGAAACTCCTGAGGACAGCATTCATAGAAATGTATGCTTGGGCTCTACAAGTGTATCCTCGGTCCTGACGATGGGTCATCGCTACTCATGATGCGGAACCCGATGGGACATTATGAGGCACAAGTTGCGCTCTTTTAACGTATACAGTTAACCGTCCCGCTATTGGTACCGCGCAATAGCTTGGGACGCTGCTATTTTCGGCTGGCAGTCACGCAGGGAATTATTCCTTCAATTATAAAAATTATTTTCAAGTTTCCGCAGTACATTGCGAATCGTGTGGGTACAAATTTGAATCTGGTATAACCGCATTAGTTACCTAAAATCTATGATTTCTTGAATTCTGAACTAGGGTCTCCACTCGCTGTTTAGTTCGGTACTCACTTAGAGAATGGTGAGAAATTTTACTTGAACCCTTGGAACCATCTCCAACATAGTTCAAACTACAATTGGTAAACATCTTCCACTAGCAACTACTATTTCTTTGCATGATGTGAAGGATTTTCTGAGGATGTTGTTGAGGGTTGTTTAATCGATTCCAGGAAACTTCAGTTCTTTTTGTACCCAGTATTGCTGTGAGGTTGCTTTAGCTTGCAGGACAAATTTGGACTGCACTCGTTAAGTGTGTAGATTAGGATCAGAAGATGGGAGGTAACTCACGACTACTGCTTCCCCTACCCATCAATGTTATCGCGAGTTCACTTGCTAGTTTCCGGGACTTAATGCGCTGTTCGGATGAGATAACCATGTTGTTCTTTTACCTATCGAATATGTCCCAACCTCCATCTCCAACTGTTCTGAGCAGAATCGATACGAACCAGTACGGAGCAGATAACACTGCTCTGAAAATCTTACGTTTCTTTTTTACGAAAAATGTAAGGCCTATTTCAGGGTATATTTAGTGCAATTATTTCATATATCACACTGTATTCTATTTGTATCAATTCTGGTTTCCCAGATATCACTTAATTCTTTTCTTTCACTAATTTTACTATACAACAGTTCAACAGCAACATTGAAAGTTGCCGCAGTAAAGCCGTAATTTATATACATAATATATTTGTTAAACTCTTATTGATATTCTTGATGTTAGCACAATTACCTTCTTGCGTCATTTCTTACACTTATGTCACTGACGTAAGTGACCTACCTATAAATTCTAAATATAAGGGTTAGGATGTATCTTAAGAACGACAACCAATAGAGCAAAATAGAGTTCTGATTTGGAATCCGTATCAAAAATGCACCCTAGGAGGTGATTCCGTTCCAAGGTAAAATGTTATATGTCAACCAGTGTAAACCATGATCACTTTGTCTGAAAAAGCCCATGCAACGCTTTCACAAACCGACCATCCTAAAACAACTGTGCCATTATTTCAATGACATCCTGAACGGTGTATGAAAACTCTAGTTCACCAAGCGTCTGTTTATTTACACGTCTACTCTACGCTGTCGTAAATATGCTAAGTAGGCTAAGTCAAAACTACTTGATAGTTGCATTTGATTGCTACGACTCATCTTATACGTTAACTGCCCACTCAGTATTACTTATGAATGGAAGGATTTTGGTGAGTACTTTTGTTCGTCGCAATCAGCCGACAATTCAGATATGTCGACCAGCTATCCGGAAAAGCACCAGACGGCCGTTTCGCCCTATTGGGGCTCATCAGTGGTGCGCATCCTTTGGTCCTCTGCGGAGGATCAAACCCATGACTGCTAGTGGCTCTTGCCAACTAGCCCGCAGCTTATGCAACTGCGCCATGGAGGACGGTATCCGACTATCATGAATTGTTAGCTAAATGCGATATAGCCCGACGCATCCTCCACTGCCACGCAGGCACCTGCCATGCAGATGACAGCGGTCGGCCTTCCGGCGTCAGGACTTCCGGGTTACGGCAGCTATGAATCGACATAGCATGGCAGGTGCCTGCATGGCAGTGGAGGATGCGTCGGGCTATATCGCATTTAGCTAACAATTCATGATAGTCGGATACCGTCCTCCATGGCGCAGTTGCATAAGCTGCGGGCTAGTTGGCAAGAGCCACTAGCAGTCATGGGTTCGATCCTCCGCAGAGGACCAAAGGATGCGCACCACTGATGAGCCCCAATAGGGCGAAACGGCCGTCTGGTGCTTTTCCGGATAGCTGGTCGACATATCTGAATTATCGGCTGATTGCGACAAACAAAAGTACTCACCAAAATCCTTCCATTCATAAGTAATACCGATTCGCCCGTACGGATTCCACAAAATGCTATGTCGATTCATAGCTGCCGTAACCCGGAAGTCCTGACGCCGGAAGGCCGACCGCTGTCATCTGCATGGCAGGTGCCTGCATGGCAGTGGAGGATGCGTCGGGCTATATCGCATTCAGCTAACAGTTCATGATAGTTGATACCGTCCTCCATGGCGCAGTTGCATAAGCTGCGGGCTAGTTGGCAAGAGCCACTAGCAGTCATGGGTTCGATCCTCCGCAGAGGACCGAAGGATGCGCGCCACTGATGAGCCCCAATAGGGCGAAACGGCCGTCTGGTGCTTTTCCGGATAGCTGGTCGACATATCTGCATTGTCGGCTGCTTGCGATGAACAAAAATGCCTACTCAGTGTTGTCCGCATGAGAATAGTAACATAACGCTTCCCGGGGACATTGTAGCAAAGTTACACAGTAACTGTACCTAAAACCGGGACATATATGCGAGGTAATTTCTTCTTAGCTAGGTACACCGATAGTAAAGTGGTCATACAAGGGTGACAATAGTCTGAAAGTGCTCCTGACCTGAGGACTAGCAGAACCGTGTTCTCTTTGGATCATTTCTCCGGTAAATTGTTCTAAGGGAGTGGAGAACGAAAGGCATCAGTGGTACGCCGTGACAACGCTTCGTTGCTACGTGACCAGCACAATCTGCGCAGTAATTAGGGATTCTATGAGATCACTCACACTTATGCCTATCCGAACTAGTTTACCTGGCAAACGCCTCATACTAATCGACCACTGGCCAATCATCGCTCTAAGGTACGCCAAAAATGCGTCGTAGCAGTTGGCACAAGACGGATGAAATGCAGATGGCATTATTCGATAGTTCTTCCTCTCACTGCCAGTTTTTTCACCTTCTGCTTTTCCTATTAAACCTTCCGGTTATTCTTTGTTAATTGGCTCTCTAAAAGGCTGTGTGAAAGTGACGACACGAACGTATTGAAAGTCTGGACATTTACTCAACGCTGAATATCGTATTGTGAGAGCAAGTGGCAATTTAACTCTGTACAACTCAATCAGAATGTAATCTTAAATGCTATAAAAAGTATCTGCTGCCTCCTGATAGTCTAATCGTTCTTCAATTTCTTAGGTAGTACTTTCAAAGGTCTGACTTACAGTTTCACAGGTTTCACAAATTTAGGATGTCATTGCTGGTGTGCAATCGTTCTCTGAATCGAATGGTGTCGAAATCTAACAACGTTTCGAACTGTTGCACTGATTTTGCCTCCACGACTTGTTCTGGCACCCTGTTCCAAATATATACCGCGCTCCGTTCGAAGCACAACTGGTGGGGAACTCGTTCCATACCTGACACCAGAAGAGTATACCGGTGTCCGCGTGTGCTGCACGGCGTTCGCAAGTGAAGCAGCGATCTCAAAATGTGAAGGTCGTCAAGATGTACTATGCAGTAGGTCACGATAAGACCGACTCGCACCCGATGATAGAACAAGATGTAGAGGCCTATGGTTAAATTTTCAAGTTTTGGAGAACCTGCCATGTGTCTTTGATTGTGACGCACAACCTCAATCGTGACCTTAGTTAACTGTGAAGTCAGCCTCTATCAATACGATCACTGGAGCCGTCACCGAAGTGGAGGGTTTCGGTTTGGTTCTCTCCCATCCCCGCACTACACGACCGACGGTTTCATCTTGCTTAAAACTCATCAGGTAGCGATAGCCGAGCTGGGAGTGGAACTCGGTGAATAATGCTTGGTGGCTATCGCCAAGATCACTAAGCCATTAACCTCCACGAGCAGTGCTTGACACAGCGGTTAGAAATTGCTTTTCAAGTTTTGGAGCACCTAGGCCCAGTTTCTCGCCCGGCTCTTCAAGAGTCAATCTTCGTAAACCCGGAATGATCCTGATGGTGACGTGTTGGACCCACTCGATCCTCGGTGCCTCGCCTCAGGCGATTGAACAGTAGGCGGGAGAGCCGTACTCCTGTATCGGTCTTATGATGGAAGCGAAGGGACGATTGTCGGCCTGTTTGTACCAAGTACATGCGCAGTCCGTTAGGATATAGCCTGCTCGTGTTCTCTGTGGACTTCAAATCGCAGCATGAGAGTACACCTAGAAACTTCATGGAAGGTATGGGATGTAGCAGTTGGCTGTCAAGTGTAGGTTCGGTCGTCACCACCCTTCTACAGGTTCATGCATACCAACTTGTATGGGTTGATCGAAAGATCAACTTCTGTGGGCCACATGTAGATGCGGTTGAGGTCTTGCTGAAGCAGGCCGTAATCCTCGGGGATGCTAATCAAATCTTCAGGTTGTTCACAAATGTGGTGCACAGCAACCGAAGTAGCTTAGGTGAATCGTTGATGTGGATTAGGAACAGAGTGGACCCTAGCATACTACCTGGGGTACGCCACTGGTCAAAGGATAGCAGTCGGCCAGATGGCTATCGACTTGTACCCTCCACGTTCGTCTAACAAGAGACTCTCAGATCCACTGGTGCAGTCAGCCGTCAATATCTCACATCCTCAGGAGAACTTCATGACTTGCTGTGTCGAACGCTTTGCTGGAATCGATGTAGATCACGTTGACAGACTTCCGATGGTTCGGTGCGGTCACCATGCATACCTCGTCACGAGCAGCTTGGTGATGTATGAACGACTTGGCATAAAATCGTGCTGTGCTGGCGTCAGTAAATCTTTTGATTGGAGCAGTTGTATTAGACCCTTCTTCATAATCTTCTCGGCACCCTCGGCCAAAAGAGGTTTCAGACAAAATGACGTGTAGTTGTCCACTTTGCTGGGGTCACCGCTTTTTGGAATCGGCTTTGCCACTGAGCATTTCCAGCCACTCAGCAATGAACCTTCGGACAGTGACCTGTTGAACAAGTCAGTCATGGTAGGTGAGATGATGGCCGATAGGAACTTGAGAATCAGGTGGTGAAGCCCGTCAGGGACGGCAGATTCGGTGCCTTCAAAGTTGGCGGGTGGTTGACGCATCTCTTCAATACCGCAACTATTAATTTCAAGTTTGGTAAACGCAGTGCATATGGAGCTCAGACCAGACACTTGGTCATTTGCAGACCCGGGAGTGTAGTGCATTGCCAACGCGGAACGCACTCAGTGCTGGAGGTTAGGCGCTGTCCGTCCGAGCCGTAATCGCTGCACTCCGCGACTAGTTTTGAGCTTGTTTGATCTTATCAGGTATAGCTAACAGGCATCAAACTCGGGATTATTGGGATGCTAGTGGAGACTATCCCTTTAGATATTGTGTTCTACCTGGAATTCGAATCCGTCCTTTTCATGGACATTGGTAATGTACTATGTGCAAGTGGAACCGCAAGCCCATTAGAGTATTCATCCAGTTGGTCCTACACACCCGTCTGCCTCTTGTCTTTAAGCTGTTCGAATCGTCTGGTGCTATTCTGATGCTAGTTGTCCCCGAAATCTTTCCATGTTCCAGTCGTCAAACAAACTTGTGCGGTTGTAAGTCTTCGGAAGCATTTCAGGCCATCATAGAGTCGTACCGAATTGTCTGCTTGAAAACGAAAAACTGGGGTCAAACCGCTCTGCCCGAACGAAACGAATGATAGTTTTGAATGTTCCCCCTATATTTTATGTACCTGAAAGGAATGACGCTGCGAATTTGCACTACTAACTGAATGACGGAAAAGAACGACGTCCACACAGAGTAACTGCATAGGGGAACATGACAAAAGTCGAAAAGTGTTGCCTACAACTGAACCGCGAACCAAAAGGATGTCTAGTCCTTAGCAAGCTTGCTTTACTGACTCAAACAATGGCAAAGTCAGCTTTGCACACCTTCAACTTCATGGCACAAATAATCCAACTTCGTAATGTATGAATCAACTTGGGTGAAGATATACACTGAAGGCTTAATTTCTACTGGACATACGTCTTTCTGTGCAATTAGAAATAAGAAACTTGAAACACTGAGTCCCCTACAACCACTTCATTAAGGCAGTCAGAAGACATTAGTTGCGATATGTTAACATTTCGATTGCTCTCGTCAGTCGCTACGCAATACAGGCAAAACAAAACACGCAATATATAGGGTCCACACTTAGTAACAAAGATAAGCAGATAAAACTGGTAAGAATGACGTAATCAGGTCCAAGGCAATCTAATTGATTGCCTCAATTGTTTCTGGGCACAGAGCACGGGACAATTCAACGTTATCAGTTTTAACCTTACCTACGCCAAGATTTCCTCACCATTCGCTGTCAATAGCTCTGTGCGACAGGGTTGCCCTATGTCCCCATTCCTCTTCAACTTCGCAATCGAAGACGTTTTTCGACTGCTCTAGAAGGTTGCCAACATTTTGGCCTAGAGCTTCTACCAGGTGAGCGCGGGACTGACTTAAATTATGCTGATACTATCGCATCAGGATATGCAACTCATTCTGGATCGTTTTGCGGTTGAAGCATCTAAGTATGGCAGGAGGTTCGCTCTATGGAAGTGCAAAGTGCTGCTCCAGGATTGGCCTTCACCTGCTCCCTTGCTCATTCTTGAAGGTGCACAACTTGAACAGGTAAATAGTATTGTCTAGCTTGGGCCATGTGTTTCTGCTGATGGTACTATCAGCAAGGAGGCTTCTCTTCGCATCGCTAAAGCCCGATCAGCATTTGTCAATCTGAGGCACTTGTGGCCACGTCACGACGTCTCATTCTCGCTAAAGGACCATATTTACAGCACATCTTTCGTTCAGTATTGTTGTATGGGACCGAGTCCTAGCCAGTTCGCGTGGAAGACATGCGTCGTCTTTCTGCCTTCGACAACGGTTATTTAAGGAGAATCGCTTGTGGTCGGTGGCAACATCGTGTTCACAGTGATGACGTTCGACGTCGCGTCTTGGGGAATGCGAGTATTCCATTCAACAATGATTTTGCTGCGCGAGTTGAGATGGCTCGGTCACCTCTTACACATGGCACCTGAGCGTCTACCGCGTCGCGCTTTATTCACTCCGCAAGGACCTGGATGGAGACGACCGCGTGGTGGTCAGCCTTCCACTTAGCGACATCACATGAAATCGCTGACGTCGCGTCTAGCTACCGTTGGACCCGTAGGTCTTCCAGGATGGGGACCCAAGGATGAGGACTGCCAATGGCTTAACACGCTTGAAGACATTACCCGCAACCGGTAGCAGTTGAAGAATTGTCTACCGAATTGTATTGATTTACAGGTCTAGTACTTCAAACATTGCAATTGACAAAAAATCGACGTGTGAAGAACAAACTAAAATGTTGTGTTCTATTTTTTTCAAGTGTTCCTTTCTTCCTGCCACACAGTAGCTGAAGCGTGTTGTTCACCTTCAACTATATGCCACGATGATTATGACGCGGCGACTCTGCTCTTTATCTGCTAAATCTCCATGGTTTTTGCTAGGTTCTATGTCTATTTACTAGACTGTTGAGATTACTACTACTAGTACCCGTGGCCCAGTGGCATAAGCCAGTGGCTGGTGGTGAAAGCAGCCAGCGCGCATGGGTTCGAATCCTGATTGCTCAGATGGATACCCAGTAACGATGAGTCCCGACAGCGAACTTCCAAGTAATTACATCAATATCCTCTACTCATGAATACATTCTATTAGTAAATTATAGCGCCGATACCCACGGTGTGGGTTAGATAGACGGCTCAGGACTGGTTTACTCTAATTTGAATGGGGCGGGAAGTAACCGCCATTCATTCGTTCATTATACACGTTAGCTGCAGGTGGAAATCACCTCAGCTATTGTGCCGCATTACAAAAGAAAAGACAAGAAAACATGAATGAGAGGCACGGTGGCTGAGTCACCAATAGCGGATGGACATCGTTCCGGAGAACTAACAGCCGGCTATTGTGCCGCAAAAATGGAGTTATCTAATGCCTAATGCATGAGATCGTGGTTGGAGGGAGGGACTAAGCTGAAGGGGAAGGGATGAAGAAACTCACCACACAGACGCCATTGAGGTCGGCACCTGGCCGTGGTAACAAGTGTCTGCAGCCAAAGATGTTTTTCGTCCTTCGGTCCTCAACCAGGGAACCGAGAAGCTCCAACCGAGGCCAACTTCGAAGTAAGGGCCTTCATTCCTGTTGACCAAGTCATCGCTTGGCCACCCCACCTTCCATCCGCACCACCACCGGCGCGAAAACAACCCACGTCGCAGGAGTCGGTGGGCTAGCATGCGAGACACATGGCCCAGCTATCGGATCCTGGTTCGTGAGAAGTAATGTGCTGATCCGCTCAGACAATTACACACCCAGATAAGCGTGGGAGTTTGAAAGAAAATGTATTGCTAAGGAATGAAGGTAGGGGGCCAATACAAAGAAGCAGTAGCTGATAAGCCATGCAAATCGTTGAATATTGTGATTGAGCTTTTGATTTCTTTGTGTTCTTCTCTGAAAACTAGTCAAGCTTTGTACTGTTCTTGTGGGCTGCGCAACGTGTTACCTACTGGTTGTGTAAGTACACTTAAAGAGGACAAAACGAGCTCGGAGACGGAATCTAACCATGTGTCTAAATAAGCAGTGAATTCGCAATGGATGCACTTTCCACGGCAAATGTGTTTATTTTGCAACATATAGCAGTGTTTATCGGCTCGAGCCAGCTATTGTGGTTAGAGATGTTTAAGTCTTCTGGGATCGTTGTTACTTGCTTCATCGCAATTAGGTTTCAAGCCGCATTGGTATGCTACCAATCCGGAAACGCACCAGACGATCGTTTCGTCCTAGTGGGACTCGTCGATGGTGCGTATTCCTTGGGTCCCCTGCTGGGATCGAACCCGCTAGTGGCTTGCAACACTAGCCAGCAGCAATGCGTCGGCACAGACTGTACTGGCGCTTTGCTGCCACGCGACCCCACCGGACGCGCTTGGGTTGTGTATACCGCGAGGACGCCTGCCCCTATGCGGCTTCGAACCGGTTACCTAAGGATTGCAAGCCAGACGTGCAATCCTTTCGAAGGATAGCGATTCTTTTCAGACTGACCGGCCAAGTCAGCTACTTGGTGCTACCCATGTCAACATGAGGAAACTTTCTGCAATCACATACACCATACAAACCACAAGTTTGCCTTTTTTCGCCAATCTGCGCCTTCCTGATTCAGGATATTTGTTTGGATAAGTAAACTCAGTTCCTGCGCAGTTCCAGGGTCTCAGTTATTGTGCTTAAGCAGTGGAAACACTGTTGTATTCCGTTTACACATACCGTCATTTCTAAGCTCTTGCCATTTTTTCCGAGTGTTCTTAACATTCGTCATTTGGTGTGTACCATGCGGCCCCGTGTTTCTGGGCTCATTTCGTGAGGCCTAACTACACTCTGGTTCTTAGAAGGGGCACTCATATCATCATCACGGTCTTATAACTTCTATTTGGTTATCCCATCAAAATTCTTACTAATTGCCTAGTGGTCCATCGGGATACATCTAACGGTTGTGTTGTATTCCGAAAAGCATTTAATTATCAGAGGTTGATATACGCACCGAGCTTGGCAACGTAGTTACGGGCGTCTCGCCACTAATCGAGGTAGCGAAACGACCTCATCTTAAGTGCTTAACTCAGTGAGCATACCAACACGTCAGCTGCCAAACCAAGCTACCCATATTCCACGTTATTGCAACTTATTGGGATTATCCCCTTGTCGCCCTATGCGACAATGTAGTCATCATCTGGTACTCAACTTCATCTACTCCACCTTTTTCCTACGGTTTGTGTTGTGGATGTAGCGCTCGGTAATCCAAGCGATTACTTCAACAGAGGCTGAGGATTACCTTACACTCCTTGCCTATCACTGACGCACTCGAAATACGAATACAAAACCCAAGTGGATGGCCACTTCACTACCTTTGGTTGTCGCCTGGGTACACGAACGTGCCAGTCAGCGGTCGGGGCAAATGTATGGAGCATTTCTGGGCTTTTGCTTGTCTGTCGGCTGGGTCGTGGCCCCTTCCTTCCGGACAGAACACTACTCTCAAGCGGTCAGGTGACTTCGACGGACTCATACCCTGTGTCTCCTCATTTTCGGGGGCCACCTTGAGTACACGACACACGGAAAAGAGTCGGTCTTGCGAACGTGTGAAGCTTGCGCACGTGTATCACGTGATCAGGCGCAGACACTCCGTACGTGATTGACGGTAGCCCGTAATGGTATCCTCTCTTCCTAGGCATTTGTGAGAAACCTTAGCCACTCAAACACACGCAGGGTACCCCATTTCTTCACTTAATATGTAAATACCCTCATGTGAATGCTTTTTCCAACTGACTGAGTCGAACGTATTCCTGTTGTAGCACGTCCCTAACGACGCACACCGTGTGCAGCGACTCCAAGATGGCACCATCGAAATCGTCGATAATCTGCCGAAACAAGAGTATTATCGAAGTCTTCGTCGACCCATGGCTTCCGAATCTGTTGACAATGGACTTGCTGCCACCGGATTGGCCAGCCAACTGAGCTTGGATATCGCTCAATCTGGGGGAACTCTCCTATCGGGTTTGGGTAAAAAGAATGCCACCGTGTTGGATTACAAACCCTCGGGACATGAGGAACTCTGTCATGTGCTGATGCTCGAAGGAGTAGAGAAGACATTCAGTATTGACGTGAGTTTGTGTAAAGCATTCGCGAAGCCGCTTTAAACCTTTCATTGATACTAAGAACCATTGCTTCCCACAAGCCAACTTTGGTTTCTTAGCTACTAACGAGTGCGTTTTCGACAGTGTATGCTTAAAAAGACCTGTACTCAACCGAGCACGCAGCATGTAAAAGTAAAATGGGGATCATTTGCATCTGTCAAACAAATAGTCTCGTCGAGTCGACTAGTAGGATTGAGGAATACTGTAAAACTTAGTCGTTATGCGGATAGCTGTGTTGCCTTTGACGGCCATAACCCAGCGAACGTTAGCGAGCTCATTGCTGAACATCGTGTAGACTCTCAAAGCCTTAGTCAGTTATATAGGTGGTAGGATGTGGGGCTTAGCGGTTAACGGAGGGAGTTACAGCAGATTGGTGCAGTTATTTTTACTGTATGGAACAGAAACCTGACCGTCGCGACGAGACTGAACCGTAATGTGGTGCGATGGTTTCCGTCGCTCAACGATCCATTGAGCTATACTGTGTGGTGCTTTTTACACCTTCAAAGCCACTCCTACCAGATTTGTCAGTTGTCAGAGGCCAGATAAACTCCGTCTCCTTGTCCTTCAGGTTGGGAATCGGAATGTCGGTGGCCCTTTACTCCTAGCAATAGACTATCTGTGGTCGGGTGACAAAAACACTTTGCCTTGCGGTAAGATTTTTGAACCAAAGACTTTGCTTGAGAACCCCAATCGTTCTACCGTATAGGCCTGGGCCACCTAACAGTATCGTCCCTGCGTAATACATTGAATTTCTCTTCAAACAATTTCTTGAGGCTCTGGCCGTCGCAGAGGATAATGAACGGCGCCCTATCTGCTGCATCGAGCAGGGTGGATAGTTCTGAGGATGCTACTGTTTTGGCCTTCTCGTCTTCTTATTCCCTACCTTGCGATTTTCCCCCTTATCGTCCCCCTCCAACTACACATTCATCCCGCCTGTTTGCAATCCCCATTCTTGGTCCCCTCCATCTTGCTTCAATTGGCCTTTATCTTCTAGTTTTAATTTACTTGCATTTGTGTTGTGAGGTGCTTTGTCGTACTGCGTACATAATCTGACAGTTAGCATTATATTAGTTGATTTAGTAGTTTTTGTATTCTGTAATATTTACTATCTCGTTTTATTATATATCTTATCTTTTGTATTGCGGCACAGTTATCTGAAGTGTGTTTTTCACCTTCGGCTACTGGGTAATAATGATGATAATGGTAAGGTTCATCATATGTTATTGGGTACTTGATCGCCTGCGCCTTAATGGGTTGATTGTTGAACATGTATCATCGTCGATGGCTTGACCGTGTACTTGGTAAGTCTTGGAGTCGGCTATTTCGACATTCATGACTAACCAGTTCTGTACTTGGTTGGATGGAGTAGCGAGGGGACCAATCAGTGGCATTGCAAGAGAGGATAAAGGAATTTGCCGAGCTTGGTTGATACTTGTCGATCTTTCAGTTAGGGTTCTCAGCATCATTCGTAGCAATGATTGGATACCCTACCGGATACGATGCGATCACGAAGCCAACAGCATCCCTGCATTCATTAAAATATTTCTGATTCCTACGAGTCATGTACTTCGTCTGAATTACAGGTAGTGCCATTCCCACCACTACAATCACTTTGATTACGTGCGTCCGCTGTCCATCAGTGCACCAATCCTAGTTGCACAACGGCAAGTAACTGACTTGCCGGTGATCAAGAGTTGTAACTAATGCGCATAGAAGCAATTGCTATGTATGGGATGGGATCATGTATCACGCACTAAATAGGGCGGACACCTCAAGCAAAGTGGTCAGTGCCAATGGTCTCAATGCGTGAATTCTCAAGCGACTCACAGTGGTCAGTTCCCAGTTGGGTAACCGCCACGCACCTAGACAAGCGATTGACGGCTGTTTCTCTTAATTGGGACACGTCACCAAACCACATCGTAACTCAAACTTGCGGTTTTCCCCCTATAGGTATCCTGTTGCATGATAATCACTTAGGCTACCGACCCTTGGTCGACTGCGGCAGACCACCGTGGGTTGGATGAGACCAAAGGTTACGTTCAGAACACTTTCGGATATGTGGTATCCAGCTGATCGAACTTGACTGTGGCGACTTCTGACGAAGATTGACCTGGAGGGATTTCGCTGATCTCCGGATCCTTCCTGTTCGTCGGTAAGGAGGGTTCTCCAGACGTAGCGGCGACTGGGCGGCTTTGACCGTGCTCTTCCGTTGTGTAGCAATTCCGAAGGTATCCAACAAGATGTGCAGCGGCAGGTGCACAGGAAGACTGGCTGGCGTGAAGGGTTCTCCGTGGTGCGGTCGAAGTTGATTGCGATGGCGGACCCAGGTATCATCACCCGCTGAGACATCATGCAGCATATCACCTCGACGGGCTGTCACTGTTGCTTTGATCCGGCTTGGATGACCTGCCCGATAGTCGCCAGCATAACCAGGGCTCCAACGACGAATTCATTGTGCTTGGTGCAGGCAGTAGATTGACTTAGTAGCTTTTTGATCGGGCTAAGCGCTTCGTTTGTACTGCGTGGCTTGCGGCCCATCAATGTTTCAGCTGGAGACTTGCATCCTGGAGCAGCTAGATTTGGTGTGGACCGATAAGAAAGCAAAAACGCTTGAAGGCATTCATCTACGGTCCTCTACCCACGAGGTTTCAAGATTGCTCTCTAGCAAATCTCGACAAACCTCTCCGCTTGACCATTGAACTGGGGATGGTAGGGCGGTGAGCGTTGGTGTTGGATGCAATGCCGGCAACAAAAGTCTTCGAAAATGGAAGACGTAATTGGAATCCATTGTCGAACACCAAGACCTCGAGGAGCCCATTGTTACTGAAGATTCGTTGTAGACAACCCAGCTTGGTGGATGCGGTTGCTGGGTTGATGGCGACCACTTCAGGCCATTTGGAGTAGGCGTCGACTACGATCAGGTAGGAGATGTCATCTATCAGCCCAGCATAGTAGATGTGCTCTCAAGACCACGGTTTTTCTGGCGGTTGCCAAGGTACTAGTGGTTGGTGTGGTGGCAACTTGGATGCTTGTCGACCAACCTGGAACACTGGGGAAGACTGTCTGATGCTATCCTCGGTTTGCTCGCTTGGTACTGCCGGAGAATGTAGTGCGTTACAGATGGTCCAAAGATGCAGATCGGCCAAGCCAAGGGTTTCGAGCCAGTCGAGACCAAGTAGCAGATCTTGTTGAATGTGGCCCTTTGGAAGGTGACGGAGCATTGCAGCTGTCCAGTTAGTTGCACGCGATCACCACAGGCGCTGGTAGCTGCTTGGGAGGTTGGTTCGTATGGAGGCTTGCCAAGGGATCGCCACAGATCCTCGGAGTTGATCGTGATGTCCGACGCAGTGCCTAAATGCAATCGCACAGACTGACCGCTGACCAAGACCTCGAAGAATTTCCTACAATCCGCAGCGTTGACTTGGAACTTGGTCAAAAGGCTCAGGGAGCTGTCAACCGGACCAGCTTTGGGTTTGTGTCTGGGTTGGGACCGCTTCTTTGGATCGTGGGTAGGAACCAGCCCAGTATTGGCCCCCCTTGGGAGTTGTGGGACAGCAGTACCCATCCCGGTACCCCACCCTGCCACAACGTTGGCATCGGTGCTGGCGGAAATTGCAGTCCCGGTGGAAAAGCCAGGCACCACAGACTCGGCACGGGTAGCGAGGGGACTTCGCTCCGTCGGGTTGGGTGGGGCGCACGGACGATTGCGCTGTAGATGCTGCGACTGCCTGGACCATACCAGGTGCGGCGGCATTCTGGATCATGACTAAGTCGTGCTCCATGTTCAGCAGTGTTTGACACTCCTCGACCAGATTCTGGAGTGTGGCAGTGGTATCCTGCTGTAGTTTGGATAGGAGGCGCATTCGGGTATCAGTATCATGTGCAGACTAGAGACCGGAAACGAAGAGCAAACATTTGAATTGGTCCTCTGTGAGCGAACCAAGTTGAAAGCGCTCGCATTCACGCTGATCCATGCCCGCATTCGTGATGAAGTCGTCGGTATTACGCTTGGCTAGCTGCAGGCATTGATAACGGGCATTGAACAGGGATGACTGCTCGCCAAAAATCTGGGACAAGATTCGGAAAGTCTCGTTGAAAGTAACATCGCGTAACTTCTTGGGTAGAATGAAATTGGTATAGCCTTGGTTTTCGAGAGTACCCATTGTACGCCGAAGCAGCCGGAACTTCTACACGTCATCCTGGCAGGTCAGGTTAATGGTGAACAGGTCCTCGTACCACTTATACCAAGAATGGAACATTGCTCCAGCCTTGGCTTCGTACAGGAATTCACTGATGTCGCTAACGACATGGTCCACTGATAAAGAATTGTCAATCAGACGTGTATGAAAGGAAGAACTGGAAAGTTCGGCGGTTAGCACGGACTTCAATTTGAGTTGCTGCTGCAGCGTAAGTTTCAAATCGGCGTACTCGTTTGTCATGGTTTGAAAGCTCTGTCGCCATTGTAACGGATTTGCTCAGGCCTGGTCTCGTTAGATACAACGAGAGTTAAGCGCAACACGAGCACACTACCTATTCACGCACTTATTCGGATGGCACCCTGACAACGACACGCAAACGACCGGGGTACTAGACGCGAGTGATACTTAGACGCACACACAACAGCCGGCTAAATGACACACATCATCAGGTGACCACCCGGTTCCCAACCACCCACAAGAGGAGACAAGAGCAGACGAAACAGACTTCTGAGGGTTCTTCTACCATTCACAAAGGCCGAATCACAGTTGAAACAATGCTCCATTTTATGGGTGAAAGGAATCACCAAGTAACACTGGTTGTTTACGAAAGAACATAGTCCACTTTAGCTCAGTTGTGCTCCGACTCCGTGTGGCTGGATCCTGCTACGTTGTGGGGAGGAATTGAACTCTGCGTCTCACAGCCCACGCACTAGAGTTTGTGGCGCAATTTTGCAGGGTTATTTGACGTGTCCGCAACAGATACACCTCAAGGTAATGGGCCAAGGAAGCTCCTTTTGATGCGTATGTTACAAGAATTGGCATGGATAGACACTGTAATGCCAGCAAAATTTGGATTTGAGCTTTTGCCCCGTCGAGCTAGATGTTTCAGTGACCCGTAAAGCAATCACACAGCCTTCTTCAGCCAACTGCGAAAAGCCACGGAATAGCAGTAGGCCTCATGAGACACTGCTGATGTAGTTTTCGTCTCATGCTTCTTTGGAGGCAAACAAAGAAGTGTCACCAGTGCGACGGTAGTTTATACCGACGCTTTACCCTCCACAGGATTACCAAAAGTTGAGCATGGGCTAGGGATACTTCGTCACTAGCGCGTAGACAGGCTAGAACCGGGGACCTGCGGATTACAAGCCAGACATGTGAATCACTCGGTCACTGGTTAGCACCACTTACTAAGCTATCCAACTAGACCACCCGAATTGCGTCGAATCTCAAGGAGAGACTCCTCTCCAAAAAAACAATGCAAGAATACTGATGCACTTTTTCATTCAAGTATTCAACAGACCTGAGTGATCCAGATCAGCTCAGGGATTTTGAACTCACAGGCCAATTGCTCATTTTACAGATATTCTACTCAATTCGACTGATCGAATGTGTAACATGCACCTAGGTGCGGCAAATTAAGTCTTCTTGTCTCTGGTCATCATTAGCTGAGAAGACGATAATCGCTGATCTTACTGGCTGTTTCGGTGAATTTCTTCCTGCTCTTTGTTATCTCAGTGACCGGACGCCTCGGGATTTCATCCAAATAAGTGTACTATTGGTATGTAGCGTACACCGAGGAAACCGACTTACAGACATGCGACGGATATGACGTAGTTGAGCAATTTGCGTCGCCTTCGAACATCGTCGCCATCCTCATCTCCACCAATCAAGTTCCTCATCGGCACAACCAACACCATGGCTGTCTGACTAGGTCTAGATAAATGCACTTATACTATCCAAACCCATATTACTCCTTTACAATCACTATGCAGATCAAACTGCTTAGAATGCCATAAGTACATTGGCAGTATTAGTTTGGTAATATCGTCGTTCGCTGAAGGACTATCCAATCTTCTCCACACTACTAACTTGCAAGTCATTGGATAGTTGGCGACACTATATCACATCCACTAACTTACTCACGTCGATCGTTACCGTCGCCTGTGGCTCAGTGCTTTAAATCACACACCGGCACTACTCGGGTCGTGAACCAGACGGAATGCACACTGCTGACGATTCCCGGACAGATGAAACGGTCGCACAGTTGTTTTCGAGCGTCTGATGGCTCTCCGGCTCAGTCAAGACGTTCAATAGTTCAATAGTCCAATAGTGTATGGTGGGATAAAAAGCAATAACTTTACAAGCCCCACAGGATGACAAATGGAAGAAAACAAAAGTTTCAAGTGTGACACAAAAATATCAGTAAGTTAGACACTGCAGTTTGTCATACCGTTATATAATGTGTATCATGTAAGTGGTAAAGTCCCAATTATACAGCACCATTCCCTCGGGTACCTTTAGCACGTTCGCCCAGTAGATTATTTTTACAAGTCCTCATGATATAACTTTCTACAGTTCAATCCGAACTACCAATGGGACGTGTAACTATCACTTCCTTTAATGAGCCAGTGTCTTTGTGGTTTATCCTATATGAGGCTAAACAGTCGAATTTAATAAACAATCTGTGATGGACTTTCGCCAAATTCGCAATACGTTTGGCCTTTGGTTACGCAGAAGTACACGATGAATCGTGCCGAACATTGGAACAGTACTAGAGAGTACAATTTATGAGGTTGAGAAAATTTGTTGCTAATCATGCTTATTCGGTCACTCTCGGGCACTACGCAATCAACGCTTCACACAAACACGCGTTTTGGCACGCTCATTTGCGTAAGAATGCGACTGGGCTGTGGCGGAATGAGACGGAACGCTGTTGGCCACCGCACATGTGAATAAATCGACGGTGCGCCAGGGTTAACCAATGACCTTGAGCGACACGATCGAAGACACCTTGAGCAGTTCGCAACCTGCACATAAATGCGAGACGTCATTCGTTTATTGACGCCGCCACCCCGTCGCGTCGAGGCTTTCACTTGCCGCTCATTGATTTTCCGTGCTCGATCGTGGAGCGTAGTTGACCTAGCGCAAACATGCGAGTAAGCAGAGTCAAGTGTGCAAAATCCTGGTCATGGCGTGTCACACCGCACGCGTTTTGGTCGGACAGCAGCGACCATCCAATATGGGGGCTACCTGCATTTTTGTAGTATCTGCACAAACGGTTTAGCTATGGACTCGTCGGCTTAGAGCAAAATAATCTGTCGGTACCCGAATGGCTACGTTTTCACGATTTGCGTGTATCGACTGCAGATGGAGCAAAATGATATCATAAAAGTGCAAAGTTGTGTAGATGGAAAGCAAAACTGGAAGCGGATGCAGTAATGTCGCCACAGTGGACTGTCTCTCATCACCAAGAAAAAGCGGCTCATCGCTGGAGCGAGTCATCAAGATGTGCGTTTTACTGACTAGATTTGGCAACAAACACAGTGCTTCCTTAGTTAACAAAAACGGTCTTTGACGCTTCGTTTGAAGGTGCTTATGATTTCAAGGCCGAAATCAACAAACCGTGGATTTTTAGCAGTATATCGAAGTTTCTCATAAATCCAAATACCTCGGAAATAGTTTACTCAACGGAATTGTCAATGCGACTCCTGAAAAGCTGACATATACGCCATAGTTCGCACAAAATGTTGTTCCAGATAAACCAGCAATGGCTGTGTTAAAACCACTACCTTCCGATACGCATCAATCCCCGCCACAAATTTCCTTCAGTAATCTCGGCTTAAAACGCACACTTGAACCAGCATGGTTGACACAAAATGGCACATATATCCTGAGTTCGGACTCATCACTGTCATCAACATTCTCAGAAACCACCACATCAACATCATTAAGCTCGTCATCATCATCACATTAACCATCCCTACCATAGCGTCCCGTACAGACCAAATTATTTCTTTAGTTGATCACAACTAGTTTACAAGCCAGATAGGCCAAATAACTATCCGGAGAAACATCAGGCACTCGTTTCGTCCCATTGGGACTTATCAGTGGTTCTCATTTCTTCGATCCCACCCCCCAGGGAACCGAACCCATGCTCGCTACAGTGACTTACGCCGCTAACCAGCAGTTTATCTTACTGAGCCATAGGGAACGATAGCTGACCCTCGTGGATTGAAATCGAACTGCCATACAACCCGACTCTTCCTCCACTGTCGTGCATGGTTGCTGCCGTGCAGGGGGCAGTGGTTGGCCCTCAGATCTCACGATTTTCCTGCCAGTAGCTGTGGTTACACGCACATTTTTGTCTCGTGCACTCAACACTACCATTTCCTGCCAATATGTTGCGTTCTCAGAAGTTGGACATAATTCATTTAGATCATGGTAGCACGCCACTGCCATCACACATCTCTGTTTCCTAAACCTCTGGCTCGTAGAAGAAACGCCATGCGTCCGAATCCAGCTGGATGCATAGATGTGCGCTGCCTCAAGGGTAACCAGCTTTAACCTCACCACTACGTCGCTTTACTATTTCCACTCACCGTATCCATGTACCAAACTTGTAAAACTTGATGTTTGTGCCAGAGTAATCTAGCTCTACATACTTCCTAGGAAGTATTTGCAGCGGTCGATATGGAGTATCAAACATAGGCTATACGAACGGTCTGAGTAATGCATGGTTGCAGAAATACACCATGTTCTTTACACCAAACGATTTTCTATCCAGGCTGTGCTGGTTCCTATCTTCCTTTGCGGCAAACGTCTCATTCAGGAATGAGCATCCCGGTAGCTGCTCACTCTGGTGCGAAGAACCCCAAGTCCTCTAAGCCTAAGGTTCCTGCGACCTACCCGCTGTCATTGTCATGCTCAAGACCACCATCACTGCTGCTGAAGATCGGAAGGGCACTTCTCAGCCAACCAGTAAGATGTACTTTGACGCGAACTACGAAGTTGATGTCGAGAAGCTGGGTACCTATCTTCGGTGCGGGATGGTTTACGCTGTTGACAAGAGTATTCTGGTTGATGTTGGTAACAATGACACGAAATCTCCGGAGTCTTTAAGCATTCAGACAAGGAAATGCCCGAGCTGAAGTCGAGAGCGGTCTGGAAACCGAAGGCTTAAAAACCGAGGAAATTTGCCTTGCCTAAAAAGCCGACGGCCGCGAAAAACCCTTCCGAACCAAAGAGTAAAATTTCATCTAAACAAAAGGCTGTCAAGGACCTCAAGGCCCAGCCTATGATGTGCAAACCATCTAAGAAGTTGGTACCAAAAAGCCCCGGGTTTTATGCCCACATCCTCTGACATATAAGGTTAGTAGTATGGTGCACCAGGCGTAAATGTCCCTGCACTAGAAACATGTAGGTTGACCGAGACGGGTTGGTCGGACGAGAATGGAATCGTTTCGACACGCTACCCTAGGATGAGTGCTTAGAAACATACAATAGTAGTGTACCAGGAAGAAAGGTGTAATCAGCCCACGACGAATATTGCGAACGAGAGTGCATCGTGCAACGTCTCAACCGTGGTGATCCTCAGTGTCACGCAGATGATTGACGCCGTAATCAGCCAAATCTAAAGGGCGTAGTGAGTACTCGTGGTCCCAGTAGGCAACTCACCACCCTTCTTGGGTTTCTACGGTACGATGAGATTTGATCTATCTTAGTTTTACATGTAAATCTATCAACGGTATATTCCTCAACAGTGCCAGGCACCGCCCAACCTTGTGGTCTGAGCAAAATGTGCAGCGGGATCGCATAAATCAGATAAATGTTGGAGTCTTTCTGTGATGAACCGCGGACGGGTTTTGGAAGTGATTGACAGCTTGAGAAAAAGAGGTTTAAATACTAGGAACAATTACAAATGCAAGCTTAGCCAAATGTTCAAATAATATGGCCATCCGTGGAACCGTTTCCAAGTAACTTGATTCCATGCGGGGAATTCCCCCGAAATGTTTCGCTGGCACTTTCTTGCCCCATGTAGCAGTGCACTGGTGTGACGTGATAGCATATACACTGTCAGCTCCTTCACATAGCTTTAAAGCTCTTAGTATATGCATAAGTTGTAGGCGATCAAGCCACCTAGCCTGCTCCATTATTCGGCCTTTTTCGATTATGGCGCTATTTTGCATACGTATACTTATTGGCTGGTAAATTTCAATCCGTCACCTCAGAGGATCAGTCCAGTCATGGTCAACATGTACTAAGGAAGAATATAAAGTAATTTGCCACCCTCAGCTCAGGTTATCTCCGTCTGCTGAGTGTAAAGTAGGACGAAACCGGTCATGGCATGTTATTGTTGGGAACGATCCTTGTGATCGGAATGACTGAGGACTACTTCAAAGTGAACCGAAGTCTGAATAGAGCTTGCTTGTCGCAATCCAACCACACAGCAGGTACTCCAAACCGAATTTTGAACCTTACCATCACCGTCAACGTCGTCATCATCAGCAGTGGCATTATCACGAGGCTCATCAACATCCTCGTTAACGCGATCATCATTACCATCATTATCACTGTCACACTCGTTCCCGTCATCCGCACCATCAACTTCGATACTATGCAATCATAACCTGAACGACGACCCTATTGATGTGAAATACTTAGAGGCGAAGGTTATGGAAATCTTACTGCCACTGAGCAATTGTGGAACGTCAAAACACTAACCCAACAGGCTTGCATGAATAGTTGGGTTTTCGAGGTCCGCTGTCATCATCAAGCTACAGACAGTTCAGCACCATGCGAAGTCCGCCATAGCTCGCGACTAACAGACAACCTTGAACGCGCCACCGTTGCGGGTCATGCGGGGAGGAACTGTCAAGTGATACTGTCTCGCTCGTAGGACGCAAAGGATATTCATGCCGGCATTACAAACATTATAAAACAAGGCCGAGTATACTTGATTTCTCATTGTTTCATTCACCCTTAATTTCGTTCTAACAAAGTTTCAGATCAGAAGACATTCCGGGAATGTTGAGCATAGCTCAGGTGGAGTATTTAGTGAGAGAAAATATGATTAGTTGAGTAAAAAACATCCTACACATAGAAGTGTGAATTACCAATTATATTATTGATTAACGGCGATAATTTGAATACCGAAGAGACAGTGGGGGCAGGCAATAAGTTCGTTGAGCAGCTAATCCAAAGCGTTCTTATTATAAAAGCTTAAGCCACTTGAGACGAACTACATGCCTCGCACAGGTGGCGCCATCTTAATAAAGGAGGGCAAATGGGATTAAACACATAAGTTGGATGGATGGGTGAAGGGAGTATCAGATGCTCAATCTTATGATATACCCTATCAATTCCAGTCCCCTATATACCCCATTTTCTTTCAGTCTCGGTCCGTTTCTGTAAACTCTGTACACCTTTTAAAAATGCTCTGACCCTAAACAACAACACTTAGCTTTAAATCCATGGCCTCGTCCATCATTCTTTGTCCTTGAGAGCTTCGCATAAAAACAGCGAACCCTATCACAATGTTGTTAAAAAGTCACTCGACCGAAGCACTACACGCGCGCTCTCCTGCTCCACCTTTTACGCCATGCACCGTCCCCCACTACAATTCCAACCGTCTCACATTCTGTTCCGCTGACTGATCACGAATGAAGGTACGCGTTTTACACAAACACTGTGCGATTGAAGATAAGGTCATGTTTATGCCCGGCCGTGCAATGTGATCAACGCTGCGCAGTAGCTCTGTTATTTGCGCCACTGGTACAACGAGGTCAACACAATTTGCTTACCCGTCAACATTATTGTGGAAGACTCTGTGTCCGCAGTAGCTAGGCGCACCACTGGTAAACTTCTCTGAGCGCCAGTGTACCGCACTTCACCTTCTACTTGGGTGAACTGAGGCTAATGCGCTTGATTTCAACCGTGGCCTGAAGATGCTCTCAATGCCATTTGGCTCTTGCACTCGTGGCGTACTGCTGATTGGCTTCAACGGAAAAGAACGGGTTAGTTATAATTCCCTCAGGATTCGTCACAGCTAGATCCGTATGGAATTTTACCGTACTTCAGAGTATGGAGCAGCAGTCTTGTGTCCTCCGAACGTACTGGCGATACGCACTATCTCCCAATCCTGCTGGGTTAGAGCCTACGACACTGAACATTTGAGTTGGCGCCCAAAGCAATGGGTCCCGGTTGAGGTCGTTGATATAGGTTGGAATTGTATAGTCAGAAATTCCTAACAGTTCGACTTAGTCAGACAGTCATCACACGGCGGGGAAAGCACTGTGCGGTCGTTTCATCCTCTCGGTAATCGCCAGCAGTGCACATTCTATCTCATTCCTGTGGGGCTTGAACCCGCAACTTTACCCTTACCAGGCTGCGGTGAAAATCTCTTTGTTACCGGGGACGGTAGCAACCGTCGCGACGAAATTATTACAGGTGATGTAACGTCGCTCACTATCCACTGACTTGCACGTTACTGCCGTGCAGACGGCACGGAAGCCCTCTCACCAAACGCTTCTAGTTTCGTTGAACGCTTACTTTACGATCGATTGTTTCGCCAAACACAACTACAGCGCATCGAAAAGTTTCATCTCTCATACGACTTGATAAGATCTGTACCTGTAGAACTTCCAGTTGCTTGTTCGTAGGATATAGCATTACTCATTGCAATTTGTCGACTAGCACGGGGTTACGCTCAAAATAACAGTCATGTGTGAAATTCATGTAAGAACATGCTTTCAGCTCTTCAAATGCCCTGTTCCAATTATGGACATCATTTCTAACACGACCGATAAACTATAGCCAATATTTTACCTACGTACCCTGACCAACTCATCCAGGTTGTGCCCCATTGTTCATTGCACTTATCTCGCTACCGTCATGTGTCACCTGTCCGGAGGTCGATCTTTCTTCATCCTCAACGCTGTAGCAGTGAGATGTGTCAAAGTTGTTCACTAGGGACATCGAGTATACTGGTTGGCGGCATCCGGTTTCGGATTTGCCTGTCACTATGGCCAGCCACAGGACGCCTGCGCCTACAGAGGGACCATGGATGGCTTGCGCTGCACCATCCACAGCTCCAACCACACACCCCATATCCAGGTGTAAACCCGAAGGAATAAGACCGGGAGGCATGTGGATGGGAGCCACGTTTCATCAACGGAGCCGGCCCACACTCCTTCACAGGCAAACACAAGCACACTGTATTTGGGGAATCAAGCGCACACAAGGCGGTGGCTGGACCGTAGTCCGCTCCACACTGAGTGCATGGAACCACTCTTCGAGCCTAGCACGACCACAAGGACCGTGCACCCCGTCCCCTCCAGCAACGACCAACTACTACTGTGTTCGAAAAACCGAATTTTGAAGTAGCGCGCTTCGACAGCTGAGCGCATATAAAGGCTTGTTTAGAAAACAAACTATCATTTCCCGCGTTTCGTTCTTACCGTTAGTTGGCGAGCTACAGCCGCTAGAAGAGTGGACGTGTACAAGATGCTCGTTGGATTAATGTCAAAGGGACAATGAAAAGCTTGAAAAACTAAGTGTGCGTGTGTGTGTGTGCAATTTTGCTACCATCTTGGCAAGATTTGTACGGATGTTTTCAACTGCTTAGCGAAGCATACGGAGTGTGCTGTATGAGTCGAAAGCAGCGCTCTAAGTGGTTTACGTGTTTTTAACACGGTAGAATGCCGGTAGGTGACGATCCGGAGCGTGGACATTTTTCAACAAATATTGTGAAAGTTCGTGCATATCGTCGTTTAACTGTTCGATAAGTTGCTGACAAGGTGGGTACAGCGTAAAATCATGCTACAAACTTCTGGGTCACAAAGTTGAGATGGATCGTGTCAGCGCAAAATTTTGCTGCGTTTATTGACCACGGTCAGAAGCAGAATCGTGTTACAATCAACCGGGAACTTCTTGCCACTACTGCTAACAATGCAACCCTCCTTATGGACATCATAACAGACGATGAAACGTGGTTTTATGGCTACGAGATTGAAACGAAGATGTAGTCGTCTCATTGGATTGTTAAAGGGTCTCCTCGTCCAAGAAGCACGTCTGTTAGTCAAAGACATTATCCCCCATGGCTCAGTGGCTTAAGCTTCTGGCTAGTTGGCATCTGCCTCATGCGTTCTATCCCCAGTAGGGGACAGGGAAAATGCGCACCAGTGCTGAGCCCAATAGGGCGAAACAAGTAATCCTCCCACCCGATATGTTGTCGGCGTTGGCGAAATCCCTGTTGTCACTCAGCAGGTTGACTTAGGGGTCCTACACTCATCAGCACTTCATTCTGGCGATAATTGGAAGAAGGCTGTTTGGCGGGGGTTTCGGGTGATGTGGTCCTAACCACCAATTTGTTTGTGAAGCTATTCCCGGCATACGTCCGACCCCACCTGGAATATTGTAGCCAGGCTTGCCCACCATGTCTTAGCTGAGACCAAATGGACTTGCAGTGGGTGTTACGAGTGGGCACTCGGTTATTGCAGGGTCTACGGGAACAGACGTATCCTGAACACTTGCTTACTTTGGGGATGTACTCCATGCACTACCGAAAGATAAGAGGGGACCTGATTCTCACTTATCGTATTTGACGGATAAGATTGGCCCGGACTTGTCAGGGCTATTTAGTCCCGTTACATTACCTAATCTCCGCAGTCACCCACTGAAACTGCATAAACCACGGTTTGATAGGATTAGAACGGAAACTTGTCCGTCGCGTCGAGTTATAGATCGCTGGAATTCGCTTCCAGATCGCGTGGTTAGGGAACCTACGGTTACGGGTTTTGCGCGCCAGCTCGATGCTCTTGAGTGGCAACACCAAACCTTTCCTTTTTCCTAACCGACTCACATATATCTTTCAGTTCCTTTTTTAATGACTCAAATCTCTTGGTATTCTACTTGCTTAGCTCTTTCCACTTCCTCTTCTTACCTTCTGAGTTTATATTTTCTCTTTCTTACTTCACGTAACCGGCGCAGCAGGGACTGCTAAGGCAGGATATGTGGGTAATAATTGGTTGGACAGAGTTTAATGCGGTCTTTGTTTTAGGTCCATCAGTAGTTCAAAGCCTGCCAACTCCTGGTCCAACGACCCACTGAAGAAGGAACACTCACGGGATAATCCTAACGTTCCAGTTCCACTTGAACTTGAACTTAAACTTGCCCATCAGAATCTGTATCCACATGGTCATATGGTAAACAAGGAAGTCCACCAACGCATTACAGTGCCTTTGATGGATGTTCTGAGCAGGAAGAGGTCTAAAACGTGGGAAATCCAGAGGTGGATGTTGCAGGATGACATTGTACCGGCTGATGCATCTCTCATTGTCTGTAGCTATCTAGCAGACAATCAAACACCCGTCCTGCCGCATCCACCGTATTTTCTGGATAAAACCCCAAGCTTAAAACCATGTAGAAAGAAGATCGTTTTTGAACTGCGTGTCATCTCAGAAAGTGCGCTCATGTGGCATTTCAAAACTGGCAGTACATCGTTCCCAACGGTGTATCACTAACCGGAATTGTGTGATTCCTCACCGGCTGATGATCACCATCCTCCCTAGGCTGTCCCTTTGAGTCCGCCCTCTCACTCAGAGGTCGAAAATGAGGTGGGACTGCTGAAGTTCAATAATACCGCTGGACCAGATGATCTTCCTCCAGCTTACTTTAAATTCTGTGTGCCTGCTCTACTGCATGATGTACACGAATTACTAGGGAAACTGTGAAATCAGGAAATTGTCCCCACCGACTGATGCAGCACAATTATTGTCCGGATGTTCAAGGAAGGCTCGCGTTCGGAATACAAAAGTCATAGAGGGCTCAGTCTGATCTTCATCGCCTCCAAGTTACTTACTACTGTTATCCATCACAGATTGACTAGCACTCGTGAAAGGTAGATTTGTGAGGAGCCAGTCAGGTTTCGTCGAGGTCTTCAATTTGCGTCAATTGTTGCAGCATCGCCACATATATTGGCGGCCCACCGTTGTCGTGTTTCTCGACATCAGTGGACCGACATGCCCTTTGGTACTTTCTGCTAAGGAAAGGTGTGCTCGAGAAATATGTAAATATTATGCGAACGCTTTACGTGGGTAGCTCGAACAGAGTAGGGCTTACGGCAAACTGTCGTCACCCTTCAATATATCTAGCGATGTAAGGCAAGTATGCCCGCCGTCACCTTTCCTTTCCAACTTCGATATTGATGAACTCATGGAGGTCACGTTCACAGTACACGACTTGGAAGGTGTGGAACTGTACGCTTGTTAACTAATTATTTACCTGGAGCATGCTGACGAAATTGCCCTCATCTGTCACAGCTCACAAACACGCCAAACTGCACTGGACAGATCATCACTGGATGTCACCCGTTTCTGGCAATGCTTTGCATCCTCGGTGTACAATCTGTCCTCCAAGACTGGCAGTGACCACTTCCTGGGCCGACATTTGCTGGGTATCAGCTAGAAATCGTTCAGAAATTCGTCTACCTAAGCGATTGTATGAGTGCCTGTGGAACCGAAGACGAGGTCACGAACTATATAGCTAACCTTCACCACCTATGGCGTCAGCGCTGCATCACTACTCCCTGCAGGGTAGATCGTACAGTGCAGCCGCACGTCCGACCCTACTGTCCGGTTGTGAAACTTAGCCGTTTAGATCGACAAACTTAAACAGGTTAGTTACGTTCGACCACCGGTGTCTTCACAGTTGTGCTGATATCTGGTGGGAACACCGTGTGGGCAGTGAGTGTGTTCGGCGCCTTTTTTATGGCGCAGGAAGAAGAAGTGAGCCACTCAGCACCGTCTTTTCACGAACCAGTCTCCGATGGCTTGGACACGTGTTGCGCATGTCAGCGCACCGACTCCCGCGACTGCGTTATTTTCGCGCCGGAGGTGTGGATGGAAGAAGAGGAGGGGTGGCCAAGCGATAACTTGGTCGGGAGGCATGAAGGCCCTCAGTTCGGAGCTGGCCTCGGTTGGAGCTTCACGGCTGCCTGATTGGGGTCCGAAAAAGGATAAAGACTTTTGGGTGGATACACTTGTTGATATGGCTAGGAGCCGACCTCAGTGCCGTTTGTGTTGTGAGTTTCTTTGTCCCTCCCCTCTCTCTTAGCCTTCTCTCTATCCCCGATATCATTCCTGACGCATAAATTAACTTTTCTGCAGCACAATATGCGGCTGGTAGCTCTCCGGAACGATCTCTAGACCTCACTGGTGGCCCTGTTGGCGTACCTCTGCTGCGTGTTCTTGTTCTTTTCTTTTCTCATATATTGCGGAACACTGAGAGGTTTCCCATTTCTGGCTGACGTGTGTAATGATGATGCTGAGTTGGAGGTGACTACTCTGATGAGGATGGTGCTTTAAATGTCGTACAACGAGCAATAAAGATGTTATAACAAAGGTCCGGTTTCCCATTTGAGCACCTCTGGTACCTTCCTGAGCGAGTTGGATGTCTAATATTGTCTTCCTCCATGCGAATACTGATCTGGATGAGTATCAATGTCATACCAGGGATTTATACGGTTGCTTTACTACCACTAGACGGTGTGCTTTTGTGCGTGAGCCGCGATGCTACCTTGGAGCCCGAACTTTGACAGGAAATGTGGATTCGAACTCGGGGCACAGCGATTGCCAATCGGGCTCCGGAACCGCTATACCACGATACAAGAAGAGGTCGGTAACCAGTAGCATAACAGTTGAACACGTCCCAGGATTTTCATCCTGGTATGTGTTGTCGTTTGGTCCCAGCGTTTGTGTTGCATCGGCTGGACCCGCGGGTGCACGCCACTGTGGTATGAAGTTTACTTGAATGTTTGTGATGGTTTGGCCACGATTGTCCGCACGTAAACAAAGCTTTAGGGAAGCAATGCGCTCCGCCCTTCCTACAGGCCACCAGCTCCTGTTGTAAATCTCACAATATCTCCCAGGTGCTAGGATTATTTCATCCCTTTTTCAGGTTTACAAGTATATTTGGGACGCTGCTGTCTCAACTCACCCATATCCCTCCCGGAGCAGCTAACTTTCATCCAAAGACGCTGTAGTTAGCCGCTGTAATAGTAGCCGATCTTCCATCTCTGTTATTTCAAAGATGATGAATTAAACGTGCGTACCATGTGGAAGCATACTCACCCCAATTTGTATGGTTCGCAGCGGGCTTAATTCATTTCGATGCATTATGCATTACGGAATAAAACTCCTGTTCATCTGGAGACATTGTAGCACGAACGTTGTGTTCACCGGTTTCTTCAAAAGATTCATACCTATGGGTTTACTTTGGTGTTTGCGTGAATACCACAGTTGCGTAGTCTATTTTGCTGATAACGATTACCTACAAGCATGCATACCTAACCCAGCGGTGCTTGTCGCGCTTCAGTTTTTCCCGACCATAATGAACCGCACGCGGTTCCCTGATGAAACTGATGAGCTTCGAACACGTGACGATTCCGGGTGCGAGTGAGCCAGTTACTTGCGGTGTCCAACGCACCATTCTGGACGCGTGGTGGTTGATTTAACGAATCTGCTTTTACCTCTTCAAATCCATCTACCTTCATTAAAGCACGACACCATTGCCAACAACTTGTGCTAAGGTTGTGGTTCCAAACCTTGAGGTAATTATCCCCTAATAGGTGAAATGTGGTGTTACGAGGAGTAAAGACTATACAATGATTGGGTCATCGCTCAGTAACGAAACAACATTATTAACAAAATCCTATGTATTGTATCATCTAACCAACTAGCTAATCACTAATGCTTAATCATTAGTGACTACTCATTAGTGATTGTCAAGGGAATTGGACCATTTCAGGTAACAAATATTGTTACCTAAGGTGCGAATACCAGCCTGCACTGCAGCGCCGTTAGATGGCGCGTCTATCGGTTTGCTCGTCGTTTCTTTGGGTCGGCAAGCCGTTCACATCTCCATGATCAATTCCTACAGGTGAGGTTGATGTCGCCGATTTCGCTAACTCCCGAACACATCGCGGTTCGGTGAAGCAAACTCAAGTGTGTGCATTAATTGTGTGCGAGTCTTTTCCTGATTTCGCAGATTACCAGTTAAATTCGTAAGAGCTAATACCCTTTGCAGTGGATGAAGGAATATCTCCAGATACTGCAATTGAAGCCAAAACACATTTTCTTGGTTTTGGTGGAGAAACCACACTGAAAGAGCTTTCATCGTTATTATTGATCATTATACATGTTAGGTAGAAGTGGGAAACACCTCAGCTACTGTGCCGCAATACAAAGAAGAAAAAAGGAGAAAAAATCCAACTGGTGCAAGCCAGCTGAGCGACCGGTAACGGATGGGCATCGTTCCGGTAAGATAGCAGCCGGCTACTATGCAGCAAAACCAATTACTATGCAAAAGTATATAAGTCCATATAGTGAGATCTGGTTGGAGGGGAGGCTAAGAGGGATGGGGTGGGACAAAGAAACTCACAGCACCAGCGCCACTGAGGTCGGCTCCTAGCCATATCAGCAAGTGTATCCAACCAAAAGTGTTCATCTTCTTTCCGACCCCAACCAGGGAGCCGAGACGTTCCAACCCAGGCCAGCTCAGAATTGTGGGCCTTCATTCCTCTGGACCAAGTCATCGCTTGGCCACCCCTCCTCTTCTTCCATCCACACCCCCGGCGCGCAAACAATACACGTCGCGGGAGTCGGTGGGCTGGCATGCGTAACACGTGGCCGAGCCATCGGAGCCTGATGCGTGAAATGTCGGTGTTGAGCGGTTCATTTCCTTTTCCTGTGTCGTAAACCAGGCGACGAACACGCTCGTTTCTCACGCGGTGTTCCCACCAAATGTGAGCTAAATTACGAAGGCACCGGTGGTCGAACGTAACCAGCCTCTTCACGTCCGCTGCTTTAAGCGGCTAGGTTTCACAGCCGTAAAGGAGAGTTGAACGGACGGCTGCATTGTACACTCTAACCTTCAATGCGATAGTGATTTCGCTTCGGCGTCATGACCCGAAACCGGTGGGAGCCTGCTGATCAGTCCAATGCAGCTCGGCACGTTTGTGAGCTGTGACAGATGAGGGCAATTTCGACAGCGTACTCCAGGTAAAGAATTCGTTTACCAGGGAGCAGTTCCACACCTTCCAAGTCGTGTACTGTGAACGCCATCTCCGTAAATTCGTTAATATCGAAGTTGGAAAGGAAAGGTGACAGTGAGCATCCTTGTCTTACACCAAAGAACGTATTGAAGCGTGACGACAGGATGCCGTAAACTCTCACTCTGCTCGAGCTACACGTATAGCGCTCGGATAATGCTTACATACTTATCAGGCACATTCTTCCCGAGTAGGCAGTCCCAAATGGCACATCGATCGACCGATTCGAAGGCACCTTTGATGTCGAGGGAAACGACAACAGTGGGACTGCACTATATATATATATATATATATATATATATATATATATATATATATATATATATATATATATGGTTGGCGGCATCCGGTTTCGGAATTGCCTGTCACTGTGGCCAGCCACAGGACGCCTGCGCCTACAGAGGGACCATGGGTGGCTTGCGCTGCACCACCCACAGCTCCATCCACATACCCCATATCCAGTGTAAACCCGAAGGAATAAGACCGGGAGGCATGTGGATGGGAGCCACGTTTCATCAACGGCGCCGGCTCACACTCCTTCACAGGCAAACGCAAGCACGCTGTATTTGGGGAATCAAGCGCACACAAGACGGTGGCTGGACCGTAGTCCGCTCCACACCGAGTGCATGGAACCGCACTTCGTGCCTAGCACGGCCACAAGGACTGTGCACGCTGTCCCCTCCAGCAACTCCCAACTGTCTCCTAGAGCCAGTATGGTCGAGGCAGTGGGTAATAGACAGGTAGGCACCTTGTCAACATGCACATCAAGACCAGTCCCACCAGGGATATCAAGCAATAACCAATCACCTAAAACGACAAGATGAAATGAATCCAATAATGCATACAGATACGGTGGCATAACTCCTCGCTAAATTAGCATGTGAAGTAACATGGTTAGCAACGAATCCGTGGTAAGGAAAAATGTCCACAAGTTATTTAGAAATGCTACAAGCGCAACAAAGTTACGGAAGATAAGCGTAATTAGCGAAAGCAACGTGGCCAGTTAATAGAAGATTATTCAGGTAGGCAGAACAAACCAATTTCCATCTACTTTGAATACGGTCCCAGTGATCGCAGTGACTAAGGTTCATTTCAATGGGAATCACAGTCCATTACATTGAGATTACGCGTCGCAATCCAATCACACAACATGTAGTTCAAACTTGACCCTCCAATTAGTCATTTACCGCTGTGCCAAAAAGCCTTGCCCACCGTGACCCGGTAGCCAAAGGGGTAGTGGTGTGGGCTACCATTCCAATGGTCGCGGGATCGAGGCCTGCTGTCTCCACCTGATGAGATGAAATTACATCGAAACGCGTCGTGGTTGTGCAGTGTTTTCGGGTGGGCAACACCCAATTTCCATCTACTTTGAATACGGTCCCAGTGATCGCAGTGCCTAAGGTTCATTTCAATGTTAATCACAGTCCATTACATTGAGGTTGCGCGTCGCAATCCAATCACACAACGTGTAGTTCAAACTTGACCCTCCAAAAGTGGAATGAAGTTTAGCCAGCTTAAAAAGACCTAGTTTAAGTGTAAGTTGGTATAGCCCAACTGCGGTGAAGAAGCATCAAGAATGCAACATCAGGCTGAGCATGGGGCACACATACATATATGGTTGGCGGCATCCGGTTTCAGATTTGCCTGTCACTGTGGCCAGCCACAGGACGCCTGCGCCTGCAGAGACCATGGGTGGCTTGCGCTGCACCACCCACAGCTCCATCCACACACCCCATATCCAGTGTAAACCCGAAGGAATAAGACCGGGAGGCATGTGGATGGGAGCCACGTTTCATCAACGGCACCGGCTCACACTCCTTCACAGGCAAACACAAGCATGCTGTATTTGGGGAATCAAGTACACACAAGGCGGTGGCTTGAGCGTAGTCCGCTCCACACTGCTGTACTGAACTTCTAGCGATGATAGTAAACAGCTCTTCAATGCAACAATTCGGAAAATATGTTAACATACTTAGTAAAATATACATTATGTCAGGTGAATTGCGCATTTCAATTTCTAAGTTACCTTAACTAGCATAACGACGATTCTAACTGCCACTACAAAAATCTATTTCTCTTCATCTCTCTTCCTTTCGGCAGCGGAATGCCTATGGGATCCATTTGTTTGAAAAAGTGTGCAGGGAACTGGACCTGCGAGAAACCGAATATTTTGGAATGACGTACCGAGGTGCTCCGAGAACAGACGTGAGTGCTGTCGTCTGCTATTTTCAAGCACTGATAGTATAATACTGTGTTTTTGTAATGGTGAGCTTCACTTTAGCCTTGTATAGTTCATTGTCGATTTGTAAGGGTGAATTGGACGGCACTACCATTACTGTGCCACTGACCTTATTGTCCTCTGCTTGGCACTCCAATATAAACGACTAAAACCCGAAAGTCAAGACACGGCTGACCGCATACTTTCTGCGCTGATTTTCAGCTACCTTTATAGGTCAAGCATACCAGTCCAAATGAATACATTGATCCTCTGCGCCTTGTCTTCAGTCGCTTTTACTGGGTTCTACACCATTAGCTATGGTGCGCCCAGCAATGTACCTCGTCACATCCTCGATGTACACCGGATTTCGTCAGGCAGTCGCACGGTCAGTCACAGTGTGGTGGACCAAAGCCATACCCTACTACGCCAGTTATCAGTAGTGTGGTTCAAGGATGCGAACTAGCAACCAGCCAAGAGCAGGTCGTACTGACTCCCCAAAAGAAAAGGAACACTAGAGCCGCAGTTTTATGCGCAGAAGGAATAAACGCATTAGCATACCACACAAACCAACTGCTAGACACAGAATCAAACTCGCGCCATGCAATCACCAACTGGGATAACGAAGATGATTGGATGTCTCAATTGTCTGCGCGCATGCACTTAGTTTTAGCTATGATTAGACAGCGAATAGTTCCGCACAAATTTCGGGTTTTGCAAAGGCCGCGTGATGGACCATTACGTCAGAAAGATCTTTCCTGAACTATTTGAAGATGGGTTGTTTGAATTCTCTTTTAGGATTTCGGGGGTTTGGCAACGGTTGTTTGAGTCAGGACCGCCCGAGCGAACTGGTGGTATCACGGAGTCTCCTCAAGGGGAGGGCGAAGGCAGTTCTGGTGTTGGCACGAAGAGGCCCCGCCAAGTTGGAGTAGGCTGCTGCGAAGGATGCGTTGGTCTGAATGGGACAGCCCAGACGACCGCCGAGAGGCCATCCGGCTGTTCAAGGCGGCAAGCCTTGTAGGGGCGGATCCGCTCGTGTATTCAGTCCACATCAGGAGCTTGTTAGACCGAGCTTTGTTGGGAGTGGATGAGCCGTTAAAACGGTAGTTACTGGTGGATCAGTACAGGACCACTCTCCCACAGCCAATCACGGTGCGCGTACGGATTTTGAATGCTACTCGGGGAATGCAGCTGGAGGAGTTGGCACAGGTTACTCAAGAACTGGGCGACGCACCACACACTGCGTTGAAAGATGAACACCATGCAGAAGTGGAGCGGATGGATAAATTGGAACGGATGCTAAAAGAGCTCGCAGAAGACGTCGACGGGCTTCGCGTTCAGGGCTCAGAGTAGGGAGCCAGCCGATGTTGCTGTCTTTTCGGGAAACATTGGAAAAGACAGTGTCCGGTGGGGCGTGCTGTTATTCGTGTACCAAATACGCATTCAACCGTTTTTCTTCTCGAAACGAGAAAACTGTGCTCGGGGCACTGAGTAGGTGGGCATCCGAAGCAATGGTGGAAGTAGACGGAACGATGGAGCAGTGCCTGATGGATACAAGTGCCGCGGTTTCGCTCATCAACCATCGTCAGGGCAAAAGCTTCAATCGTGTTCTGTGGTTGTGAGAGCTTTTGGGGGTTACTCAGTGAGCATGGATGGTATATCCGAACAAATCGTGAGCATCGGGGGATGGAAACCAACACATGTCTTCATCGAGACACCAGATGCAAAACAAACCATAGTGGGGCAGATTTTCTGGAGTTCAACAAGTCTATCGTCGACCTAAAACTTTGAAACTTGTTGTTTGAATGCAAATCGTTACCAGTTATTGGCGTACAGAAACGATACCTTTTACAATCGGTTGTTGCCGCGTTACATTTGAGCCCAACCTTGCAATCACTAATCACAAAGTATCAACCATTGTTTACGGATGACGGCAGACGGGGTGGATTTTGCGACTGGATCGAGCACATCATTCCGCTAACCTTCCAGACGTATCGGCCAAATGGACCCCGAAGGATGCCAGTCCATATGCAAGCTGAAGTGAAGAGGCAAGTACAGGAGATGCTGGACGCGGATGTGATTGAGGAGGCGCACAGCCCATACAATTCTCCAGTTGTGTTGGTGAAGAAGGCTAATGGAAAGTATCGTTTCTGTATGAACTTCTGAAGACTATATGAAATCTCCTTGAGTCGTTTCGTTCCAGTGCCATCAGTTGCTGACATTTCTGATAGACTGCGACGGTCGAGGATAATCACAGTTCGGAATCTGAGGTCTGGATACATTTCAACTGTCGATCAAACGAGAAGAAGGAGAGAAAACGGCATTTGCTGTCGCTGAAAATGGATATCAAATTAAAAGAATGCATTTTGGGTTATCGGGAGCCCCGTTTATCTTCCGACGTTATATGCTTCGCTTATTGAGTCGCTTGGAGAACGTGGTGGTGTACGGGGATGACATGGTGGTGTGTAGCCAATCAGAGGTGGAGCACAGCGGTCATCTCAAGCAGTCTTGGAAAGGATTCAGCAGCAGGGACTCCGCATATATGGACCGAAATCCCAGATGGGAGAGACTTGTCTCACCTTATTGGGCCATAAAGTGGGACAAGGTGATCTGGAGCCACTGTCTGAGAAAATACTGAAGTAACACGGCACCGTAGTTCCTGCCTCGAAGCGCACTCTCCGAGCGTTCCTGGGCCGTGCTGGGTACTGAAGCAAATTCGTCCAGAATTCAACAACTTGGCCTCACCTTTGTATGAGCTACTGAACCAGTATAAGTAATTCATTTAGACTGCAATACCCTACAAGTCTTTGATCACATTCTACAGAAAATGGGAAGACAGAAGCCATACCTGAAAGTACCCTTAGCTGGAGGGATGTTCACGGTGGGCACGAATGCCAGCGAGGTCGGAGTCGGTGCGGTTTTGAAACAAAGCCGTGAGACGATTGCGGATGCTCGCAGCATTTTGACACCGGAAGAACGCAGATAATCAACGATAGTGAAGGAATGTCTCACAACCGTCTGAGCATTGGGCAAATAGCGACCATATCTGTTAGGTCAGCGATTGCACGTCGAAACGGACCACAAGCCTTTGGAATGGATTAAGTCCGCTTAAGGCTCCAGTGGTAAGCTTGCGCGATGGGCGCTGCGCCTACAGGAATACGTTTTGACGATATATCACGTGCCGTGGATGGGTCACCAAACTGCGGCGTTTTCGTCACGCATGATGAGCGAAGACGACCTGCCGAGTGTGGCTTTCCGTATTAATGGTATGCTGTTGGAGCAGGATCCGGAATAGTTGGCAGCCGAGCAACGTAATGGCAAACTCTTGCGCAAAGGGATCACTGCACGAATAGCCTGTCAATCAGTCTTAAACAAGAGCCAACTAAAGCAGTTCGGACCGTTTGCGAGGAATCTTGAGAAGCTACAATTAACTGAATTGTGGATTCTGATATGGATACCAGGAGGTAGTAACACATTGGTTCCGTTTATTACGATCAAACTAAAGTGGAGGCTGGTGTTTTCTCCTCACGAGGTGGCGCACACCGGTTGGTCCTATTCTTACGATCTGCCGCAACAACGCGCCTATTGGCCGGGCATGAAGAAAGTCGTCGAGACATACGTACTTTCGTGCAAGCAGTGTCAGCTCTTGCAAACAGATTGCCGAGGAGCACTACAACCATTGATGTCGATTTCGGTATCGGATATTGGTGAACTATGGTCGATCGACGTGATGTGACCGTTTCCATTAACTAGGCAGGGTAAGCAATACACCTTGTTGATGACGGAGCACTTTATGCGCTGGACGGAAGCAACAGGAATCCCGGCTCAACGGGCGCCCACCATTACCCATGCCGTCATGAAACATTTAATGGCGCGTCACGGAATCCCAAAGGCCATATTAACAGATCATGGTTGATTCTTCGAGAGGCAGGACTCGGAACTGCTTGGAGAAACTTGGTACCAAGTAAGTGCGGACAGCTCCATAACACGCGCAGACGAATGGCTTGACGGAACGTAACTATAGAACGGTTAACGTGGCTAGCGGACTAGGGTGGAGAATGCAAGGAAGCTTTGCCACAGCTGTTGCTGACCCATCGAGCATCCAAACAGGCGTCCACAAAGGAAGCATCTTTCCAATTGATGTACGGTCGAGCACCTCGCTTACGATTGGATCTAGAGATTGGAATGTGGCAAAGGTGTTGCATATCTCCCAAAGGGGCATAGGATAACAGGAAGGCAACCAACCGTAACCTGCAAGCAACTCAGGCGCAGAGGATGGAGAAGTCCCAGACCAACAGCGGTAAGATGAGTGTCGGGTTTCCGATCCGTTCGAAGGTGTAATACGGGGACCGTCAACACGCTCCTCATTGTGGCCCATGGGCGAGGAAACTCCTACCGAAATGGAGGGGACCGTACGAGGTGGTCGATCGGCTAGGCGCGGTGTACACAATCGCTCGGCAAGGAGATTCACAGCGAGTACATGCCAGTGAGTTGAGGAAGTGGTACGAGTTAGAGAAGCTACCACCTTCGCACAGTAAGCATCAAAGACGGTCAGCGAAGTCAGCTGAGGCGAGCACTTTGGACGGGCTAAAGTGTGGTGGACTAAAGGCAGACGCTACTGCGCCAGTTGTCATTAGCGTGGTACAAGGATGCGAAATAGCAACCAGCCAACAACAGGCCGTGATGACTCTTCCAAAGGAAAAGAACACTTTGGAATCGCAGTTGTATGCCCACGAGGATTGCTCGCATAAGCAATGCACACCAAACAACTACTGGCCACAGAATGAAAGCCGCTACGCAGCCACCCACCGAGATTACGAAGATGAGTGGATGTCTCGTTTCTCGGAACGGATGCACTTAGTATTAACCATGTTTGCATCATGAAGGATTCCATCTGCACATCGGGTTCCCACATCATACACCCACGCTGCTGTTTCGTCCTCGTGTTATCGCGTTGTGCGTAGCTGTTCTTTCAGTTTTGCCACCACACAGACGAGGTCTTTTCAGCCCTTTTGCGTTACACGGTCTTGTGAAGTACTGCAAGTGTTGGGTTGCGTCCAATGATTATAAACTACAGTGCAGCGTGTAATATATATAGTGTGCATCAGTCTATGATCATCTGACCCTGTATAGTATGTGTTTTCGTTCATTCTCCGGCCACCTCTCCAGCAGCCAAATCTAACTGGCTGAATGCTGTTCAGTACCGGTGTTGTACTAGCCAATCACGACCTATTTCCCAAATTTAGCCGCACCTTATCGGTTTCAGCCTGGACCAGTTGGTTGTCGGTTATCCGAACCCAGTCGATGGTGCTTAACTACTTGGCGCTCATTGGTTGGTTATGTTCCGGTCAACCGCTCTTCTTTCCCACTTGTTCTCTTGCCTTACCATTCTCCTTAGAGCAAGTTTTTCTGTGGGTAAAATGAGGCTGATCCGGTGACGTACTTCGCCACATTGTTCTTCAAAATAGCTCACATAATGGTACACTCATTGTTGCTTACGTTGATATCTTTATGTGTATCTCTCTTACTTCCTTTTTGGCTTGCTTACATCCTGTCCTGTTGAAATGGATGATCTGCTGAGTACCTGGTGCTCACACTCCTTTCTTTTTTCAGTATTGGTTGAAAATGAACAAGCGTTTGTCAAAGCAATTGGAAAGTGAGTTTGACGGCACTTTTAATGTCGTTAATTATGCCGTTTTACTTTTGCTTACATACGCTTTAATTGCTACTGCATTTTCCACGGACCTAAACTGGTCAAAATTGAATCCGGCCTGCTCAACCAAATTGGTCAGTCCACTGGAACCAGTCGTCCGGCTGTAATCCACTCAAGCCGGAAGTTAACAATGTAGTACTACGCGGGTGTAACTCTAAAAGTTGCCTCCACAGCGTGCACCCAAGCGTGCTGCAACTGAGCTGTGCTTTTGTGTGCGTATGTCAAACTCGGCTTATGCCCCATTGAAGTGGTAGTAGTCTTGACGGCTTGCTGTTGCAAGGGAATTTGCGATCTCTATAATTCCTGACCGGTCACCCGCAACTCCGCTCGCCTATGTCAGTGTTCTTGCAGTGCATTAGTCAAAATGGCAATTGTCTCGTACGACCAAATATCATCTGATCTCCGAGCAGAAACGTACAGTAGATTCCTCATAGTCACCATAATGACCTTAGTTATTGCATTAAACGTGTGACAATGTAATTCACCGCCGGTTGATTCACATGTCACAAGCGCAGCACCTGCGCACAGAAGATAAAGTTACCAAAAGTTGGATGCTGTTAAGGCTCTACTCCAATCCCTGTTCTAATTTTCGCACCGCAAAAACCGTGATGTAACAACAACAGGAACGTCTTTAATTTTGCAGTTTGACTGGTACATCCTCCTTTATCCGTTGAAGATATCCCATCTTTGTTGGCCTCAGTGCATGCATTGTCGGAGGTTGCGTCATCGACAGGTTAAACCGTACGCAATTCAGGTCCTTATGCAAGGGAACCAGGGTTGTGGCAGCGTGCAATGATTGTGGGATTTTCCTGTCTTTAAATTGGATCACTTTATAGTCTTTCAAAAAATGTTCTCCCACCGGCTAGAGCAATGCACGTTGTATGCAACATTCGGGTGTCCATTTGCTAGGTCCATACCAGTGTGCGTGCGTGTGTTTGCTATCAAACCCAGCGAGCCAGGGTGATGCGCAATCCGATGGTGGTTGCCGGTATAACTCATTGGCATGACAAACAATGGTTGTGGTCCGGAGTTGATACTGCGCAGCTTTGGTCAGTATGTTGTTGACTGGGTTGCTACTGTGTAAAGCGGTGTGGCACTTCCATTCCTGCCATGCTGCCGTCCCCGGTTAGATACTACTGGTTTCCACTCTAGTAGTGTTTACGAATTGTGGAATTGGAACATTGTGCTATCACCTAAATCTTCAGTGACTTGATAAATCATTTATTATATTCTGCTTTGGTCGTTTGTTCAGTGCGTAACCTGCTTACTGGATGAGGAAATCCTGAGTTGTCGGCCCTCCTTGCTCACTTGGAGACTTTGACCTGCTCGGAAACAAAGGTGCGCCACTTACAAGTTCACAAATAGTCTCTAATTAAACATAGGTTCTGCTTCAGTTTAATATCGATTGTTAGTGTTAAGAGTATAAAAGAAAGCAGCCGACTTTAAAGTGAATGACCAATTCACTAGCCTTTTACTAAGCTTGTAAACTTGATAATTCGGTCACGTTGTATTAAGCTGTGCACTGTGCTGTTCAAATTGCGCACATGGTTTAAGTAATATTGCTCATAAGATCACTTGCTTCAACTCATCTGTCGCGGATGAATGTGGCACTGTACTTGTTTCCTTTGGTGATCTTTCACCCTACTCAAGGTGGTTAAACACTTAATGTTCCTTGAACAGGTTTGAACCTGTGATTCTGGTGAATACTCTCGCATCCGTAGAAAGAATTGGGTCGACAGCCTTGACACGACGACTTCAGATAGGAAAAATCCGAAGTCGTATACTTTTCCATCTTCGGATCGGTGTACATCAAATGGTTTGCTATGTTGTTGTGCCTATGTCTAACTATTTGGTAACATGGTAGACATGTGTTTGATGTATTTGGGAAATCAAGCGCACACAAGACGGTGGTTGGACCGTAGTCCGCTCCACACTGAGTGCATGAAACCAGTCTTTGAGCCTAGCACGGCCACAAGGGCCCTGCAGCAACGACCAACTGTCTGCTGGAGCCAGTATGGAGGAGATAGTGGCTAACAGACAGGTAGGCACCTTGTCAACATGCACACCAAGCGCAGCCACACCGAGGATATCAAACAACAGCCAATCAATTTAAACGATATCAAATATGATGAATCGAGTAATGCATAAGGATATTGTGACATAACTCCACACTAATTGCGCATATGTACTTACTTGGTTGCCAAAAAGTCCGCGAAAGGTTCACGACCTCAAAAATATATTTGAAGAAAATGCCACAAACGCGAAAATGTTATCGAAATTAATTAAAGTAGTTTAAGGGACGTGTGCAAGATTATAGAATATGGTTCAGTTAGACCTTGATATGAATTAAAAATCATTGGGAAAATATAGCAAACACACCACCTGAAAAAAGGAGATTCAGCACGCAAGCACGCGATTAGTAAATCAAATGCAGCGTATCTGCAAACGCTGCGCAAGTCCTGCCTACGGTCACAGCAGGACCCGTCGTGGTTTCCGGGTTGGCCCCGAGTGGCCTCGCTTATGGCTCACTAGGTCTGCCTGACTAAGGCAGTCGCGACCGCATGTTCTACAGCACCATACGCTTGATGTCGATGGAGTACAACCCATCGGTGCTTGCCGTTTCCGCACTTGCCGCTTCTTCTCCGCATACCTGAGGCCTTTCTTGTACACCTCGGCAACTGCCTTCGTGATCAGTTCGCGCCATACACGCCGATCAACCTCCTTCGATTCCCATGATCTGCAATCAAGATTAGAATGTGAGAGGTTCACTTTGATCATGTCCTTGTAACGAAGCATCGGTTTCACCGCAAGCCGCTTTTAAACACTCAGCTGACCATATAATAGCTGCTTCGGTATCCGCGTCGAATCCATACGGCTCACATGACCGAGCCACCTCAGGTGTCTTAGCAAAAGTATGCAGTTCACTGCATACATTCCAGTTCGGCCCTACACTTCCGTATCTGCAACTCTATCGCACCAACCGATGCACAGAATCCGTCGAAAACACTGCTGATGGAACCGCTCAAGATGTCGCACATCTCCCGGTACATCATCTACATTTCGCTGCCGTACAGAAAAACGGACAGCACCATGCATTGGTACACTATCAGCTTCGAACCAATGCTAAGCTGATGGTTGTTCCACACTCGGTACTCCAGCTTCTTGAATCTCGCCGCTACCTTCTAGAAGCGGATATGCATCTCACTGTTTATCTGCTGGTCAGTTGACACCACACTCCCAAGGTAGCAGAAGCGGGAGGTGGTTTCCAACACTTCATCACCAATGCTGATTTGCGGCAATATTGAAGCTTACACCTCCGGTGAAGGCTGAAAGTGACAGCCACGTTTGCTTGTGTTGACGGTGAGTCCGAATTTGGCCGCTGTCAAGGCCAGAGCACTAGTCATGTGCTGCAACTCATCCGCGCTTTGTGAAAACAATGCACAATCGTCAGCAAACAGCAACTTACGGATAATTGTCTCACATACTAAGGTTCTCGCACCGAAACAACGGATGTTCAGCAACCAACCATCAATGCATTGCTCCACACGAACACCGTAAGCACAAGCCGAATCAAAAACACAAGACAACATTGCATGAAGATAAATATTAAACAGGGCAGGAGCTAAAACACGGCCTGGCTTTACACCAGACAACTGCAAAGTCATCCTAGGTCTATCCACTCAGCTGCACCCTCACCCGCATATCACTGTGCAGACATTCAGTTAGGCTTACAAATTTACTCCGACAACCAGACTTACTTAACACCAGCCACAATGTCTCGCGGTTCCCCGTATCAAATGCTTTCGTGGACACAACGAAAAGCGAGTACAACGGCTAGTGTCGTTCTCTACACTTCTCCTGCGACTGACGAGCCACAAAAACCATATCGATGGTACAGCGACCCAAACGGATCCACGTTCGGTTCACCAACCTGACTGACGAGGCGGTTGAGCATGATTCGGGCAATCGCCTTGCCCACACAACAGCAAGTCGATGCCACGATAATTCGTGCAACATTGCTTGCTCCCTTTGCCTTTGTACAGTGGCAGCATAAGGGAATCCTTCAGCTCGGGAGGCTCCTAGTCTTCAATCCACCCGCGTTGCATCAAGTGGTGCAGCGCAGTCACCAACGCAGATCCCTCGTTACCATACTTCAGGCTCGATCCCGTCGGCACCGACACACTCGTCGTTTCGCAGCTGAGCAAGTGCTCTCTGCGTCGAATTTTAATGCGACGAAGTTCTCAGGTCAGTCGCCGTCGAATTTTGCGCAAATGAATCTTCTTCCCTAAGTCACTGGGGTCTGCCACATGTGCAGCAAGTGCTACGTTCTCCTCCGACACCAATGCCCCATTCGTTGCATTGTTCTCATCAAACCAATCAGGCCGCTTACAGTTTGCGCCCCCGATGGTCTCCTCGATAGCTGCTGACACCTGGTCGCGAATGTGGTGCCACAGATCGCCCACTGTGACTATGCAGTCCACATCACACAGGCGTGTGGCCATCACCCTCTCCAACTCATTGGGTTTTTCCGCAGTGCCGAGGAAGATAATGTTGAGTTTACGCCAATTCACGGCGGGAGTGCACTCCATAGATTTACAAAAATATCTATACAGTTTGGTCCACACCCATTTGTGATCAATGCCACACTCAGCTCCCCGCAGTACACGTGTGATGCGCACTTCACGAATATGACGCTGACATACCATGACATAGTCGAATAGGTGAGCGTGACCCCTCCTTGGGTGCGTCCAAGTTACTAAATCACCCGCACTCAGTGCAAACCGTGTGTTCGTGATCGTCAGGCCGTGAGCGGCACACAGTGAGAGCATCCCGTCACCGTTTGAATTCGCTGAACCAATGCCATGCGGAGCGACGTGATCTGTCCACACCGATGCATCACGCCCAACGCGCGTTGAGATCACCCAGCGGAAATAGTCGGTCGCTCCTCGGCACAGACGATATCACGGAGGATAGCTGAGTGTAGACTTGATCAATCTGTGTCATCAGGATAACACGCTGGGGCCGTACGTGCCTATAAAAGTGGCAAACTTACCACTTCCGAGTCGTAGGCGAACAGTCATCAGTCGCGTGCTGAAGCCAGTTGGTTCACCCACCAGATGGCCATTTAGGCGACCGAATAAGGTAAACCCGACCCCATGTTCACGTGGTGCTGAGGTGGCGCTGCCCACCCAGTAGAATGTGTAGCCAGCACTTACTTCATGCAAGTTAACTTGCTCAGCGAGCCGGGTCTCACTGACCGCCGCAATATCGATGTTGTAGCGCGCCAGTTCCATCGCGAGGACTGCAGTGCGTCGCTCGGGGCGTTCACTCGAATTCCGGCCCAATAGTGTGCGCACATTCCAGCACCCGATGCGGAGTGCTTTGCGTGCATGCATACGATTGCATTGGTGGGCAATCTCGCACGTGCTGGCGTTTGTACTTCGGAGGTTTGGTTGAGGAACTCCACTCGATACACTTTCAGTTCTTCCGTACATTAACCAAATATTCTTGCAGTTTTCCCATGATCATGTGTGCGACGGCTTGCCTCGCGTTTTCTTGAACGTACTATTTATTATTTATCCGTTTGAGCAGTCTCACGTATCTTCTAACCCCACCCGTTTATTCGAGGGACAAGAGCTCCCCATCGAGAATCTCTTTGAGGTCAGAAAATACAATGAATATTCCTAATCTATTTAGTTTGCTCGAGGAGGCAACAGTTTGTCACGAAGCCCTCTACTCATCTCTGCTTCGTACTTAAGAATCCACGTTCAGCTATGACTGTTACTACTTCCGAATAAACTGGTTCACTCCTAGCGCAATCCAAAAGCTCATGCGAAGTAAACAAAGGCTTTTTCTGTCGGGGCCTTTAAATCGACCGTTGCAGTTTCCGCCGAACATCATTTTACACACTACCTACTGTAGATATAGCGGTTTTGTAAGAATAAGCTTACAGATCTTTTGTTCAGTCAACTTCCAAGATCACTTAGACCAATCTACTCTATCCATCTTTTGAATGTAAACGTTGTGATATCGCGCACAATCCCCGATCTATTATTTTTGGGCACAAAATTTTGCGCCAACTGAAACGAATTATGCAGAAATATTTTAATGAAGCCCTTTCCGTTCTGAATGGATACGAATCCCGAAGAGTTAGTTCAGCATTAAGAGATGGTTGCTCGATCGAGTTATGGCAGTGCATATTTCCCATCTTTCTGCCCATTCGTAAATTTAGCATTTTTGATGGTACCGGTTGGATACATTTACAGTTGATAATGTAAAACGCCGAAAATGGGTACATAAAGCTTATACTGACTTGACTTCTTTGTCGGTCAAAACCATAGTAGCCCATTTTGCACTGCCGTCTCGCTTCTGCAATTAGTTCTGGAACATTCCGTGGACAGTAGATTTGCTGGTCCAATACGTCTGCTAAGTAGCATTGATCTGGCTCTCCTTCAAGGTTGAAAAGGCTTTCATCATACATACATTGTTCCAAACGTGAGAAGTTGATGGGAACTTTGCACGTTGTTTATCCTCAGCACTTTGTCTTCCTTCCTTGAAGGCACGTTCCACATAAAACACTTGTGTTTTCGTGAAAGTGCGCTTCTCCTTGACTTTCTGTATCGTATCAAGCGTCTCGTTTACGATATTTATAACTTTCACACATAACTTCATAGCCTATCTCTGTTCGATGTTCCACTGCGTCCACCGTGTCCACTCCGCAATCGTTTCACACTGTGTAAGAGCTCAGAGCTAACTGACGAGAGGTCGGTCGTTTATTCCACGTATTTCAACAACTTTTGGCCCGTAGGCTTTCTCCCGGCTCCTCTTATAGGCCTAGACAAACGAAAAATTTTCTAAACAATGCAATGAATAGACGGTTTTTTCAAGATGATATCATTTCGTGCTGTCAGATCAGTTCACTTCATTTCAGTTAAACAACTATGATCCGAGCACTGAAGTGCGCTGGATCCAGTTGCCACGACTCACATCGCAAGGATGACAATAAATGACCATGTCAACTTACTGAGATTGCGTGCAAATAGCAAGAATTCCATTCATCTTGCTTATGTAGTCAGACTCATCCAAGATGATAACTCTGGTACCTTTGTCCGGTTTTAGAACCAACCAATTCTTGGATTTCGGACCATTCAGTTCTTTAATGTGCTGTTTTGTTAGGCTGAAAGTTTGGGGAACCGAAGCCTTCCTGAATCCGTTTGCGATGTCAACGAGCTTCACCATCAGCTAGTTGTACTTTTTCTGAGTTGGTAGACTCAACTTCGACAATTGTTCAACAGAATTTTCGAATTATGCTTCTACATGGTCTCGGTTAACTTTTTTAGGAGGGACTTTGAAGTTTAGTCTCAATGAATAAGGTTTCCATTTGCTTCTTGTTCGGTTACACAGAGGACAAGTTATGCACATTCTTCCGTAAAAATAGTCTCCCTGTCGGCGTCTGAGAGAGATCTCTGTTGTGCTTATATCAATGCTTTCTTCGTTCTATCAACGACCGTTCTACAGTAGTTAGCGAATTTAATCCGGCAGACTAACAAGAGTTGCTCGGGATCGTCACGTGTCGTAAATATATCTCCATAAATTGTAAAAGCGTTCGATTAGCCCCATCCAGATAGAAGTCAGCAAGCGGTTTCAACTTCCTTGTGGTAGGCAATGAGCACTCCCATACAGGGGTTCTTGTTTGCCTTCAGATAACATAGCAAGTTATGAAAAACACCTGAAATGTTCCCCTTCTACGTTCATGTATTATGTGACAGTTTGAAGATATTCGGTTTACCACATTGGCCCCCCTAATTAACGCCAACCTTCATCCAAAGTCTACTGTTCCCGTATTCTGTCTTCCGGTTCCAAAGATAGGCATACAATGTCGTTGTTACTACAAGACTTTTAACCTAAACTGTTAGTTAATCGTAAAATCATAACCGCAGTGTGTGTTATCTCATGCTACCAACGCTTGCTTTTGTGCAAACGCTGTTTGCCATAACTCTGTAGAATCAATTTGGTCTCTCAATTCGCGCTCAATCTGTTGTCTTTCCAGTTGCGCATGTTGCACCGATCGATTAGTCACGCATCATAACGAACTAGCGATTCTGGGCGCATGTTGTTTTACTTGATAGTTCTTGTTGAAATGAAAACATTGGAAACATTGGACAACCTGGAACCTCGTGCTCAGGTGCGTTTTTATGGCGTCACAATCACCCCAACCTGTAAGTTAGGAGCTGTAGACCAACAAGCGTGCATGTCTCAGGACGGTTTGACATGCTTTCAAATCAAATGAACCATTGTCCTCGGACCTGTGTTTATTCATATCGCAGATAGGAGTGTCGAAATGGTGGTTACTAACTGCTACTGTCGGGCAAGGGAGCATTTTTGATTCCCGTTAAAAAATCCGTCTAATTGAGACGGGCATCTGGCACCCTGAAATATTACCGGGTGCACTATACGCTATTAAGCAGCCATAATCGAACGCGTTCAAATTCGGTTGCTTCTGATTTGCTGAACGCACATACCATCTTGGCTCTGCGATTAGTCGATTGCTACAACCAATGAATGGGCTTCTTCATCACTTAGATGTGACTCGATGTGCTCAACGGTGCTTGTGCGCTTTTCGAAGGTGGGTTCCAAAGGTTGATGGTTGTTCTTTGTTCCATCAACACGAGGAGCCTCACAGCCTCACAGCATTTTGCGTCAAATTCTTCCTCTACACGTTTTATAGGTGAAAATGAATCCGACATAGAAGAAAACCTCTTGCAAAGTGTATTGTCATCAGCTTGAAACACCAAACTTTTAGCTGCTTCAGTACCTATCCAGTGTACGAAATTACCGAGGTTTCTGTTACCATGTATTGTGGTGTGAAATGAAATTGCGCATCGCAATCCATCCACCCAGCATGTATTTAGAACAAACCGTAGGTCAGCAACTCTGTGACATCGTTACCCGCCGGACTAAATGGGTTATGTTACGGAGCAGGCACTCCTTTCCTAGCAGCCCGGAACAGTTGACCATGACGCAGGCCGAAGCGTATTGGCAAACCAATGAGAGCCGGGTTAATGATGACGCTTCACCTTGAAAGCTGCCAATGAGGATGGTGTAGCTTGAAGCCCGCCACTGAGTGCAAGGCCATTCCCTTATTAGCTATCGATTCGAACTCATTACTTACTTTGCTTATACTGCTTGACGGTTGCACAACACAGTTTTCGCCTGAGGCCTTTGTCTTCTAATCTGGAAAGTCAGCCGGTCGGCTTGCGTGGTAACAACAGACTATCCGTACAATCAGCGGAAACCGCAACCAATTTTTTCGGCTGTGGTGAACCAAATGAGGATGTCAGTCTCATCAGAAAATCTGTAGGCTACTTTGTTACAACAGCAGCTGCATATGATTGCGACTCTCACCCGAAGGTTATCTCTTCAGTCCACACCTCTCCAGAATACTGGGAAGGCTTCAGTGAACGCAGTGCTCAGCAATCTTAGTGAGTTCAGTGATTCAGAACTAATATTCGATGCGTGGTACAGGCGCTATGAAGATGTTTTCAGGGCAGAGTTGTCAAGTCTCGAGGATGCAAAAAAAGTTGTCTGCTTTTGCGAAAACTGGGAACGGTTGAGCATGATAGATATCACAACTACATTTTGCCGAAGAGCACTCACGACTTCAGCTTTGATGACACAGTTGCCCGACTCACTGAAATGTTTGGAGACCAGTCATCGCTCTTTAATAATCAGTACAATTGTTTGAAGGTTTGTAATAAAGAAAGCGAAAGTCTTTATTGCTCATGCAACGACAGTGAAGCGTGAATGCCAGCAATTTAAACTAGTCGATTACCGAAGATCAATTCGAGTGCCTGATATTAGTATGCAGTTTGCAATCCCCCAAAGATGCCAAAATCCGGACCAGAATACTTGGGATATTGGAACGCGACCTAGATGTCACCTTACAGAACGGCGTTTCTGAAACCCGAAGGATCATGAATTTAGAGTACGACGCAGCTATGGTGGAGGATTCAAAGGTGCATGGTAATGAAATTACTGTCCACCAAGTTTCAAGGAGCAACACCCCAGCAAATGAGCACAGGAGAACTCCACAAGTTGAACGCCCATCAGCTTGCTGGCACAGTGCCGGTTGGCAATTTGTGAGATGGTGCCCTCTCAGTAAACATGTCTGCCAAAAGTGCCATAGACATGGCCACAAGGAGACCCACTGAAGATCCAGAGTATCGTACAGGCCAACATACGATGCCCGAAGACAAGGTCGCGGCAAGTATACAAGAAGGGTAAACGCCAACTTCACTGAAGATGTTAAGTTTAGAAGGAAGCTTGTCACTACCAGCGTCAACGGGAGTTTGGAACGTTTGCAAATTGACACGCCATCCAACATCACTGTCATTTGGGAAAACCTATGGAAGACTGTTGGTGCACCTGACAGTAAGCCGACCGGGCAACAAACGATGAGCAAATAAGGCACAATTTGAAGTTAAATCGGTCAGAGTGAATCTTAGTGCCGTTTTGCCGATATCACCGCTTGGGGAAACATTTTCGTCACAAGTCACGAGAAGTTGAACCTACCGGGGGTAGATTGGATCGAACGCTTCAACCTTCTCGATGTTTCCATCAACCAGATCTGTACAAGCGATCAGACCCACAAGCTCCATGCTGTATATTCCTTGCTGCTCCCGAAGCGCACTGTCCCACAACAAAGGCACCCTCGTTTGGAACCTTACTACAATGAGCGGCACAGAACACAAGCACGTCAATTTTCCCAAGGACAACGTGTTTTGGTCAGGGACTATCGCGCGGGAAGTCATCAGTGGGTGATAGAATCGATCCGGAGATGACTTGGTCGAGTACTCTATGAGGTCAGAATAGGTCATCATCATCATCGTCATTACACGTTAGCTGAAGGTGGAAAACACCTCAGCTATTGTGCCGCAATACAAAAGACAAGAAAAGGAAAATAATCGGTGGCACTCCCGCTGAGTCCCCAGTAACGGATGGACATCGTTCCGGAGAGCTAACAGCTGGCTGCCGTAAAAGAGTTATATTATGCCTAACAAGTGAGATCGTGATTGGAGGAGGATGCTAAGCTGGAGGGGGATGGACAAAGGAACTCAAAACACAAACGCCATTGGGGCCGGCTTCAAGCCATATCAGCAAGTCTGTCCAATCAAACGTGTTCACCGTTCTTAGGACCCCAGCCAGGCAGTCGGGATGCACCAACCGACGCCAACTTCAAAGTGAGGGTTTTCATTTCTCTCGACCAATCATCACTTGGCCTCCCCTCCTCCTCTTCCAACCGCCCCCACAACGCGCAAACGATGCACGTCGCGGGAGTCGGTGTGCTGCCATGCGCAACACGTGGCCCAGCCATCGGGGCCTAGTGCGTGATATAATGGTGCTGAGCGGTTCACTCGCTCTTCCTGCACCAAATACGCGAAGTCGAACACGCTCAATGCTCACGCGGTGCTCCCACCAGACCTGAGCTCAGCTGCGAAGGCAGCGATGATCGAATAGGACAAGCCTCTTCATATCTGTCGACCTGATGGGCCAGGTTTCACAGCCATATAGAAGAGTTGAACGGACGGCTGCGTTGTAAACTCTGCACTTCAGGGCGAGAGTAATGTCGCGTCTGTGCCACAGGTGGCGGAGATTGGCAAAAGCACCTCGAGCTTTTGCTATGCGGTTCGTAACCTCATCTTCAATCCCACGGGTGCTAATATAGCTGCCCAGGTACTTAAATTCTTGAACGATTTCTAGCAGTTCACCACCAAGCTTTAGCGCATGGTTGGGTCCCTGCCAATCTTGGAGAAGTACTTTGCATTTCGATGGAGCAAAGCATAGCCCAAAACGATTGACAGCCAGTGCTAATCGGTCCAGTGCTGTTTGGCGTGGTTGGGAGCTGTCACAGATTATGGCCATATCGTCCGCATACTTCAAGTCAAGAAGTCGCTCACCAGGAAGTAGCTCCACACCTTCTAGGTCGTGTCCAGCGAACGCTGTTTCTATGACTTTATCAATAGCGAAGTTGAAGAGGAAAGGTGACAGCGTGCATCCTTGTCTCACACCGCTGGTGAAACTGAAGGGTGGTGACAGTTTACAATAAACCCTCACCCTGCCCGAGCTGTGCGCGTACAGCGCTGTGATAATGTTTATATATTTATCAGGCACACCTTTCTTCAGCAGACAGTCCCAAAGGGCCCATCGATGGACTGAATCTAAGATACCTTTTATGTCAAGAAATACGACGATGGTGGGTCGCCAATAAACATGGCGGTACTCCAACAATTGACGCAAGGTGAAGATGTGGTCGATGCAGCCCCGACCTCGACGAAATCCGGCTTGCTCTTCACGAATCTGGCTTTCACGAGTGCCAGCCAGTCTGTGGAGCATGACAGAGGCAAGCAATTTAGAGGCAATCGAAATCAGACTGATCCCTTTATGATTGCCGCCTTCCAAACGGGATTCTCGCTTGAAACTTGGGACAATGACGGAGCGGTTCCAGTCTGTTGGGACTGTCTCCTGCTCCCAAAGTTTTACTAGCAACTCGTGTAAATCATCTACTAGAGCAGGTCCCCGGAATTTGAAGAGGGCTTGGGGAATTCTATCTGCCCCTGCGGCCTTATGCAATTTCAACAACCTGATCTCACATTCGACTTCTACGCGTGAGGGCGGATCCAAGGAGACCGCCCAGTGAGAAGGGCGCTCAATGCCTGAAGAAGAAAGCGATAACTCAGGTTTGTTAAATTGCCTTGCAAAGTGTTCAGCCCAACGCTCCAAGCGTTTTGACAGGCTGTGGATCGGCTGCCCACTCTCATCGCGTATGGTCTCGCTAACACCAGGTTTCCTGCTGCCTGTTTCCAGTATCAGACGGAATAACTTACGATGATTACCAACGGCAGCGGCTGTTTCCATTTCAGAGGCACGATGAGACCACCAGGTTTCGCGGTCCTTCCTAAGGCTAGCACGTAGTTTTGTCCTGAGATTTTTGCGAGCCTCATTGTATTCGCTTGCAGCCAGAATACGTCGGCGAGTGTCCATAAGTTCCATAGACTGTGTAGAGACCCAATGTCCGGTTTGGCAATTTGCTTTGCCACATGAAGACATGCCTGCTAACAGCAACGCTTGACGAATATGCGACCAGTGATCTTCAACGGTGTTTAGTGGGCGCTTCCTCAGCCCAGATGTCAGCGCACTTTGGTACACATTCAGAACATCTGTCTTCGTCAGCTGGCTGGTGTCAATTCGTTCACATCGACGTTGCGGACGTCCACCGAAACGCACCAGGTGGTCGGCACAGAGAAGTGTGTGATCAGAGTCCACGCTCTTGCTCTAAATCGAGCGACAGTTTTGGACACAGCCTCTCCAGCGGTAACTGATCGCGATATGATCGATTTGCGTCCATGGCTGGCCCGAGGCTGGTGGCCGCCAAGTCACGCTTCTGCGGGTGCTGTGTCGAAACTTAGTGCTCGCGAGAAAGAGGCGAGCATCTTCACACAGCTGGAGCAATCGCTCATCATTATCATTACGCGGGCCTACACCATGTTGGCCGCCCAGATGAAGCTCATCAGAGAACGATTTTCCGATTTGGGCTTTTAGATCGCCAGCCAACACCACAGTATCCGTGCTTCTTCTGTAACGAAGGAGCTCGTGAAGTTACTGATAGAATCATCTTTTACCGAATCAGTGCTACAGTTTGTAGGGGCGTAGGCCGCAATGACAAACAGGCACCGTTTGTCCCCGAGCGACTTCGTAGCACTGAACGAACCAGCTAATCTAACGGCGCACATCCTACTGTTTACTGGGATCCAATCAATCAGGGCAGCTTCAGCCCGAGGACTCAAAACAATGCCGACGCTAGCTTGACCGGCATTTGAAGCTGCATCATCGCCAAACAGGCGCAATGAGAATGCGTCGCCAGTGTCGCATGTGTGGAATCTCAGGGTAAGCACGGAGCTCGAACCTTGCAGGCGGGTTTCTGATAAACAGCAAATATCGATCGATAGGGTCTGTAGTGTGCGGGCAAGTGGTGCCTGTTGGCCAATCTGCAGCAAAGTGCGCACGTTGAGGCATGCCGGTTTTAGCGAGACACGAGGACTCCAAAGGGAAACAGATGAATTGAGGTAGTCCGCTTGGTTGAACTTGGACTTGTCAACTGGATTGGAGCGAGGCCCTGGGATTGTGTGTGATTTGAAATTAGAAGACAAGCGACTACTGAAGTAAGCTGGGGGAGGGCCAAGGATTGGGGGGATTGAAAATGGGGGGATATAAGTAAAGTCGGAGCGTGACGATAAGGATGAATAAGCGCACGAAGGGGTATGAGAAGACGGGAAGGCCTGAGTAGTAGCATCCATACCCCTATCTACCCTGCTCGATGCAGCAGATAGGACGCCGTTTATTATCCTCTGCGACGGCCACAGCATGAAGAAATTGTTGTAGGAAAGGTACCTTGGGTACTTAGATTTGGACTAGGCGTGCTAACCAGCTGCGACTAACTCTCATCTCGGCTAGCTCTAGTAATAGACTGCTACTGCCAGACCTTCCATTAGACAGTTTTGAAATGTCATCTGTGGTAACCATGTGAACAAGATCGATCGGCTCAATCTCATTGGTTAGCTTGCTGACTCAACCCTACCTTACTATTGGTCGTGTGTCTGTCGTTTGACTCTCCGTTTAACAAGGGATTGCGACTCGGTTGTACTTGGTTATTTTACGAGAAACATTTTTACCTGTTCTGCGGCTTTCTTGATACAGCACCATCAAATATTTAGTAAGCTCCGGATGCACCTCACACATAAGTTCCAGCAGAGTCGAAGTGCCACCACGGCGCCTGACTGATCGAGTACAGAGTCCGTCATCCGAATGCAGCAGGATCCATGAAGGAAGTCGTATGTTAATTTTTGCGGGGAATTGTTAACGGGGCAGGCACTCCTTTCCTAGCAGCCCGGAACAGTTAACCATGGCGCTGGCCGAAGCGTATTAGCCAACTAACGAGAGTAGGCTAATGATGACGCTTCACCTCGAACGCTGCCAGTGAGGATAGTGTACCTTGAAGTCCGACCGTGAGGGCTAGGTCATTCCCTTATTAGCTATTGATTCGATCTCATTATTTCAGTTGCTTATACCGCTTGCCGGGTGCGCAATACAGTTTTCGCCTGAGACCTTTGTCTTCTAATCTGGCAAGTCAGTCGGTCGGCTTGCGTGGTAACGACAGATTATCCGTACAATCAGCAGAAACCACAACACGTTAGTGTTTAAAGTTTCGCTCAGAATTTCCTATGTGCTGAGTCTGATTCCCAACCATTGCTAACGTTGGCTGACATTGCAGAAATTCCTAAGTACGATCCCGGTACTCGAAGTGCCTGAGGTTTAGTTCAACTCAGCTCGCAGTTTAGACTGAGATTGCGTATCACACAGATGCTCAGTTTGGATTTTCGTAGTCAGCTTTGGTGCTTGCTTCTGCTGGTGTTAACCAATGACTTTGTAGATTGTTTATTTTCGTCCATGACGTTTGGTTATTTAGAATTTTCAGGTTGATCCACATAGCCTCCGTAGTACGTTCAGTGCTAAATAGCCACCAAATACCACATAATATCTGCTTTATCAACGCGTCAGCGCACCTCTGGATGTCCTATGTGCTAACGCTTAATTTCGGAATTATTGTGAAATGAGACGATGATGTGCTGTGTCATTTTGCCGAAGCTCTGTCTGACTGAAAGCCGTTTGTTGAGTAGTAATTGAATTTTCAGTGATTTTGGGATAACGTTTTTACTTCAAATACTTACTACATCATATCAAGGGCAGACAGTTTGTTTTCTGTGATTCGTCTTTAAACCTGTATGAAACCAAAGAAGTGACTAAATCAGTTCCATTGCGGTGGATCGCGGTCACGGGCTAATAAAAGCCCATTTCCAGCACATTTATTTACTGCCTTATCGCTGTTTGGCAAATAACACTGAGATCAATTTTAACCAGTTACTTGGTGACTTTTAGCTCCACGTTGTAAGCACCAAGGCGCTTGAACCAATCAAGTTCAGATTACTTCCGTCGTCTCAAATGTGCGAATGTTTAAATGTTTCGAACGGGGTGCCGTGCCCTTACACACTATCAGAAATGCATTGTTTAGCGCCACGATACCCTGTGTCAGTGTTATGGATAGAACCTACGCTGATTATTTGTCGGCCGGCGACTGAGTAGTTTGCGGACCTGGTTTTCAACCATAAAGTCACCGGTTCGAATCCGCGTAGGGGTTGGCGCCCTAGCGGCATACTCAGCCTGTGCACGACTAGTGCTGGTCGCGTGACAGCGAAGCACTGTAACGGCGTACGGCTGGCAACTTATTTTATTTTATGCTGGATATATACTGGTGCCACCTTAATTAGCTTCGGAATTGCTTATTTACGCAACCAGATGCAATCTGGCCGAATGTCAAGAATGCCGCTGGGCGACGGTTTCGCCCTTTTAATAGCTCCTGCTAGCGCGTGAGCGAATTCTTCGAAGTTCGGCCCTTGTGGCTTATGGCGTTGGATCAGGAATTGCTGGGACTGTTTGCGTGATCAAGCAACTGAATGCGGTGTATTGGGCCTTGTAGCACAACTTGGCTACTTGGGACTTCTCCAGAAGTGCGGCTGATGTCCGGTCGTATCCAGTCACATATTTTTCATAAACATCACTAATTTCTGAGACAAACCCGCCTGCGCTGTTAAAGCCACACAAAGACGCACCTGTGGTGGACAAAAGGCAGACACTACTGCACCAGTTATCAGTAGCGTGAAAATGTCGGGCCGCGAAGCACAAAGCAACCAACAGCGGGCCGCAATGACTCCTCCAAGGTAAAGGAACACTGGAACCGCAGGTGCGTGCGCACGCGGAATGTACGCACAACTCCTAAACGCAGAAGTAATCCTGCGGCTTGCAACTTCCAACAGGGATAACGAAGATGGTGGATATCCCGAAACGGATGCACCTAGTATCAGCCATGTGTGACAATAAATAACTCGGGTTCTTACATTGGTACCTTGAACAACCAAGGTGCGTCATGAAGATGCCCTGGCTGGAGCCATTTGAAGAAGGGGATGTGTGGACGATCTTGGAGGACTTCGAGGATGTGGCGCAGGCGGTTGGAGTCAAGACCGACCGGGCGAAGCTGGTGCCCCCCGGAGCCTCAAGCGCAGGGTGAAGGCACTTCTGGAGCCGACACAAAGAAGCCATGTCAACTTGGTGTATGCTGCCGCGAAGGACGCCTTGGTCTCCGGATTGGACAGGCCGGCCGACCGTCAGGAAGCGATGCGACGATTCAAGACGGCGCTGCTTGATGTAGGGACGGATCCCCTTGTGTTTGCAGCCCTCATCAGGAGATTCTTGGTCCGGCCTTAACGGAATAGACGAGCCGTCAAAACAGCATCTAGGTGCATCAGTTCATGGCCGGTCTTTCATAGGCAATCGCGGAACGCGTCCGGCTTTCGAACGTTTCTCGGGGAATGCGGCTGGAGGAGTTGGCACTGGTTACTCGAGAACTGGGCGACGCACCACTCACTGAGTTGAAAGAGTAACACCATTGAGGTGCAGAGCGGATAAATAAATTGGAACGGATGGTGAAACAGCTCGCGGAAGACGCCGATTGGCTTCGCCTTCAGCGCTCGGAGTAGTGAACCAGGGGATGTTGCTTCCTTTGTGGGAAATTGGAACATTGGAAAAGACAATGTCCTGTGGGGCCTGCTGTTACTCGTGTACCAAATACTCGCATTCAACCATGTTTTTCTTCTCGGATCGAAGAAACTGTGCTCGGGGCGCTGAGTAGGTGGGCGATCGAAGAAATGCTGTAGGCTGAACGATGGAACCGTACCTGATCGATACGAGAGCCGCAGTGTCGCTCATCAACCATCGTCAGGGCAAAAAGCTTCAATCATGTTCCATGGTCGCGAGAGCCATTGGGGGTTACTCAGTGAGCATTGTTGGTATATCCGAACACATCATGGGAATCTGCGGACGGAAACGAACACATGTCTTCATCGTGTCACCAGATGCGAACAAACCATGGTGGGAGCAGATTTTCTGGAGTTCAACAAGTCTATCGTCGATCTAAAACTTGGGAAATTGTTGCCTAAATGCAGGTCGTTACCAGTTATTGACCGTGCAGAAACGATAGCTTTGCAATCGGTTGTTGCAGCGTTACATTTGAGCCCGATCTTTCAATCAATTATCACAAACTATCATCCATTGTTTACAGATGACGGCAGACGGTATGGATTTTGCGACTGGATCATGTACACCATTCCGCTTACCGGCCAGACGTTTCGGCCACCTCGACCCCGAAGGAAACCAATCCATCTGGAAGCTGACGTGAAGAGGCGAGTACAGGATATGCTGGACGCGGATGTGATTGAAGAGGCGAACAGCTCACACCATTCTCCAGTTGTGTTGGTGAAGAAGGCTAATGGAAAATATCATTTGTGTGGACTTCGAAGGCTGTATGAAATCTCCTTGAGTCGTTTCGTTCCAGTGCCATCAGTTGCTGACATTTCTGATAGACTACAACAGTCGAGGATAATCACAATGTTGAATCTGAGATCTGGATACATTTCAACAAACGATCAAACGAGACCGAGCGAAAACGGCGCTTGCTGTGGCTGAAGAAGAATACCCAATTAAAAGAAGGCCTTCTGGATTATCTGGAGCCACGTTTACCTTCCGACTTTTGATGCTTCGCTTATTGGGTGGCATGGAGAGCGTGGCGGTGCACGGGGATGATATAGTGATGTATAGCCAATCAGAGGCGGAGCACAGCGGTCATCTCAAGCAGACTTGGAAAGGATTCAGCAGTTAAGACTCAGCATAAATGGACCGAAGTCCTAGAATGGAAAGACTTGTGTCACCTTATTGGGCCATAAAGTGGGACAAGGTGATCTGAAGCCACTGCCTGAAAAAATGCTGAAGGAACACGGCACCGTGATTCCTACCTCGAAGCGCACTCTGAGCGTTCCTGGGCCGTGCTGGGTACTGAAGCAAATTCGTCCAGGATTCAACAATTTGGCCTCACCTTTGTACGAGCTACTTAAACAGGATAGGAAATTCATCTAGACTGCAGTACCCAACAAGTCTTTGATCACATTCTACAGGAAATGGGAAGGCAGGAGCTGACCCTGAAATTACCCATAGCTGGAGGGATATTCACGGTGGCCACGAATGCCAGCGAGGTCGGAGTCGGCGCGGTTTTGAAACAAAGCCGTGAGACGATTGAGTACGCCAGCAGCATTTTGACACCGGTAGAACGCAAATACTCAACGATAGTGAAGGAATGTCTCGCAATCGTCTGGGCGTTGGACAAATGGCGGCCATATATGCTAAGTCAGCGATTTCACGTCGAAACGGATCACCAGCCTTTGGAATAGAATAAGTCTGCCAAGACCCCAGGGATAAGCTTGCGCGATGGGCACTGCGCCTACAGGAATACGATTTCTTGATAAACCACGTGCCGGGGATGGGTAACCAAACTGCGGCTTTTTCCTCACGCATGATAAACGACGATGAGCTGCCGTGTGTGGCTTTCCGTGTTAATGGCATGCTGTTGAACAGGATCCTGGACAGTTGGCAACCGAGCAACGTAGTGGCAAACTCTTGCGCAAAGGATCACTGCACGAATAATCAATCCATCATTCTTAAACAATAGCCAACTCAAGCAGCTCGGACCGTTTGCGAGAAATCTTGAGAAGCTACAATTAAATGAACCGGGGATCCTGATGTGGATACCAGGTAGTAGCAAGACATTAGTGCCGGTTATTCCGACGAAACAAAGGCGGTGGCTGATGATTCCTTGTCACGCGATGGCGCACACCGGTTGTTCCTAGTCTTACGATCTGCCGAAACAACGGGCCTATTGGCCAGACATTAAGAAAGTCGTCGAGACATAGGTGATTTCCTTCAAACAGTGTCAGCTCTTGCAATCCGCTTACCGATTAGCACAACAACCATTGATATCAATTTCGCTATCGGATATTGGTGAACTATGGTCGATCGACCTGCTGGGACTGTTTCCATTGACTAGGCGGGGCAACCAATACATCTTGTTGATGACGGAGCACTTTATGCGCTGGATTGAAGCAGCAGGAATCCCGGATCAACGGGCGACTACCATTACCCATGCCGTCGTGAAACATTTGATGGCGCGTCACGAAGTCCCAAAGGCCATATTATTAGATCATGGTCCATGCTTCGAGAGTGAGGAATTCTGGAATTGCTTGGAGAAAATTGGTATCAAGCAAGTACGGACAACCCCATACCACCCGCAGACGAATGGTTTGACGGAACGTAACAATAGAACGATTAACGGCATAGGGTGGAGACCGCGAGGAAGCATTGCCACTGCTATTGATGGCCCATCGAGCATCCAAGCAAGGGACCACAAAGAAATCGCCCTTCCAATTGATTTACGGTCAGGCACCTCGTGTACGTGTGGATCTAAGGACTGGAATGTTTTAAAGGTGTCGAATATCTCCCAAGGTGCCACAGGATAACAGGATGGCAGCCAACCGTAACCTGAACTCAACTCAGGTGCAGAGGATGGAGAAGTCCCAGACCAACAATGGTGAGATGATTGTCGGGTTTCCGATCGGTTCGAAGGTGTAATACGGGACCGTCAAACGCTCCCAATTGTGGCCCAGGGCAGAGGAAACTCCTACCGAAGTGGAGGGGACCGTACGAGGTGGTCGACCGTCGAGGCGCGGTGTATACAATCGCTCGGCAAGGAGATTCACAGCGAGTACACGCCAGTGAGTTGAGCAAGTGTCACGAGTTAGAGGAGGTACCACGTTCTCACAATGAACATTCATGACGATCAGAAAGGCTCGCTCTGAAAACAGCTTTGCCAAGTGCACCAGTTATCAGTAGCGTGAAAATCCCAGGTTGAGAAACAGTAACCAGCTAACAGCAGGCCGTAATACTCCACCCAAAGGAGAGAAACACTTTGAAATCGCAGTTGTATTCGCACGAGGACTGGACACACAAACGACGCATACCACACAACCCATAGACACATAATGCAACCCGCATCATGCAATTTCCAACCGAGATGACGAAAATGAGTAGATGTCCCGTTTGTCGGAACGTATGCAACTGGTATTACCTATGTTTGACACAATACATAATTCCGCTTACCCTTCAGGTTCTTACAGGCCAATGTCATTTTATTAGTGTAATCAATCTCCTGATGCTCTGGCCGCTGCAGAGAGTAATCACCGCTGCCCTGTCTGCTGCATCGAGCAGGGTGGATAGGGGTTTGGATGCTACCGCTGAAGCCTTCTCTTCTTCTTATTCCCCCTCTTACGCTTTTTCAACGTTATCGTCCCGTTCCAGCTTTACTTCTATCCCCCTGTTTTTAAGCGCCCAATTCTTCACCCTCCTCACCTTGCTTCAATATTTGCTTGTCTTTTAGTTTCAACTCACATATGTACGCGGAGCGTCATTCCTGCCCTGTCAACTGGCCCATGTAAAAGCAAACGGTCAAGCCCTGTTCATTCGCTTCCATTTGAAGCCCTCGATCTTGCTTCAGATTGATATGCTCAATGTTCGCACATTACTACAGATCGGTCAACAGGCAGCACTTACCCGAACATTAGCGACCCTCTCGATCGATAGCTGCTGCTTATCGGAGACCCGCTTTCACGACTCGAGCTCTGTGCTCACTCTGCGCTCCCCTTCAGGTAACATTATCGGCACTTTCTCATTTCGCCTATCTGGTAACGATGCAGCTTCGAGCACCGGCCAAGCCGGTGTTGGTATTGCTCTGAGTCCCCGGGAGGAAGCTACTCTGGTGGATTGGATCCCAATCAGTAGCCGGATGAGTGCGGTCCGATTGGCTGGCTCGTTCAAAGCTTCAAAGTCCCGTGGGACTAACAGGTGTCTATTCGTTATCGCTGCCTATGCGCCGACAAACTGTAGCGATGACTCGGTAAAAGACGACTTCTATCGCCAAAAAAACGAGATCCTTCGCCACAGAAAAAGCTCGGACACTGCTGTGTTGGCAGGGGATCTGAACGCTCAAGTTGGAAATTATCCACTGATGAACTGCATCTGGGCGGCCAACATGGTGTAGGCTCCCGTGATGATGACGATGAGCAATTACTTCATTTGTGTGAAGATGATCGCTTATTTCTTGTGAGCACTAATTTCAGACACAGCACCCGCCAGAGGGTGACTTGGCGCCCACCAGCCTCGAACCAACTATGGACGCAAATCGATCACATTGCTATCAGTTACCGCTGGAGAGGCTGCGTCCAGAGCTCGCTCGATTTGGAGAACAAGTGTGGACACCGACCATGCACTTGTAAATGCCTACATGCAGATGCCTTTTGGCTGACGCCCACGACGACTTTGTGAGCGCATTAACACCAGCCAACTGGGGAAACCAGCTGTTCGAATGCCTCTAAAACTACGCTGTCATGCGAGTTGGATAAACGCTCACTGGATGCCATTGAAGCTCACTTGTCTCATATTTACCAGACCTTACTAGCAACAGGCAAATCCTCATGGGGTATGTCTAATCGCCAACATGGACATTGGGTCTCTTCGCAGTCTCTGGATCTTATCGATGCTCGCCGGCATATCTCGGCTGGAAGCGAACACAATGAAACTCGCAAAGAGCTCCGGGCAAATCTCCGTGCTAGTCTGAAGAGAGACCGCGAATCCTGGTGCTCTCATCGTGCTGCAGCGATGAAAATAGTCGCTGCGCTTGGTAACCATCGTAAGTTACTCCGGCTGATACGGGAAACGGGCATTAGGAGACCTGATGTTAGTGAAGCTGTAGGGGACGAGAGTGGACAGCCTATCCACAACTTATCAAAACGTTGGGGAGTTGGGCTGATCACGTTGAAAGGCAGTTTAATCGGGCGGATTTGTTAGATTTCTCGCCGGCGACTGAACGCCCTGCTCTGTGGGCTGTCCCTTTGGATCCGCCCTCTCGCTCGGAAGTCCAACGTGAGATCGGGCTGTTGAAGTTAAACAAATCCGCTGGACCAGAAGATTTTCCTCCAGCTCTCTTAAAATTCGGGGGACCTGCTCTTTTGGATGATTTACACGAGTTACTAGTGAAACTATGGGGGTTGAAAACTGTCCCAACCGACTGGAGTCGCTCCGTCATAGTCCCAATTTCCATGCGGCAGCCATAGAGTAATCAGTCTGATCTCCATCACCTCCAAATTGCTTGCCACTATCATCCCTCACAGACTGACTGCCACTTGTGAAAGCCATATTCGTGAAGAGCAAGCCGTGTTTCGTCGAGGTTGTGGCTGCACTGACCACATCTTCACTTTGCGCCAGTTGTTGGAGCACCGTCATATATATTGGCGGCCCACCGTTGTCGTGTTCCTCGATAACAAAGGTGCATTCGATTCGGTAGATAAACGTGCACTTTGGGACTGTCTGCTCAGGAAAGGTGTACCTGAGAAATAAGTAAAATTATTCGAACACTTTACGCGTGTAGCTCGGGCAAGCTGTCGTCGCCCTCTAATATCTCCAGCGGTGTGAGAAAGGATGCCCGCTGTCGCCTTTCCTCTTCAACTTCGCTATTGATGAAGTCATGGAAATCGCATTTACAGGACATTACTTAGAAGATGTGGACCTTCGCCCAGGAGAACGACCTCCTGACTTAGAGTATGCTGATAATGTTGCTCTAATCTGTGACAGCTCACAAACGTGCCAAGCGGCACTGGACAGATTAGCACTAGCTGTCCGTCACTTCGGGCTTTGCTTCGTACCCTCGAAGTACAAAGCGTTCCTCCAAGATTTGCCTGGACCGCCTCCATTACTGACCCTTGGTGGTGATCAGCTAGAAGTCGTACAAACGTTCAACTACCTGGGAAGTTGTATCATAACCCGTGGGATTGGAGATGAGATCACAAACCCTATAGCATAAACTCGAGGCGCTTTTTCTCACCTACGCCACTTATTGCGCCGGCGCGACATCACTCCCGTCCTTTAGTGTAGAGTGCACAATGCAGTGGTACGTTCGACTTTACTATACGCTTGTGAAACCTGGCCCGTTAGCTCAGCGGACATAAAGAGACTAGTTACGTTCGACCACCGGTGCCTTCACAATTTAGCTCACATCTGGTGGGAAAATCGCGTGAGCAACGAGCTTTTTCGACGCCTTGTTTATGGCACAGGAAAAGGAAATGAACCGCTCAACATACTTATTTCATGCATTGTACTCTGATGACTCGGCCACGTGTTATGCATGTCAGCCCACCGACTCCCGCGACGTGCGTTGTTTGCGCCCCGCGGGTTTGGATAGAAGAAGAGGAGGGGTGGCCAAGCGATGACTTGGTCGAGATGAATGAAGCCCCTCACTTCGGAGTTGGCCACGTTTGAAACTTTACGGCTCCCTGGTTGGGGTCCGAAAGACGATGAACACGTTTGATATGGCGTCAATTGTTGAGCACCGCCATGTTTATTGGCGACCCACCATAGTCGTGATTCTTGGCAAAAATGGTGCCTTTGCTTCAGTCGACCGCTGAGCCTTTTGGGACTGTCAGTCCAGGGAAGGTCTGCCTGATAACTACGTAAGCGTTATCAACGCGCTGTATGCGCATTGTTCGGGTAGAGTGAGGGTTTATGGCAGACTGTCGCTGCCCTTCAATGTTACCAGCGGTGTAAGATGAGGTTGCCCGCTGTCATCTTTATTTTTTAACTTCGCCATTGGCGAAGTCATGGAAGCAATGTTCGCTGGACACGACCTACAAAGTGTGGGGCTACTTCCTGGTGAGCGACTTCTTGACTTGGAGAATGCAAACAACATTGCCCTTATCTCTGACATCTCCCCAACGTGCCAAGCAATGCTGGACCGATTAGCACTGGCTGTCAATCGTTTTGGCCTATGCTTTGCTGCTTGACCTCCAAAGTCCTTCTCCACGATTGACAGGGACCCATCCCTGCGGTGATCCTTGGTGGTGAACACCTAGAGGTCGTTCACAAAATTAAGTACATGTGCAGCTATAATGATGCCCATAGATTCGAAGATGAGGTTACGAACCGTATAGCAATGCTTGAGGTCCTTTTACCAATCTACGCCACCTATGGCGCCGTGAAGGGCTGAGTTTATAATACAGCTCTCCGTTCAAACCTCTTTTACCTTTGTGAAACCGTTGCATCAAGTCGACATACATAAGCAAGATCGTTACGTTCGATCATGGCTGCCTTCGCAGCTTAGTTCGTGTCTGGCTGGAGCATCGCATGAGCAATAAGTGTGTTCGGCGTCTCGTATTTGGTGCAAGAAGAGCGACGGAACTGCTCAACACCCCTATATCACGCACCAGACTTTGATGGCTAGGTCACGTGTTGCGAATGCCGGCACACCGACTCCCGCTACGTGCGCAGTTTGCGCGCTCTAGGTATAGTTGAAAGAGGAAGGGGAGGCCAAGGGATGCCTTAGTCAAGAGCGAGATAACCCTCACTTCGAAGTTGACCTCGGTTGGTACATCCCGACTGCCTGGCTGGGTTCTGAAGGCTGATGAACACGTTTGATTGGACACACTTGCTGATGTGACGAAGAGCCGGCCCCAGTGGCGTTTGTGTTGTGACTTTCTTTGTCCCGCCCCTCCCCATTATATTCTTCCTCCAAGTACGATCTCATACGTACTGCACAATGTAATATTTAACATTATATTACTTGCTTTTTGAATTCATCGGTGTACTTTTTGGTATCTCGCGCTTTTGTATTGCGGCACATTGACTGAGGTATGTTTCTCCCCTTCAGCTGACGTGTATTGACCAGTGTTACTGCGGACCATGTATGGACGTGTGCTCTCAGTACGTAATGACACCGTTTCGAGTGTGCTATCGAGGTGTTTGTTACACCAAATTGAAACTCCCCTCCACTCATTCTTGGGTCTTATTTCAAAGCGCTGACTATTAGCTGTGTGATGGTAGCTTACGTGCCAAACCGCCAGCCAACAGCGCGAACTGGTTTCCACCAATCGGCAACACAATCGGAGATCGCAATCAGTTCGCGGCACCGCCAACCAGTGGCGCACACAAGCTACCGATCGGACGAACAGACCAACGGCTCGGCAAAGCGTCTGGCAAACAAGCGTGGTCCGAATATCCAATCAAAACCCGAGACGGCTCGCAAACGAGTAAGCGACGTTAAGGGGATCGAGGACTTGCATCAGACGCCTGACCAATCAGCGTCACGTCAATCCGGTACGCGAACGACCGTCCATAGGCCAGAAAGAGCAGGCACTGAACCGAAACCCATCGGCCGATTGGTTTTTGATCGTCAAGACACAGCATGGGGAACCAATTGTAGCAAATGCCATGGACGAATTACGACCGAACGATTGGAGGCGAAACGCCCAGGATCAAAGGACACTGGCAAATGGAGACAAATGCATGAAAGTGTAGTAGCCGAATAGAAACGGGCGCAGAAAATGGTCATATCTGATATAAAAAGAAAGCAATTCTCGCCAATAAAGATTTTCGTGTCGCCGCCACCTGTTGTTCTTTCTGCCGGAGGGCCGCACGTTTTACATGGCGACAGAGGACAAGAAGACACGCCGAACCCCGCATGCGTTTGGTGGACAACCAACGATTCTGCTGCCAGCTCCGTTGCAAATGACCGAGAGTTCGTTGCCGGAGAATTGGAGAATATGGAAGGCGAAGTGGCTAGACTTTGTAACACTGACTCAGTTGGATTCTCAGCCAATGGCCTATCAACTGGCGATGTTCAGGCATGCCATTGGAGACGAAGCCAGGCGGACGCTGCAAACGTTGGATCTCAGCGATGGAACTCAGGAGATGGAGCTGGATGAAGTAATACGCAGATTCGGCGAGTTTTGCGAAGGTTACACAAACGAAACTTACCAAAGGTATCTGTTTTTCAGCCGAAATCGCCTGCCGGGTGAATCAATCGACGCATACATCACGGAGCTGAAAATTCTGGCGCGGGATTGCAATTTTTGCACCTGTTTACGAGATTCGCTGATCCGCGATCGAATTATAATTGGCATAAAGAATGAGGAGCTTTCCAGACGCCTTTTGCGACAGCGAAACCTGTCTTTGGAACATTGCATCGATATCTGTTTTAGCGAATCAAGGACGGCTCAACAGTTTCAGCAGCTCAAGATGGAGTCCACGACGGATCTGTTTGCAGTATCCCGAGGCCGAGAAATTGTATCGAAGTCATCGAGCGCGAATCAACCCAAATGCCAGTTTTGCGGCCGCTCACACCCAAGGCGCAAAGAGGATTGTCCAGCATGGGGCCGAACCTGTATGAAGTGTGCGAAGAAGAACCACTTTGCACGTTGTTGTCAGGCAACCAAAGTCGACTCAGTCGGGCAGGACGATCAGGAAGAGCCGCAGGAACTGGCTATTAACAACATGACAGGACGTGAGAGACCAGTCTGTGTATTCGCAACGTTGCTTATTCAAGGGCGTCCGGTGCGATTCCAATTGGATTCAGGAGCAAGCGTGAACATACTTCCTCACAAATACTGTCCCGATGCAGAATACCGCCAAATACAGACACAGCTCAGAATGTGGAACGGATCAAAGTTACAACCGAAGGGCTGCGTTACCATGAAGGCCATAAACCCGAAGGATGGCTCCGAGCATTTACTTGATTTTCTCCTGGTATCAGGAGATTTAATGCCCATCCTGGGCCTTGATTCCATTCAGAGTTTGGGTTTTGTTTCTTTTAATCATGATCGTTTTGTTCACTCGTGCGAAGTCGGTACAGAGATCGTAGACAACTATCCCAGTGTGTTTGATGGTACCGTGGGAAAATTCCAAGGCGTAGCTCACCTGTCGTTAAACGAGTCCGCTAGACCAGTAGCACTACCAGCGAGAAAAGTACCTATCGCTTTGCGTGAGAAGTTCTTAGACGAGTTGCAGCGTTTGATCAGTTTAGGTGTGATTGCCAAGGTCGATGAGCCAACCGATTGGGTCAGTCAAGTCGCGATAATCACCAAGAAGTCAGGCGATTTGCGTGTGTGGATCGACCCTAAGCCGCTCAACGCCGCACTCAGGAGAGAGTATTTTACACTACCAACGCTAGATGACGTCTTACCCGAGTTGTCCAAGGCCAGATTGTTCACGAAGGTCGACCTCGCTTCCGCTTTCTGGCACGTCCAGCTTGACGAAGAGTCCAGTTATTTAACCACGTTCGGAACGCCATTTGGACGGTTTCGGTGGTTGCGCTTACCATTCGGTTTGAAAGTGTCCAGTGAAATTTTTCAGAAACGATTAATGCAGGCCCTAGACGATCTACCCGGAGCTATTTGTGTAGCAGACGATGTAGTGGTTTTTGGGGCGACTCTGGAAGAGCACGACCGTAACCTGAGCAGATTTCTAGAACGCTGTAAAGACAAGAATATCAGATTGAAACGTGAGAAAATTGAGTTACGAAAAAACAGAGCTGGTGTTCCACGGACATGTTTTGAGCGCAGAAGGTCTAAAGCCAGATCCGGAGAAAGTTAGAGCCATAAAAGAGATGCCACCTCCGACAGATGTTAAAGCCGTGAGCAGACTAAACGGGATGGTGAATTACCTCAGCCGCTTCCTTCCACGACTAGCCGAAGTAATGGTTCCTATCCGAAAACTTACACATAAGGGCGAGAGCTGGCAGTGGAACACAGAACAGGAGGAGGCTTTCCAGAACATCAAACAACTGATCGCGTGCGCCCCTGTCCTAGCGTATTACGATCCGTCACTTCCCCTTGAGATCCAGTGTGACAGCAGCCAATTCGGTATCGGTGCCGTGCTAATGCAGAACGGGAAGCCCATCGATTTTCGCAGTCGGACACTAACGGAATCCGAGCGCCGTTATGCACAGATTGAAAAGGAGATGCTAGCATTGGTTTATGCCGTAGAGCGTTTCAACGATTACACTTTTGGTCGCCGGACCACTGTATTTACCGATCACAAGCCTCTGGTATCAATAGCCAATAAACCACTGCACGTCGTCCCACGCCGCTTACAACGAATGCTCATTCGGCTCCAGAAGTACGACCTAGACATCGTCTACCAACCGGGGTCGAGGATGTACATTGCAGACACACTGTCTAGGGCATATCTTTCCGATGTGACCGCAACGCAAGAAGACCAAGACATTGTCCATGTCACTCAGCTATTGGCCGTCACAGAGGAGCGTTTCCAGCAACTACTACGCCACACGGAAGCAGACGAGCTGTGTAATCGGCTCAAGGAAACGATACTGAAAGGGTGGCCCGATAGTAAAAAACAAGCTGCCAAAGGAGTTGACTCCCTTCTTTAACTTTCGGGATGAACTTGTCACACAGGATGGGCTAATCTTCAAAGGCAACCGTATACTCGTTCCAAAGGCAATGCAACGACCCATGCTGGAGCTGATACACGGAAGTCATTCAGGAGTCAATGCTTGCGTGGCGAGAGCTCGAGAGCTAATGTTTTGGCCTGGAATGACTAGTCAGATACGGGATCACGTTTCAAATTGCTTAGCCTGTCGAGCACATGATGTCCGCCAGCCGAAGGAGCCTATGATGCTTCGTGAGGTCCCGGAAAGGCCGTGGCAGAAAGTCGCCCTAGACATCTTTGCACATGACGGAAAGAATTACCTGATCGCTGTCGATTACTTTAGCGACTATTTCGAGATTGATGCTCTCACGTCTACTAGCACACAGGCCGTGATAAACAAGCTACGATCGCAGTTTGCGCGACATGGGATACCGGAAGAGGTAGTGTCCGACAATGGCCCCCAATTCAACAGCGCCGAATTTCGGAGTTTCAGCGAAAAGTGGGGATTTCCTTCATCGTTTAACCAGCCCTTACCACAGTCAGTCAAATGGAAAAGCTGAGTCAGCCGTGAAGGAAGCAAAGAAGTTACTCACCAAAGCCAAGGAGACCAAAGAAGATCCTTACATCATGTTGTTAGAACGAAGGAACATGCCATCTGCCGAAATTGGATGCAGTCCAGCGCAACGTCTGTTTGGCCGTAGGACAAGAACCCTGTTGCCGATCGCCAATACTCTGCTGCAGCCTGAAATACCATCGCAGAGCTTGATGTATGAGCGCTTGCGTGAGCGCATGCTTCGACAAAAGAAATATTACGATCGCGGAACGAAGCAGCTTCCACGCCTGTTGCCCGGAGACGAGGTCTGGGTCGCGCCGACACCGGGAGCTAACGGGTCTTGGAGGAGAGGGCGAGTAGAAGGTCTCAAAGGCGAACGAAGCTACGACGTAAGAGTTGGGGATAGTCTATTTCGACGCAACCGGGTGCAGTTAAGGAGACAACGTGGTGAACAAGCACGGCATCGTGCGAAGCAGCCAACGCAGCCGGACATTTCGGTGGATACGGCAGCACACGACCACAAGACTACACGCAGTGGAAGGCGATACAGCGCTTACGGACTACAAAAAAACGAAAAAAGGAAGGATGTGATGGTAGCTTACGTGCCAAACCGCCAGCCAACAGCGCGAACTGGTTTCCACCAATCGGCAACACAATCGGAGATCGCAATCAGTTCGCGGCACCGCCAACCAGTGGCGCACACAAGCTACCGATCGGACGAACAGACCAACGGCTCGGCAAAGCGTCTGGCAAACAAGCGTGGTCCGAATATCCAATCAAAACCCGAGACGGCTCGCAAACGAGTAAGCGACGTTAAGGGGATCGAGGACTTGCATCAGACGCCTGACCAATCAGCGTCACGTCAATCCGGTACGCGAACGACCGTCCATAGGCCAGAAAGAGCAGGCACTGAACCGAAACCCATCGGCCGATTGGTTTTGATCGTCAAGACACAGCATGGGGAACCAATTGTAGCAAATGCCATGGACGAATTACGACCGAACGATTGGAGGCGAAACGCCCAGGATCAAAGGACACTGGCAAATGGAGACAAATGCATGAAAGTGTAGTAGCCGAATAGAAACGGGCGCAGAAAATGGTCATATCTGATATAAAAAGAAAGCAATTCTCGCCAATAAAGATTTCGTGTCGCCGCCACCTGTTGTTCTTTCTGCCGGAGGGCCGCACGTTTTACAAGCTGTAGCTTTGCATCTCAACCTACCTGATGCTGCCGTTCGCTTCCAGTCCCATACATATTTAACTCTGGGATCACCCCTTAAATATTGTTTGACATCCTCGGTTTTCGGGGTGGAGTACCTCTCTATCTTCTTGTAATATGATGGAAAAAGACGCGCCTTCATCAAATATGGAAACGATGTCAAATATGCTTCATCCTGACATCTGCATCCCGGCCTCCATTGGATTCATTTGCTTCTGTCGGTCTGAGAAAAGAGCGACTATCCAATTCCTTTAGGTTTCGAATAATCAAACCCGCTTCTCGAAGCTATTTACAAGCACTTCGACTTTAAACTACAGTGTTTGAATACACCCCTATTACTCAGCTGAAAAGCGCGACTCACTATTAGATTAACAAACAGTTTTGAAACGAGTGCGTTCTATTTTACTTGTACATGACTGGATAGGTAACGAGCGTGTCAATTTCGCGTACACCCTAACGGCACCTTAATGTGTACTGTAGATTCCCGAGGAGAAGCAGTGCTGTTGTGTGTGTAGATCCGGATGTTGCCAATCGTGTCTACATCTTGCGCATTATAAGTATTTCCCCTGAGTGAATTAGACTGCATGTCAAACTGCATGCGCTCATTTGTCATTTGTAACTCCGTCACCTATCAATGACATATTGGCAGCTAACTCATTTTTTCTGTGTGAAATTTCCACGATCATTACTTATGCCCAATGCAAGTGATATCATCTTTTTCTCAACACTGCAGAAAAACCATGGAAGCTGGAGTTCCACATCCGGCACTATCCATTGGACATTGACGAACTAAAGGATGATCTGACACGGTACTGTCTCTGTCTACAAATTCGGCAGGACATCATATCTGGACAGTAAGTTGGTGTCTTTTTGGACTAACTCCGTCGGATTGGTGCGACTCGATTGCATTCCACTGATATTGGTTGATTCCATGCCAGAAATGGTGTTAATTGAGGACATTTTGTAATGTATTTCAATTCAAATGGCCACACCTCCGTACAAGCAATAGGTGGCCATTTCATCTTATCCGTTTGCTAAAGTGTATTCCTCGTTGCTCCAACTTAAGAAAACTACCAGTCTTTGATTTTATCGTTAACAAACATTTCGATGCATGCAACAACTTTTCATCCAGGATTATAAACGACGGTTTCACCGTTTACATACTGTCTCAGCCAGTACGGTATCTACTTCTTCCATACGGTTGACATTTAAACTTTATATTCTCATTCCTCGTCGTAGCGAAACTCCATGTTGCCTTATTTATCGTGTTTACCGGTCGACTTATTAGGTATGAAACACCACTTTCATGACCGTAGGGGAGATTCACCTTTTTCGTTTTAATGCTATCAGTTTGAATTTTCTCACTGGTGCTTTGTTGTATTATATACCACAATGATATTGTGAGGAAGACTGAAAATGCGTCCATATGGGTAGATAAAGGTATTTTGAGTTGTTTGCACTAGTCTGTGAGTGATGGCGGCAGAACGTCATGAGTTTCAAGCTAGTTGCGCCACAGTGTGGCTCACCTTCCATTACCATGTAACTTAGGAAGATTGCATGTAACAGCGTTGACCCCTAGAGCCACAGCTTTCCATAACAGCATCTATATACGATGTAGCGTTTAGAAGCTGTTAGGGTGCACCCTTTTTGCACATGAGTAGGGAGCTTCATGCAGTTAATTCATTGTCCTTCGTAATAAGTAGTTATTTAGCAGTACATGCTTCCAGAAAACTCTTCTTGCCAACCGGCCATACTACTAACTTATTCGCTAACACATTTCATCACATGCAAATGCATGGCATACTCGGCGCGTAATATTTTGTTCGGTCATACAAACACGCTTATCATTTTTTCGTCCACGTCGTCCCCGATTTCAATCCCCTAAGTGTTTGTTTTCGCTATTTTGCTCGGTTTGAACAGCTGTAGTACACAGAGAACACTTGTAGCTGTACTGTTTAAATGAATCTTAAGGGGCAATCCTCACCACTCCCTACTGTACTGAAAATTTCATGAACCTGTCTTACCAACCTTCTTTGCATCGATGACTATGAATTAACCAATTAAGGATATGTTCCTCAACGTCACGCATCATGTTGTGTAAGTGGAATTGTTCCTTTCATCATCTTCCAATTTCAGATTACCGTGCTCCTTCCAGGTCTACGTCATTTTGGGTGCTTATGCGGTGCAGTCAGAAGCTGGAGACTATGATCCGGACAACCACGTGGGAATTGAATACATTTCTAACATACCATTCGCCCCTCAATCCCTACAAACCTCACAGATGCTGCAACGGATAACTGAATTGCATAAATTGCACAAGTGAGTTTGCGATATTTTATGCCATTCAAATTGTACTATTGAAATGCGTCGGATTGGCGCAGCGTTTCCCATCCTTTCATTTCTGGGTTCTTTTTCCTTCTCCAAATGACACAATGGCACTCACGCAGTCATATCGCTCACGTGATCGATTGCTTTGTATGTCGCGCTCCCGTTCAATGGACCAATAGTACGCGCAAAATGGTGGATGCTTAGCAAGTCCCGTAGGATGTCCAAAAAGAGAACCACAACATGGTGAATAGAAAACAAGGAGATAAAATGAAAATCGTTTTGGTGAACTCATCACAATATTAACACAGAGGCGCGCAGAAAGAGCCAACCACAGTTGCTTGTGTAACATTCGTCGCACTATATCGTCTGTCGAGACACACAGCCTATATCTCCTAGTATAGATAGGTTTGGGCAACATCAAGGTGATTTTTAAACGCAGTTAAAGTGGGGGTGGAAACAACATAGTTTGGAAGGGTGTTTCAAGACTCACACGAAGTGAGTAAAAGTCCCGTCAACATTCTAGTCGACTGTATTGCGTGGCTAACTTGTACTGGTGTCCCCACAAATTCGTGTAGGCAGTAGGTGGCGGCAGACGTGCTTGGGGTTCCTTAGAATCTGGTAGGCCCTTATAAGGTGGCCACGTATGCGCCGGTGCCAGCCACTGTATAATTTTAGGGTTCTCAGCCTAAGCTGATAAGTAAGATGGAACAACCCTTTGACGTGCTTCGTGGCTCGTGGCTGGGGAGTCTCGAGCGCTGCAAGGTCTTGTTTGTGCCAGGACTGCCACACTTGGATCGCGTATGCCACATGAGACCGCAAGTAGGTGTTAAGCAACTGCGAACAGGTAGAGGGATCAGACCGCCCAAATGCCCTAAGCAACATGCCAACATGTTGGTTCCCGGTCTTAGACGCCTTCTCAGGTTGTTCTGAGAAGCTCAGATCAGCTTGAACTAATACCCCAAGTCCGTGCTCCTGGGTGACTACTTGCAGGACACGATCTCCAAGCTTGTCTGATCACGTGCGAATGAGTCATTCTCGCCTGTTTGTACGCACATCATGGATCGATAGAACGAAAGCTCCATCGATTTGTGACCTGATACCGCTTTTATGCCGGTTGCCATTGGAATCGTGATGTTGTTTACTTCCTCCACTAGGTGCTCAGCTTCGCGTTGCTGGGTTTATCCTCACTCCAGCTGCAACATGTTTTCATTGTTGTGGTTGCCTCATGTTTTTCACCAACGGGCCTTTTCCATCCTTCATCGTTTCAGCATCGCTTTAGATGATGCTTCGCCTGAGTTCGCTAATCTACCCGATTCAGTAAGGCCGTAAATTTCGGTCAATTTCGAGCTAGTGACAAACTGTTGGTCGGCTTCCTTTTGTCGTTTCCACGCTTTAAATCTCCGCCACTTTCATTCTGCATCTAGGTTAAAAGTAGCCTTTGTTCACTAAAAGTGTCACATCTCAGCCTTAGCACATCCACTTACCAATTTGACAGTGATAACAAAGGGTTGTTATTATCGACAAAAACAGTAAAAAAGTACAGCCTTGGAAGTGCGCATATACGCGCTCATTGGTCTAGCTTTTGCGTTACTTTTCAGGGGGGGGGGAATTGGTTTCTACCAAAAACGCGCCGGACGGTGGATGAGCAACGAGACGCAAACCTAAATACGGGAACGGACGTTTTTGACCGGTCGAGGCAATACGCACAGACTAGTGGAATACCTAATGAGGAGTGGTTGGCGCCAGTGCATATTTTTGCTACGTTTTTGTTTTCTGCACTTAACTGGATAGACGCAAGGATGTCATGTTTGGTATACCGCCGCGTTAAAATGAAAAACTTCTGTGAACTGGCGAACGTTCAAAACTGCCTACTCAGCGGAGTCAGAATAAAAAGTTAGAGGGCAGTTTGTCCAGTGGGGCCGAATGTGGCGGTCTACGTGGAACTGCAGCGTTGGACTTTTGGGAATACTTTGCTCCCAAGGAGAGAACTGTGTAAATCTTCAAGGCTTAACGCGATTCCTGCGTACTTAACTGACATGGCGGAGTGCAGATCCTCGTCATCAAAAAATAATCAGAAGGGAGACATCGATGACGATCTCCTGTGTGTAGTTAGAAAAGAACACCACTATCATTTTGGTGCATTCAGCGAGAGGCAATGCGATTTGAGCCAAATCGTGTCCTTCTACAAACAACTTTTTAACTTGGTTGAGGAGGTTCCGGTTAGAAGATGAACTTCCAAAATCACTTTGTCCAGATCTTTTACCGGGCCTATTTTTTCAGTCACAGATATTGAGTCAACATAAATGAAGTACATAAGTATTTACCTTACAGTTGTTTGAGGAAATCGCAAATCTGTGGCGATTTGCCAAGATCCTAATGCCGCCAAGCAATAAGGCTGGATTCATAGGACGAAATATATTAAACGATAACAAGTCAATGCTAGCGCAATCGTTGCCATGGGTATAATTTTAAAAACCGAATCCCATGGATTTTTTCCTTTTCCGGCGCTTCATACAAATTCCTTGTCGTTTTGTTGTTTCCAATGCTAGGAATCAACTTGGCGATCCCTCGATTCGAATTGAATTTGTCTGTTAGTGAGTACTTGGGGCATTTCATGTGTTTTTATGGAGACTCCTCGCAGCTACTCTCAGATAGACAGCCACCACATATTCAAGAACGCGCTTGACGATGGTTTCCCGTGGCGAGTGGACCACCTTGATGTCAACTGCTCTCATTTTCAGCAGCAAGTTAAACGTTCCACTGACGTACAGGAATGACGCTGCTGCCTTGCAGGTCAGGTCTTTAAGGCCAAAGGCTCGGGATAGGGTCCCTCACTTCCTCGATCCGGACCACTTGGAAGCTGTATGGCCACACAACACAAACCCACGTAACCCCTCCCCTTGATTACCACTTTTTCCCCTACTTGTTGTTACCCATGGGTTTTGGCAGTCTGCCAGTTGTTTATTGGTGTAAGTGTTTATACATATATATATATAAATAAATATACATATATATAAACTAGGTATTTTTAAGCTGGATAAATTTCATTCCACTTTATTTGGTTTGTTCTGCCTACCTGAATAATGCTCTATTAACTGGCCACGTTGCTTACGCTAATTGCGCTTATCTTCGATAACTTTGTTGCCTTCGTAGCATTTTTAAGTAACCTGTGGACATTTCTTACTTATCGCGGATTCGTTACTAACCAACTTATTTCATATGGTAATTTAGAGAAGAGTCATGCCACCGTATCTGTATGCATTATTGGATTTATTTTATTTCATCTTGTCGTTTAAAATGAATGGCTGTTGCTTGATATCCCCAGGGTGGCTGCGCTTGATGTGCATGTTGACAAGATGCCTACCTCTATTACCCACTACCTCGTTCATACTGGCTCCAGGAGACAGTTGGTCGTTGCTGGAGGGGACAGAGTGCACAGTCCTTGTGGCCGTGCTAGGCTCGAAGAGTGGTTCCATGCACTCAGTATGGAGCGGACTACGGTCCAGCCACCGTCTTGTGTGCGATTGATTCCCAACTAGAGCGTGCTTGTGTTTGCCTGTGAAGGAGTGTGGGCCGGCTCCGTTGATGAGTTGTGGCTCCCATCCACATGCCTTCCGGTCTTATTCCTTCGGGTTTACACTGGATATGGGGTATGTGGTTGGAGCTGTGGGTGGTTCAGCGCAAGCCACCCATGGTCCCTCTGTAGGCGCAGGCGTCTTGTGGCTGGCCATAATGACAGGCAAATCCGAAACCGGATGGCACCAGCCACATATATATATATATATATATATATATATATATATATATATATATATATGAACGTTTCGTCCTACTGTTTATCCGCACTAGCGCACATCCGCCGGTTCCGAACCCATGACCTTACTCTTACGAGTGAACGACTTAAGCCACCGAGCTAGAGATGGCGGCGGTTCACGGTGGTTGATATATAACTGCGATATAGTGAAGCTTATCCTCAACTGTTATGAACGTGCAGAGGATAGGCTAGTCATCAGAGCTACGACTACTTTTTCAAGCCGCCACCATACGAGATGGAACGTTAGCTGCTGGGACGATTACTGATTACTGGATATTAGTAGGGCTTGTGTCTCATCCTCCAGTTATATACTTTGGCTACTATGGGCATAAAGACAACCTTTGTCTACAACCTTAGTTTGTGGTTGACATCTATGCCACGCGGATTTCCTGCAGTTAACAACTGCACCACTCAATTCACAAACGGGGAGCTCTAGGGGAAGACAAAGTCAATCGACCTTCACCCTTCATAGAATCTAGAGACCAAGGTTTTTGTTCGTCACTGCCCGATGTATACGATTTTGCAATACGCTTTGCGATCTTATCGTTGATCAACGCTGGTAGTTATTAATGGTGTTGACTTAGCTGCCAAAGGCTTCAAGGCAGTGGTTGTCAAGTCGGGGCTTATGAGGCACACGGGCACATTGTGTCTATGCGAGTTCAATTTTTGATGTACTCACAATCTTGGATCATATTTGGTACCGATGAAGGAATCGCGGTTTTAGGTTGACGTATTCGTTGAGCATTGTTTCGCTTTTGGTACGAAAGCTTCGTTTATAAGGTGAAACAGTGCTCTACAGATACCCCAGTCTGTTGTTTACAAACCTATCTTAAATGTTAGCGCACGGGTCATATGCTGGACCAGTCTAATCTATGAATGGCTTGAATGTCTCTGCTCAGTGAGGTTTGAGCAAAGTGGTCATAGTTCTCGACTCACTGATTTTATTGCGAGAATATGCAGTGAGAGTCATGCTGGCCTCCGCCTCAGCAGATAGTGGATCGACCGTCCTTGTGCTGGTCGACGGATCACATTCACACGTGGTTCATCATGATCGTCCTCGTTCTTAATTTGAGGGCTGCTCTTGCTTCTACTATTTCAAGTGGTTTGTATTGGTGCATAGCTTTGCAGGTTGTGTCAGAATTTTCGGTATATTCCAAAACGCCATACCTCTACTCCCGAGACTTTGTAAAGGTCTATGAGTACCCTCCTCTGAGTTCACAATCACAAAAGGATTGTGTTAGGGCTGTCCTGTTTCTCCGTTTCTCTTCGACTTTGTGATCGAAATGGTCCTGTATGACTCTGTTCTACCCTCCACCACTTTGCTGTGGTGATGTTTGGTGCCGGATTGCCAAACTTGAAGTGTGAGAATTGCATGCGTCTTCTTGTACCAGGCCCAGCTTTTATACAGTCGCAGTTGAACGGGCTGACACATAACGTTACATACCCTAGCATACGCTTTATACTTTCCAGGTACCACAGAAACTGCCATAACCTATAGTCCGGACATTTAGCAGATTAACCTTAAAGTCTTATGCGAAATGGGTAGAGTCGGTCCAAAATGCGCAGAGTAATATGTAACCTGAAGAATCTAGTCTTGTTCTGCCATGCGGAACATCGAAAACGCTCAAATGGTATTCGTTGCAACTATATCAGGCTAAACCTTCTCCAGAAAAGAGTCTTCGTTTAACTTTTGTCTTCGTCGTTTTTAAGTAATGGTAACCCATCCGACACTAGTAAGAATCGGTAGACTTTGAAATACAGATTACGATTCCTCGCGCTCATGAAACAAACACTTGGACTGGCTGGTTAGTCAAATGACCTTGGAAATCGTACCGCCTCTGGTGCTTGAACCGCAGAATGGATTACTGCACGCCTCGTTATGATTTGTGGATTTTCAGTGCTCCACGTACCAATGGAAACTGCAGAGTATGAGCTTGTTGTTGAACAGACTGTTTTGGAAGCTACTATGCGGCCAGTATTACCATTTAAATCATGTAAATTGTCACTGCGCATCTAAGAGAATAGGAGGGTGGCGACCTTGTTGGCTACCGATGTCCACTTCGTGGTTACACCAATTTAGCGACTCTGAAAGATCTGGGAACCCGCCATTAGTTCCCATGGTTTGCGCATAGATAATTCCGTATAAATCTCAGACGATGTAGTGTATTCCTCTCGTGATGTCTAGATCCTTTATTCAGCACAAAAATCTCGGCTAGACTGTCGGCGAACTAAGTATTTCCTGTTTGGCAGTAGCCGCTAATTGACATCCTTGAGAGACGAGCTTTACTCCTATTTCTGCTTGGTTAGATTGGCGGTCTCTGTAAATACATGCCCCCATTGCTCTTACCTATAGTTATGTAAAGTGTATTATTCATCTCACTAAGTTTGTTCACCCACTAAGCTAATGGGAACAACAAGAGGATCATGAACAGGATTCTGTACATGTGAAGCTGCTCTGTTTTGATGCCACCGAACCGAGTTCCTGAAGCACTACCACTACAATTGCATTGCTATCAAGGCCAGCCAAACCACAGAATGCATTCGACTGTACAAACCAATATGGGGTGGCCAAGCTAAGCACCAATCAGCTTTAGCCAGTGGCAGTCAGCGGAAACTGTACTCTTTCTCCATAAATGAGGACTCCTAACTGCCTATTACAAATAGCCAGATGATGTGATATAGCTTGTATCAAGACGTTGACACGGTGAACTAAGAGCTTACAACTTCCCTTTCTCAAGCCATAGTGGCATGTTGACAGGCGTTAAGAACTTCCTCAGCCCTATCCAGTTAATTGCGATGACCGAAATAGCACACCTGCCACGCTCATTCGCTTCTTATGCGATATCCCCAGTTACTTTTTGTCTTTGTGATTTTGTTCGCAATTGGGGTGTGAAAAGTAATTCCAAGCGTGTGGTTTGCCAGTAAAGATCCAAAAAAACTTAACCCTCGCGGAGGTGCAATCCTTCCCTCCCAGAGACAAGCAGCGCTCTACTTTACCTTCTTTGCTACCATTGTCCCGGAGTCATTGTTCAAAACTGTAACACTCCACACCAACATCAGTCAATTAACTAGTCCCACTTGTATGAAACACTAATGCAATATTGTACTGGAAACTCGCTATCGCATTGAAGTATGGGAATAGCCCCTACCCGTCTACATGAGTTGTTCATTTATCCTTAACTACGTGGACAGTGGTGTGACGGATGGGTACTAGTTTATCCCCGCGGTTGGCTATAGGACTCCTGTTTAACGACCAGACTATCATGGAATTCTATCCCATCAGGCCTAGATACCTACGCACAGAGACCCAGTTGCAGATATGTTTGAAAGCAGTCTACGCGATAAGCAAAAGACGAGTGCCGAATCTGCGCATACCTGTTCTGTCAGTGCACTCGACCAAACCACCGGGGTCTGATCCGGATGACGTAAACTCATACCATATTGTTGACTTTTGCTTATGTGACTTGTATCTTATCATCGGCAATTAAGAATGTTTTGAATTGAACTTTCTCTTTTGGCCTGTTTCATCCATAACAACGCGATCCCGACCTTAGTAAGTGATACTCATCGGTTGGTAATGATACTCTCCTAAAACTATAGCCGTGCTTCAATGCAGCTTAGAATCTTCACGGGACTTCAGCCAAAAAAAACGCGATTTACTAGGGAATGCCGAAGAAAAATTTTCACAGTACTTTCCCAATTGCTCACTGGCTTTCTAGTCTGGCCTAGTTGTAAATTGTTCCACCAGCACTATTTATTTATCCCAGATGACTCCTAGTTCGATACTAAACTTCACTGCCTTGTGATAAGACCTTACTAATCTTACTGATCGGTTCGTAATTAATGGGGTGTCACGGTAGGGACCTCAGCTCACCTCAACAGATTTGGTGCATGCATTTCACCCTTCTCGTATTCATGCTCCCTACTGAGTATGTTGGACAAAATGTGTGAAGCTAAACTGAACCAGACACAATCAACAGCAAATATTCTGATGCGGTACGCTATATCTGCAAATATTCCTCTCCGTATCATTGGTCACTCCTAGTGACCTTGGTTCACGTGAAGCGGAAGACGTCACGTGTTCAGTGTACCGGCTGCGTGTGCGAGCGCCCAGTTGTATCGTGATACCTACCAGTTGGGCGGAACCCGTAAGTGGTAACAATTTGCCACACGTACTCTCTCCTTATCACAAAACAAGTGATGATCGAAAGTGCGTGGGGTTTTGACTGCTGGCCTTTGGAATACCCGCCGTACGTTTGAGATGGAGTCACGCAATAAGTTGGACCACCGTTTAGAGTGAAGTAATTCTCGGCTATTTTGATCATTGGTACTGCATCTGAAGTGGTCAGTTTCGGCTTTACTCGTTCCCAACACTATATGGCACGACCAGTTTCGCTCTTAGTTTGACTCTTTAAGTAGAGAGAGTCCTAGATGGGACTGTGGCTCAAACGCTACGGTTAACGGTTGACTCCCCACTGAGATCCGTAAGCAGCGCTTGTGTGGGACGTTCCCAAAGGAAGCAGAAAAACCTCACTCTGAGCTGTTTCTGGCAGTATCTGCAGTTTTACTTACAAATCCTTCAGTCTTCCTTCTAGAAACCAGTAAGGATGAAGTAGGTCCGGTTGTTCAGTCTCCGTTGTTCTACCACCGCCACCGATTTTTACTGCGAGAACTAACATCCAGTCCAAGCCCCCTAGACGCGTCTAAAACATCATGCTTCGACATCAGCATGCTCGAGGCTATGCCATTGAAAGTACTTTCATCTACAGAAGATGTATCTTATGCTTATTCGGCGTCTGCGTTTCTCAGCATCCCGGACTTTAAGGTTCCACTCAGCACGGAACTCATTTACCGAGCTGGGTGCATTGATCATCTTGCCGTTCGCTTTTATAGATTGGCTTAGTTACCTGCTACGTTTTTCATCTACCAGGCTGCTCAGGAAGCAGCTTTCTGGCACCAACTTGGCCTTGCGACCGCAAATAAAGAGTGAACATCTGTCTTTATCTGGAGTCCACAAATAGTCCGTACTGCTCGGAAGCGCAAAAATGTCGGCAAGCACGTACGTTCGTCGAAGAAATGTGTTCATAGCAGAACTCGACGTTTAAGTAGGTGGATTTAGTAGTAGCTTACATGGCACTACGAACCATGCCCAAAAAGGAACAAGCGTCTACAAATCTGTCAGTCGCAGCTCAGATACAAACGCGAAATGTACATGGTCATCTTGAGCTGCGAATATGCTCACCTATTTCTGCTAATAGATCCACACGCTCAGTGTAAATGCAAACAAGTAAAACTGGACGATATGCAGTTGGGTGACACGGCTGTTCCTAAATTGGCCAAGACATCCTCGGCAGTCACAGAACTGCAGTAAATTTTTGCGTAACAAGCGTCATAAACGTGCACAGCGGCGCGGAGACCGCGTCTTTTTACATCATAACGTCACTAAAGCCTAACATTGTTATGCATACTGTGTGCATCATTATTCTTAGTCTAATGGGGCCAGCTATCTAGATGATAACATTGAACGTGGCACTGCGTCGACTCTTGACCGATACGTAGTCAGAACGGCGATATTTCGGGTCGGTCACTATGCATTGGTTTTTATGACAACGCCACGCCACTAACCTCTATCTGATTGTTGCTACATGTCCAGAAGGGCACTGAATGACCGTTTCATTATTTCAAGAATACTCAGCCGTGCCTACTCCGTCTGTTCCCACTTGGGCTAGAACCTGCCAATCGTCTATCAACCACTTTCGTTTGAGGTGCACATAACTGCAAATGTTTTAGAATCTAATGAACGACCAGGAGCGTCTGCTGTCCACTTGCATCTGTAACGGCGTGCACCAGCACATTCTATCACATTTGAATAGTGGGATGCTTGATATACTCGTACCATTGCTCACAGTGCACTGCCGATGTTTTCCAAAACCTGAACCATACTTTAATTCATAACAACTTCGTTGTACCATGCCCTGTGACGGCAGCTACAGTCCATCTGCGTTCTACAATCTCGACTTGCGATTGGCTGATGTTTCCTCATAGTAGTCCCATCTATACGGCGAGCACACAAACAAACCACCTGAAGTGTCGCAGCAACAACATATAGTCCATTCTCTACGCCCTGCCTCAATGTCAGGTACTCTATCGGACGTGCAGAGGCTACCGAAAGCATTTCAATGAAAGGTTCCAGTTAGCGGTTATCCTACTGTGACAGCCTGCTGATTTCGTTGCCTTATGCTGCGCCGATATCGCTATTGATTTGCGCTTCATCGGCTTGGTCTCAGCTCGTCATACAATTGGGCTCCTACACCCGATTTCAATTCGACTAAAGTTGAAATCGCTCTTGACATGTGAGTGTGAAGCCTAAAAGTTGCTCTTATGTCTGCTGATGGCCTGATTCCGAATTCTTAGAGAGTCAGATCACACCACACACCTCTTTCTCATCATTCCGGCTTTAACACTGGTGACGTCAAAGAAGCACATACATCCTCACCGACATTGATAATAATCTGCGACTCGGCCGTCGTCGAAACGCGTGCTAATCCTTGCCATGTGTGAAAAAACGCACGGTCGTCTGTTGTAAGCAACATCTGATTTGTTCTTCCAGTGTGTTAGTCTTCTCCTGCTTAGGCGACAGACATTCGGTAACGCGCGTCATTTGTATGATGCTCATGGCAGACACATCCTTCCCATGAATTGCATGTTCAGGAGAGTAACACAGTGCGATATTTAGTAGGAGTGATATAGACCGGTACTCATCACTGCTGTACACCCGAGCGAATTTCGGACTCATCCAAGATTTTTCCACACAGCTAGGCCTTAGCCATCCTTCCACAGTATACGCCTACAAATCACAGCATGTGCTTAGCGGAGCATTCGATTCTACCCAAAGCCAGCCGAGGCGTCTTGCAGTTCGCTATATGGACTCGATGTAGTGGTTGTTTTCAACCGCGGTGCCTCTGCAGTCGACAAACTGCACTTCCGAAATATTCCCGATTACTAGGAATACGCTTAGAACCGACCGGAAAGTCAGCATTTCAGTATTCCGTGTAAACAACCTGTCAATGTATTCGCTGTGCCACGTCTGACTTTTGACACAAGATCTTCCGGCAAATACGTCGTTCGGTTGTTCACAAGTTCTTCCAAACTGCTCGTCTCGTTGGATTCGACAGCAGTACATGTGTCTCTCGAATCCTGCTGCATAACGGGTCAAACCGGTGGTCTACGGGAATGACTTTCTTCCAATTCTTCATCCCAATGAAATCTGTTCTCGGGATAACGTTTGTCTGCCTGATACATTATCTGGCAATTACTCATGTGCACTACATAAACGTCTTAATAGGACGAACCGGTTATCTGGCGCTTTTCCGGATTGTTGCAAACGCTATCTGGTTCTGGTTCACACCTAGACTATAGTTACCAAGGCCACTGGCAGGGTCTGAGTGAACTTGGCTAATTAAACAACCAATCGGAAGTGGCAGTCAACGAACATTACCGGTTCATTTTCATTGAGTCTCAGTATTGCTACTTTTAGGCACAGTAGATCGCTGTAGTTTAGTATGGGCTGGCTCCTTCCATGAGCGCTTAAAACGAATTTACCCATATTGAAATTGGATGTGGATCATGCGATTTTTTAACCGTACTACCTATTCATGGTATTAGGCGGAAGTGATTTTCTCATTTGTCTTCTCTGTATCGAAAAGAACGAATTTCTAGGATGCTTGCAGTTGCTCTCCACAATCATCTATGTAGATGTCTTTTTATCCAGATGTCTCAAATAGGACTGAACACCCCACTTTAGCGCTTCAGTTCGCATTCATGTTAAGACTGTACCTACTTGGGAGAAAAGGCGAAAACTGATCCGCATTAGGAGCGACGAAACTCTGGTTTCTTGGCGTTAGTATACACCCAAACGACTGCTTAGTACCGGGTTTATTTTGATGTGCTACGAAGTTTCCCACCCAGAGAAGTGGTGTAACTCACTTCGTATGGGTTATTCACCACTCGGTTCGTCTATGGCTGACATGCTTAAGTGTCAAACATGTCATCCATACTGTCGCTTTCCAATGAGACACGTGATTTTTCGGTTTTGGATCGATCAGTTGGCCACCCGACCCCCGACGGCTCACCGTACTGTTCAGCTGCCACGCAAAGCCACTCAAAATCTTTTTTGATCTTTCGTGAGTTGGCGAAAGAGCTCATCAAGTGATGTTGAGAATCTAAAATCTAGCCTAGTTCATAGTTGTCACAAATACCTTAAGACCAAACCATCTAGTAGTAATATTATCACTAGGGAACAAATTTAGTCACTTAAAGATCTACGGTTAAACAACAAATTAATAATCTCTAAGCCAGACAAAGGCTCTGGCATAGTGCTAATGGATAGGATGGATTATATCCATAAAATGCAGCACATCCTCAGTGATGAGAGTAAGTTTCAGAGGCTCATGGCAGGAAAAAACAACACACGGGAGTTAGAGAAACAGCTAACCGGCTGCCTCAGGTGAATGATGCAAGCTAAGCTTATCACGAAGAACGAATTCGAAAAGCTGAAGCCTTCAGGTGGACACCTACCGAGATTATATGGCCTGCCTAAAGTTCACAAGGAAGGCGCCCCAATGCGCCCAGTCTTGGACATGGTGGGTTCTCCTCAGCATTTGTTGGCCCAGTGGATGGTAGCGAAACTGCAGCCGTTACGGCATTTGGTTTGTACTTACTGCGGGTGAGACACCTTCGAATTAATTGGGAGGATATCTGAAAGCAGCCTTGTTAACGGAAGGATGATATCATTCGATGCCCAGTCGCTGTTCACAAACATTCCATTGCTCGAAACCGTGGATTACGTATGCGAGCTTGCTCGGCAACTGCTCATACACGCAACTTTTCCGGAGAATTTGCTAAATGAATTCTTACTTCTTTGCACCTTAAATGTTCAGTTCACCTTCAATGATGAAATGTACCGTCAGATTGACGGAGTGGCCATGTGATTTCCTGTGGGGCCTCTGCTGGCTGATATTTTCATGGCGAAATTGGAACATGGCTCACTTGCAACGCACATCCGCGAAACCCAAATGTATGTACGGTATGTTGACGACACCTTCGTAGTTTGCAAATCCGAAAAGCATGCGGAACAGTTGCTGAAAGCTTTTAATGACGCACACGAGAATCTCCATTTCACTTGTGAACGCGAACTCAGAACCCTTTTACCTTTCTTGGATGTAGAGGTTATCCGTAACTCCGACGGATCATGCAGCGGAAAGGTAGACTGAAAGCACACATGGACTGGACAGTACACTAACTTCCACAGCGCAGTACCACTAGAGCATAAGGGGAGTTTAATCGGATCTCTCACCTCCAGGGCGCGCAGTATTTGTACACCGGATACTGTCAATGGAGAACTACAGAGAATCAGCGACGTACTCAAGGAAAATGGATATCCTGATAAATTTATCAGGAAACATTTGAAGAAACGCTATCGAAAGCCACCTAGTAGCATTGCTCCTAAGAAAGAGCTTTTCATACATATACCCTTTAAGGGTGATTCTGCAGCTGATATGTTATCCAGACGCCTGAAAGACGCTGTCGAGAAAACTCATTTCGTGGCCCGCCTGAGAATCGTTTTTCACAATAAGCCGTTGCTTACAAACCCTTGAAGGATAGACTACCGGCGTTGACCCGTTCAATGATCATTTATCAGTACTCGTGCTCCTGTGATGCACGATACGTGGGTCGCACGACAAGACGCCTATCTCAGAGGATTCGCGAACACATCCCGGCATGGTTTTACAAAGTCGAAATGAGGTCTTCAGACAGCTCAATCATGTCGCACCTCCTTGAATGTGGCCATACAGCTTCAGCGAATGATTTCAAAGGCATTTATTCACTACCTGAACACTACACCCATGGATTCCGCAAACAGCTCTTATCCATCGCCGAGGCTATCTACATTCACCATCTGAAGCCGGAATTATGTGTACAAAAACGATTCATACGGCCGATACTACTACCTTGGCCAACGGACACGGTTACTTAGTTATTTGGCTGTTATCTTTCCTACTTAATTACTTTGGACTACTGAGCTTTGCATGTGCATGTGTATTTAGTTTACTTGGTTTACCATCGCTATCTGTCTCAAGTTATCGATTTTGGTCATTCAAACGGTCCAGAAGTAAATCCCAGCCCCAATTGACGTTTACCCCACACTATCAGTGTTTTGTAAACGTTTGGGTCCGATGAGAGTTTACCGAAACGAATTCTTCACCGTGAAGTGATCTGCTATTGGTTCATATTAATGGAATGGGAATGTTTGCTTTGCTGAAGACCAGCATTGCCCGGGGTTCATTGAAACTCATTGGAAATGCTTCGGAATCGTACTCACATTTGATTCATCAGAACTGCATCCTTTAGACCTTGGATGGAGTATACAGTCATTCCTTTTACCCCGAAGGAATACATGATATACATGATTCGGCTGTATTTTTCCACATGCTCTATAGCACTTCATTGTGATCTCCTTAGATTGCATTAGTTCGTATTTCCTACCTCTCTAGAAATAAAAGACATGTCACCATAACGAACAAAAGTGCAACGGCGCATTCAAGGCTTCACATGTGAATGGTTGGTTACCGTAAATGTGTGTTTAACAAGGCTGATGTTGCATTCTTGATGCTTCTTCACCGCAGTTGGGCTAAACCAACTTACACTTAAACTAGGTCTGTTTAAGCTGGATAAATTGTATTCCACTTTAGTTGGTTTGTTCTGCCTACTTGAATAATCTTCTGTTAACTGGCCACGTTGCTTACGCTAATTGCGCTTATGTTCGGTAACATTGTTGCATTTGTAGCCTTTTTAAGTAACTTGTGGACATATTTTACTTATCGCGGATTCGTTGCTAACCAACTTACTTCATATGGTAATTTAGCGAAGAGGGATGCCACCGTACTTCTATGGATTATTCGATTTATTTTATTTCATCTTGTCGTTACAAGTGATTGGCTGTTGCTTGATATCTTTGGTGTGGTTGCGCTTGATGTGCATGTTGACAAGGTGCCTACCTGTCTAGTACCCACTACCTCTTCTATACTGGCTCCAGGAGACAGTTGGTCGTTGCTGGAGGGGACGGGGTGCACGGTCCTTGTGGCCGTGCTAGGCTCGAAGAGCGGTTCCATGCACTCAGTGTGGAGCGGACTACGGTCCAGCCACCGCCTTGTGTGTGCGGTTGATTCCCCAAATACAGCGTGCTTGTGTTTTCCTGTGAAGGAGTGTGGGCCGGCTCCGTTGATGAATTGTGGCTCCCATCCACATGTCTCCCGGTCTTATTCCTTCGGGTTTACACTGGATATTGGGTGTGTGTGGATGGAGCTGTGGGTGGTGCAGCTCAAGCCACTTATGGTCCATCTTTAGACGCAGACGTTCTGTGGCTGGTCACAGTGACAGGCAAATCTGAAACCGGATGCCGCCAACCAGTAGCTTTTGATAGATTGTCGCAGAATGGGAACAGCAGATGTTTGGTACTCTTCACTGTGTCTAACCTACGCCCCGGAAGGTTTGGAGATTCACCAAAAATGCAGATACCTAACATAGATGTTTTCTTTGGTTGTGGTGTGCAGTCTAATCCATGATAATTTTCCTCCAGTCCAAATTGTATTCAAAATAATCCACAACAACTGGTGGATGTACACGATATGTCGAATGTGTGCGCATTCTCATTGCAACTTATTTGCGTCCATCGTTATTGGAACTCAACTTACTGCTCGGCATCTGGTCTTCCGGGGAACAGGCAACGCTGGATGGACGGTGCATTTGTTTAACTGCTGACCACATTATGCTGGATGAGACCACCGAGTGTTCGGCTGAAGACGAGGCGAAGAGACATGATACAAATAACCAACTGATCACGTCAGATTTATGCACGCGGCCAGCCGGATCGCCCACATTGGCGGTTAGAAGCACCTGGCAATATACCGCCGTCCTGATGCAAGTAGCGTTCTTGTATTCGTCTCATCGTTTTCAACTTTTTCATTAATCGATTTAATGATTTTTCCCATATTCTTCTTTTGGCTTCAATTTTATTTCTCGTTAAGCGAAATTTTGTTTCCATCGGGACCAGACTCGAGGAAACTGACCTCTCCGTAGTTCACTTTTCAGCTAACGTTTTTTAGACAAATCAATGGGAAGGGAGGTTGGAGTAAACTAAGATATGATAACGTATATTCTCGATTTTACCCGAGGCACACCAGAGAAGCCATGAGCAGTAATGTACGATCAATGTGTCGATCCTAATTTGCTCTGTGATTTGTCGTAACAAAGCAACTGGTGACGTTCATGAAGCTTCGTGTAACAATGCGTTGGGATAGGAAAGTGGTCTGCTCGAGTTCCATTTGCATTGCAATAGGGTATATTCACAAATGCATAACTGATATGGCGTACCTTTTCACCATTAATGACTCACCATTAGTGACTCTTTTCGTTTTCTCCCTGTCTCCGGAGAATGGATTCCCTTGGCTGACCAGCCAATGATGGGGAAATCTTCCGTTGCAGCTGATCTGCCTGGGATTTCTTTCTTTCGAATCTTGCCTTCCGCGTGAATTGTGGCAGAGTGGGTTGTAAGTTGTACTGGATTCTGAGAATGAGGCAGCAGCTTCTAAATTAGTCATCCGCATGCTCGGAATAGCACTAGACGGCCGTTTCAACTTGGCGGGTCTCGTCAGTAGAACGAATCCATCGGCTCCCTCAGAATTCAAGCGGTCTGCACTGCTAGCCAGTAGTTTTTACCACTGAACCATGGGGAACAGCGGCAGAATGTTATACAAGCTAACTACAATATAACGCGACCCATTCTCCAGTTTGTGTTGTATACAGAAAGCCTAGTTACGCGTGCATGCTACTGGTGACTTAGAATGAAACATACTAAGCGCTAAAACAAGCAATGCCGAATTTCGCTTCAAACCCCCTTGGGTATAGACATTGCCACCACGAATAGACTGGGCTTTGAAAAACCTTGGATGTCCCCGTACCGTAAAACTTTCATCTCTCAATCGGTTGGAGTGAATACTCTGAGGAGCACCAGAGACAACTTTTAACACAACACTGATTCCCTTTTTATTTGACTGTCAAACACAAATAATCACTAGCTCAACCTATAAACATTTCGGTGGTCACTGCAGTTTGGAAACTTTCGGAGCTGGTCTCTCCCAATACTACACTCCACAATCGGACGATTTCGCTCTGATTTGGATTTGTCACGAAGACACAGCCTGAGCTAAGAGTGGAATCCGACACATGGTGATATGATACACTTTGGTCATTAAGCCACAGCTCCGCTAGCAGCGCTTGAAACAGCGGTTGGAAGTTTATTGTTTGGTTTTGGAAGACTCGCTGTGTGTCTGGATCGCGACACACAATCTTGATTGAGATCCCGATTTGTTTTGAATCGAACCCCTGCAATTTCAAGCAATGGGACTCCATCCGAAGTGGAGATTTTTGCAGCTATTGTCTCACAACACTGCACTTCACGGCTAACCGGTTTCATCCTGCTTTGGGCTCATCTGATAGAGATACTTGAGCTGACAGCGCTTGCCTAAATGACGCTTGTACCTTGTCTTATAAACAAGTGCTTGATTGGCCTCCTTTTGACGTACATCGGTTCTCGATAAACTCCCTGCATCTGGCTGGATGGATAACTAGACAATTACGATGCCGGATGGGCGTGACACATGACAGCTGTGTTCCACGTTACCGTTTCTCCCACAACACGAATTGATACCAGTTGGTACTGACTAATAGTATCAGTGGTTGTTTTTCTGCGCCACCATACACACTGGACCTTTCTCAGGAACGCTGGCCACTTTATCTCCATCAGCTGCTATGGCAACCCATGCTTCTACAGTTATGGTAATGACCATATTTTGCATCTTGTGTTCACCACGTCAGGTTGGTACATAGTTATTCGTCGCCACGACACAGGGCGATTGTATGTTCACCGACTGCTCTGACAAGCATCTTGAGGTAGCTCAGGGGAACAGATGACTGGCCACTGCGCAGCTCATATGAATGCACGGATGTGCGGAGCACGTGTGGATATACACGTGTATGTCACACACCGAAGCAACCTCTTACTCCAAAGATGCCTAGGTAGCTGGTGGCGCACACGCCCAGATAAAAAACAACAACAATTTAAAACCGATCAAAGTGTCATGTGAGTATTGATCAAATAAGTCAGTGAACCGAACCATTTATCACATCACTATCATGTATGCACGACGACACTCAGATGCTGTCATGTTAGTACCGACGCATTCAACTCACAACCACAAGAACTAAAACGACGAGTCAAGGAAGATGATGTGCATCATCAGAACGTCGCAAGAGAACGGACACCCCGTTCCGTCTAGCAAAAAGCACGCCACGTTCCGGCTGCGTCTGGAAACCACGATGAATGTAATAAAAAGGCGTATTTCTCTCAGTTCCATTTAAAAGGGATGCCGCTTTTGACTTACTCAAGAGAAGGCTCTCAAGCGAAGTAGCCAAAACTTTCCCATCCGCCTACCAGCGAGTACTCGCGCAGAATGCTCCATTTCTAGCCCAACATTCGAAGGACAGACTCCAAGTCCAGTCCAAATCATACGTTCTGCATCGATTTACTTGCATCTGCGGTGCAAGATATATTGGACACACAACTAAGTGTTTGTCAAAAGGGGTAGAAGAACACTTCCCTGGATCGCTACGAAGAGGCTTGCCTAGAAGCATCAATAGCGATATCATGGAACATTTACTCCTGAGTGGACATGAAATCCGGATAGCAGACACGTTCAGCGTTTTCTACTCTGTGCCGCTGCGTCAACCTAAAGCGCTCAGAAAGCCTCTATTAAAGATGGCTGTGGCCATCGCTATTATGCTGATCCAGCCTGTGTGCAAGCAGAAAGCCCTAATGCAAGCGCTTTTGTTACCTTGGCCCTGCGGCTGTTCCTTGATATTTGACACTAGCAGCGTAACGTCGGCTGCGTAGCCTACCTCCAGTGGATCGGCCTAATTATCGATCTAATTTACCGGTCTCGTTCAAACAGCAGCAGTCCTCAATCTAGCTTTCATTAGCATACTGCGTTGCTTGTGTCTTTCTCATAATTGTAATGGCCTGATGAGAATTATTGCAAAGAGCCCTCTTCGTTAATCGGACATTTTGGGGATTTGAAAAGTTTTTTTCATGGCAGCTATTAATATGCATTTGAACCAACCGAACCGAATGAAGACGCTAAATACAACAAGCGAATGAACAGTTGTGAAATGAAAAACGGATCAGTTATTTTCTTGGAAATAGCGTTATGGGACGCAAACCAGAAAGTGAACATCCATTCACAACAATGGGTACTGGCCAATCAGAAATACGAAAAGACGTATTTAAACAAGGGCCACGAGACAGACGATCGGAAGAAATGAAAACTCAGAAATTAGGAACTAGTACAAAAGATGTATGTCAACTAAAACTTCTTAACGTAACGAATTTAAAATCTATGGGAATAAAGATCTATTAAGTATGTTCCTGGTAATAATGCTGCTGAAACTGACACATAGGATGAGCGTCCATTAATAGCGACATGCATTTTTCATTCGGGTTAATGACATGCAGCGTTTAAACAACTGCCAAGAGGTAGACGATAGGATTAATGGAAGACTGTAACTAAGATCGTTCACTAAAAATAATGTCAACTAGAGATTCTAACAGATCGTCACTTTCGCAAGGCAACCTCAAGGAAAGATAGTTTCCACCAATTCGTACCGACTGTATACAGTAAACCTACCGGGATGCTTTTAGAAGTCAATAGTGCATCATCTAGACCGGTCGTAAAGCTGTACTGCCCATAACAGGGGCATCTTGGTGGCGCATCGTAATGTTTCTTATCGTTCTTAGCGTTTAAGGCACGAAACCACTTTTCTATTTTGTTGATTGGTGGTAATTACTTTGAGGTACATGCGTTAGTTGGCTGCATCGAACACCTTCATTTTGTGTCTAGGGCAATAAAATGATGTATAGAGGGATAGTAAGGGAGTTGTACGTTATGAGTAGAATTTCCTCACATCTCGACTTAGACAGTCATCACATCCCGGAAGAGCACTGTACGGTCGTTTCATCCTTTCGGGAAATCTCAGCAATGGCCATTCCAGCTGACCCTTCTAGGGCTCGAACTTGCAGCTCGACTGTTGCCAGCCTGTGGTTGAGACCACTGAGCTACTGGGGAAGTCAACTACTGTCGTAAATAAGTAACTAGATGGGATATGGCGTCGCTCACTATTCACTAACTTGCTCCTTACTACCGTGCAGAGAACAGGGGAACCCCACACCAAGCGACGAACTTGCCAAACTTAAGCCGCCAATTAACTTGGAGAATTTTAAGAAGTTTGGTCTTCGTGCTGGTTACAGAGGAATAGTATGGGGAGTTGGGCGTTGTGAAATGCGCACTGCTGACGACTGCCGAAAGGATGAAACAGCCGTACAGTGCCATTCCGCGCGTGTGATGACTATCTGACAGAGTCGAAATATGATGACTTTCTAATTATAAATATTGCATAATTTGGTGATGTTCAGGAAAACATTGAGAATTTCTCCGTTGACTACATAGCGTCAAGTGTATAAGATTAATTTTAGCATATGATTGGTTTACATATTGGATCGCTACGACTCAGTGTTGGCTAATATTTCTTACTGATCTGCAAACTTCAGAGCTTCGGCATTGGTGATCCGCTCCTAGGATGGATCACAAGCTTTCTTCTCCACCGGAGCTTAGAGGTAAAAGTGCGTGGGTCCCTGTCCCACCCAATCCAAGTCGAATGTGGTGTACCACAAGGATCGGTACTGGGGCCACGATTGTTTTTGATGTATATTGACGACATAGCGGCCCGCATTCTTTCCAACTGCCTACTCTATGCCGACGACATCAAGGTCTGGAGCGAGATCAATAAACCATACGACTCCGCAATACTTCAAGAGGATCTGGATAAGGTGTATGCGTGGTCAGTTCAGAACCAACTCCCATTCAACACAGAAAAACGCAGAGTATTACACTTACGTCACCAATCAGCATTTTTCTATAAATTGGGTGACCATGTGCTTTACACAACTGCTGAGGAAAAGGATTTGGGAGTCTTGATTCAATCCGACCTTGGTTGTTCAGCCCAGGCAAAGAAAGCCTCGAACGCGAGCATTCGAAATTTGGGCCTTCTCAGGCGCACATTTGGACGCTTCGATCCATCCGTTTTTCACCGACTTCTAGGCGCATACATACGACCACACTTGGAGTATGCAATACAAGTCTGGCAGCCGTGGCTGAGGAAAGACCTCTCTGGTTTAGAGAAATCTCAACGACGCGCAACGAAGAACGTGAAAGGTTTAGGCCAGTTACGCTACGAAGACAGACTGAGATAGCTCGGGATATTTAGTGGTCAATATCGACGACTACGGGGAGATTTGATTTTGGCTTATCAGATTCTGACAGACCCCAATCATACCTGCCGCCATCTGCTGGAGCTCAGTAACAACAACAATCTGAGAGGCCATCATCTGAAGCTGGCAGTGCAGTACAGCCGTTTGGAATGTCGACGGAATTTCTTTTCCGTGCGTGTTTGCCAAGCCTGGAATGCTCTCCCAGAATCTGTAGTCAGTGCACCCAACCTGATGGAGTTCAAAAATCGACTTGATAGTGCACTCACTTCATTGCACTATCTCCCATAGTACAGTCTAATTTTGAGAGATCCAAAATCCATACTTTAAAAGCAATTTTCCCCACGCAAATTTCAACAGTGGATTTATATTTTGACGCTTCAAACTCAAACACTTTGCCCCATGCGAATTTCAAGGGGCGGTGACTCTTTTAACCAAATACTCCATACCTCATGATCCCCTCCGGAGTTATAGCGGATTATTATTTTGACACTTCAAACTCGGTGAGTCCACAAGCTTGGAGTGACTCGTTGTTAAACGATTTTACTGAATTGGTTTCCATTGAATTTTTCACACTTCTATGACTTTCGCACTGATCACCCTATGGGATTTGTCAAGCTTTAGCTTTTATACCCGCATAAATCCATTGTTCCATTGTTCCATTGTTACTAGAGTGAAACAAACCTGCCCTCTGTCAGTGTTCACACGGATGCAATAAATGAGTTAAGTCACTCTAACTTGACCAGTGCTCCTTGTGCCCTTACCATCCGCGTTCTGAGTTCAGACGCTTTTTGTGGATGCACAGACGAATCTTGCCAAGTGCTGAGGTAACATTTTAATCTCGGTGTGTATTGGCTAAGGAACGCTGCGATTGTCTGCTGAACACATCAGACCAAGATTTGTCTCTGGTCGCTGATAGTTATACCACAGAAATTCTACGTGATGCTGAAGTCAATTTGGTGACAACTCCTCGGGCAGTTCGTTGTTACTTCCACTTAACTGCGTTGCCTGTTTGATTTGGCCACATTTCTTGTGTGCTAACAAATAGCCACAACCCGGTGTGTGAAATTCGCCCTAAGGGCACCGGGTCACATTCTGGAGTGACCGGAGCACCGTATTGCGGTGGTATGACGAAGGTGGCAAAAGGGATGTGTCCTGCCATTCCATCTCCCGCCATGCCGATCACCTCATTGCATGCATCAGGTGGTAGAATTTTTCGCTCACGCGGCTTGGTCCAGCTGTTCATAGTTCTTATACCCGACGCCTCAATTCCCCGTATCTAGTGGTTGGGACCTGCTCTGCCCGTAGCCTTAAGGATCACAAGCCTGACTTGTAATCCCAGGGCCCGGGTTCGCGTCTGCGTAAGGAACCGGGTGATCCTCGCGTTACCCACGCGCGAGTGGTGGCGTTAATTGCGCGACAGGGAAGCCTCAGTACCGCGTACCGGTGTACAGCTGATGTCTTTGTTTGAATTTGTTTTTTAAATTTTTCCCCTATTTTTCACTCATTTACCTTCAACTGTCCAAATGGTGGGTTGTTTGCCACTTTATACCACCGATTTGCAACTCCCTCCCCAAGCTGAACCGAACGGCTTCTCTCTTCCGCTCAATCGGATTTTTGCTAAGCACCGTTTACCATTGCTTGTTATTAGTGAGATAGAATTTCTGCTCTGGTCACATACGTATATCCGGTTGATCACAACTGGTTTCTTCTTCTTCACAGGGGTCACACACCGGTTCAAGCTGACAGAGGTTTTCTGGAGAATGCCCGGAGGCTGGCACTCTATGGAGTAGAATTCCACAACGCAAAAGTGAGTGCTCAGTGATTTTTGATTTATACTTGCGTTGAACTAATACGCATGCATCATCCAAAACTGGTTATCCAATGCACCTGAGTACTGCAGCAACGTTTTTACTCTCTGTCTGTCGAGTAGTAAATTACCCGATTTGTGTGGCCCTCCGAGAGACAAACGAAAGTTGCACAGCCGTAGCGGATCTATTCTCATGAACCCAATAGTCATTTACACTCTGCTTACATTTGCATTGCCCATTCCTTTTGCCTAAGTGAAAGTGTACGTGGCGCAACACATTCACCCATGGGCCCTTACCCGTAGACGGTTCAAGGTGACGGCGATAGGCGAACGCGGAAGCCCGTCCTACCAGATGATGCCATGACTACAAGCAGCTGCATTCCGACGACTCTGTGCATTTAGGAAGAATTTGTGGCTAGAGGGCGATATATGCTCTAGGTTTCATAGCATCCATGTTGAAGACACTCGGGTGCAAACTTAAGCCTGTGTCTGAGATTCCTAAACCTGCTTCTTCGACGGGACACTGAATATCGATGACTTTGACCTAACGAAAGCTGGGTACCCGGTGCCTCTGGCTGCAACACCATAGTTGCGTCTGGTCATTTCGTTCTCCCACAACTGATACGCTATCTTTGCCTACAAAGTCATCAACTGCCTGTCCGGCTCCACGCGCCGTCTACGAACGGTGCTTATTTTTGGCTGTCCTAGGGATTTCTCGCAATAACCAGTGTGACGACATGCAAAACTACGGACGGTTTTATTCAGTCCACCTGATCCATTGTGAAGCAAGCACCGTTGTGTGATTGGTCTAGGTGCCAGGCTACACGTCTAATTGATGGTGAGGAAAGACCCAATGTTGGTTGGGATGGTACAAGTTCAGGTTGGACTGCAGCGATAGCAGAATTCCGTGAATGTTCCTTCGTGAGTGGATCGTTGAGCCAGGAATTGATGAAGTGCTCAGAGTTCTTGATGGATCTAAAAAAGGAACACCCGTATCGCACCCTGGGCCAACCAATTAATGCCCACGTTTTCTGCCCTAGCAGTCCCTGCTGTAACAGTCGGGTGAAGTAAGCAAAGGATAGGAAGAGTAATCGAAGGTACAAAACAAGGAAGTTCACTAAAAATTAGAGCATAATCCCGATGCATGTAGGTAGAGAAAAGAAAGTCAAAGTATAGATATTCGAGTTAGCCAGGAAAATGGAAAGGTTTCGTGTTACCCACCAAGTGTGTCAGGTTGACGCTCAAACCCTTTAACCGTACATTCCCTGATAACACTTTCCGGAAGCATCTTCCAGCGCATGATCACTCGGCGTGACAGCCGAATTTTCGCCCTAATCCGATCGGACCGCGTTTTGTACAGCTTCATGAAATGACTACGGAGACAATTTAGCGGGACCGAATAACCACGATAAATCTGGTCCAACCTTCCCAGTTAAGACGGTAGGTTATGATTAGGTCTCCTCTAAGTTCGGTAGTGCATTGAATGCATTCGCAAATTAAGCAGATGATCGGGGTACGTCTATCCCTGTAATCCCTCAACCAATCTAGTATCCACCCATAAAACCTCTCTAGCTCCATTTTGTCTCAGACGAAGCAGGGCGGACAAGCCTACTTTTGGGGCAAATATTTAATAGACGACTTCAGACCGTTTAGTGGAGGAATAGGTAGGTAGCAACAAGGAGTGCCACTCCATCTCACCGTATGAAGCATCCATCCTCCTCTGTGCCCGCTACCGAGGCATGCATTCAGGAATAGAACAACACCAGTCATGTCGAAAAATTCGGTTGAGTTCCTTTGCATACCGTCATTGTTGGCACATGTTAACTAATGGACGTCCATAGTGTCCACTGTAACTCCAGAAAGGTCGTTATCAAACAACACCTGGGGGCCTTGGTACCATCCATTCAGCTCTCTTGGTCCTATGTGTACAATACTTCGGTGGTCACAGGTGAGCTTTCTCTTGGTAATCTCAAGGCATCTCCGTTCCATGCAATGGCTTCTTGGGCTGTGGTTACACCGTACTCACTTACCCTCACCAGAGAGGCTGCTATGCCTTCATGCGCACGGATGCTTGAGTTTTCAAATGAACCTAACGAGCTTGTGTGGAACCTAAGTTTTGACACATTCGGTCTACATCAGGACAATCGTTATTTCATAGCAAACTATATTGGCGCGAGTTCGCACATTACAGTCCTTATGAGGTCACTTTAGTCGGTACCGTTAAACCCCCTTGCTGCAGGATTAGTGAAATGTATCTGACCGGAATGTTTGGCCCCGGAAACCGAAGATGGAAGTCAGACACATGCAAACCTCTCCGGTCTGCAGTGCATAGACAAACAAGGCGTATTAGCGCCTGCTACTTCAATGACCTGTTGTTTAAAATTAATATAGTTTCAACTAGTCGCGTCGAGATGATCTACCAAGCGAAAATTGATGTTAAAATATCGGTTGAAAATAGGTTGGTTCCCCTTCTAATCGCATACCACTTCTTATCTCACTGTAGCAAAAATAGTTTGCGTTAGTTGAGGCAATTATTTCCTGCGATGTAGTTTAATGTGTATAACCAATGCATTTTACGTTTCTGCTGGAGCGATATGAAATGACTTTGCATTAAATGCAAGTCGTAACGGCAGCGGGTTCTGGCGAACTAATGCTTGTCTGTGTAGTAGATATGTGCGCTGATGAAAATGACTGAGAGGCTTGCTCAGATTGATGCGTGCCGTTTTCACGGTTGGTCCACATCAGCGAATGGAGACCGAATCAGACATGGCGCAGTCCCATTGTCAGTGAGGCTTATGCATTCACTTTCTCGTATCTGGTTGTTAATTTTCCACCCCGATTCCCTTTGCGCATTCCTGTGCCGATACTTTTTCCTTTGTATTCTGTTTGTATTTGACCACATTTTGTTGCCAATTTTGTTTCTTACTATGCCGGTATTGTGCATCGCGGCAACTGGATCCACCGCACTTTGGGGCCTCGAAGTTGAGCTGAGCTGAACCCTGCTGAACTGAACTGTGATAGATGCTCGTATTACTGCAGTTAACCCGGAAAACCTGATTATCAAAATGGAAATTCACGACCGGAGACCGAATGCCAGTCTTGATATACGCGACCCGAGAAATGGTACCCTAAAGTGACAACTTGGTGATTTCGTTAGTTGGAGGAAAATAGTGCGATATGTTGCTGACTATCTTTCGCAGACCATATAATCGTCTTTACGCGCCAGAGACTTTAAGAAAGTCAATTCGTTATCAGCCTTACAACTTGCAGGTCCCGGCAGCAGTATTGTTTTCTGTTGGATATAAACCCTCCCCGGTCTAACGCGAAAATTTTCTCCGGTGAACTATGATGACATTCATTAAAACAGACTTTAGTACAGCAGATTTAAAATATTTAAAATCTTTGTGTGCCGTTTCAGTATTTTCAGCTACATCATACCTGTCGGGCCCACCAATGTTTTGGGACTAGACAAGCTGCGAACCCGAACGTATCCCCATATGCCATCCAAAGTACATCAGTCGGATACAAATGGCACTACAAACTACTCAAGCATGTATTTGCTACGTAAACGCACTGGCTCAGCTGGGACTACGGTTAAGGAAGACTATTTTAAATATGGTGTACATAACACGTGGTTTTTAGGACTATAAAGTTTACTAGCTACCAGGGACCATGACCTCTCAGGTACCTCTCCATACTAGCTAGTAGCCCGTTTAATCCTATCCTGGTAGGTTTTTTGTATGAAGGGCGGATGGATTGATGATGGGGCGATCGATTGTTCGCTTTAAAGGATTTGCGCTCCAGGATTTAACTTTTTCAGATAGCTGCGTTACAGATGCACACACCAGGATACATTTGGAAACCTCTACACTACTGCTTATTTCTTTTGGTGAGACTCATCTTAAGAAGTTTGGTGGCTTTATGGTTGAACTCGAACTATTAGGAGTCTCAAGGTGGCGGTAACGTGCGTAGTATTGGAGGGCGAAATGTTCCGTGTAATGTATAAGGGCAAATCCACTTAATTTCTCGTCACCACTTGTGACTTGCGGTGGTATCTGATCGCAAAGGATTTGGCGAAATTACATAGCAGGTAGGAGGAGGTTGGCGTAAAACGCTCTTCAGGATGTCTGATGGGGTTGTCCTACAGTACCGAATTTGCAGCAAACCTTCTTGACACTATCCAAATTCATCTACCAATAGTTTTGCTCTTTCGTTACCAATCCACGGTCACATTGTGATGACCTACCGCACGAGAAGTAACCCCCTTTCGGCTACGAATGAAACAGGTCATTTTACACTGGCTTATGACGCCCCCTGATCTTGCTGCAGGTATTATCTTTGTTTTTTTATGCTAATTATCCTCTGCAATACAATTCAGTACTATATCGTTGTTAGCTTGTAAATTATGACGCTCCGAAGCTATTCCCCGTGGCCCAGTGGCATAAGTTGCTGACTCGCGGTTCAAGACGCTGGTGGTCATGGGTTCGAATCCTGATGGATCCGATGGATGTGTACTACTGACGATGCCCAACTGGCTGAAACTGCAGTCTAGTGGTTTTCCGGGCATATGGCCGACTATCATATTTGGAAGCTGGCTGAGAAGAAACTCAATTAACTGTAGCAAAATCCCTACGCATGAGCACATCACATAAATAATTGTTTTTTCCTCCACAGTGCGTGACACGCCTGCAGAGGCATGATCATGGTAATGCAACAAGGACTGGTAAATCTAAAAGCGACACAAGTTTATAAGTAGCATATGGATCCATGTGCCAAGTGTGTATGAATGCATGTAGGTAAGAACGAATGTGGTTGTGTCGCTTGAATTTGTGCATGTGACGCTGTACTTAGGATTGATTTCGGTCAGGCGTGAAGAGTGAAATGAAATCTTCCTAATGGGTGACTCATGTCCGTTGATTGGGTTAGATCATTCAGATACGTAAGAGGCAGTGACTTTAGTTAGTGGCGAGTCACATCCGGCACGTCACAGTGTTGTTAAACGGACATTTGTGGCTTTTTATAGGAAGAACGCCTGCCAGGCAAAAACTCACACGCCGTGGAACACTGCCGCCGAACTACTTGCTGGAACTGGGTAAACCCGAACAAACCAGCTGACACCACGGAGTGGTTGTTCGGCTAGCCAGCCAGACTGTATAGTAGCCCTTTATATTACATGTCACTGGTAAAAACCAGTGTTTATGACATGAAATGATTGTATAACAAACATGTGTGTACAAGTTTGTACCTGACCTAACAAACCTCTATGCTGTGTAGCGATGACTAAATTTTGGTACTGACATCCAGATTCATAAAGTTAGCCCTTGGTTACAAAACTAGAGAAATCGTCTAGTAATTCGAAGCCTTGAGGATCGCGGTAATTAGAGGGATACTTAATGCACTAATTGACTGGTTACATCATAAGTACTACTTGAATGTGATTGCATTTCACGAACTTTAAGGGCACTTTTCGGTCAACCTTTGACCTAGCGGATCTTATCAATACTACCCTCGATTCACAGCGTACAGTTCCAATCTTCACCGATGGCGATCGACTTCAGACTGACTTCCTAGTTCTAGGTGCATTCCTCGGGTAGCTACACTTCATCTGGTGCTGGGACAACGCCACAAAGACAGACGACTTAATAGGACCGTTTTTATCAAAATGAAGCCTGCCTTTGTTGGAATATACTAAGATTCATGAGTTACTGACAAAAACTAGGGAGCCAAAGCTTTAAAGCAACAGACCAACCACCGCCGCCTATCTTAACCAATAATGCAACAGTTTGAGCGGAAACCCATAAGAACGGATTGTGAATGATACGAAAAGCACTTTAAGAAAACCGAGCTAACATTGAATTTGCTTGGTGTGTATCCTCTTTGTGGATTTGACCCGGCTAGAGCGGTGCCATCCCATCAAACCAGAATTCTTCCTGAGAAGCCGAACACAAAAATGTATGGCCTTGAGGGATCGGACATGGAGCCTTTACAACAACAATCCCAACACATAAAATTGGACAGCGTACGTAGCTCAGCTCAATTATTCTGTACAGTTGATCCGTGAAGACAAGTTATCACGTCAACAGGATCTAGCGAAACGATTTCGAACCACCAGAAGCTTTACAAACAGGTGAATGGACTTCGAAAGGTGCTGCGCGAAATCTCACCATTCACTATGATTGGTGGTTATACACACAGCCAACGCCTTTAAGGCCCATTACTTACCTACTTTCCAAGGGGTACAAGTTTCGAACACTGTAATTTCTTGTCACTACACCATCAGTGTTATCCAGCATCACATCCACAGCAGAAACGGTGCTGAAAAAGCTACTATGCTTGCGTGCACATAGGTCTCTTGGAGTGGATAACATTCATCCTAAATCACTGCATGTAGCAGCCACGCACCTGGCCCAACCACTTGTCAAGGTTGACTTTCAGCGTTTTCCAGATGAAAACATAGTTTCGTCAACGTGGAAATGAGGTATTATAACCCCATTCATAAAGGTAGAAGTCGGTCTGATCCTGCCAATTACCATCTAGTAACGCTTCTCCCTGTTATCGCCAAAGTCGTGGAAGCGATCATCGCGGACGTACTGATGGGCCACCTGGAAAGCTCTGATATCGTGGCGCCAGAGCAGTACGGGTATCATCAATATCGATCATGTACCACGAACCTCCTGATAGCAAGTAACAACTGGACCGAAACTTTTGACGAGGAGACAGGAACCGATGTTATTTACATGGGATTTTCGAAGGCCTTTGATCGCTTGGATCATTGAATCCTCCTGCATAAACTGTAGCTCTACGGCATCGGAGATCCAGTATTATGATGGTTGGTAACTTTCTCCGTGAACGGAAGTTGGAGGTTAGAGTTCTAACATCTCCGTCTGACCCGATTCGACTGGATTGCAGCACCTCACAGGGTTCGGTACTGTTGCCTTGCCTGCTCTTGGTTTTTATCAACGATCTAGCTAAAGCCATCAACACAAAATGTTTACTTTTCGCGGACGGCGTTGAAAGTTGGCAGGCGATCAAGGGTATGGAGGACCACGAGATCCTCCAGTGTGACGTCGACGATGCCTTGCATTGGTCGGTGAGGAATGCACTGCTATTCAATGCGGACAAGTGTCACGTTGTCTACATCCGCCTTAGACGCGCCTATCTCTACAAACTTGGGGGCACGATCTTCAGATAACCTCTCAGGAACGTGCCCTCAGTTTGCTGGTACAGGACGACCTCGGTTGTTAAAGACAGACAGAACCCGCTTCAAAAAGTGGTAACCAGCATGTTGGTCTCTTGCAGAGGACATTCGGGAGTTTGGATTCATCTGTTTTCTCTCTGATGCTCAATGCCTACGTGCGTCGCAACGTCGAATACACAATCCAGGCTTAACATCTTTGGCTAAAGCGTGACCTTGCAGCGCTCAAAACTCTCCAACGTCGAGCAACGAAAGTTGCCAAGGGGTTGCTTAACCTTCCGCACCAGCAACGATTGAAGACACCCGGTGTGTTTGGTGGACGCTACCGGCGGCTACGTGGTGATCTCATATTAGTTTACCGAATACTGTGCGACCCCACTCACGTATGCCACCAGCTACTGAAACTCAGCCCGAACCCCAACTTCAGAGGCAGTAGGCTGAAACTGAATCAACAACACAGTCGTCTAGCTTGTCAACGAACGTATTTCTCCCTCTGCGTTTGCCAACCCTGGAACTCCTTTCCAAACTCAGTTGTCTGTGCCCTCACTTTAGCTGGTTTTAAAAACGATTGGATATCGAATTGAACGCACTACACTTTGTTGCTTGAACGGATGTTGTGGATTTATTCGGACTAACTAGCCACTTTGACATTATGACTCACAATGACGCGACTAAATTTGTACAGAGCGATGAGCAATTTGCTTCTTACTTTCTATAAGTATCAACCATTAAGGCATTTTATTTGGTTTTGTCTGTACAGTCTCTCTCATAACCATCCTTCGAAACTCAATTACTTTATCGCTTTGATCATGCGTAGTTTATTTGGTCTACTTAGGTCATATTTCAGTCTCAATTTTTTCTATTATCAACCTACGGGACATGTTAACTCTGGGCTTTTTTACCCGTTATGAACCATTGTTCCACTGTTCCACTCATACCGTCACAATGGTTGGAAAGCGTGTCAAACACAAAATCCTCTAGCACTCGCTTCCTTGCTATCCGCGGCCTCCAAAAATGTCGCTACCTTTCCACAAGGGTTTCATTGCTTGTTTTATTTTCTCTCTAACTTTCTCATTTACAATTTGGCAACTTTTTTAACCTTCGACGTGTATAAGAGTGATACTTCGGCTCCTAGATCTATGTTTAACGAACAGAATGAAATTATACACCACTCAACGGCATCCTGAATTGACTTGAAAAAAACCGACCTTCGTACATACAAGCGGAATTCAGACTCGCGCATTCTCGAATTTTCGTTCTGATGCTGTGTACCCACGTGCGTGGGCTGGCCACCGAGTCGGATGAATGATTGTCACGCATCTGCGAAATGAGTGCCTAGAAAGGCAATAAATTTTGTTCGTTGGCTCCGTGTACTCGGTCGATCTCTCATTCTTAAGCGGTGCTCAGCGAGCTATCGAACTTGGCATCGTCCAATATTCGGGATTGTGCTTAACATCATTGTTGGCTTCTACAAGGTGATCAAATTCCAACGGTGGAGCCGGAACGCAATGCAAATGGCTGGCTTATTAAAATTGCAAAATTGTGTGGTCATGTGGTGCCGTTCAACGGAATGTGTCTCAGTGAATGTTAGGGTTTTATCCTTTTGTGCGGAAATCACTGGGCATTAGCGTTGGTTCCATCTTCACCAAACCTCTCTCGGGTCTCATTCTACAATGCGTTACTGGTTCCGCCGAGAGTCGAATCACCAAAAGCCGGGTTGCCTTCCCCCTTGGTGGTAGTTGCATCGACCACATGTTTACTTTTCGTCAAGTATTTGAGCAGAAACACATTTAAAGTCGACAGACTATGATGGTCTTTGCCTGAATGCCATATTCGCAACTGTTGGTCGTGTCAGTTTGTGGCACCACCTATTCTTGAAAGGCGTACCGAAATATCTCTATTTCTTTCAGAATTCTATCTACCGTGAATTCCTAGGCAGGGTAAGAGTCTAGGTGTCAGCTGGAATGGGCACTACTAACGATTCCCGAAAGGAGGAAACAGCCGTACGATGCTCTAATGGGTGTGTAATGACTGTCTGATAGAGTCTAGATGTGACGAATTGCTAGCTGCACCATTTAACATCCCCTACTACTCTTTTGTAAACCTACAGCTGCTGCTGTTGATGATGTTTTTGCCGAACTTATTGTACGCACTAAGGGAATTTAAGTGCACCAGCTCTTGATGCAGGCACGTAACAACTATGGCTATATACAGTTTGCAGAATCCACAGTATTAGTTGTCTAATCTCCACCAACATGGAGTTTTTGCGGCGTTCTAACGGACATTCTGTGTCAGATAATAGGCTGCAAAGCCCCAGTTAACCTGTTGCATTTGCTCTTTGAGGCTCACTTGATAATGGACATGTCTTGTTTACTCTCAAATGGATCAAATCCATCCGCGAATCTCTCGTTAGACATTTACTTGTCTTCCAGTGATATTTCCCGTTCCCTGTCTTTACCGTATAGCGAGAAGTTGTACCGTCTGTCACACAGCTGCATACCACTTTAATCAGTTGTCTATGATCAACACACTTTTCCTTTGACGGAAACTGAGCATATTAAATGCAGTTTGCTCATTCTACGGGTAGCCGCATCTTCCTTGAGATTGCACACAATTGCTCAGATTGTGCGTACTCTGAGATACTTGTTTAGCACAGATTATAAGTTTACAAGTACCTGTGTCCCGCCCACCACTTTGGTTCCGCACACTCCATATCCACTATGGCTGGTTTGTGTCATCTTGTTGGTTTCTCTACTTGCGCCGAGGCGATGGTGATGTGAGATGTGTCGTTTCTCATCGCGGAACGTGATGTTCCTCCATACCTAATGCACAAGATGTGACTGCGGCCGATACGGTTTTAGACAATGTCCCGACACCCAACTCCTCCACAAAGCTTGTTACATCCTGGGGGACTGTTCGTCGTTGCCTGAACAGACCGGTTGCACAGCCTTCGTGGCACTGCTGGGCTCAACGGCTAACGTTATAATGCAGTTGCCCAACCGTCGCCTCCGATATGTCTTGCACTTCTGCATTCCACCATAGTTGGACACAAGTGTCTGCGAAGCATTGCTAGTGTTGGATGGCGCCAGCGTGTCCGCAACGATGATGTGCGTAGGCGAGTACTAGGTAGTGATAATCATGCTAACTACCTAGAACAACAGATAACACTGAATAAGTTGCGTTGGCTCGGGCACGTGTTACGTATGCCTGGTCACCGCCTATCTAGGAGGGCCTTGTTTAATCTACCTGATGTAGGATGGCGCAAAGCCTGAGGGGGACAGGACTTGACTTGGCAGCGAGGAATGAAGACATTGACGACCAGACGGGGCGCCGTTGGTCCGTTTCGCCTTTCAGGCTGGAGTCCACGTGACTCGCCTTGTGCTCGGCTAGAGACTTTACAGGACATGACTCGTAACCGACACCAGTTGCGCCTCTGCTGCTGTCTCCTAGTCGGATTGCCTGTTTAAAGTGTGTTTGTTACTAAGTTATCCACGGGACAATGGGTGGTTATGACGCGGGCAGTGAAAGCCGCAAGTAAGGTGTCTCGCTGATTCCGCGTTATGTTAGCACGATAACCAGTTGTTTGTGACGATATGTTGTTTACACAAGGTGTAGGCCTCTTGACCCTGAATGTTTGGTTAGCGCATTAACATTTTTCGGTAAATCCCCCTTCTCTTCCTCTTATTATTATTTACTCCATAGGCCATCATGATTGTATGTCAGTGAAGCATCAGTTCAAATGGCTTATGTACTGTTATTGATTGATTGATTGGACACAATTGTGCGAATGCCAGCGCCGATCCTATTCCATGCAATATCTCCAACCTCTCTGCACGTGAAGTGTGGGATTCTGTCACGCTGGTTAACATACCCGCGAGTCGAATGTAGCGCCAACACAACTTTGGCGCTCTCTCGCATACCGTCTGGTTCAATGACTCGCTTCCCGTCGGAACTGTGGGGAATGCGATACCACCTATCTACGGTGCCATCCTATGCGCCAGACTCCCTTTCTTGTTCGGGACCACAAGTACAGGCAGATCCGGAAGCCGCTACCCCCAAAGTCGACCGGGATTTTCAAGAAATTGTGGTCACTATGGTTTTAGCTAATACACTTCCTTTACCAATTCTAGGCTGGTATAAACGCACTATGTTTCCACGTGGGAAGGTGGTTTTAGGTTATCTCATGTCTTCTGTACCGATCAATTGGTACACAGTCCGTGGAATAACAAAATATATATTGGCGCTATGAAAGTTCCGTGGAATTAGCACTATCAGCCAATGAGAATGCGTAAAAACCAAGCATATCGCCACCATAAGCACCAGCTGTACCTGGTCAAAGTTAGTTGTTCATCACGACTGATTTGTAGCCACCGGTTGGTGGAAGCCTCTGCAGACTCGCACAGAAATGTTTTACTCTGTATTAGAATACAACGATCCGGACATGGTTACCACGAAATTGTGCTCGTTTTTCTGCCTGAGTCCTCGCAGATCAGCTAGACATCCTTTGTGCTCATATATATATATATATATATATATATATATATAGCCGTAAACATCGCTAGGATGAAGAAAACAAAGTTAACAAGGCAAGATGCACGAAGGCTTCTTTATTCCAAGATTTCATAGTTTCCATTGAGCTATTCCCACAAATAGGTTGATGTTGTCGAGGGTGGTTACACAATTTGAAAGTAGTTCCATGGTCCCATGAACAGAATTCTCATAACTGGTGAAAACGGGAGTGTAGAGCGTAAAATGACATACCAGGTTCTGAGTAGAAACATGCCGTTAAAAGGAACTATAGATAGACAGGGAGTAAACTGGATTTCCTTTTTGTGATTTATTTCACTTTTCCTTAATTAATTTTCCGCATTTGGATTACAGCAACGGAATGAAGTCATTCCGGTAAAACAGCTTTCGGCTTATAGCACGATTGGTTCGCTAATCTGAAAGCTTATGGTTCGCTGTTTGGGTAGTGTTATTCGCACATAAACATTAAGGAACTAGGGCAAACGCTTATATACTTTAATTCGCCAGGTTCCGTGACGCCAGTACACCGTTTTGCGTCCCCGTAATAACTCGTACAAGAAGCATCTGCGAACAGCATCTTGATCATTTGCCAATACTCCTCCAAGTTGGGGATTTGAAATGAGATGACGTCCATTTCAGTGAACCCAAATCATTGCCACATCCCCGCTACATTGCGGGAAGGCTTTTAAGCCAAAGGCCTTGGTTGAGGACTCTAATCGTCCTCCTGTCTAGGTCTGGGCATCCTGGCAGTCTCTCAGCCCACATACAACCATGACAATTTCCCCAAACTTGAACTGCATCCTGCAACGGTCTTCAAGCAGATTACCAAGGGTCATCTTATCTGCTGCATACAGCAGGGTGGATAAGCGAGAACATGCTACTGCTGGCGCCTCTCTTCTTTCTTTTCCAACTCTTTCTTACTCCCATTCCGATCTCCACTACTAACCTTTCTTTACTAACTCCCATCTTAATTGACAGCAGCCGTAATGCCACTGGAGTGTAAACAGATGCAGCCACCTTTCCGCAACACCCACCGGACGTCTACCGGCAACAGTCCATCATAAGGCCACGCTGGCCCGTTTTCATGGCGGCGTTCAACGTTCGCACCCTAAAACAAATCGGTCAACAGGCTGCACCTACACGCACGTTACACGGTGGGCATTGACGTGCGTCGTGTGTCTGAAACTAGGATCTATTTGCCTAATGGGGTTCGTTGAATTAACTGCGCCCGGCTTATCCTCTCATTACTGGTTGCACGCATCCGGAGACGCTGATACAGCACTCACAGTTCAAGCTGAGGTTGGTATCATTCTGAGCTCCAAAGCCGAGCCATTGTTGCTTGACTGGATCCCGGTGTACAGTCGTTTATGTGCAGACAGTTTGACGACACCGATCAAGGTTGATTAAGGAACTAGTACAAGACGCTTTCTTTGTGAACTCCGCTTATGCTCCCACTGACTGCGGCTCTGATCCTTTCAAAACACATGCTATCGCGAACTGAGCGCGCTACTACGCAGTTACAGGTTCTGATATCATAGTTCTTGTAGGGGATATGAATGCACAAGTAGGGCGTCTGAGCTCTTCAGAAGTTCAGCTAGGTGGTAATTATAAGCTAAACTCCGAATGCACTGACAACGGCGAGCGTCTTTTGTAACTGTGTGAAGCACCGGCTGTTTCTTAGTAGCACCGCTTTTAGACTCAGTGGGTGCCGAAGTACCACTTGGCGTTCTCCTGTAGCTGGCCAGCGATAGACCTCAATAGATCACATTGTCCTAAAGTATAGGTGGCGTGGTTCTATCCTGGATTGCGTCTCGTTCTGAACTACTTGCCTCGGCTCTGATCATGCCTTGCTACGCTGCCGTTTTTCCATGAACTTTGCCGGGCGGCTCACCAAGCGTCTCCCAATTTTGGCAACTGAGAAACTATCCCTTCCCTCGTTCAGGCATGCTTACCAAGCTGCACTGCGTACCGAACTTTCACTCCCTTGTCCTAGTGACACTGAGCTTCAGTGGAATAGGATCTCGGTCGTCATGTACGATGCAGGACCATCTGCTTGGGGCACTAGCACTTATCACAGCCCCATCCACTGGATATCGGAGAGGTCAGTGAACCTGATGGAATCCAGAAGAAACCTCCCCGCTGACTCTGAGCAAGAAATGACAAGACAGATTATTGAGCGTGAACTAACATGGAGCTTACCTGTTGACAAGGAAGTCCGATGGACCAGTCGGGCTCAAGAAATGGAGGAGGCAGGAGTAGTAGACAATAAGAGCAAGCTCTTCCAGCTGATCCGCGCCAATGGTCCCAGGAAATAAGGAGTCAGTGAGAGAATAAGAGACAGCGCGAGGGCTCGGATTCACAATACAGAGCACCGTATGGCTCATTGGGCGCAACACTTTTATGATCGGTTCAATTGGCCCCCCACTTCCGGAGCTCTTCCTACTCAGATAATGCAAGGTGAGCTATGTACGGTTAGTTTAGAGGTTCCGTCGGAAGCTGAGGTCCGAAACACGATCATAGCTCGATCGTTTTCTTGCCTATGGCCCGGATCCCCTGCCAGCTGAACTATTTAAGCATGAAGGTAAGGTCCTCCGCAAAGCACTGACTTCCATGTTCGAACACGTATGAAAGGAGGAAACCGTTCCGGGTAACTGGAGTGAATCGATTATAGTGGCAATATACACGATGTGCAGTCACACCGATTGTGCTAAACACAGAGCTATTAGCTTAACGCCAGTTGTAACAAAATTACTGGTGCTAATTCTCATCTGAAGTCTCACTGCAGAACGAGACTCCAGGATTAGGGAAGATCAGCGGGTGCTAGAGCAGCACCACGCATACAGTAGGCCGACAATATGTGTGCTCCTCGATTTCAAGAGCGCTTTCGATGCGCTTGATCGATGCATTCTGTTCGAAATACTTGCGCGGAAAGGTGTACCCATGGAATATGTGAAAAATTGATGTTCGCTGTACTCGAACATTACAGGCCGCGTCAGCCTCTACAGTGACCTGTCGGATAGCTTTCCGACAACAAGTAGCGTTTGTCAGTGTTATCCAATATTCCCATGTTTGTTCAACTTCGCCATGGACTGCGTCAAGGAGTGTTCACTTGCAGAATCTCACGATGCAGGCATTGAGATGCTGCCTGGTGAAGGCTAGTTGATCTTGATTGTGCGGACGATATCGTCTTGCTTTTTGACGGGGTTGGGGCGGCGCATTCAATACTGAATAGCCTCAAGAGTATTCCCATTCTTTGGTATGGGCTTCGTACCTTCAAAGTACAAAGTGTTGTTACAGGACCACCACATGATGATCCTTTGACCCTTGATGGCCAGGAACACGAGGTAGTTGATCACTTACCTTACGTCGCCAGCTGTATCAGCAACGACGAGTGCATAGCTCTTGAGGTCAGTTCACGTATTGCAAAGGCCAGAACTGCCTTTTTGTTCCTGTGACATCTTTGGTGACAGATAGGACTTTCCCCTAGTCTGAAAGGCAGTATGTACAAGGCCACAATGATGGCCGTCCTACACTTTGAGAGTAAGACTTAGCCCGTTCGCTCTGAAGATCTAAGGCGTCTGCAAGTTTTTGCTCATCTTTGTCTGCGAAGCATCGCTAGTATCGGATGGCACCACCGTGTCCGCAACGATGATGTGTGTAGGTTAGTACTAGGCAATGATAACCAAGCTAGTTTTTAGAGCAATCGATAGCACTGAATATGCTGCGTTGGCTTTGGCAAGTACTACGTATGACCGGATGCCACTTAGCGAGGAGAGTTTTGTTTTGTCTGCCAGGTGTATGGTGGCGCATGGCTCGAGCAGCACAGAAGTTGATTCGGCAGCGTGAAATGAAGTCACTGGCGACCCAACTCGGTGCGTGGGTCCGTCTCACCTTCCACGCTGGAGTCCACATGACATGTCTTGTGCTTGGCTCGAGAATTTCTAGGACTTCGCTCGCAGTCGACACCAGTGGCGCGTCTGCTGCCGTCTCCTAGTCGGATTGCCTGTTTAAGGTGTGTTTGGTGCTGAGTTATCTATCGGGTAATGGCTGCTTCTGATGCGGAGCAATGAAAGCCGCAAGTAACGTGTCTCGCTGATGCCGCCTTATGTTTGCACGATAACCAGCTGTTAGTGATGGTATGTTGTCTACACAAGGTGTAGGCGTCTTGACCCTGATTGTTTGGTTAGGGCATTAATGTTTTTCAGTAAGCCCCCTACTCCACCTGCTATTGTTTTTCGTTCCGTAGTTCACCGTGGTTGTACGACAGCGAAGCATCAGTTCAAATGGCTGAGGTACTGCTGTTGATGACGATGATGCTTTGCCATTACTGTATCCACTGTTCAAATGTAGCATAATTGGTAACTACACGATTATTGTTCCATGGTGTCCCCCTATAGACAATTTTGGAATCGTACCAAATAATTTTCTAATTGATTTCACAAATATTAAGTCTGTTAGAGTTTTGCTTTATACAACCGAGTAGGTTACACCGATGCACACTCTATTTGGCTGAAATTAGTGCAGTCTTCAAGTGAATGAATGCCTCCTCGTTAACTGCTCTCCGTGGTTCGGCCCTGAAGATTTACGTTCGTCCATCACAATGTTGTGATTGGTTAGCTTTCAATCTCATTAAAACAATTCAATGGATTCGTATAGGAGCAGCTGGAAAACTCATCGGACGTTCTGAATCTGTCCCACTGATGGCACCTCTCCTCTAAGTTGGCAACTGAAATTTACACTGACGAATCACTGACGCAAGTGTCTAACGAGGACTGCGTATTTCTCAGTTATTTGATCGAGTTCCTTTCTCGCATTCCTACTGCTCTCTTAGCATTCTCCCCTCTATCTTGTGAACTAGACTCCCCTTGATGAAGACGTATCCATCGGCGTGTACCACAGCGGGATCCTCGTCTACCGTGGTCGCATACGTATTGGACGATTTCTGTGGCCCCAACTGGTTCAACTGTCCCACAAGTCAAGAACGTTTAGCATGTGCACCCGTGCAGTGAATATCAGTCCCAAGATCCGTGCTGCATTCCTTCTGAAGAATAACGGGTCTACGTCCGGCTCCGGTCTTTTAAGTGCCAAACGCAAGTCCGCTGGTTCAAAGGATCAGCAAGATTTGCACCAAGTGTGTACATTGAATTTCCAATTTGCCGAACCTCGCTTGGCCAAACGACTTTGGGAGTCTTGCACTTCGCAACATGCCTTCTTCAGGTGAGTGAAACTGTTGTCCACATAAGACCTGAGTCTCTGACATTCGAACCTTGTCCATCAGATAGGTAACGCTTCCCTTAACAAGTGAGTAGTGATCAGCGTTTTATCACATCTAGCAGTTTAGCCACATCGGTCGTTACCTTCTCTAGTAGCCTCCTGGTCTTCACCACTGACTGGTTGCGGGTTCTAGTCCCACAGGGGCCCCAGTTGGAATGTGCACTGCCGGCGATTACCTAAAGGATGAAACGACCCTACAGTGTTTTTTTTCAGCTGTGTGATGGTGGCCTGACTGAGTCTAAGTATGATGAACTTATACTTTCATTAACGTTTAGGTTGTAATAGTAGATAGTACCGCTGCTCTCTACGAAGCGGAAGTGAGCAAAATGTTATTCGGGAACAATAGGGTCATTCAAGCCGTGGAAAAATTTAAGGCTGTATTCCGTTTCAATAGCTTTCCACTAAATATTTCTGGTTGTCGCGTTAAAGCTTGGGCATACTACGCTGCGTTGATTCTCCATTGTGCTTCCTATTTGTGCACTTTTGGGAAACTCCAGCGGGCCACACTTCATTGGTCTCCTCTTCACTGTTCTCGTGTCGGATCAGCTCACCCGAACTACTAATGAACAATGAGTTGTAACGGGCATAATTGCGATTGTTTGACAAGTCTCGTTGGTTGATTGGAGTGGGGATTATCAAGCGGTAAATTAAAATTATCAGAAAAGGAAAAATTCCGTTGTAAGGAGACTCACCGAGTTATTCCCTTGAACACATGGTGGTCTGCTCACCGCTACGTAACGCAGGGCCTTTGAGTACACTGCGTAAATCCGTCTTCCAATGGAAACAGTCTACGTCACACGATGTAAGTGGGATAGGGTGTGGTCCAAACGTTTTTTAAAGAGCGCTAATGTGGGGGCGAAAATAACGTGAGCAGGAAGACCGTTCCACATTCTGGATAGGCGAAGACAGAGAACGTTTTATCGGCGACCAAATAGACTGTGATGTATGGCTGGTTTGAGCCTGTGACCTCTCAGATTGATGTTGTGGCTAACTTGCAACCGGTAGAACTAATATAATTTCTTCATGTTTGACCAGATGTAGTGGCGGTGCTAGGTTTGCTTACTTAGGAGCTTTCCCGGTAATGCACAATCAAAGAAGTACTTTCAAGCAGGTGTTAGTCAACTGTCGTTTGTAAGTTTGAAAGCAACCAAACGACAACTTGAAAGTGTCATGGTATACACCTCAGAACTCTTACCATTTACTTGATAGAGGTCACGAGCTTGTCTCGTAATCTTGCGGCGCGGGTTCGAGCTTGCGTAGGGGCAGGGTGACCCTTGCAGTATCCTTAGCCCATCTGCGACCGGTGGTGGTTACATGGCAGCTAAGCGTCGGTACTGCGTACCGGCGTACTGCTGATGCACTATTGGAGAGCCTGTTGTCTTTCAACCAAGCTATAACGCAGTTAGTTTGTAAATCATGACGGACCGAAGCTGTCCCCCGTGGCACAGTGGCATAAGCTGCTGACTGGCGGTTCAAGCCGCTGGTTGTCATGGGTTCGAATCCTGATGGATGCGATCGATGCGCACTACTGACGATGCCCAACAGGAGGCGGTTCAAGCCGCTGTCATGGGTTCGAATCCTGATGGATGCGATCGATGCGCACTACTGGCGATTCCCAACAGGCTGAGACTGCAATCTAGTGCTTTTCCGGGCATGTGGACGACTATCTGATTTGGAAACTGGCTACGAAGAACCTCAATCAAGTCAGTATAGGCTTTAGGTACCCAAAAGGGTGCATTTTCAGCATTTTACAGTAATTACCGCGGGTGGATTAAAATGGTAAATTTAGAAATGCAAATTTGTCCATGAAAATAGTGGCATCGGGTGCAGAGATGTCCCCCGAATGCGGTCCCTTATGCATAGGTAATAATTTCCGTTGAAAGGTGCATCATTGGCATATGGTTTCTGTTGTATTTACTGGGTCGAATCCCAGTCTCAATCGGGACGATGGTTCTTTTAGTTACAAAACGCCTTTGGCAAATTTACGAGTAGTAGCAAAAGCAGTATCTCAAAGCATGTTTTAAAAACCAGCGCAGTACATCGCTAGTGGCGTTGAAACAGTGTAACCAAAGAAAACCTCAATAATATATGGTGAAGCCTATTGTATCCGTGGTAGATAAAATACAAACGGTGTCCCATTGAAATGGCCACGGGCAATTTAAAAGTCCTGCATGCTCTTTGGAGATTAAGAGCGTGAAAATTCTGTTCAATTCCCGCCTAGGTTTTCAGAAGCTCGGACCTCCTCAGACATATGACTACTCACTGTGTTGATGCTCCTTCATTTGGCGTTTTCTCTCTGGTCGGTCTGCCCATTTTTTTCTACTCAGCCTGCAACTGAATGGCATTCTAGGAAAGTCTGCTAATAGTCCGAAAGTTTATACACCAGATTTTGCTGGAAAATCAGACGAAGAGCTGTGAGACCCACCGCTTTTAAGTTTTTGAGCGCAGCGATCATGAATCACTATAATCTGTGCTCCATACGAACTTACTATTCAGCCAGGCGATCAATGGACATGGACTCCTGAGGTCGCTGTACTCAGGCACCGCACTAGGTATTGTTGGTGGCCAACTCTGAGCTCTGTATTCTTTGGCATTTACTTGGCACCACCAGTGGACTGGGCTGGCATATCACCGATTCTGATCAAAACCAGACGTTTGCTCACTTCCCGAGCAACTTCTGTCGGGTAAAACACTGGAGAAGACAGCTTTTGCTTTCGTAAGATTAATGCGACTTCGCACAGCGTCTGACAATGGTGAAGGTGAATTGTATGTTAGCTCATCTCTCCATGCCAAAATGTACAACTGTGGTATGAGACAGCACTGTCGCAGAGATCGGAGATTGACCATTGAACGTTGTGGGGATTAAGAGGTTTGTCATCTTTGATTGTCAATGCCTGCGCGCATTGACTTTTAGGTCTTAGGACTCCGTATGCTTAAAATACCGTAATCTATTCTTCGAATGTGCTGTAAAGCTGTTTTGCAATTCGAGTCACTAATTCAACCAACCTGTAAACTGTCGCTAGAAAAGGAGTTTTCGTTTACTTTCGTGTCGGTTCCTTTTGGTTCAGAAAAATGACTCCTAAGTGAAATGACCGTTAGAACTGTCTGAGCTACCTACCTGCTGACCTGGTTCCATACATCTTGAGGCATATGTGTGCAAAGCAGCCTGAACCATGCTACCAATTTTCATGTGCTAAAGAGTAAGATGTTTTCCTTGGTTTGGAAAGCTTTGTATGCGGAACCATATTGGGACCACTCCCACCAACGTGCGCTAAGTCGCGGGCAAAAGTGACCGGAAGATCTGAAGCACCACTAGGTCTTTAACCGTCGTTATCCAGTTGGCGTTTGTTGCGCCAAGACGAAATCCGGAAACGGAGCTGTGTAGTAATGCCTTTATTCACGTAAACGGCAAGTATCACTACACCAACAAGGGAGCCCAAGGCATTCGAGGTCACACGCACACAGAATCAATTTACCGATCAATGGTTATGGCGGATGGCCAATGGCCGTAGTGCACACACGAGCGCACGCACGCGGTGAGCTTCTTGCAAAGCGTATCACCCCTCCCCTCTGTTGTTTGAGCTATCCGGCTTGGATTCGATCCACTGGCCGAGGTTGGCGCTAGACCAACGTAGCGGCACTTGATTCGGTGGTTCAGCATTTGCCACTTGTGAATCGATCAGGTCCGCTGTCTGGATTTTAAACTCACCGTTGGTTCCTAAGGGCGACGGTCTCGGTCGCACGTAATCTAATAGCCGTCTGACAATCCTGACATCTTCAGTGTTTACTTCAATGTTGCCCGTTGGCTGTTTTAACAATGGTCGGTCGCCACCCAGAATCTGTTTTTAAACGGACAAAGGTGGGAACAGATACTTCTACGGGCGTGTCTCTGCTGTCGGTGTCAGAGTGTTGCTTTACGCCTTCCTGTTTTTCGCAAACCGAACCAAGGTTCCCATGCAATAAATCCAATCGTGTACGCAACCGCGGGGTTACTACCGGTGGTTTTGTTTGTCATCTTACGATAAGCAAAAATTGCACGATCCAAACGCACACGCAGTGGGGCTGCTGGTTGCTTCCGTAACATATTCTTCACAGTCTGCACAGCTCTCTCAGCCAAAACCATTTGCTGACGGATGATGAGGCGCAGTAGTCACGTGTCTAAGTCCATTCGAGGTAAGGAAGGCAGAAAATTCGGTACTAGTGAATATTGTTCCACTAGCTGACAGTAGTGTTTCCGGAAGACCGCAGGTTGCAATGGTCGTGCGCACTTTAACAGTTGTGTTAGCTGAATTTTCTATAGTCGGGACTTGGGCGTCAATCCACTTGGATTAAGCGTCCATAACCAACAAGACCATCTGACCTTCGAAAGGGCCAAAGGAGTCTATGTGGATAGGTTTCCATGGTGTTTCTGGCTACTTCCATGCATGCATTGGTACGTAGGGCACAGTGTTCCAATTTGCCTAACAAAGCACGCAACCTCCAACTTTCGACGCGGTGTCCCTGTTTAAATCAGGCCACCTCACATAAAAACAGGCCAGCGACTTTCTTTTGCTGACTTCATAATGTTCATCATGCAGTTCAACCAGGATAACTGATCGCAGCTTCTTGGATACTACAACAGGGCTCCCCACAGTACACATTCGTTATGGTTAATGAGTTTGATCAATCTGTTAAGAAATGTGTGCTTCTTGGATGTATTTTCTGGCGACGTGATCCAAGCGTATCGTTTCATGAGTGCTAAAATAGTGTCTCTATAGGTTTCTCGGCATATGTCTGTTGCGGTAACGGAAGAACTGTTAAAGTGTAGGACAAGATTCACGAGTTGATGTGGGGCACGATCTTTCGAAGGTAATTCCGAGAAAGGAAGCACCAGCAATGATATTTTGTCCTCCAGGGACGTATTGAAATTGATATGTAGTTGCTGAGAGAAGCAAGACCCAATGGAGCATTCTAGGTGAGACTAATTGCTGAATGCTTTTTCATGGATTAAAGTGATCCAAGGGGTTTATGATCTGTGGAAATCACAACAGGTCGATCGAGTAAGTATTGATGAAACCGAATACTACTGAAAACAACCGCGGTGGCATTTCGAACAAACTGTGCGTAATTAGGTTTTGCTGCCGTCAATGTTCTTGAAGCATATGCAACAGGCCGTTGAGAGCCTTCCGGTAGCTTGTGCAATAATACAACTCCAAGACCGTAGGGCGAACCACCTCAAGAAAAAAACAATGGGCTTTCGTTCGTCGTAATGCACAAGCACTTCGGCATATTCCAAAAGTTTCTTACTAGCGTTAAAAGCATTTCCCTGAACTCTGTTCCAATTCCACGGTTGGTTTTTGCGTATGTGTTCCAGAAGTGGGTACAATTAAGTTGTCGCTGACGGTATGACTCTGGAAAACCGCGTGGCCAGTTTCAGAAATGACCGCAACTAGTTCCCGTTTTTGGGTGCCGATGTCTTAAGTAACGCTCTAGTCTTTTCTTCGGATAGGCGTAACCCATCTCGTGACAACTGAAATCCAAGGTAACGTACACTTGGTACAAAGAATTTACACTTTCTTTTTTTAACAAGCCCAGCATCTGACAATTTTTTCCTAACTACATGCAACTTGTGTAGGTGTTCATCAGTGGTTCGTTTAGTGATCAAGCTATCCTCCAGGTAAGCGCATGTATTTGGTATGTCTTTCATCAACGAGTCAATAATACATTGGAAGATAGGTGGCGCAGAGCTTACTCCTAACGGCATGCGTACGTAACGAAATTACCCAAGGTGTGTGTTGATGGTGGTGTAGGCACGTGAATCCTCGTCGAGTTCGATCTGATGGTAAGCGTAACTCAGGTTTGGTTTGTTAAAAACTTCACCGCACTAGAGGGAAGCATAGATGTCTTCAATCTTTGGCAGTGGCTATCGGTCCGGTTGTAGTGCCTGATTAACCGTAACCTGGTAGACCCCACAGATCCTTATGGTGCCATTGCTCTGCAATACAGGCACTATAGGAGCTGCCCAATCGGAATACTGAACGGATTCTATTGTACTTTCTTGCTGTAGTCGGCGGAGCTCACTCTCCACTTTGTCTGGAAGAGCATAAGATACGGTACGCACCTTCCAGAATCGCGGTGCTGCCTGTGGTTCCAGTGCCAAATGTGCCACGTAATTCTTCGACAACCCTTGCTTCGTTTGGTCAAACACGGCTGCATATTTTTACAAAATTCCGGAGAGCTGCGGACGAGCTTCCAAAAGGTTGGCGTTTGACCTGATGCCAGGAAGACGTTTAGTTCCATCGTGACCAAGTATGCAAGGGCCAGGTCTCCCAAAGACGTACACTCGTATGTTATCTGTCGAATTGCCGTAGGATATGCGTGCAATAAAAATACGTAATGCATCCGCCAATTGTCCAGGGTAAGGTCTTAATTGTATTATAGGATGATCTGACTTTGGCAGTTGCGATAGTGTATCAGGTCGTTAAGGTACTTGCGGAGCCGGTATCAGTTTCGAAATCAACAGGTTCCTCGTTTACTTGGATCGATACGACAAATGATTTCTCCGCGGTGGAATTGTGATTCAAAACGGTTGTGGTGTTCATTCAATTCTGGTTTAACTCCTCAGTGATCTGCCTTGTAGTTTTAAGGCTTCCCTGTGCAACGGAATTTCTTTTGGCGAGACACTTTCTGGATGTCCTCACTTCCCACAAAATCTGCATATCGAATGAAGATGCTGACAATCACTCGGTGCTGAATGCTGTTCACCCCAGCGAAAACAACGGAATCCTCTGCTTTGTACGGAGTGCGATAATGTGTTACCAGGTTTAGTCTGAGAGATCTTATGTACATCTTACGAAATTGACAGCTTAGGCGAAGAGAATGCTGTTAGTTCCTGAACAAGACTGGCACGTTGTCAAACTGTGTCACAAGCTTTCCCAAGTTACTGTTATTTCGTTTTCTGATAATAGTCGCTCTCGTATCTTCTCGTCAAGAAAACAAACAAGTAATGCCTGTAAAAGCGCTGCTTCTGCGAATTTGGCTGGCTTGAGCTGATTTTTGGCACGGTGAGGAAGAGCAGTTAGGAGTCGGGAAATAAACACATTTACGGTTTCATTCTGTTGCTGCTGCATGGTATTAAATTTTTAACATGCTGTAAACACACGTGGCTTTTCACCCCACAGGCAATCGAGAGAGTGGAAAACAGCTTGTAAGTTTTGTTTCGTATGTAGTTGCAGACTATCGAAATGTCGCTGCCCTTCGTTGCCTAAGAGGTGACTCACTGGAACATTGTATTTAATGGGAAGGAAAGCTCGAGCTTTCCATGACCCATACGGAAATAAAAGTCAGGGTTGGGTCTCATGAGAGGCCAAATAGCCTTATAGCGGGTTGGACTCGCGTGTTAGCCGTATCTTCATCGGGCTTATGTAGCATTTGAAAAGAATGGCCACCGGCTCAAAGCGTGACATCGCATCACGCCCTCCGCAACGGCATCATCCATCGTACCGACACCACCAAGGATAACAAGTACATCCACGTAATTAGTGAAGGTAGTTTTCCCTGCAGCCATTCTTGCGTAGTAGGCCTTTCCGTTGAGGAGTTCCAAAATGGCTGAGGTGCGGTAATTCACTTCGCAAGTAGTGATCGCAATAACCTCCGTCGCCAGTTTGTTACGCCAAGACGAAATCAGAAAACAGAGCTGCGTAGTAATCCGGTGATTCAAGTTGATGGAAGTACCATTGTACACCAAAAGGGAGCGCAAGGCATTCGAAGTTACATGCACACAGAATCAAGTTACTAATCAATTGTTACGGCAGACGGCCAATGGTCGTAGTGCACACACACGAACGCACGCACGCGGTGCACGTATCAGGATTAGTCATGCCTAGTGACAGCTCGGTACGCAGGCGAGTGTTAAACGACGTTGGTCAGGCTCCATTTATCTGGCAACATACTATGTATTAGCGCCACCGCTTAACGAGAAGGCTATTGTTTTGTTCGAGAGAGCAATCAATGAGACTCAGGGTAACACTCCTGGCCTAGCGATGGTAAATGAAGTTCCTGATCTTAAGACTTGGCGCTTATGACCCATCTCACACCTGCCTTACACCTGTTCAGGACCCTACAGGATAGTACTCACGTCCGTTGTTAAATACCTACCTGCAGTGTACGGTGAGTCCTCTTTGGGCTTTGCGTACATCAAGGTGCGTGTTTTTCATATGCCGAGCGCCGCTTGAAACTCAGCTGTATGTGATGGCGTTACGTTGTTATTGGGCGAGCTCCTAGATCCCGAATTTTAATTTGAGCCTTTGGGCTTTGCGCCCGATTTCTTCTCTGCCCTTCTCCTTTCGCGTTGGGTATATAGCTTTTGTTGCAAGACAAAGCGAAACCCATACCAAGTTGTGTTGCACCGCTGTTGATGATGATTCTGACATGATATATCAGTCAAGTGATCACAACCAGAAGTATAAAACATAAGAAATACGTCCCAGGCAGTCCGTCAGATAGCCCCAAGTTAGCTGAATAAACATTTAACAGTCAATGGAATATGTTGCGGTCCTCGTTCACAGCAACTTTTTCATCGCTTCGATGATGAATCGAGATTTTTCCCCCATATATCGTAGTGATGATCACCAACAAACATTCAGGAAGTATTTCGTCAAATAGCTGTGCTCAACTATGTTATAGCGTGGTTCATTCTCCCCTTCCACGTTGACGTGGGTGAATTCTAAGCTAACCGCCTCGCGTATCCGATGGCTGGGTTGGCCAATGCATGTGCCTACTGATTTCATACAAGTAGTAAGGTTATTGCCTTAAGGTAAAACACGACTCAGTTATCGAGGGGCGAACTCGATTTTGCCACATTGCTGAAGTACATTGCACTCGAATAGCAATCACTTTGCGCCACTGTAAAAGTATCCCCTTGCCTCTTTCTTAGTGCAAGATAAATATTGGTTTTGAATTTTTCACAAAATTAACTACAATGCTTCTAATGACAATGGTTCGACGAGAATTGTGGCCTTTTCTGTTTCGCGCAAAGCTATGCCTTCTCTAATGTACTTTACTTAGTGGTCTTAATTGACCTTCAGCTCTCAATCTGCTCCAGATGTGTGTATCTGACTTGCCACCGTTCGGGCAGTTGCTATATGGCACTGAGTCATGGCCAATTCGCATAGATGACATGCACCGGCTCTCGGCCTTCGCTAATGGGTGCTTGAGGAGAATCGCTCGTGTGTGCTGGCAACAGCGTAGCTGCAACGGTGAAGTCATGCCTCGTGTCTTAGGGAATGCGAGTATTCCCTTCAGTAAGGTGGTTTTACTACGCTAGCTGAGATGGCTCAGTCGCATGCTGTATATGTCAGCTGAGGGTTTGCCTCATCGCGCTATGTTCGCTCGTGTAGCACTCAATTGGAAGAGAGCACGTGGTGATCAACCATCCGTTTGACGGTAGCATATGAAATCATTGACTTCACTTCCTGCTGCCGTTGGGTCCACACGCCTGTCTGGTTGGGGACCAATGGACGAGGAGTGCCGATGGCTCTGTTTCAAGCCATCGGCACTCCTCGTCCATCGGTCCCCAGGATAAGGCGCGCAATCGAAACCAGTAGATCTCTGTACATAATTGTGTAAATACAGATGCTTAACTCCCATATATATATAGATATATATTTATTGTTTGAGAAAAACGGAAAATGACTTTCCAGTATGCTGGTACACATGCTGTAACTGCTTTCGCTCGATATAGCGTAGGCATATCGTAGAACTTGAGGCAGTCGTTTGTTATTATGACATTAGAAAGTCAGAGTCTCATTCTTTTATTGCCTTTAACACATGGTATTTTGGAGCAACCTTTGGATACGCCGCCAGTAGCTTTTCATGTTGCAATGATGGCAGGTAAACTGGATAATTAACTTTATTTCACAAATAACCTATCCTGACCCTTAGGAAGGCAACTAGAGGTACATACCTGTTTTTACTGTTTTGGTAGTCATGTGTTAATCGGGAGTTCTTGAAAGACAGCGATAAACAGAAGATTCTTTAGGATCTCACCGCTTAGCTTTTTCCAGTGTCATGTAGGATGCCCACATATCGTCTATCCCATAAAGAAAATCAAAGGCGGTAGACGAAAAGTAAACATTTTTTGCGATTAATTCTTCGTCAGGCTTTTACAGTAATAAACATGATAGTGTGTCGATCGACTATACAACCAGATAAAAGTGAACATATGAGGTTGTAACGCCAATTCACGATTGCCCAAAGCGTGCAGCGACAATGTGCCACCACCTCCCAAGCTCGGATAGGTGCGATTGGTCCGTGCAACTGAGAAGACCGGACAGCATCCCACCAATAAAACTTGCTTGGAAGGGCATCATATGGAAAAAATGGACCAATCGCAAATCCATTTGAACTCAGGCCATCACAATTGGTTGTGGGCCTTACACCACATTTCGCTATGTATTCCTTAGGCTTCCATCTGATCAATGCACTTGCTGTAAATGTCGAGGGCTACACAATGCCATTCGCAGAGCAGCTTCACTGAGTAAGGAACTAATTTCTAAATTTACCTGTTACGTTGACAATGCACCAGAGAATGCTGCTATAGGGCTTTGTCCAATCATTTATAGTGAGTCCGATATTTCTGGATCCATCCCCGAAATTCCATCACGAATAAAGGGTGTTTTATTAATCATATCCTAAGCTATGAGCGGCTGAAATCAAGTGCTGACGTACACCGGTTCGCTGAATTGCTAACTGTCCAGTAACGCAAATTGCTTTGACGGCAGGGGTGAGATGGGGCACAGAGGAGCGAGATGTGTGTCTACGATCGCAGGGCTGTAAAAAGTGACATTAGCAAACACCACAGTCGCAATAGACCTGTCATGCGTCGATCACAGGGCAAAACGAAGGAAATGCACGCCGTTCGGTCGTGAGAACTGGACGTTAACCAAACACCACAGCCACATTGGACGTGTCATGTTTCGATTGGTCGGTAGTGGGCCTTCACGCAGGTGAAAATGCCAGCAAAATGGTTCCTTGCGAAGTGGTTAGTGGGTCGCTGTGCTAGCATTTGAGAAATCAGCCTTGGAGTATGTGATGGCCGGTCGATGGGCGCCGTATTGCTATTGTCACAAAAGCTGTTATCGCCTCATGACTGACTTCCAACAAACCCGTAAGCTTTCAGTAGACTGCTTTCGCTGCTAATGGGAATCATACTGCCAGGAGCATATTTTGTTGCTCGCGTGTGTGTCACAGATGAAAATTTACCCTTCATGGGTGCACAAAAACGAATTGTTGACTTGACTTGACGTCACAGTGCTCTTAGATTTCAGTCTGCCTCGACGCAATGGTGACACCATTAAACAGCACACCAATTTAGTCATGAATACAACTATTGCCCCCACGGTGAGACAATCGCTAGTTGTACAAATTGGTCAGACCTATGATGGTGTTTCCCATGTACAATCAAGAATATACATTTAATCGTTTCTTTACTTATATTTACATGAAATATGTTAAATGTCTCTACATAGATGTTCGAAATGCTCTCCATCGTTTTGGTTACAGATGAGCATTCACCGGATGGTGTTGGTGAGAACTCTCTGCAATGTCTCCAAGGAACTCTGCCTACATTCGTTCATAATATACTCTTTCAGTTAATCCAGGTCTTTATGTTTTGTTCAATAAACTCTGCGCTTCAATTATCCCAATAGGAAAAAATCCATGTGATTCAGCTCCGGTGATCACGCAGGCCATTCTATCGGTCTCCCGCGACCAATTCAACGTCCACTCTATGTCTCGTTCAGGTAGGTACGAATCGATGTGCAGGTGCGCCATCCTACAGCCACAAAATGTTATTCAATAACCCTTCCGACTGTAGCCGCGGAATGACGTTGCTCTGCAACATTTCTATGTCCTGGGATGCTAAGAAATGTCAGATATTGGTACTGTTAAATAACAACCTACCGGACACACTCATGGAAGAGCAAAAGGGCCCAATGACTTTTCGACCTAGCCCAGGCCCCGCGCTTCAAACTATGTTGCACACGTGAAGCGCTACATTGCCGTGAGTTAGTTGTTGCCTAGACATAATGCGTATCTTCGCCATGTAGACGGAACACCAACGCATCGGGGAATCAAATGGGAGGCAGGTGCAGGAGTGCGTCCATGAGTGTGTCCGGTAGGTTGTTATTTAACAGTACCAATGTCTGACATTTCTTAGCATCCCAGGACATAGAAATGTTGCAGAGCAACGTCATTCCGCGGCTACAGTCGGAAGGGTTATTGAATAACATTTTGTGGCTGTAGGATGGCGCACCTGCACATCGATTCGTACCTACCTGAACGAGACATAGAGTGGACGTCGAATTGGTCGCGGGAGACCGATAGAATGGCCTGCGTGATCACCGGAGCTGAATCACATGGATTTTTCCTATTGGGATAATTGAAGCGCAGAGTTTATTGAACAAAACCTAAAAACCTGGATTAACTGAAAGAGTATATTATGAACGAATGTAGGCAGCTTTCGTTCGAAACGTTGCAGAAGGTGCTCGCCAACATCATTCGGTGAATGCTCCTCTGTAGCCAAAACGATGGGGAGCATTTCGAACATCTATGTAGAGACATTTAACATATTTCATGTAAATATAAGTAAAGAAACGCATAAATGTATATTCAGCACTGGGCACGAGAAACACCATCATAGATCTGATCAATTTGTACAACTACCAATTGTCTCACCGTGGGGGCAATAGTTGTATTCATGACTAAATTGGTGTGCTGTTCAATGGTGTCACCATTGCGTCGAGGCAGACTGAAATCTGTCGTTCATGAATTACCGATTGGATGGACGGAGAGGAGTTACCGGTGCTTTTTTCCTATGTGCTCGCAAGTGCTTTGTTGGAAGGTGCTGGTCATGGCTGATTTGCGGGTATAGATCCAAACATATCAAACTCACCGTGCGTACAGCCTACTGGTTTTCTGTTACTCTGTCTACCGTGAACTACGTTCTTGGATGCTTTCTTTCCTCTTCCAACCTGAGCATTGTGCCGGTAACGGTGTATACGACCTTAACAAAAGCGGCCACTGAAACCAAGGTTGTTAACTTGTCGTGACTTGGCTGAAGGTGTAAGCACCAAATGGAAGCGACTGTCACTATTTTCTCCCTGTAAGCTGCTTCTAGCATTCTATGCACGTGAAGCGGTACATGAATTTGACATAACAATACGCCTGGCAGTACCCATGCCCGTGCGATTATGTTTGCCGTTTCAGTCCCTTTCCCACCTCCGAGTATACGCATTAAGACTTTATAAGATTCGAAAATTGATAATTTGTTTTTACTTTACCATGGTTTAAATTGACCTGCCGCATTTGGCTCATTTTCATTGGCCGATCCTGGTCCTCAGTTTTTGGTAATTAATTTGTTTTCTTTTTGCCTTTGTTTACTGCTAATGTATCCTTGTCCTTGTTCAGACCAATCATGAACGGCACATCTGACCCAAGCGGGTATCGCTAATTTGTTCGCCCGTTGGCAAACGCATGAGCGGTACTTGCCTGCATGGGTGGATGTTCCATGGCTACACGCGCACTCACGCTATCAGTACACTCCTTTTGCCTCACGCTCACTCCAAACCGAACTTTGAATTCCCTACCGCTTGCCAAGCTTTTCTCACGCATATTAGAGCCATAATGATCAAGCGGTCAACTTTTAACCACTAGACACCGAGTTCCACCCCAGCTCAGACTAACTCCATCTGGTGAGTTCAAATGAGGACAAACCGGTTATAGCTTGTCAGTGTTGCGAGGAGCAACACCAAATCACTTCCAATTAGGATACGGTCCTTGTGATCGTAATGACCGTGAACTGTGGTCTTAATAGAGATTGCGTGTCGCAATCCAACCACACAGCGGGTACTCTAAATCCAACTCTGAATTCCCTACCGTTGTGACAAGCGTAGCTCACAGATCTTTAAAAAATGTGAGGATTTTCACTGAAATTTAGGTCACCTGATATCGATCCGCGGCGCGTTGATGCCTGCCGTCGGGCTATGCTTGATTGAACCCGCTGGATCTCAGGTTACGCTTGACTTGAGCTTACGTTTGCAATGCCACTATCCATAATCTACATGGCTTCTTCTAAAGCGAGCTTTTTCTACACCTGTCTTTATGTGTCGAGATTATATGGATAGGGCATTCTGCGAATCTATAGGTGATGGGGTGATTAGGGGGTCGGATGGCTGACCACAAAGATGTAACTAGTCATCGGGATTGGTAGAGGAACATTTCAACACTGCTAAAGGCCGTCTTCCGCAAACTCCTTCTTGTTGTTTCGTCACCAGAAGCCGGTTTCATCTTTGTAATCCCAAAATTCTTGGTTTCCATGCCTCCGAATAATTACTAACCAGACTCTGGCCTTTGGAGAAACGCCGTTATAGGAATGTTTTCGCTGTCACTCTTCCATGTTTGGGTGCTATGGAAACAGAAAAGAGACTGGAACTCTGCCTAACTGCAGTAACTATTAAAAGGGTTGTTACTGGGACTTAAAGCTGGTTCTGAGTTTAGTGCAGTTTGCTTTTAGTCTTTCTTATCGTTCATTAGTACTCAACGCTGCATATTCCATTGGTCGGGTTCTGTTTGACCTCCGCCTTCCTACTAGCCACTCGTATTTCTCCATGCCTTGGATGACAGCGCATTGCCGTTGCTATGTTGGACATGCCGGATACCAACGATACAACCCGATTCGCTTACGTTTGCTTTTTTTCCTCGTTGGTTGACACACTGAGCACGTCTGATTGGTGAAATGCTACCAGAGACCTTGTGGTCAGAGTTCGGAGCTCTTTGTCGGACCCCATACAAGTCGAGTGTGGTGTGCCGCAAGGCTCGGTTCTAGGTCCACGTTTGTTTTGGTGTTTATTAATGACCTTGCACAGGGAATCGCTTCAAACTTCCTACTGTTTGCCAATGATACCAAGATCTGGCGCAGGATCCATGCGAACACCGACCAACATGTGCTTCAGAGTGATTTAGATACGATGTATCAATGGTCAACCCTAAACTTATTGCATTTCAACGTCAGTAAATGCAAGGTGCTTTCCATCCGACATCAAAGCAACTACTCATACCGACTCGGAACGGATGTACTGCAACAATCAACTCTCGAACGTGACTTGGGTGTCCTGGTTCAAGATGACTTGGGTTGCTCCAGGCAATCCGAAAAGATCTCGAAGACCGGGAACCAACACGTCGGGCTGTTGAGGCGGGCGTTTGGACAAATAAACAGCTCCATATTTTGACAAATGCTCAGTGCGTATGTTCGCCCCCATGTCGAATACGCAATTCAAGCCTGGCATCCATGGCTGAAACACGATCTTAATACACTGGAGCAGCCATAACGCCGGGCATCTAATAACGTAATTGGAATGCGCAATCTTTCCTACCAGGAGAGGCTGCGACGACTGGGATTGTTCAGTGGAAGCTATCGCAGGCTACGAGGCGACCTGATTATGACATACTTGATTCTGCGAGACCCACATCATGTGTGCCGCCCTTTACTGCAACTCAGCAGCAATACAAACCTGAGGGGACACTCATTAAAACTCGCAGAACAATACAGTCGTCTGGAGTACCGCAGAATTTTCTCTTCCATTCGTGTCTGTCTCTCGTGGAATGCTCTCCCAGAATCGGTCGTCTCTGCACCGACACTAACAGTGTTTAAAAGACGGTTGGACGATGCACTCATCCACTTACACTTTGTTACTTAACACTACGTCTCCATCCAACACCTGGAGTTTACCATGGAATTATTTGTTGTTAACTGTGGATGCTGTGAATCTAAGAGGATCGCAGGACTGCAGCGAAGCAAACGATAAGTCCTTATTATCATATTTAAAGTATTAACTGTTTTACTATCCTTATCATCATTATTGTTACATTGATATCCCCTGCAACTATCCAACGGGACTTGTAAAGCAACGCTTCTTAACCCGTATAAATTCATTGTTCATTGTTTACATCTATACTGTCAGCACTTTCAGTTTTAGGCGTAAGAGGGAGACTTGCGAAGATTTATCACTTCTCTATAATTCTCGTCAGGCATTTACATTTATGAAGAAGATTAAGCAAACGGGAAAACTAACTAGAGCTCGAGTGATAGTGGTTAGATGATAACTGAAATTGGGTTAGTGAAGCCGATCAATAGTTATGTCATTGAAGTCAGGAGGTAAAAGAAGTTACGACACCTAGTCTCGTGCATACAAATAGACAAACAGCGAAAGCAAGAACAAAGTTGCTGATGAGGAACAAGACTCAGAGTTGGGCCTGGATTACTGTCAGATACAGACAGAACCTTGGTCATGTCCAGGGCAAACTGAGACATTGTATTAGCTTCCGTTGCTAGCATAATTTAGCTTTTAATAGCCTAATTGTCGTTACTTCGGCAGTGGCCAGCAGGCGTTTCCTGAGTCCTTTGGGAACGCGTCTCGACACAGTGTAAACCACCTTGAATCCGTCTTCTGTCCGAATCTGATGCCCAGTAGTAATCAGATTCTCGAGGACAGGGCAGTGTACATTCTTAACCGTGCCATGTTTTAGAAGGCAGGACAGTGTTCCGCTATCCTCTTAGACAGAAGTCTGGTCGTGCGCCCGAGTTACCTTGCACCACAGGTGCAGGTGAATTGATATAACGCAACCGCTTCGGAACGAGTCGGGATTCTGTCTTTGAGGCTTTGGTGATGTGCGGAACTGTCTCGGAAAGAATGTCTACTGTCAGTTTTAATTACTCTAGATAAAAACGTCAGGATCTAGATGGCAGGCCCATGGGACACTGTAGTTACTAGTTACTATTGAAATACATCTGTTACCCAAGCGTACACAATAATGCTCTGCTTGTTTTCTATGCACATCTTTGCCGGACTCATTTTTAATCCCCAAGCTCTCATCATTCAGCTTGACGAGTTCAAACTGCTCCACATTGTTTCACCGATCCGGATGTGCCATCAATCTTGTCACTGTCCTTGTCTCTTCATGTTCCAAAAAGACTCCGAGAACCTCCTGGACCTCGAAGACCAAATCTGACCTCCGCGTTTAATACAAGAAAGTATCATTATTCAGACAAAGGGCTCACCGGATCGCAGACTATGTTTCCTCCCAACGACTGGCCTACCGGACGTCCGCAACCTGCAATCCAACGTGTTCCAACCCAGCGGAAACCAGCTCACTATGGTAAGTTTTCGAAGAACACTGAAATGCCTTTCCTTTTTGCAATGCTTTACAAATGCGTTTTGAGTAAACTGGGACTTCAATATTTCGCATCTCCGAGCTTCAAAGTCGGAAAGGAGGGTCTGTGGAGATGACTTGTTGAGTTATCTTTTCAGTAACATGCGTATTAACGACAGTCACCGACAGAACGGTCGGAAGTCAATTGATATGTTTAGTACACATTTTCAGTCAATAGTTATATGTAACAGGCAACAATATTTAGGCATTGTAACGTCCCGTAAACGAACTCATACTACTAAATGTAAGGTAAATGAATAACGCAATTGTGTCCTCTTATACGCACAATTGCAGCATCTTCTAGAAAACTCCAGCAAATTCTGAAATAGTATCGAAAAAGCCAAGATTGATTTTATGATAACCCAATACAACTGTTAGCTTTCCTTTGGATTTCATTCCTTACACTTCTTCAGTAGCTTTTGGTCTATAGTATAACGGCTTGGTTAAAACGACTCGTTTACTCGAAGCGAACGATATCATCCCCGCGGTACTGCTTCCGAAGCGCACAGCGGAGTCATGTCTTACTTCAAGTTCCAGTTAAGGTGAGACTGGAATGGTAGGAAAATCCCTTGAGTTTTCCCTCTTAAATGGATCGTTGAACCAGTAAATGATAAATGGCTTCGAGTTCTTGCTGAATCTAGAGCAAAGCACCCGAAACACATTCTGGTTAAGCAAGAACTTCTCCGCTGTGTCCGTCACGTAATGTAAAAATGATATAGGGAGAGAATGAAACCCAAAGAGGAAGGAAGGTCAATTAATTGGAGCATGGTGTCAATGAGTGAAGAAAAGCCGAAAAGTTCAAATCAAAGTAAGAAGACGGATATATGTTCAGAAGAAGGGAAGTGTTTCTGGTTACCACTCAAGAACGTCTATCTGGCACTCAATACCCTTAACCGTGCGTTCTCTGGCTACCTTTTCTGGAAGCGATTCCCAGCGTTGGATGACTCAATGCAATAACTGTGTATCCGCCATGATTCGGTCAGAACGCGGCCTGTGTAGCTTCATAAGATGACCACGAAGACAAGACAACCAAGATAAGTTTGATTCAACCTTTCCAAATATATAAGGCTTAGGGGATTTTGTGGAGACGTGCGTTCCCCAAAGCAGTTCGACCCATAATGTTGACAGGCAAAGGAAAATTTTTCAGGTAACCTTTCTTACAACCTTGAGCTTTTGTTGATACCAACGACTTCACTATTGTTTGATACTGCCCCTATTTCGCATAACCTGCTGCAGTTTTCCTTTGCTGATAGCCAGCTACATGAAGCTGGAAATCTTTGAGTTCTCGTTGGTACCGGAATCATAGTAATCTAACCTATGAATATCTACGAGTGTTTCTCCCACTATATATCCCCACTGTATCACTTTCTGTATTGGTAAGTGATCCACCCCGTTTGGTGAGCAAATCGCTAACAGAAACTCTGGTCAACCCAGCTTAAAGCCAATTGGCCAGTAGCTAGCCAATGAGAGCTTAGGCTACCTCTAGAATCTCCGGAAGAAATGTGCCTTCATTGAGGTCGATGGCCCGGCTAAGTAGTCGACGTCACGATAAGAATACTTAACAAATTAGTTTTTGGGACTTCGCGGAAAATCATTTCCTAGGGTCATCATCCGCTGAATCGGGAACTTGTTTAGGCCACAGTCCACAAGAACGCATTCCCGCAGTAGTACCTCGGCACTTGCGAGTTACTTATGAAAAATGGCCCACGTGGAAGTTGCACGCTACCGAACGAATCTCACCTGAGATGATTATAACAACACTTGGATCCTTGCTATTGATTTTTCTGTTAGTGGTATTCTTTTGGCACATATACTTCGACACGTACTTCTTCACCTTACCGTGATCTACTTGGCTAAGTTAATGGGGTTACTTGGAACCAGCGAAGGTAGTCAACGATCTCCACTGTTCTTTCCACGAGTTCATCTGACCCGGTGGTCAAAGCTATAAGCCGAGATATTCAAAAATTAGTACACTCTAGCTCTACTATTTTTTCAATACCCTCCTCTTTAACTTACAAATTCGTGACCGCCTGCATTCTATCCTATTGCTTATATGATGCACCTATCATTTTTCCTGGTCTTCTGCAGGAAAACCACATTGCTTGTGTGTTCTATTAAGCTCACTTCCAAGTGTGGTGGATTGCCCAGAGCGCCTCTGGTCGAATTCATTGTTACTAAGCACTTTAGTGCATGTGACAACTTTTCGGCAAATGTTTTAAATGAGACTTTTCAATCTATTCACTCTGATTTATTTAAAGCCCTCTCCTGCTAGTCTACTTGCTCTACATTTAGGGTTCCGTTTTCACCCACAAACCTTATCACAATTCGATCTTACCGTATTTATCCCGTTTTCTTGCGGACTCCAAGAAACGTATCAGCCCCACGCGTAAACGCGTGCTTGAGTGATCTGCATGCATGTTTTCTTCTTTTTACGCTTTGATTGCAATTTCGTGCCAGTGTTATACCTCACTACATCCGCAGTGCTAGCGTTAAAATGCTGAAAATGTTCTCATTTGGGTTCATCAAATCTATTTTGACTTGACTTCAGTTGACTTGGTTCTGTTGAGTCCCACCGCCAATGCTCTGAATTTTGGACGTAGGTCACTATGTGCTTGCTCTGGGGTCAATGCTGGCGAATCTGCGAGCCACTCTGGTTCCAAGTGTTACCGTTGGTTGAACCGTTGAGGCATGCGTCGTTCCCTATGGCTCATTGGCTAGTGCTTAACACGCAAGACCCTGAGTAATACTCCAGCTTCGGGTTCTCTCGATGTGCTTGTTGACGAAGTGCTAACTAGCTTACAGGGACTGCTAATCGCCGTGAGGGAGGAGGAATGCCCAGTTTCAGGGAAAATGCCAGGATCAGAACTGGCCGCGAACCAGCCATCGGTCTGTGGACACTTGGTGTACATTTTCAAAGGAAATCGTTGCTCCGGGGGTCAGCCTGTAAAAACTCGGTCCTTCAGGGACAAAACGTATATTCTGCAAACAAAAGGACCAGGCGAAAACGCAGGCAGAGGGCGAGTGAAACATATCGGTATATACAGCTAGTTGGATCCATAATTAACGACCTTTGTGAATGCATGACATTTTCCTTTGATTCAGTCAAACAAACTCACTCCAATGCGTCCAACTGTTGGCCAATCAGCGTGCATGCGAGAAAAGTGTGAACGTCCTATCAGCTGCCGCCTTTCCTTGCGGCAGCCTAACGGCTTTCTTGCTGGGCTGGCACCGCACGTTCGTTCGAGTGTATATTCCCAACACAAGCCCTGTCCTCTGCATATTCATAACTTACTTGACTGTGGAGGATGAGCCGCGCTATATCGCATTTTGATATCAGTCATGGCGGTCAGCTGCCGTCACCCATGTCTTAGTGGCATAAGTCACCGACTCTTAAGAGTAAAGTCGCGTGTTCGAATCCGGCAGGATTCCTTGAACAATGAACAATGATGTATTACAGGTAAAATAGCGATTGCTTTACAAGCCCCGTAGGATGGTTGAAGTGAAAGTAAACACAAGTGTAAATCGTCAATTTAAGCGTCTAGCGATTCAGGTGCCCCTTATCCATATAAACATTTCAGTATGTGTACTGAATTGTTACTGTAGAGTAACTTGGGGAAGGTATGTCTTAAGAACCAAAGAAACGACAACGCTTACTCGTGCGCCGCTTTCTTGGATTTAGGTAATTGAGGAATGCAATTGTAATCTATCCGAAACTATATTCCACAACAGCAGTGTGTAGGTAGTGAAGCACAAAAGCTGAGAATGAGCACTGTTTGTTCGCGTTTGGTCGACGTAGACATCACTGATTATTTAGCGTAATGTAAGTGGATAAGCGAATCATCCAGACGTCTTTCAAATACCGTTAGCGTGGGGGAAGAAACAACGTGTGTGGGAAGAGCATTTCAGTGTTGGCACACACGAAGCGAAAAGAAATTCCGGCGGTATTCCAACCGGCTGTATTGTGTGGCCAGCTTTAGATGGTGTCCTCTGAGTGTTGTATTGCTATTCAGCTTTAGTGGGTGACGACAAGTATGCTTTGGATTCCTCAGGATTATATAAGTCATTATCAAGTCGCCACGCAGGCGTCGATATTGTCCACTATAGACCCCGAGTGTTTTCGGCCTCAATCGGTAACGGAGATGAAACAGGCGCTTTCCGTTCTTGGTCTCCCTTCGTTGTGATAGTTCAAGAGCGGTAAGGCCTTGCTTTTGCCATGGCTGCCAGGCGTAAATGGCGTACTCAGAATGAGGCCGAATGTAGGCGTTGATCATCTGAGAAAAGATGGAAGGATCAAAGCGCCCGAATGCCATCCGCAAAAGCCCAAGATGTTGATTAGCTTTTTTGGAGGCTATCTCGGCCTGACGGGAGCAGCCCAGATTTTTCTGCACTATCACGCCTAGATCGCATTCCATTGAAGTGCGCTGCAATATTGGATCCCCCAGTCTGTATTCGCAAGTAGTTCTGTGGCACGCTACAGACGAGTCCTAATAGGACGAAACGGGCGTCCAGCGTTTCCCTGGATGGTTGATGGCTCTCTTCCTGAGTCAAACTGCGACGAATCTTCACAGAAATTTTCCCTCAAGTTATCAACCGGTACTGCGGTTGCAGCAGGGCCGGTTCCGAACCAGTCTTAATTCTCAACCGCTTGTCTCCCTGTCCATTTCTACTGGATTTTGTCTAGATATAAAGTGTGTCGAGATGGAGTTATGACTGTACCGTAGGTCCCCATTGTGACTGTTCTTCGTGAAGCTGTTCGCTGTAGGGTGATGGAAAATCTGGACACAGTTCACACCAACGGGCTTTCCTGTTCCCATAACTTAAAACGGTGTTACATCTCACAACCTATACGGTGGATTGTCTTGACCCAGTCTCATACAGTGGGATAATTCAATATGCCTATGAATGCTTGTGTCTTTAACGTAATTCTCCACCGGCGCGAAATTTGCTGTGGCTTGTTGTATTATCGTCAAGCGTTCGCCTCCCTGTGGTACCACAGTTGAAGTATCCGCTTCGCTTGCGCGGGTGCAAGAGCACTCGTCGAAATGTGCTTCCATTTGATCCGCTGCGGCGTGTAGTTCGCTATAACAGAGTTCCCTGTCCCCTTCTTGCAACTTTGCTCATAACGTTTTACCGGTTCCCAATTTTTACCTTGTTGAATTTGTTCCTGTCTAGACATGAAATTTTATTTTTTTTGCACACCTCATTGAAGCCAGTACGCCGCTCGCAACACCGCACGTACCCAGGAGACGTAAGTGTTCGCACTAAATTGTATGTCTGTGTCGTACTTGTGTCGTCTGCACCGTCGCATTTCCAAACGCAGCTTCCGCTTCTATGTTCAGTTATTTGTCAGCGTTTTCGTTGTTCACTGTTGCTGTTCCCGCTCACACCCCAGTTGCCAGAGCACTGGAGCTTCCATTTTAATCAGCTGTGATCCGCTCATTGTGTTGGCTTTCGCTGATTTGAGGCTGGCTTTCATTTAGATGAATTACATTGGATTTGTAGACATTGTGGCAGTAGGCTTCTATAGCACAAAAATCTGCATTTCCTGGAAGGCGACAAGGTTGTTCCCCCATAAGTGCTATGCTCTGCTGGCGTGATGTCGAAAACCAATAGAAAGCACCAGACAGCGTGAAGTGTTAGGGGAATCTAATTGCCCACTCAACTGTTGTATCGCCACAAACTGCTCGCACTGCACTACCGAAATGAACACGAACAACTAGATAGAACAGGCTTGAGCACATGAGAATGCTGCCTCGCCTATGCCGGGTACGCATTGTGATAGAAGCAACGCTACTAAAACACCTCGGAACCAACCGACAACATTGGAGACGCTGAACGACACAGGCGAATGAGACGCGATGGGAGTCAGCACCAATCACCTGTGTCCGCGAAATAAGTATTAACGGAAATTAGACCCAGAGGTGAAATGTTAACGTTTACCTGCCAATGAACTTCACGACACGAAGCATTTAAACAAATGCCAAGCAACAGATGATAGTAAAAATAAAAGCCGGTGACCAGCAATTGTCACAAAAATCATATGTCAATTTAGAATCCACTTAACATTCATCTTGCACAAAGATGTCCAACTTCTCGAAGAATTCAAAGAGGATATCATAAATATTCTATTTGCAGACGCTGTTCTGGAGTATTTTTAAATGTAGTATTACGTCAAACTCAGTACACTTGATCAGAAACTTTGTGTTATCTGTTTGATATTTAGAAGCCATGTTAACGTTAGATGTTGTGGTGTTGATCCTTTGGCTTTTGACAATGTTTCTCATGAAATAAGGCCTAAGTAGGTTCATCCGAGCTATATCTATTCTCAGTCAGTCGTACCGATAACATTTTCAACTTCATCTCTAAGCAAATCATTCTCTTCCATGAATCTCTCATGATAATCCATAAATTACCTCCAGCGGGCGCAAGCGCCTTAAAAATGTGTATTGTTCGTTGTGTGACCAATCTTAAATCATCCGGTATTATAACCCATAAGTACACAAATGAGATGCTATCGGCTATTTTGAGATTTGTCACCAAATGAACAGTAACACTTAGGGGAGTTACCGCCCGTTGGATGCAATTTGAATACATTAAGGGGTATCTCGAGAGCCCTATGGATGTACACGATTTTCTTAAGGCGGAAGTTGAAAACGCCATGGATGCTATTGACTGGGAAAAGGTATGATCATTCAAATAGTTGCCAAGCTCAGATAAAAGCGACGCTTTGCAATTCTGTCTTAGGGGAACTATCCAGCTCAGTGAATTTCGCTCACTTACTTCATACCCCGGCGACTTTTATCACAGGGCATTTAGTGACGCCGTTAATCTACGTGCCCAATTTACTTATTGTGGTGCAATGCATTTGATATTTAACGTTGTGAAACAACCCTATGAAAGGCAAAAGTATGTCTGTCCAGCGACCGAGCATCTAATATTTATGGAAAGAACCGTCATTTGTCCCTTGCATAATTTGCACCGATGTTGCGTCTTCGCTTGTTTTCACCGGCCAGCCTCTGTTTCCCGTCCTGTACTGTCCACTTGAATTCATCGGCTGCCATTCGTTCACTTTTCGTCTGTTTAATCCACATTCATTTTGTCCGGGGGGCTAAGTCCAGCCCCGTTCATTCTGCAAGAAGTGCCTTGGTAGTTCTAGACTACTGATTCATGACGCAGTAGTGTCCGCTTTTGGTCCGCCACAATGCTAAGTCTCATCAACTGACGTATCCATCCGGCCCGTGCTCAACCCACAGCTATCACTTAATTGTCGCTTTCCCATGGTTCCCCGTGCGTTCACTGTCCCACTTGAGACACCACTGTCGCATCCTGCACCTTTCGCGCAGGTGTGTCGGTGTGCTGTACTTCTTTCACATTTGGCCGGAACAATCCTGAGTTTTTGCTGCTGCCCAAAGACGAGGTTTGATTGGTCTTCTGTCCATCGGCATCTCTCATCACAGCTGTCTTGCACCTTGCTATAGTGCAAAGGACAGGGTTAGACTCAATAACTATAAGCCACAGACTACAAGCTGTGCGACCACGTAATCGAAGGGGAATAAGCGAAGCTGACGGGTCTCAATAGAACAAATGGCCGCCCAGTGATTTTCCGCATATATGGCGACTCTTGTATACAACTGGTTTCTATGATACTACTTGCGGCTCCTCATATCCTCGTATTAACAAACCACAACGAGTTTCGTTTGGCTTCGAGGACATAGCTTATAAGGGGTTGAATCACTAGGCTACGTGCATAAAATTGCGCGAAGGCGTCTTCAGTACCATCAAATACTGCTCTCGAATCCTCATGTGTAGGGTCCAAATCACGAGTCTCACCCCTTCTTATTTTGTGCTGTGGACTGGTTATGCTCCAACTTCCTGATTGTCCGTGAGCGATCCGATTGGCACTGCCCTACCCTGAGCGAGGAATTGGTCAAATAGTGCCAACATTTTACATCCATGCGAAACTTCATTGGTCTTCACCGGAAAATTCCTCACTTCAGTCGCCTGATGAAAGCCGTGCTCTATGGTACCACGATTCGGCTTGCTATTCAAAGATGGGATCCCAGTCTCTTCCTTAAATTCAATTCCCATGCGTTCACTTTCCAAAGTCCACCTCTATTACATCATGATAATTTCTGCTTTGTTTAATTACACTATACATTCAGCAAACGCATACGCATAATGGCATCACACATAATCGGTTTGCAATTGCTTAGTTTTTATTTCTAAATCCTGTATTCCTTATTATTATTTCCACCATTGTTTTGGTAACGTTTTTGGTATCGTTACTTCACAAAGGTCCACGTCTAGTGGAGACACTTTCGACTCCAACTCACTCTGTATCCTATCCGTCCCATTTCGTTTGCGGTTGCTGGTATCCGCGACCTGTTCACAATGTCCACATTATATTGACAAGCAAGACGCGACGGAGATGTTTTCCCGGTCCACATATCTTACTTAGAGTTTCCGTGTTCAACATTATCATCAACCGGTGTTAGGCGTAGAGTAAAGATAATGCGTTTAAAACACCGTTGTCCGTTGGGGAACAAGGAAATCACTCAGATGGGCTGAGATAATTTAATCCTTTAAAGCTTGTTAAAATACGAAAACTTTTGGTGGGTTTCGGTGGTGCTCTCTCCCATTCCTACACTTCACGACCCGTTTCGACGTAACTTTGACTCATCAGGTAGAGATAGCCCAGCTTGGAGTGCAACTAGTCTTATAGAGATTGGCCGCTGTCGCCATGTTCAGTAGGCCATTGTGTTCCGTGAGCAGTGCTTGATTCATCGGTTAGGGGTTGATTTTCGTGAATTTGGTGCGGCCGCCGAGTGTCCTGGATTGCGACAAACAATCTCAATTGTGGCCTCAGTTGACTCTGAAGTCGGCCTTTTCCAATACGATCACCGGGACCATCACCGAAGTGGAGTGTTTCAGTGTGAGTCCCTCCCAGTGAGACTGGTTACGGGGGATAGGTAATCTACATGCCCGTCGGACTCTAGACACTTGAACGCGTCGGACAAATAGACTCTTAGCCCACACTCCGTTAGATTCTCATACGCTACCTCCTTGGTATGCGCTATCTCGTGCAGCTTACTTGCAAACTGCAACATCCCGCGCTTTGTATATGGATTTACTTATCATGCTAATGACACTGTAATAACATATGTACAGCTCGTCGTTTTTTATCATAAGGGCTGTGGTTTGTCCACCTCATCAACAGCAATACCTCGGTAATTTGAACTGCTGCTTCGTTTCTGTACAACCACAACCACCTACCAATCGGAGGCCGCAGCATAAGGACGTGACACGGTTTCGAGACGCCTAGCACCGGGACGCGGGTTGCTACCCGACCAGCCGTACTAAGGATGAGTCATGCTATTCGTCTTCACAAGGGTTGCTACCCAAAGGGTGGTAACACGGCTAAAGTAGGCGGGAAACTGAGAAAATCAAACCGTCAGCTACGTGACAGGGCGCAAGCAGGATTGAAATCTGTCCAGGGCAAGTGGCTTGAGTCAGCCCAGGAATTTATAACAAAAAACTGCAACGTATAAAATAAACCGTGTTCTGTGTCTACTACGGTGCTCTGTTTTCGTCTCCGGCTGGGCACAGCAGTTACGCAGAGAGCAGAAGCGAAGTCGGCGTTCCAACAATGAGCGTTACAACGATGGCGTCGCGAGTTTCAGTTGAACCCAGAAATGACAGTCAGCTTCGAACAACTGCAGGCAATTTTGCAGCAGCAGGCTAAGCTCATAAGCTGTCGATACAGTTGAGCCATGGGTTAGGTTAACTGCAAGTGTCCCCTTTCCGGAAACCCTGACGTAGCAGATCAATGAAGACCATTATAATGCGGATCCTGGCGTGACATTCGATTGCTGGTTTCACAAGTATGAAGACATGTTTCGTGTTGATTTTGCAAATGTACCAAAAGAGAAGAAAATTCGCCTGATGCTCCGGAGCTGGGTGCGACTGAACACGAATAGTTTGCAAATTTCATCATGCCAAAGAAGAGCACTGACATATCCCTGGACGAAGTTGTCTCAATCCTGTCACAAATTTTTGGTGAGCACACATCCTTGTTCAACATCCGGTACAAGTGCCTCACGATGGCCACGAAAGCTGACGAATATTAGGTCACCTACTCGAGCCTTGTAAATCGAGAGTGCAAATGTACAGTTTCACAAAATGACCGCCGGCCAGTACCAATGCCTCATTTACCTTTGCGGCTTATTAGCAGCCAGAAATGTGGACATACGAACAAGAATACTGAACAAGGCTGAGCAGAATCCTGACATCACGTTGCAGCAAGTGACTGATGAGTACCAGCGAATGACGAACCTGAAGCATGATACATCAAGGATTCAGCAATTGTCCGATGCAATTGAGCATGACCTCATTTGTGCAGTCAACCGGACTCCCTAAAAAGCACCAACTCACATGAGTCCATCACATTCCAAACCTCCCTCCTCTTGTTGATTTTATAGAGAATGGCACTTGCCTCGACACTGTCCATTTAAGAATAACTTTTCCAACCGAGGAGGCAAAAGAGGTCATAAAGAGTTATGTTGTTTGGCACGTGGTCCTACTTTGTTCAGAAAGAAGCGCAACACTACCACATCGTTCAGACGGCCCGATGGGATCAGAACGATCACTGCGACTTTCAGGGTTGATGGCGTCAACAGGCGTGTAGGTACACCATGGTGGAAATCAATGGCAGACAAGTCAAGTTAAAACTTGATACGGCTTCAGATATCACTCTGATCTCTAGCGACAGGTGGCGCAAGTTGGGTGGTCGACACTCGTACAGTCGACCCATTCGGCACGGAATGCCTCAGATGGTACGGTAAAATGGCCTAGTGAATTGAATTGTCTAGTCAATTTCCGAGGCCAAAGAATCCACACAACATGCTTTGTGAACGACCAACCGGGGTAAGCTTTGTTGGTACTCGATTGGGTGGACGAGTTGGACTTGCTCGACCAGTCGGTAAACAGTATATTCCAGCGATTGCAAGTCAAGCAAGCTACGCAGATACCAACGATGAACCTTGAATTGCGCAATCAACTTGCAGATCTGAAGCGACGCTGTGAAACGTTGTTCAAACCTGGTCTCGGATGCTGTAGAGTATCCAGAGCGGAGTTGCACCACAAATCAGGTGCCAGAACAGTCTTCTGACCAAGGCGGCCGGTGCCGTACGCAACTCAATCTCTAGTCGAAACCGAGCTAAATCATTTGCAATCCGAAGGTATAATCGAACGGGTCCACTATTCTGAATGGGCGACACCGATTGTGGTGGTAATGAAAGTGAAAGGTAAGGTCCTCATATGTGCTGATTTTTCAACAATACTAAATCATTCGATGGAGACGCATCAGTGCCCATTGCCTGTACTAGAAGACTTGTTCCTCTAAATCAACAGTGGCAAATGCTTTCCAAAAACTTGAACTAGCCGACGCTTACTTGCAACTTCCAGTTGACGAGGTGTGCAGAACATTATTAACTGTTAATAGGCACTTCGGGCTTTTCCAGTACAACCGGCTGCCATTTGGGGTGAACTGCGCACCGGCCATTTTCCAGCGCCTTATAGATACCCTTCTGAACGATATCCCCAATACCGCGGTCCACCTGGAAGATGCATTGCATTTGGGCGTAGACCCACAAGGTTTGATGCACACACTGGAGAGAGTGCTTTCAGTTTTGGAAGAAGCTGGATTCCAAATACGAGCTGAAAAAGGGAAGTTCTTGTTAGATATTGTTAAATTCCCCGGGTTTTTCATAGATCAATATGGCCGGCGTCTAGATCCCGCCAGCATCGAAGCTATCAAACAGATAGAGCCTCCGAAAGACGTCGCAGAGCTTTGCGCATTCTTTGGTCTCGTGAGTCATTACGATATTTTCCTACCAAGCCTGCATCAAACCAAAGGTCCGCTGGACCAGTTGCTGACGAAAGATAACGTTTGGCAATAAACAAGGGAATGCCAGAAGCCCTTTGACGCACTTAAAAGTGCACTTGCTTCTGATGTACTTTTGGCTCATTTTTATTCGAACTTGAAAATCATCGTTGTCACGGCAGCTTCCAATTACGATATTGTCGCTGTCATTTCCCAGCTTTTTCCGAACGGAGGAGAGAAGGCTATTGCACACGCAGCACGGTCCCTACCGTCAGCTGGGAACTATAGTCAGCTTGAAAAGGAAGCATTCACAATCGTTTTCGCCATGAATCAGACATTTTACCCTCCTGACTGCTCATAAGCCATTGCTGTCGATATTCGACTCAAAGAAAGAAATTCCCGTGTTATCGTGAATCGGTTACGGAGATGGGCGAGTATACTGTTGGCGTGCGATTTCAGTATACAGTATCGACCTGCGCAACAAATCGGCCAAGCGGATGCCCTGTCTCTTCCCATCATTTCGTACCCAAAAGAGAAAGATGAATGTGTGATCGCAGCCATCAAGTTCGAATCAGAAGTCCAGAGAATACTGAGCGATAATGTCAGCAGATTACCAGTGACAGCTGACGCTATTGGCGCGGAAACTTCCCGACACAAAACCCTAGCGAAAGTGATGCATTAAGTGCAAGCAGATTAGCCAAAAATCTGTATCCCTGCTGACATGCGGCCTTTCTTCAACAGACGTGGGTCACTGTCCGTTGTGGACAATTGTTTGGAGACCGGGTAGTGGTGCCAAAGAAATTGAACAGGTAAGTCTTACAGTAGTTTCATATTGGGCATCCAGGTAACCAGCCGTATGACAGCGTTGACACGCTGTTTTGTTTATTGGCCTAGCGTGAATCCAGAAATCAAACGATTCTGCCAAAGGTGTGAATCCCGTCAGCTGGCGGCGAATGCCCTACCCAAATGTCCCTGTCAACCTTGGCCCAAAGCAGAGAAGCCATGGCAGCGAATCCAATTAGATTATGCAGGACCACAGGTCGGTCAATCCTATCTTGTTTTGGTGGACTCTTTCTCCAAGTGGCCGGAAGTGATCCCTATGCAAAGTATGACTTCCCAGTACACGATCAACGAGCTGGATAAGCTGTTCCAATATTTCGGCCTGCCAGAGATGATAGGGACAGACAACGGTATACAATTCGCTTCAACTTTCTTTCGCGTGTGATGCAAGGAGAAGGATTCAGCAGATGTTCTCACCGCCCTATTTTCCGCAATCAAAAGGACAGGCGGAATGGTTCGTGGATACCTACAAACATGCTCTTTGTAAAGCGGGACAGAACTAGGTCCCGAAGCACGCGATCCATTCTTTCTTGTGAATGTATCGGAAGACGCCAAACTCAAATGCCTTGGATGGAAGAGCCCCTGTCGGAATTTTATTTGGACGAAAGATTTGGACATTGTTCGATAACCTTGTTCCAAGCAGAGAAGAAAGAAAGAAAATCTGACAGACAGGCTTCCTCATTTCAAAATTGGTGACATGATGTTCATGAGAGACTTCCGTGGGCCGAGGAGGTGGTCAACAGAAAGAGTGATCCGCAGAAAGGGCTGTGCGAATTACGAGCTAATAGTAGGAAATGAGAATGGGTCTGGCACGTCAATCAACTGAGACCGAGTCACGGAAAGACTCAAAGTTCCTCGGAAGCACCATCCTTACCGTGGGACTTTCTGCTAGACAAGTTTGGTTTGGAGGAGTAAGCTGAGCGGCTACATGGATCACAACAGAACCTGCAAGCATCAGATGATATACAATGCAGGCCGACGTAAAAGTGGAGACGAGCACTGTGAGGAAGGAATACGCGACGCGAACAAGCCAGGACCCCATCGCCGCGGCAGGCGATCCAAACGCATCCGCCCTGATTGGGGCGAATAGAGAGTCAACCAGGAGAAGCGGCCAATTAACGCGAGGGTGGCGTTCCTTTATTGGCTGTAAGTTGACCATTCCAGAGCTTTCCACTTTCGCTTTAAATGCCATTCACGAACTTTCCATTTCACCTTTATAATGGACGATGTGATTTGCTAATACATTTCTGTTGCTCTGCTCGTCCGATCCGGTCTTCTCTCTGTCATCTGGGGGGGGGGGCAGGGACTTCGGGTTTGATTGGGTATCAAGCGTCCATTCAGGCGAGGGACGAACAGTTCAAGCACAGTGGCTACAAGTTGACCACAAGACGACAAGTTATGAATAAAAGCGAGTCGGAACAGTAAGCAAGCAGACTCAATTCGAAAAAGTGGTATTCGGAGGCTGTAGCGTAAGGATGTGTCACGGTGTCTAAGTGCCCATCATCGGGACGCGAGTTGCTACCCGACCGGCCATACTAGGGCTGAGTCACGCCGGGAATTGATGAAAGCCATTCGTCACCACCCAAGTTGCTACCCGAAAGGCGGTAACACGGCTAAAGCAGGCGGGAAGGTGAGGATATTAAACCGTCAAAATGAAACAGGTTGTTACGTGACAGGGCGCAAGCAGGACTGAAATCTGTCCAGGGCAAGTGGCTTGAGTCATCACAGGAGATTGTGGCCCACAAACTGAACCGTGTTCTGTGTCTACTATACTTCGGTATTGCACGTTTGGGTGTTCTGTTTTCGTTTCCGGCTGCGCATAGCAGTTACTCAGCGAGCAAAGGTGAGGTCGGCGTTACAACACCTACGGAACAAAGAAGTATATGAGAGAGAAGGGGATCCAGCGTACAAACTTTGTGCCCGAGGCAAACATTCACAGTCGAGGCGTCTTCACCATGTCAACAGCATGGCGTTACAAATAACTGGCTTTCGTACGGAGATAAGGCAGCATCGATCAGAAAGCCTCCTTTCGTCATAATCAGCCATTAGCCCACAGATAGCTCGGCACCAAACAAATTTAAACAAGCATTCCGACCTGGAGGCCACACCAGACGCATTTTAAAGAGCTGCGTGGACACAGGTCAGGTTTGATGCTTGCGTGCTTACCATCTATCTCTCTGCCCAACGCTTGTGGGCACAATGTTTGGAGTTTTACAGACGTAGCCATTGATTGACTTGGTTGAGCAAATAAAATGCTCAGTGGTTGCTGCTCTATTAAGTGTCTCCGATGCCTGACGTCATTCCGCTCCATTTACTGCGACAAAGATGGCACATAATTATTTGCTTATGGTTTCAACTTGGTTCACACTTTCCAGCGATTGTGTGGTATCCCTAATCATACCGCGGAGTCCCACTGTACGGACGTACTTGCCTCACCTGTTTGGGACTCTCTGAACGTCACATTTCTCTGATTTCGTTTGCTCACTGGCCAGGTCACATCAAACTAAGCGCCCAGCAGCAAATGCTGCTGCATTGAGATAGTTATTAAGATTACGACATTCACAGACATTGTAGCAAGTGCAGTTTAATTTTTATTCATTTCTTGTTCATCGAGATGCACTCTGGCCCTTGTACGGCCAATCACTCTGCAACGGTGAATGCCGAACGGTGCAAGAGTTAAGCTAACCGGCAGGCTGGCCGCATATTCCAGGGTTGTGCGTACACCGTAGGGGGAGTAACGACGATGCGATCCGCACAAAGCAGCACACGCGGACACCGGTACAAAGTAGTGGTACCGGATCTAAAGCGCATCGCTCACCCTCTATGCTTCGAGCGTCGAGTGGTGAAGTATTGGAACAAGTTGCCGGAGACGCTAATCGAGGCGAAATCGGTGTCGGAATTTAAGAGGTTCCTTGACGGCCACTTTGCGCACTGCAGGTATACGGAGCGTATCGCACCCGGATAAGATGTAGTGCAGGTGCACTATGTTGCCAACTCGCGGGAATTAGTGCCGTGATTCCGCGCATATGGCGGATCCGCCTACGATGGAACAACACGGATGTTTATCTTCTTGCTCTCTATTTTCTGTATTCAGTATACTAAGTAAACCGCACTAGACGGGAATGACGAACATAGACTTCAAACACGGTCTGGGCCGGGGAACTAAGACTAAGACATTAATAAGTGGTGGGGATTTTGGAGCAAGTGTAGCTGTAGTTGGTCGTAGTCCCCTCTCAGTCAGGCAGATTCATGCACGTTTGGAAAAGCGCCAGACAACCGTTTCGATCGTCGAGGTTTCGGCAGTGATGCGCGATCCCTGGACACCTGTTGGGTTCCGACCCCCTGAGTTCCCGATGCCGGCAGCTTGTTCCGCTAAACCATAGGTGGCGGTGGTGGACCTGTATGCTTGACAATTGATTACAATATAGCTCGGCCTCCCCTTAAATCCCTGTAACCGTCGTTCTGTTATTTGAAGTAACGATAGCCAAAGGACGAATATTTTCGCAATCGTAATGAAAAAGGGCAGATACGGGAAATCACGCAGCAGCGTGCGGAAATGTTGCGGCGTCTGTTTGTTAATCGGTAGTTTATCATTTGTAAAATAGTTGACCTTAATGAGTCAAGGATATGCTAATGGTTCACAGTTAAAAACAATAAAGGTTTCAATAATGTAGGTGTTCAGAGTCCACATAAGTAAACTTCTGTGTGGGACCAGGGGTATCATGTCATTAAATAGACAATCCAATTTGGGAAACAAGTCAAAATTCCATTTGGTCTCCAAAATGCATCAACAAGTGCATGAATCGCAAATGCGCTTACTAACGACGGAATAAAGTGCACTGATGCGACCAAGGTGACCGAGCAATGGTGTCTATAGAAAGTGTTTAAACGGTGCTGTTGGTTGTGATGAAGTAAAACAAAGCATGATTGAAAGCAGTGGGACTGTGGTTAGACGTTAAGTATAAATGTTTATTTGCCTATAGAAATAGCTCACTTAAGGCCTTGCCAGTTGGATCAAGATGAAAATAAAATAGTAAAAATCTCACTAAGCTACTAAAATATTGTCATAGGTCTTTGTTTTCAAAAAGATGAATCCACAATAAAGGGTTATTCGTAGTAGAGTAAATCAGCATGTCGCCTGCTGGAAAATAAATCAAACAGAACGAACCCAAAAATTGATATGTAGAGCAGTGAATCCGTTATCTACTAATAGCTGGGTGGTTTCCTATTTTGCAAAAATAGCGAGATTGTTGACATCTGAAATCTCTAGAAATTCCGTTCGCCCGGATGTTGACGACCAACGAACAACATGAAACGAATGGGAGCGAACGCTGTTGAACACTGTTGAACCTGAAAGATGCCAATTTATGCCAGAATTTGCTGGGCGAAACGCGATATATTTGGCAAACTACTAGTAAATACCAGTAATCGGGAAATCGTTTCATTCCGTTCTGCCATTCGTTCATCTAGCAACTTGCAGTAGTCCAGGCTGCCAACTTTCTCACACTGACATTGAGTTTACACAGTACCGAGATTCCAATTGTAGTCAGGAAGGCTGTTATCTGTCACTCGTGAACTGGGTCGGCTAACCTCTAACACTACGTAACACTTTACCGAAAGGTGTAATTGTAAACCCTATTCTGCTATTTGATCTCTTTTCCATAACTTAACCTACAACCACGCACCTCCTCTTTGCATTCCACCACATGGGCTGGTCACCACCTTCTACGTTGGTTCTGTTACGAATTTCTCCGTTCCGTCCAAGTCACAATCCCTGCTCAGGTTGAAAATTACCAAATTGCCCAACTGAACCCCTGTTGTTGTTCTTACAGCATCTTCAGGCGTTGCTCCTGTGGTTTCTAACGCGGATCCCGATCAGTTCTACATCATACCTGGGTCCCCGGCTCCTTTGCCAGCGGACTCCGTCGATGTCACTTTGCTACAAAGCATGCCTCCAGCCTATCGGAAACCTGGGCCGATTCGCGCCCCGTTGGCGCAGGAGTACTGGCGAATGTCCCCTGCGGACTGCACACCTTGCCTAGGGATGAATATTGACGGAACCGATGTGGCCGCCATGGCTGACACCGATTGGCAGGTTGGTGCTTATTGTGCAATCGATTTGTTATGTTGGCTAGCTGTTCCGGGCTACCTTACCTCTATGTTAGCGTAATGTAGATCACATCAGCATACCTAGGAGTAAGGCATAAACACATTTCGGCTCGAATTCCCATCCGTTGTCATCCTCAACAAGAGTAAGTCCCGGATCCACCAACGACGACAGTTTTTCGTTACCTGTCGGAAGCACTAGATGCGATTGGTAGCATTGATCTTGCGGAGTGCAACTGTCTAGTTCTTGTAAAACTCTCCAATAGGCACCATTGTTATGGAAACCTTTTGGTGTAGTCCAAATCGTGCAAAACTTTGTATAACAGTGTGGATAGCCCTTCGCAACCTAACTCATCCGTGCATTACGAATATAACCTCTGTAGCTCTGCATCATTCTGCGCTGTGAGATTTACACTCGAAACGCTCTGTAGTCAGTGTGGCTGGTGACGCCTGACAGGATAAGTTCAACCACCCCTTTAATATCTCGTGCTTCCTCCCGCCCGTACCGAGACACGATTTCATTTTTTGATGCTTCACCATCGTCTGTGTGCATCTGGCAAAGCTTTCACAGCCACGCATTTGATATCGCTCCTGTAACACAAAATCCGTACTCGTTGCCGGTCTGCTTTTGGATACTCCTTGCTTATGACTCGGGACACACACATACTACGTACCGTTATTCACTATGCAGTGAACCCTGTCCTTCTGGTGGTTGAAACCGTACGTGAAGCAGATAAATGGTATATACTACTCGTTTTCAGCCCTGCACTTCACGAAAATATTCGCGCTCGTTTGCACTACTCAATTAGAAGTAGCCGAATTCGGAATCGAAATTTAAAGGCGCAAAAGCGCGAAGTAGATCAGGTGCAGATTTGGGTGTGAGACACCTAGCTTTTATTCATTCATACTTGCCCTGTAGGGAATTTTGGGGATTCCTCTTGCACGCTTCTGTAGGCACGCGCAGCAAGCAGCACTTGCTGGCGTCTGTAGCAGCTTACGATACCAGATCGGAAGTGGATAGCCAACCCTATATGCTTCAAGTGGTGAACTATTGAAACATTTGCTTGCGACAGTGCTTAAGGTGAAATAGCAATCAAAATCCAAATTATACATACGCGATCCCTCTGCGGACTACAGGTTTTGAGGGTGCATCGCATCTGATTAGGATTTTGTCTCAAAGCCGAACTGCGTTGAAGTGCGCGATAATAAGTGACGTTATTCCGCGTGCATGCCCCCTACTACATGGATGGAGCAACACATATACAAAGCTACTAGCTCTCTATTATTAGTATTCAGTATAGTAGACCTATCTGCGACTGATCTACCGCCGCATTCTTAGCGCCTTCCTTTTAGTCGAGATAATTAGATTCCGGTATTTGCCCAATATGCATAAAGGGTACTGATGCCAAAGCACTATCGGCTCACGTTTTCAATTTTTATCGTGTTCAGTATGATAACGTCATGAGCGAGACACGATATACGGATAGTGCACTGTTTTGTGATTACCTTTAAAGATGTAGCTAATCGGAAAAGCCAGACGACGACCCTATACGACCGATAGCCTAGGAGTGCGAGTTGGTTGGTTCTGCCAATCGAGCAACCAATCAGGATCACCCCTTGGTTAGCCGAGTAACATGTCCACACGCATATCGATACGGAGTTTGAAAAACGCGCGTTTTCTCCTTGTGTCGTTCAATTCGATGTGCTTCCAGATCATATCTGGAAGAATATATACACTGATGATGTTTGCGGTCCCATCCCGCAGCTCACTATTCTGGTTACTGTTTTCATGTAAATTTTCAATATTGGAAGTAACTGGTATAATTTATTCACGGTGGCAAATTTGAGTACATCCGGGGTTTCAGAAGGAACAACTTTGTGAGATTTCATTATGTAAAATGTAACTATCTTTTTCATCCATTATTGTTTGTTACCTTGCTTCTTGGTTTGACCTTACAGCATTTCTGCTGCGGTCGAATCTCGGAACAACCGCATGATCATTTAGTACTTACTCTGGTGGTCGGTGCCAAGGCAGCATAGAGGCAGTCATGTCTGAAACGGGTTGATCTTGAGCTTCTTGAGGTCTAACTTGGCATTCATGGCGCCCCAATGAAGCACCTTCGATTTGTTCTTATGCATTGTGGTGTCCGATGCTGGGCGTTTTTTGGAATACGGAAGTTGGTTGTCACCAGTTTGTAGAGGTATCTTCCTAGCGCCTTGGTCCGAATTTCGGGAACGTGGATGATAGTTGAAGTGGTGCATCACTGATCATCTAGGTAAAGTAATAGGGCGTTATTTTCTTTCTCGTTATCATCGGCTTCATCCCCTTCTGCGACACCAGGTAGTCTACTTTCGAGAGTGGGCACCTTTCGGGTGTCAACCGGTCAACTGCGAATCGCAAAACCTAGTCATCGACCTTCCAAAACCAACAAAATCTGAGGCTCAACACCGAAACACCCGGGTAGCCATACCACCAGAAACGTCTTCGGCTTGACAAAATTGTTGCCTTCTGAGGAGGTAGTAGAGATCCAAAAATTGCTGTCTCAGGCACTGTAAGTGCCTCCATCCACTAATGATAGGGAGAACACGAACGCACAGAAACAACATTCAGGGTTCTTTTCATAGAGAAACGACATCATTACACAGTCTGGTGCTTGGGCCAATCAGTGCGCTGAAAGCTTCCCAACTAACAAAGCCAGTACGGATCGAATATGATAAGGAACCAACCAGTTGCATAAAAGAACGGAAATGACAGTGTTTAGTGTCAAGTTCGAATTGTGATCCCACCAAACAACACCGAAATAATATGATAAAACCAATGCCAATGAATCACTAAAAAACACTCAAGTCTGTAGTTATTGACGCTTAGACAAATATACCTGCATTTTTTCGCCTCTCTAACATAGAAAGACAATACTCTTCGGGTTTTTCCTCCAGATGGGCGATGAGATTTTGCACTCCGCGAATGTTGAGCCACTGGTGCTGAGCTATGAGTCCATTTTCATCCCAAGCCTCCATCTGGCAACTGTTCCACACGGCTCAGTGCTAGTTGCGTTCCGATATTTTTTCTTCATGTCTGCAGGTTCGCATGCATCTTGCGAATCCTCTGTTCTTTGCGTCTCCCTTTCCAAAGAGCTGTACCATGCGCTAATTCAAAAAGAGGGGATTTTCTCTCTTTACTGAACAGGGCGAGATACAGCAGCACGTCTAAGTTCGAGTTCACAGGCAGATCGCTTTAGTCGCATTTTGTGCACTTTAGTTGCAACTAGTTTACCTAAAAAATAAAGCATAACCTGTGTTCCTTTCTTATGAGTTTGCATACGTGGAATCCCAGCCACTACGAAGAATTTCTTCTGCTGTTGTCTCACAGGGCTGTCGAACCAACCGGGGATTAAAGTGGCCAGGCGCCTATTTCTACGAGGTTGTCGTGATGGAGGAGGGCGCGTTGCGGCTCGGTTGGTCAACCAACGATGCGAGTCTCCTTCTCGGCACCGATTCCAAGGGATTCGGGTACGGAGTCAATGAAATCGGTAGGTTGGGAGAGCCCTCCAGCCGTTGTACTTGCCTTATGCCGTTTGGTTCTCGGTTACGTCATTGGGACGATGTTCTTAAAATGTGGTCCTATTGCTTCGACATTAGGATCGTGGTGTTGCATCCCGAAGTCTCAGACATTTACCACGGATAGAACTTGTACGTTGACTGTTGCACTGTGAGGCACTCGCCTCGTTTAAATCTTGGAATTCGCTCAGGCGGTACATCATTGTGTAACTCAAATCGATTTCGACTTCAATTATAACCGTGCTGCATTGTTGTTTCAGTGACTTCCTACCTTTCGATAAGGAGAAATGCTCCACGTTTGAATTGGTACAAGTGTTGCTCCTCACACCATTTTCCCACACTTGGCAATGCCCTCAGACCTGTGTCGGCACACGCCTTGCCGTATGCGGCCAGTGTAGCTTGTCTTGTAAAGATGAGACAGTGTGCTGTTTTCCCTTTTTTCCTTAGTCGAAACCTGTGGACTATCAAAGTCATATTCTTGCCTTTAAAATGCTGTACTTTCATCATCAGCATCATTATACACCTCAGCTATAGGTAGGATACACCCAAGCAACTGTGCCGCAATACATAAATAAAAAAGGAAAATAAATACAAAAGTTGCATGACAGCGGAACTACCAGCAACGGATAGGCATCTTTCCGGTAAGCTACCAGCCGGCTACTAGGTAAAACGAAAAAAGTACAGCATTTCTTAGTGTAAAATGCTGTACTTTAAGGTTTTATATTGATTGAAGCCATTTAACGATTACTTTTTGATGTTTGCCATCGGCCTGCAGCTTATAACAAAATTGGGGAAACGTTCAAGTAAATATAATGTAACAAAGTGAAAGTATTGTTTAACATTTATAATGTGCCCTTTTTGCACCACACATCCGTTTGCTTAATCAAAAATGCTTTGTATCTTCTGTAAACGCCTCGAGGGTGCCGCACTTTTACCAGTGTAGTTGCTATGCATACCTGAGTGCAAGTAAATCGTAGATGTCCCTCCTTAAGGATACGCCGAATCAGCGATAACACCAGTGCAGTTTGAGGATCATGGACCCATTTCCTTGCACGTTTTCTAAGCTGGCCATGTGGTTCCCTTGCAACAGTATTTAGAAAGTGATCGGGACTAAACTGTATTTAACTGGCTGACACCAGTTTGCGTAGCAAAGTTTTGAGGACGGATGCGAGAGGCGGGATATCTACACACAGACCTATTGTCGGGTACAAGTTGACCTTATCATGTTATACTGTTTACTATATCTGGGTTACTTAACCACGCAAAACCATTGCATTTAATGCAAAATGTTTTATCATGAACGGTCACAGACAAAACCTAGCTATTGTAGCACTGAAGCGTGTTGTCTGTCCTCTTTGGTTGAATGGTCAAGTGCTATAAATTTGGAAAACTTTGGCAGAATATATGAATAAAGCAAAAGCAGTGCAGCTGTCCAAGCAGTATTTTGATGTACATTTTCTAAACCTTAGATTCCAAAAGATTGTCCGAGATCTCTAGCATTTTGAGTCAAAGTTTACCAAGACTTAAAATTATTTATAACTATATTATGTGAGAACTGTATATGCCCAAGGTTTTGCGAATTTAATGTTTATATTTTCAACGTTTTTAAGCATACTTTGGTTAAGCTTAAACGCAAAGTCCGGCTTACGGCCGCAATACGTGCTTTGGTATTGGAAAGAAATGCTGGACAAACTACTGCTAATGGCAAACAAAGCTGTATATGTTGCACAGGTAACCAGCGCCTCTTTGCACTCACCACGAGCGTAGGTGCCGAAAAATTGCCGTATCAAAACGCACTTATTCATCAGGCTTGGTTTATTAAATATGTGTTTACTACTACTTCAGAACTACAAACAGCGGTTTACTGTAAGCAATAACATTGGCAGAAATCTCGCAAACATTAAGGGTTTTACTAGCTCTGTATTTAGTCGGCCGTACCATGTACCATTATAAATCAGACGGCGGTTTTATATCAATTTCGATAGTTTTGGGTACGCTGAGGCGTTTAAAAGGACCATTGAGGATATTGACTTACGTTTCCTGTACTTAGTTTAATATGGGGTGGACGAGAGGTTTATCAATTAATTCCATTGATGGCTACAAGTAGTTAGATCTGCCAGCACTCATGTGCAAGATACAAATTGTCGAACTAGAGCAAATCGATCATAGCGTTCAATGTATGTTCCATTTTGCTTTACAGACATGTACACATGTTATTTTTGCACCAGGCTTTAGCTGATTTATACCGATCGGTAGTTATCAGTAATTTAGGCTTACTTTCGGCACACATTTGGAGACTGGTTAGGTTTACTAGGGTTAAGTTGCAACACTACCGTAATTGAGTGCACTAGTTATTTCGGGAACAGAAGTGGCAAGCGCTTGCCTGAGTGGTGATTTGAAAGCGCGTTACCATTCGGAATGCAATGTATTTGGTTACCAAAAATTCAAAGTATTAACGTCAAATTAAACTATTGTCAAGTTTCAGTTGACACCTGCGGTCTAGTTTAATAACTCCGCCTACACTAAGCAGGTATTAACTATAACCACTAATGTATATAAGCCTAATGGGAGGCTTACTGGTTGTCAGCACATTAAACTGAACCACACCAAAATTATTTTACTTCTGTCAAGGCGGTAAGATTTAAACTACAAATCAAGCAGCATGTTATCCCTTATACTTTGTACGCAACTGTTTTATACAAACAAAAACAGTAGGAAACCTGCTGCAATGTGCATGTACAAACACAGTTGAGCATTACCTGTCGGTTGTGAGTGCAATGTTTGCTGCTTGTCTAAAACTAAGAGGGTTGTGATATACGGAGTTTGGGCACATGGGAGACGCAATAATTGGACGAGTAAATTTTATCTTTTGCTTCCGTCGAAAGCAGGACACAAATGCTCCGCTACTTGGGTTGCAGCAATGACGTAGGATCAGCAGTGCAATTGATGCCATTACATTCCTTTAGTACGATCATCACGAGTTTGTGCACCGCGAATCTCGTAGCAACATGCGGTTAGTGGCAACGTTTCATCCAAAAAGGTACTAATTTCTCCAACCAAAAACGATAGGTGTCAAGTTCCTTGGTTAGTTGGATAATGTGATAAAATTGCCCTACGGCTAAGTTACTTTCCATTTTCTTTCTATGCTTTACACCCCAAACAATTTGATATAACAACAAGCGTAATAAAGCGCTGCTTAGATTGCTAGGTTCTTTAATTGTACAAGTGCTCCTATTTTTCAAGAATATAAGAGAAGGCCTACCTACAATGTTTTCAGTAAAGATATTAGCCTCGGTATATACAATACGAAAAGCGTCGACTTCCATCAAACAAACCTACGTTCCTTCCTTCTGCTTAAGATACAGCTGACCAAATATTAGTCAAATGTTTCGTTCCTACCAACACGTAAGCAAAAGCAGTGTAATATATTCCCGTTGGAATTAAGCACGCAATTGACGGCCACAGCGCTTACGCACTATCAAGTGCTTCACTTCGTCCTACAAATATCTGCCACCCTGGCAGTGTTGCCAGATGTGTAATATTCGACCGGCAAGGAATATGGTGTTCCTACTTATCCTAAGCTTAACGTCATCAATTCGCAAGTTAATAAACGGTGATAAATTATCCCTCACCGGCAAGTATGAGACTGCTTGAACTAACTGTGGCACGATTGAGGTGGGAATCATATAAATGGTAAAAATGACAGGAGAAAGTAAAGTTAGATTTTAACTTGACTCACTGATTTATTTGCTTGCACACTTATGTCGGTCTCATGCCTTCTACATAGTGGAGCGTGTTGGTGAGCACGTCATTCGCTTTACTTTGTCTGGTTACTTTTGACATACAGTGCGCGGAAGGGAATGACGTCTACTCATTTTATGGAGGAGCTAATTACTAGACAAATATAAAGTAAGATGGAAACACACATTTAGTTTCCGCATACCCGAATGCAAACAACATATTTCTAGTAATAATGTCGACCGTAGATTTTGAAGAATCTAAGCTGCTAGCAGAGCAACATTTTATTTTGGCTACCTTGAAACTAATCTCAACAGGCGTGATTGGGGCTGGTTAGTAATTTGTACAACTTGTGATTCATCTTGTATTGGAGGATATCTGCCCCTTCTCAATTATACGGCTTGCATGCTGATTTGACATGGAAGGCAAGTTAGTCATTTTACGATTTTCGTGACGATACGCTGCAACTGCATCAGCAATATGCTCCCGCCAATTCGCATCACTTATTTCAGGCTTGGGCTCAAGTAGACTTAAGGCATTTGTGGAAAGAAGGACCGCCTGAAATTTTTGAACGCATTTTGTAAAGGGTCAAGACGCTGTCCGGCTATTCTTGCTGCCTTTTCCTTGTGGCTGCTTCAAAGTTGGACGGTGCGATTATTTCAAGTTTGCCATCCTGCAGCTGATACAGTTTTAGACGGTATTTAGGTGTACCAGTATGAGTTTTGCTCAGCCCCTTGTATCTCCATAAGGTGACCGGCGGCTGGTCTTCAGATGATTGTGTTAGATCATGGCATCTTCAAATGTGGCTTTTCGCAGGAACTTTTGTGAGGGCCATGAATATATGTGGTGCTAGTACCAATATATGAAAAACACCACGCTCCGCTTTAATTGGATTGCAGATGAACTTGCCTGCAGCTATATGCTACTGAAGTTAAATTTGGAATTCTCCTCCAAATTAAGATCAAGCCACTAATTTCTTACCTCTGAATTTGGTTACTATGTATGTGTTAGGCCAGACAATTTTCGCTTCAGAGAAATCCAAGTACACAATTTTGAAACCTCGTCAGGCATATCACAGAACTGAAGATGTCACGTCGCATGGTGGTAAAACGTATGTAATCCCTTTAACAAGTACGAAAAATGGATGAACACTTGAGCAACCATGTCAGACACTGACTTACTGTGTTAAGTTTGAGTGGTTTATCAAAAGCTAGTAAGCCGGGATCAAGTTTGGCAGGAGTCGCAGAACGACCATGTCGTGACCTTTTAAGCTCAAGTTAGCCTATCTGGGTCTTTGTTCTTATACATGGAAAGAGTGGGGGTACCATCGCCGCAGAGTGTAACTAGGAAGTAAATAATTAATTAAGTTTCCATTTTAAAATTCCTGAAGGCAAACTTTATGAGGCTTGATCAAAAGTTTGCAAGCAAGCATTCGCACCAGTCATATTGCGATACTTACCATGGGAAGTAGGCTATGAGGTACAGACGTTGCAGAAATAAGATAATTATCGTTGAGGAACAATGTTGTTTGATGTGCAGTTACGTCGCCTTCTACTGGTCTGATTTCGTGATGCCGTATGTAGATAAAGAAGTATGTTGTAGTATGTATAACAATATTAGAATACTGTGATGCTAAGCCAACTGCGAGTGCGAAGCCTTGGGATGTGACTGCATTCCGCGACGAGCCAATTCCAACACGTCGCAATGTTTATTCGTTCATTGGGTTAGAGTGAGAAGAGAGCAGAACCGTTGTCATCACCGCCGGTTTCGGTTCACGATAAGATGGCTGCGCGTAATGGTATGACTACGAGCTTTGAGAGCTATTCGCAGTTGTAATACAGGCATCCTGAACCCAGCCTCTTATACAATTGTGTGTTATAATTGAGAGAACGCCGCATCTAGATATGGATTGCGTAATTTCCTGACAAGATTGTCGCTGGCCGGTTTGGAGCAAGCCTACGATGAAGATCTGTAACGCTGACCAATCGAACGGAATTGCGCTGACCTGATGACGCTAGCTTGGCCGGTGAGACGGAAAATTGAGCGTACGTGTGACCGATCCTAGCCGCAAGCGTTCGGATAGACGCTGACCCCCTCGGAACTGGCGCACACGAGAGGGGGTACGATAGACGCGCGCTAATGACATAGACGCGATGGCCGGCCAGCTACGACTCACACGCAATCACGTGACCCGACGGACTCCCAACTGAGGCGAAGAGAAAGAAAAGGCAAGTGGTCCACTGTAGGCTCTTTTACGACCGACAATGGGCGATCACAGCCAGTGCCGTGAGTTATTAAGTTAGGGAAACAGTCACCACGCAATGTTGGTAGTTTGTAAATGAGCATTGTCGAAAGGACCGCAGTTGGGGCGCGTCTCGGAGTGGCTGAGCTCTGCTGCGTTGTGGGGAGGAATTGGACCTCGGTTTCCACAGCCATTCTGCCGGGATTTCTGGCGTGTTTTTGCGGAAATATTTGACGTGCCCGAAACACCTCCCTTTGAAGAGAAAACGTACCGCATCTGGCAAGGATTGACTTGGAGGGATTTCGGCAACCTCCGGATTTTTCATGTTCGTCGGCAAGGCAGGTTCTCCAGATGCGGCGGCGATTGAGCGGCTTCGACCGTGCTCTGTCGTTGTGTGGCCAATCCGAAGGTATCCAGCAGGATGTGCAGCGGCAGTCGCACGGGATGGCTGGCTGGCGTGGAGGTTTCTCCGTGGTTTGGACGCAGTTGGTTGCGATGACGAACCCAGGTGTCATCACCCACGGTGACATCATGCAGCATGTCACCTCGCCTGGCCGTCACTGTTGCTTTGATACAGCGAGGATGACCTGCTCGGTAATCGCGAGCGTAGACTGGGGCTCCGACGGCGAATTCTTTATGCTTGCTGTAGGCACCAGATTGAGTAGGTGGCTTCTCAGTCGGAATGAGCGCTTCGTTTGTGGTGCGTAGTTTACGGCCCATCAATGCTTCAGCTGGTGACTGGCATCCTGGAGTAGCTGGATTCGGTGTGGACCGGTACGAGAGCAGGAAGGCATGAAGACACTCATCCACGGTCCCCTCTCCGCGAGAGTTCAAAAGCGCCCTCTTGAATGTGTAGACAAATCGCTCCGCTTGACCGCTGGATTGGGGATGGTAGGCGGTGAGCGGAGTTGTTCGATGCAGTGTCGGCGGCAAAAGTCTTCGAAGATAGAAGACCTAAACTGGGAACCGCTGTCAGACACCAAAACCTCGGTAAGGCCATTTTGACTGAAGATACGTTGAAGAAAACCCAGGGTGGTGGATGCGATTGGTGGGTTGACGGTGACCACTTCTGGCCATTTGGAATAGGCGTCCACCACGAGCAGATAGGAAATGCCATCGATAGGACCAACGTACTCGATGTGCACACGAGACCACGGTTTTGCTGGCGGATGCCAAGGAACTAATGATTGGTGTGGTGGCACCTTTGAGGCTTGTTGAGAATGCTGGAACACGGGGGCGGATTGACTGGCTTTGTCGTCAGTTCGGTCGTTTGGCACTGTCGGAGTATGTACCACGTTACAGATGGCCCGAAGAGGAAGATCGGCCAAGCCAAGGGTTTCGAGCCAGTCGAGACCAAGCACGTTGAGCTTCGCCTTTGTAATGTAGCAGATCGCGTTGAACGTGGCGCCCCGGAAGGAGACGGAGCAGTGCAGCTGCCCAGTTAGCTGCACGCGACCACCACAGGCGCTGGTGGCAGATTGGGAGGTCGGTTCGTATGGTGGCTTGCCAAGGGATCGCCAGAAAACCTCGGAGATGATCGTGATGTCCGACGCAGTGTCCAACTGCAATCGGACCGACTGACCGTTGATCGAGACGTCGACGAACTTTCTCCGATCTTCAGCGTTGATTTGGAACGCGGCCAGCAGGCTCAGGGAGCTGCCAACCGGACCAGGTTTGGGTGTGCGTCTGGGTCGGGACCTCTTCTTTGGATCGCGGGTGGGGCCAGCCCAGTTTTGGCCCCCTTGGGAGATGGAGGATGGCAGTAACCATCCCGGTGCCCCACCCTGCCACAACGTTGACAACGATGCTGGCGGAACTTGCAGCGCGGTGGAAATGCCAGGCACCACAGAATCGGCATGCGTAGGGTGGGGACTTCGCTCGGTCGGATTGGGTGGGGCGCGCGGACGATTGTGCCCTCGGTGCTGCGATTGCCTGGACCATACCAGGTGCGGCGGCGTTCTGGATCATTGCAGAATCGTGCTTTAAGTTGAGCAGCGTTTGACACTCCTCGGCCAGCTTCTGGAGTGTAACTGGGCTATCCTGTTGTAGCTTGGACAGGAGGCGCGTCCGGATATCGGCATCATGTGGAGACTGGAGGCCAGAGACGAAGATCAGGCATTTGAATTGGTCCTCGGTGAGCGAGCCAAGTTGAAAACTTTGGCAGTGCCGGCTGACCACGCCCGCGTACGTGATGAAGTCGTCGGCATCACGTTTGGCCAGCTGCAGACAATGAAAACGAGCAATAAACAGAGAGGACTGCTTGCCAAAACTCTGTGACAAGGTTCGGACCGTGTCGTCAAAGGTAACGTCCCGTGGGTTCCTCGGCAAGATGAAATTGGTGTAGCGCTGGTGTTCAAGCGGACCAAGTTTGCGAAGAAGCAGCCGGACCTTGCACGCGTCGTCCTGGCAAGCTAAATCAACGGTGAACAGGTCCTCGTACCGCTTGTACCAAGATTCGAACGTTGCCCCGGCCTTGGCGTCGTAGAGGAATTCGCTGATGCCGCTAACCACTTGGTCCACTTACTGAGAATTGGCGCTCAAGCCTGCATGAAGGGAAGAACTGGAAAGCCTTTCGGTTAGTTCGGACCTCAATTTAAGCTGTTGCCGCAGCATCAATTTTAAATCGGCGTATTCGTCAGTCATGGTTCGTCAACTCTGTCGCCACTGTTATAATTGAGGGAACGCCGCCTCTAGATATGGATTGCGTAATTGCCTGATAAGATTGTCGCTGGCCGGGTTGGAGCACGCCTACGATGACGACCTGTAACGCTGACCCATCGAACGGAATTGCGCTGACCTGATGACGCTAGCTTAGCCGGTGAGACGGAAAATTGAGCGAGCGTGTGACCGATCCTAGCCGCAAGTGGTCGGATAGACGCTGACCCCTCGGAACGGGCGCACACGAGAGGGGTACGATAGACGCGCGCTAATGACTTAGACGCGAAGGCCGGCCAGCTACGACTCACACGCAATCACGTGACCCGACCGACTCTCAACTGAGGCGAAGAGAAAGAAAAGGCAAGTGGTCCTCTGTAGGCTCTTTTACGACCGACAAAGGGCGATCACAGCCAGTGCCGTGAGTTATTAAGTTAGGGAAAACAGTCACCACGCGTAGGTGGTAGTTTGTAAATGAGCATTGTCGAAAGGTGCGCAGTTGGGGCGCGTCTCGGAGTGGCTGAGCTCTGCTGCGTTGTGGGGAGGAATTGGACCTCGGTTTCCACAGCCATTCTACCGGGATTTCTGGCGTGCTTTTGCGGGAATATTTGGCGTGCCTGCAACATTTTGTATCTAAAAGCGCTTAAAAACCATCTACTGATTTTTCGTCGAAACTTACCTTGGTTAAGTTGTTTCAATAAGCTAACACCTGGGGTGGGCAGGATGATGCATGTGCGATCCTGAGGCGTCAATTGTTTGAACCGTTTCTATTTGTGACGTCGCTTCCAGCCGTCGGCGGTAGGTAGAAGTACCGCAGTAAATTGTCTTCAGTTAATCCAAATTGTTGCTTCTTGGGTAGATGAGAAGTATGAACCTTCGACAAACGCTTAAGTAATACCATGGCCACCGCAAAGGATAATCAGCCGTGCATTATTTGCTGCAACTGACGGTGTGCATAGGGGTTTGTTCGCTACTGCGCAAGCATTTTCGTATTCGTATTCCCCCGCTTGCGCATATCTCCACTTATCCTTCTTTACCAGTTTTACTTTAACCCCCTGGTTTAATCCCCCTAATGTTTGCACATACACCACCTTGCTTTGATAGGCCTTTGCCTTTTAGGATCCTGTCACTTATGAACGCTCGACATTCCTCCTGCTCTGTCGAATAACTCATGTCTAACCAAGAGGCCAAACCCAGTTCATCGAATATCTTTTGGTACCCGCGAACATCCTTCAGATTACGACGTCTCAATATACGCAGATAGCAACAAATCGGTCAACGGGCAGCACTTGCACATACATTAGAGACCCCCTCGATTGACCTCTGATGCTTAATGGAAGCTTCCTACAAAACTAGAACTAAGTGCTTAGTTAGCGATCCCCTTCAGGTGAAATTAAGGAAGATAATTTGGCGGAAGCGACGCGCGACTTACTTGTGTGCTACTTTTCTCGTAATGCCGCCGAGAAGATTAACTTTGCTGGGGTTGGTCAAACGACAACTTTTCGAAGAAAAGCTACTTAATATAGCACACATGGTAACTTTGCCTTCATCATCCAAACACGAAAGCAGCAGATTATTGTCAGCCATTTGGGGACAACTACTTAATCCAATCTGACGGCAAAGTTATAAAAAACCACCTGCGTATTATGTGTCACCCCACATCACAAAGGGGCCGCGGAACGAAATGTACAACGAGATATGCTTTCTTTGTGCAGCAGATATAAGAAAGGTTTATTAAAACAAATAACACTTGTAGCCCTATATCAAGCAAACGTGGAATACCTGTAGTTCTCCGTTTAATGCGAGCACATTGTTGCATTGTACTCTTCGTAAAAAGTCCCAGTCATCTCCAGCTCGTTGTAGTACTGCAGAAATATGGGCCACTTGATATGTGTGCTCTTCGTGTGTTGCACGAAAGCTGCTTAGCGGGTTAATCGGGGCCCGTTGCTTAACAACATTGATGGAAATATATTACTTTCCTATAATAGGTTGTGTTGGAAAGGAGCACGAGCTGTGTAACACGGTGCTTGCTATAAGCTGAGTAGCGCAATGACGCTGGCGGGTTATTTGTCCATCGAAGCGAGATCGCTCTAGTGTGGCTGGCTGGTTTTTGCAGATCCGCTTGACCCAGGCCGCACGCTGAATGGTTAGGAAATACGTGTCATGTTACACTGACGCTTACCAGATCATATCCACTGATTATTTACGCCGCTTATCGAACGCTGCATTACCTGGAGCACGAGGACAAGTGCGAAAACCTTTGGAGGGATGCAAGCCGGGGAGTGATGTGTGCGGTTTGAGCCCTGGTTGAGCATCTGTCTATTGCTGTAACTCCGAACGGCTCCCGATAAATGTTTCGGAAGTTGGATAAAGGAAAAGAAGGTGAAGAACGGGTCTAAGTCGGCGAATAACAGTCATGAAGACTAACAACCGGATGGTCTCATATTTTGCATACGTGAAGCAGAAGTTAACCAATGCAAACTGCGCATTAGATGATTTGCAGAGAATAGATTTTGCTTTTTCAGGTAATCATAATGGCCGCGTTGTCTGACGGCTGCAGTATATAGCGAAAAATTAAGCCTAGCTACAGAAAGTGACCTGTAAACTTTTAGTTTACAAGGAGGAACTTGTTTTATTTGATAGGAGATAAAATGTTTAAAGGCACGTTGGCGAATGGACCGTGAAAGAATATAATGATAACATGTGCTAATCCGCTTGGCACACATAATAAAGGAAGTCATTAGCGTGCCAGCTTTATTAGTAGCTATGCCGATGAAAGATAGGGCGTAAATATAAAGTGAACTCATTCCACATGTCTGTAGTATACTTGAGGTTACTCTCTATGTCTGTGTATAGTGTGCAAAATAGTATAAATTTTTGTATCATTTTGTGCCTAGACAACGTAGGTAGCTTTCTTTTTCGAACGATAACTAGGTAATTTGAGTCAAGCAGCAGAATCGTATAGCGCTTTTGGTCCTACGTTTTCGCATCAAAATTGTACGCACACATGATTAGTAGCCAATACCGAGCATGTGGCTTGATCCCTTGTTGTAGTGAGCTGTATTACAGACAGATGAGGTGACGCATGCATTTGCAGTGTTCGGATTAATTATTTCAAAAGCATTTACTACAGCACCTTATTGCGCGCCAAAAGTCTACTACACATTCAACTGGGTTTTAAGCATCTTTCTACCAACCCTGGTGTTATAATTGAGGGGAACGCCGCCACTGTTATGATTGAGTAAGGCCTGATACGATTGTCACTGACACGTTTGGGGCACGCATATGATAACGGCTTGTAAAGCTGGACAATCGAACGGAGTTGCGCTGACCTGATGACGTTAGCTTAGCCGGTGAGACGGAAATTGAGCGAGCGTGAGAACGATCCTAGCCGCACGTGTTCAGGTAGACGCTGAGCACTCGGGACAGACGCACGCTATAGGAGGTTACGATAGGCGCGCTAATGAATTCGACGCGAACGCCGGCCAGCTAACGGCGCGCACAAAAGCACGTGACCCAACCGACTCCAAAGTAAGATGAAGAGGAAAAAGACAGGCGGTCCTCTGAAGTTATTTTCCTACCAAACAAAGGCGAAGCACGGCCAATGCCCTTGATCAACTCCTATGACTTGAAGCCATTCTTTTAGAGGCAGCGTTTTGTGCAGCTTTGCTGTAACTGACCATTTGTTGCTAAAAAAATAGAAACTTTACTACGCGTCACGAACTCCTTCGTGTATGATGTTACTGTGGCTCTACAAACGGCAGATATACACTGTTTTGAGTGATAGCAGAAGGCAGTATGTGAACCGTCCTTGCTAGTTTGTTTTTATCCGTTGAAAATATTTAATGAAGTAATGACTTTCCAGCAGTAAGATTATTGGTGTAAGACTTGAGTAACTATGGAACAAAGTTTAGGCCAGTGTACGCGCTTATTTGTAAACAGCCGCTCGCATTTGAGCAAAGAGAGTTGTATGGTATGGTGGGCTATAATTTGGTTATGACGATGGAGAAGTTGAAAACCTGTAGCCGGATGGCAATTAAGTCTACGTGATAATATAAATCGATGGCAGTTTAGCCACTTGTTTATTGTTCCAGTGGATAGGAATGGATAGTAAATCGCTGCAGCGTCACGTTAAATGTGGTCATGGCGGATGATATAGTTACGGTTAATCTTTTATTGCGTTGGTCTTCCCTTAACTAAGCAGACATGGAGGATGGTGTGAAGAAAGGTTAGTTGATGACCCTAATGTCATCAAGTAGGGACTCTATTTCCCCTCACAAGTAAATTGACAGCAAATTATTTAAAGTCTGTGTGACAAATTTACCTGGTTTCAACATCTATAAGATTACTGTCACCATGAGCAGCATTGTATGTCATGCACTCAAACGTCCTCCATGTTTCATCCCTCATTGAGATATTAGGTTTTCGTTTTAAACATGCTATTGGTAAATTTTCCCACAAAGGCATTCAAGGTTAAACGAGGACTGCACGAAATGTGGTTAGCGCAGTTCCCCTAATGCTTGTGAACACAAATTTCAGCCTCTATCCCCATGCGAGTCACCCATGTAACTACCTTTAACCGCAGGAACATTCTTGTACCTAATGCTTTTTATCGTTTTCCTTTATCGTGTAAACGCAAGGCTCTATTAGTAGGCCGTAGTGCTGAGAGCATAGTTGCTTACTTGCACACTAAACGGCATGCTGGTTAAGCGAAATCTTATTTTGTCCCTAGATCCAATCCTTCCTGTACTGATAAGATGTGGTTTCTGTCGCCTTGGATAGTTACTCGTCTTTTGACCAATGAAGGCTAGTCATGTACTCCTCGCCGCTTGTCTGCCACTAATCATTCAACGAAGGCGCATTTATTTTGATTTCTTATTGTTTACTTATTGCGGTGGAACGTGTCTGCTTGCCTTCGGTTTCCTGTTCATTGTGCCTTCGCTTTTCGTACAGAACGTCTCGGCAAATCCCTAGACTTTTCGTCGGCTTCGTTTCGCCCATGAGTGGTTGGTGAGTCCATTTCAATACATACATGTCACCCGTTGTCTTTCCGACTGGACTGCTTAACGGTTGAATAGCTAGCACCCGTAAAACAGTTTACAACTACTTTGCTTATCTCTTACATTTATTTAATATATTGAGTGCTTGCTGTTTTACCTGTTGTAGAGTGCTGTCAAATTTATCTCGTACTCCTTCCAACTACGTGTTAATTGTATATGGCAAAGTGTATGGTCTCAAAGAGGTAACAGACTCGTCCGGAGGCACGCAATTGTGTACGTGTTGCCGTTGGTTCCATGTAGACTGTGCTGGCTTGCAGCCGTGGATTTATGTCTTTATGTCGTATCAACAGCATACCACACAGCCGTGCTGCGTGCTGTATGAGTATGACTGAGCGTTACGCGCCAGTAACTGGCAGTCCGTGCCTCTGGAAGGTCTGCTTTCTCTGACGTGTTTGCTGCACATCAGATTTGATTAGTCTGTAAAGTGGCTGGACTGCGCAGGTTTTCGCATAGAGGCAGTGGAAGATACTTTCTTTACCAGATCCTGCGTCTGCTTGCTTACAGACTACTGGCAGTACACAAAGTATTAACGGAACTGTAGACAACTACCCTCAGCAACCACTTTTGTTCACTCTGTTAGCGAGGGAGACAAGCTAGCTACTGTCCTTGTCAAAGGAAATTGGACGAGGGTTAGAAAGATGCCAAAACCCAAGGCAGATGTAGGCGGCCCGTCAGGTACCTTATTCTTATTCCCTTCCATTTTTACTATCTCTCACCCAACGCAAATGTACTCGTCTTCGAAGTTGAAGTCTAGAAACCGGACGTTAATCCTGAACCGCCATCGTCCATGTACCGTTTCGTAAATGCACCGCGTCTTTGAGCATCTTATGCTGATTGCACTCCTAATTTTCTTATTTCACCTGAGTCCTCTGCTGTTCTTAAAAAGCCGTTGCTTGATAACATTTAGTGTGTTAAAACCCGCATTACCAAGCTTCTACACCAAGACTTTCCCGGCGTCGCTGTAAGCAAACTTATCATATTCGGGAAATTGAAGAGCACACAAGGCTGTAGGTCTGCTTTGCATGCTACTTTGCTCGCTCCGGTGCGCCAAACTCTTCCACCTTTTGCCTTAACCAATTAACTCAATTGTGCCAGGTTACTCTAGTTCTTGTTTTGACCGAGACGCTGAAATTGGGGGAGTCTTTGCGACATGGAAGCCCATTGTAAAGCATGAGGAAAGATCTCCTGTTGGTAAGTTACCTGGTGCTGAGCCGGCGAGGCACATCCTCCCTGCTAGAGCCGGTTCCGGTGTCGCATGGCACCAAGCTCACGATGCTAAATACCCACAGTTGCTTTCCGGTAATTTACTTAGCCTGCGTAATACTCTGTGCAAAATGGATGCCGTTGTTGACTACTGCCGTTTAATTGTTCTCGCATTCGTTGATATGGGGTTGTCCGCCGACGACACAAACAGTGACGTAAGCTTATCAGGATACGCTATAATGTGATGTGACAGCAAATCTGCTCGTCACGGTGATGTTGCTTTGTGCGTCAGCTCAAACCTTACAGCCTTTACGATGTATACTTTCCGCATACGTGTATTTGTTTTATATTGCACCTTTACAACTTAAATTGTTGCTGGTTTACAGAAGCCCAGACAGCATTGCTAGTGGGCTAATTGACTTTATCCGTGTACATTCGTCGCATGAGTGTTAAGTGATAGGGTTACTTAATCGCACCGAGACGACGGGCGAAGTTGCTTTTGCAACGCTATTACAAATTGTTTTGCTACTGCGCTTCTTGATCTAGGCGTTGCATACTCCAATGCAGCAGTCCGTTGTTCTGCCAACTAAATACCTGCTTGGACACAACCCGTCCATTTGGGACCTTGGCTCAATTCGTTGAAGTTGACATAGACATTGCAGAAAACCTAAGGTCGAAGTACCGGCTGCTCTTGTTTGATTACCGTTTAACGAAACAGGACGCACGTTAGACAGGGCTCATATCATTCTCGGAATTTGACCCAACCTAGATTGAACACTTGGTACTGGCGATCAGACTTGTCAGTCATTCAAATGGCGCCGTTCATCGTATGGCGAATAAAGCTTAAGCGAGTTCTTATATATTTCGCCCCAAGCAAAGTGCTAAGAGACTCCAACTGAGACCATCTGCGAAGTAAGGGCCTTTAAGTCTACTCATTGTGAGGTTTGTGCCGCGACGACAAACAGAGACCTATTAGCCCCGCGCCGCTTCAAAACTTTGAATGAGGCTGCTAGTCTAAATTCACACGTCCGTCTACTGATTTTGATGTAATCAGCCAGAGAAGCTTCAGCCAAGTTAAGCATGGCAATACCAACACTTACCTGGTCGGTGCTCAAAGCTGGAACCTCTCCGAACAGGCGCAGTGTGGTAGCGTTGCATGGGTCACCTGAAGGATATCGGATCGGAAGAACGGAGCTCAGGTCACCTAGGCAAGTTTCCGATAGGCGGAGCTATCGATAGTGGGGTTCTCTATTGTTAAGGCAAGTGTAGCTTGTGGACGGTTCTGTAGACGTGTGTGAACGCTTAGGCATAAACATCTGAATAACGAATGAGAGCTGGAAATTATAACCGATGAAACGGGTTTGACCATTTGGTTGTACATGGGGTTGTCCATATGGCAATCTTGATGCTCCGGGTTTGCATGTAAGATGAATCTAGAAGATAAACACCTATCAAGGCACGGTGGGATTGGGCCAAGAACTAATGGGTTAAAAACCGGAGATAAAAGTAAATTTGGAAGGTGACGTTTTAAGATCGAACATCGTAATATGAATACAGGTAGCTTGGACCTTAGAATCAAAACCTATATCCACTTTGAACGACGCAACGATTTGGGCACCGTTGATTATACTTTGCAGTGTCCAGAGCGTCCTGAGATGGTTTGAGGAAAGAAGCATTGTAGTTCGTAAGAAATATATTGTCAGATTGCCAGGGATAAGGCAGGAGAAAACTTAGGGTTCAAAAGCAAAACCTTCGCTTCAGAGACCATTCTGCGTGGCAGCGGGTTCAGAAGTGGACTAAACGTGTCCGTTTTAAGGAATAAGGAACCACCCTTACGACAAACCCCAAGTTGGTTGGCAGGAGTTTGAGTTTTTTATCCGCTAACCATCAACCAATCTCGTATGAGCGACTCTGTGGTGGCATATGATCAACACGTAATGTAGCCCAGTGAGCCATGAGGCGCGCAAACCGTTGCAATACATTAAGGTGCAGCCACGTTTCTCCTTCAGCATGTATTTACACGCGCACCTTTGAGACCCGAAATTACTGCAGGCAACATCTGCGAGTTTTTTGACTACAATATAAACTTACCCTTGCTGTTTAACCTCGTCTAAAGCAAGAATATTCGTCACTTTGTTAAGAAGCTAATAAAAATAATTATTGTTTTTCGTAGTGTTGCTTGCCCCTTACGTCTCTGCTGCTATCATAGATTATGACAATTCCTTTTTACCCGGTTAAACGCATGCAGGCGTGTATGGTCCCCAGAGATGCTGCTGGTTGATTTCAACGCGCGCCTTGAGCGCGATGCATCGGTGGGGACAGCTGTTTTCGGTCCGCACGGCCATGGTTCAGCAAATGTAAACATTGACAGGTTGAAATCACTGTGCGCCACTTACGGTATGACGAGCAGAAACACTCGATTTTCATTGGGAGCATGTTATAGAGCAACTTAGACGCACTCATGGCGTAGTCACCCTCATCTACGAGCATATGTCATCATATGTCGTAGAGATATGCGTGAGGTGCACATGGCGCTGTGCTGCGTGGAGCTGCCTGCGGCACTGATCACAAATTGGTGTGGATCGAACTGTACATATAGTTTGATAAATATATGTATTGCACACCCGCCGGGAACCGGCGTGAATATCACCGTTTCTCCCTCAGTAGTTTGGAGAAACGTATTGAGCTGAGGAAGGCGATTGTTGCACGCCTGTGTAATGTGGACTGCTTAGCCACAGTGGGCGACCTGTGGCGATAATTTTGCGACCAGCGACAGCTTCTGCCAAGGAGACCTTCGTGCGCGCAATAGAAAAGCGGCCTAGTTGGTTTGATGGGAACAATGCGAAGATTGCTGCATTGATGTCGGAAAAGCATGTAGCATTTGCTGCACGTTTGGCAGTTCCAAGTGACTTGGTGAAGACAAGTCGGTTTAACCAACCTCGACGGCGAGTGACCCGAGAGCTCCGCCAAATTAAAAATGCATGGTGGACAGGGAAGACGAAGCAGATGGAATGCTATGCCATAACTCGCACAATTATTAAATTCTTTGCCTCTATGAAGACAGTGCATGGCCTGAGTTTGGAGCCGCCGAAGACGCAGCTCGATGTTACTTCAGGCCCTACCTATACACAGGCAGGAGACATAATGCAGCTCCAACGGAAATACATTGGCTGTCTATTCGGCAACTGTTCAGAGGTCGTGTGGTCTAATATGAACTGCCTAGAGCAGCACGAGGTGGAAGCGAGTCTGTCAAACACGCCGACACCGGACGAGATGCAGCGAGCAATTGCTCGGATGTGAAACGGCATGTGTGCCGGTGCCAATGGGATCCCGTCTCAAGTATTGAAAAAAAGCTGACTGCGTTACCGCCTGCGCTGCACCGCCTTGCGTAACGCGAGTGCACTGAGGAGAAGGTGCATCTTAGGCTGAATGATGCCATTGTGCTACCAATTTATATGAGCAAATAGAGCAAGAAATGTTGCACGAAATATGGTGGCATCAAATTTTTCAGTTTCGTAAACAGTGGTTGCGCAACTACTGCTAGTTTACTCGCCTTTTGTGGATTCCACTAAGAAAGCTGATGCGGTTAACCGCGAGGCATTGTGGCTGGTGGTGAATATGGTTGCTTTCCAGCGTAAGTTTGTAAGTTTAATTTAATGGCTGCAATAAGGTATTCGGGTCAGTGTGTAGTCGACCGGAGAAATTTGGGATTATTTTGCTTTTGTCTCTTATGTGAAGACAGGCTGTGCCTTTGCTCCTGCATTGTTTACTATTTATTCTTATTCAATGATACGTTGTGCTTTTGACGCCGCTTATGCTTACGGTGTTTACGTGGGGCACTGTATTGAAGCTGGGTTGCTGAAAATCCGACCTTTCGGTGCCCGTACCCTGGACTCTGAGACACATATCCGTATGTTACTTTTATCTAACGCCTGTGCGTTGCTTGCACTCAGCACGGATGAGTTGCAACACGATTAATGCTCGGGCTTCGACAGCGGCCAAACTCGGGCTCATCAACAACACAAGCAACACTTTCTCTTTCAGCATTTGCCGGATTTGCAATCTTCAATAATGCCGCAAATAAGCCTTCGTGTTGCATTATTCGGAACCATCTCCCGCTTCTTCCGTCCATAAGATTATCATGTCGACTGACCAGCAGCTACAGTGTGAGCTTTGGATTCGCGTCTGTAAGTCAGCGGCTGCACTGGGGAACTAGGGTACCGAGCGTAGAACAACCATCAGCTTACCGTTTGCACAAAGCTGATGGTGTAGAAAGCCATGGTACAATCAATACTGAGTTACGGCATTGAAAAAGGGACTATGTACCGGCAGGACGTGCGATACCTCGAGCGGTTCCAAAAACAGTGTTTCGGACGGATTCTGCGCACCAGTTGGGACGGCAGGTTTGCAGACACAGAAGTATCGTGCCGAAGTAAAATTTAGGCCGTGGTCTGCATACCCTGGCTGAGACACTTGATTTGGCTCGGTCATGTGAGCCGTTTGAATTCGACGCGGAGAGCGCGACGATTATAAATGGCTAGATAAACATTTAAAAGCGGCACGCGGAGAAACCAAAGTTACCTTACTGTGATATGCTCAAAGTGGGCCTTTCACCTTTTTATCATGATTGTATGTCCTGGGAATCGAAGGCGGTTGATCAGCGTGCATGGCACGAGCTGATCACGAAAACATTTGCCGAAGTTCGGTTAAAGGACCTAATACTTGCAGAGACAAAGCTGCAGTTGCGGATGCGACAGGCGCCGATGGGTTTTAATCCATCGACACCAAGCGCTTGGTGATTTAGCGCATGCGGTCGCGACAGCCTGCGTCAGAAGGCCTAGCGAGTAATGAGTGGGACTACTCGGGTCCATTCCCAAAGCGACGACGGGTCCTGCAGTGTACGTATGCAGAACCGGCGCAGTGGTAATAAATAAATAAATAAATAAATAAATAAATAGTATATTCTCGAATTTCCGAGACACACCTGACCAGGCATGATCAACGTTTACAAGCAATTTATGTTTCGCAACAAACACGTTGCTATGTATGTAATCGGCAATAAGCCGAAAGTTGTCCAAGCTTTGGAAATTGTAAAATTAATCTTGAGGTATAAATTCGTCAAAACATGACGACAAGTTGGGTTATAGTGGGCGTAGTGTAAACAGGCTGGGCATTCCGTTTGTAGAGAAAACTTGTCTGGAAAATATTACATTAGGATTCAGGTCCGCTTGCCAGTATGTAGATGTGGGCAGTGACTTTATTCAGTGGCGAGTCACATCCGCCACGTCGCAGTGTTGTTAAGCGGACACTTGTGGCTTTTTATAGGGAGAACGCTTGCCAGGCGAAAACCCACCACGTCCTGAAACACTGTCAGAAATCCGTTTGTACACTAATGTAAAACTGGCAGAGCAGCTCGTCGACTGATTTAACACTCGGTTAACCGCCGTCAATTGCCTTCTAATTTCCTCTGTTAGCTGAACAGGTTATTTTTGCTCGCGGCGGCCATAATGGCTGAGGCCTATGGAGGGTTAGACCTTCGTCATCTTCGTGTCCAGGTGAGCAAAACTTCCGTTTCTTGCTTCTAGAATTTACAGGATTATGTATACTTCGCAGGAGTATAAAGGCGTCATGTCCAGCTACCATTACTGGACGACGGTCATGGTAGTGAGTGCATTTTTATCCACTTGTTGTACAGCCGTGTTCTATGTAGGTCCTTGGGGGTTTCTATGTCCTGTCCCAGGAGCAAGCTCTTTCACATTCCGATCCCAGATCTCCAAGAAGTTCCAGACCTCGGAGAAAGGGAAGGTGAGAGACAAACAGGGCCGCAAAGAACAGACGTGGAAACAAGCATTATTTACGTACTATGGTCTAACATTTAGAGGAAACATATGATGTACAATGTGTAACAATGATTATGCTAAAAGTGTCTTTTGAATATTCATCGGAAGCAAAGCCCTATAGGTTGGTTGCTACCGTATACCTTGGATGCAGAGCGTTGCGCCGTTAAGCAAAGAAAACACAGGATCCGTTTGCTATGATGCAACTGTTGCGTGGGAAGTTTCGCTGGGGAGCGTAGAATATGCTGACCCAGGGAAAGCCAGTGAGTCTTTTGGACTCATACATGGGTAAGTTTCGCAAAAATAGCAGCGAAGAATTGAGGAATGAAGACCTGTAGATGAGAAGCTAAGGGCCGTCTCTGTACTGACCAGGTGAGAGAGAGTGCCGAATTAAAAAGCTAAGAAGGGCTAATTGACGGAAGGACCGCGAATAGCCAGAATATATGCGTACATTAAGGTTGCTGTGGACATCAGAACCTGAGATCTAACCGCAGCAGCCAGAGTGCTAGGGTAATAGTGCCTAGCTGCATAGAGGCATGGACTGCTAGCCTGAGACTTGGAGTATTGCAGGTACGTTCTATTCGGTGGACTCAAGGTATTCATGCACGCTGAGTCTCGTTATTTCAGCTGGTAGGTTTTCAATTTTGTCCTAATATTTTTTCTCACATAGTAATGTCTACTTGAGCTATCTTCTGTTGACATGCACAACTCGCTTGTGCTAATTGTGCTTAAGTTAGATAACATTTATGCGTTTATGGCATTCCCTTAAAATATGTTTCTTGGGATATTGAACCTTTCGCCGATTTTGGCAACCAATCTATTTCCTACGCTCATTCAGTGAAGCTGAAACTCACTGTGTCTGTATACGTTATTATATTTATTTTATTTATTCTCATCATTTCAAGTGATAGGTTGTTGCTTGATATCCCTGTTATGGCTACTCTTGACGTGCGTGCGGACAAGGTGTGCACCTGTCGGTTATTTACTACCTCGTCCATACTGGCTTCGGGAGATAGTTGAGCTATGCTGAAGGAGACCGGTTGCTCAGTCGTTTTGGCTGCGTTAGGCTCAAAACGTTTTCCATGCACTCAGTGTGGAGCGGACTACGCGCAGGCCACCACCTTGTGTTTGCTTGATTCCCCAAACACAGCGCGCTTATGTTTGCTTAATGGAGTGTGGGCCGGCTCCATTGATGAAACCTGGTTTCCATCCACAGGTCCTATGGTCTTATTCCATTGGGTTTACATTGTATATGGAGCATGTGGATGCAGCTGTGGCTAGTACAGCGCAAGCAACCCGTGGTCGCTTTGTAGGCGCAGGTATCTGGTGTCCAGCCACAGTGAAAAGTAAATTCGAAACCGGATGCCGCCAGTCCTATGTTAAAGAGTTTTAGGAGCCGTAAATCAGCCTGTAAGTAACCATTGTTTAGGGCCGTTTCCTGGTAGCAACAATGTTGGCGGATCAGTTGTTTTGGCTCTTACTGGTAACCAATACAAATAAAGCTGCTGGGGTGTATTCTATACATCACAAACATGTTGTAGTTTGGCGGCAACTGCTCGTAAAACATTCGACATATTGCAGATAGTCTGGATCTCAATGTGGATCATGATGACTGATATGTTCCTTATACTTTGTCCTTTCTGAAGCTACACATAAAATATTGTTCACATGCTTGTTCTCTAAGCCCCGTGCATGTAAGAATGGCATTTGAACTAGTCTTGGGATAAGGCGCGTAGATGGCACATTTATCTATGAAGCTGACGCATACTGAAAGGTTAGAGGAGGTGGTATATCGCTTTACCTACATTGGTGTTTGTGTCCACTTTCGTGGACACGTAACCGGGTATGATTGTCCACTTATCCAAAAGACCCGCGTATCTTTTCGGAGACACAAAAGTCGTTAGCTGTCAGCATGCTGGGAGATTGTGAGTAAACTTTTGTGTGTATAATGTTGCGATAATACCGGTCCTTCTGTAGGAATAAGCCAGCTCGGCAGTTCGCTGTAAGAACATTAATTGCTTTTGCCGTGGTTGAACACGTTTGTTTGTGGAACAGTTTATGAGGCTGGTAAGGACATTCGGTGAGCAATGTTAAGGTGAAGCAGTCAATGATTTGAAACAAGCCTTCTTGTTCCTCACAGGAATTTTTACCCAATTGTACTCACTGACTTTGCCTGGTTCATATTCTCCGTATGCCCGTTGTCCTAATTCCTCGGCGTGCGTAATACACTGCGGCTGATCCCATTTCCCCGAAACCAGTAGGTATGCGTTTAATAACTATGGAGGCAAGCATGAATCAAGTGAGAGGGAGAGAACCAAACTTCCGCATGCCGTCTCCGCAGTGCTGGGCCTCTGCATATATGGCGGCTGGCCGTATTAAACGTGGCGCAGTCAGCGGCGTTCCTGCATTCCATTTCTTGCATCCTGGCGTTAACTTACTCATGCAGTACTTGCTTCCTATTTCTTTAAATGCTATTTGCATCCAAGCCAACAACCATGTGAGTCGCTTTTACCGGATCTATGGAACCACAGTACTCAGAACATAGCTAATCGACTGAACTGAACTGGCAGTGCCATAGCAACGTTGAACGGCGCATTATAGCTCCGGCCCACAGTGATAGAACCAACTGTTCCACTGGCTATACAGCTGAACCCAGATCGCCTATGGGACTACACTGCTTCGTGGCAGCTAGCACTAAATATGCTTGACAATACTTACTAGGTTGGTGTTACATTGCAACCACTGATATAGCTTTGCGTCAGCCCGAGAAAACGCCTCGCTTAGCATATGATTCCCCAGCGACACGATGTATATAGTACTAAAGATTAGTGGATAGTGGTATCTTTTTAACCGCGGTTACTGCGCAGCACACACCAAGTGCCTGGATGCTCATTGCAAGCCTGCCTCGGAGTACGTAATGCCCCTCGTGTTACGAGGCACCAAGCATGTCTCATGGTAAAGCTTGGTGAGAAACAAGTGATTTACACGCTTGCCCGCAACGTCGGGAATATTGGTCAATGGTTTGAACGTCATAAAAGCTTGGTGCATCATGGTCCTCTACTACGATTATCTACCTCCGGCAAACCTTGCTTATCAGGCAATTCGTTACCATATCAAGGTGATGTCTCAGTACTTAAGTTAGATACGTGACGACTATCATCACCCATACACAATTGCAATAGTCCTGCCTCGACTTCGGCACGCGTCTTTAAGCAGTACACGGCAATTGATCTGAAGTACACCCTCCACCTTTCCGAAACTCAGCGGACAAAAGCATTGACTTGCAGAAGCGATGAACACCATCTTCATCCGGAAAGCATTTGCAACTGAGATTGTGTGACCACAAGGTCCTCAATGGTGGTCTTGGTCTTTTTGTTGCACTCGGCCATATGCAACATTGTCACAGGTTGCGAGGTGGCGAGGCCATTGTACTTCAGCACGTGTTGCTCTACAAGCCCACCCGGCTTTTCTGTTTTCAGATCATCATATCCTGTGGATATATGTTTTGAAAAATCCATCCCGATTACCTGGATGTGTAAAACATCGGTACACCTTGAAGCCGTAACTTTACATTACATATATGACTATATTTTTCATGTGTTTGTGGCACACTTTGAAATAAACCATTCCGCATGGTTTGTGAGCTGTAGGTCAGCACGGCAGGTTGCAACTTATAATGAGGTATAAACAAGTCATTCGCAAGGCTGTTCTACCTACAGTGGTATTTGCCTAACGCCAGTTGTGACAACCTTACTGGCGTCGATTCCCGTCTACTGCCTCACTGGGGAACAGGCAACTCGAATTAGGTAACAGTAAGCAGGTTTTCGCCCACTACTTAGCAGTATTGGCCATAAATTTACGTTGCGGAATGCGCTAGATTTGCGCTACGCATACCGCAGACAAGCAGTAGCTGTGTTACTTAATTTAGAAATGCGTTCGATGCGTTCGATCAATGCATGCTATTCAAAATGCTTGCGCGATAGGATGTTCCAATAAAATATATAAAAATCCTAGGTGTTTTATTCTCGAACAATACAAGCCGCGTCAGGACCCACAATGGCCTAGCGGATAGCCTTCCAACCACACGTAACCGTCGTCAAGGTTTTCCCATTTTCCTATTCATGTTTAATTGCGTGGTGGATTATATCACAAATAAATAAATAAATTTAAAGTTGTCGGTAAAACGAGACGCACCTGTGAAGGCGCCATCAAATATGCATACAAGCATACTCTTTTTGGAATAAGGAAATATTTTGTTTTAATGAAATTTATAACCGCAAAGATGTAGTCCATACGAGTACGCATTTTGTCAGGTAGTAGTCAGACCAACGGACATGATGGCGCTCGGGCGCGTAAATTTCAGTCATGACGGTTTTCTCAAGATACAAGTTAATGCATGAGCACAGGAGCCCAACCAAGGTATTGGTGCTATCAGTGAACATTAAGAAATTGGAATGTTCTGTGCTCCATCAAAGCATTCGGCATAGTAAAATCAGCTGCACAGATTGTACGTAAAGGTCCGGGGACCGAGTCGGTGTGAAATGTTCAGCGTTGACTTTTCAGTGGCCAGCCACATCTGCCATGGTTCAGTGTTGTTACGCAGACATTCGTGGCTTTTATAAGGCGAACGCTTGCCAGGCAAAAACCCACCATATCCTGGAAAGCTGCCCTAGCTTCCGTTGAACAGTAGTGCTAGTCGGCTATGCATCGTACAGGTCTATTTTGTGCTCTACTAGTCGCAGTCGGTTGACAGCCAAAATTCTTCCTTTGTTGACCTTTGGCTTGGTAATGTACCGGCAGTAGTCGTTGAAACCGGTCAACGATGCAAAAGAGTCGCAGAGTCGAATTAAAAAAGAGTTCCGGTGAGTAAAATATAGTTAATGGATACTGGCTCTTTCTGTTACATGCTTGCATGGTTCGCAAAACTTTACAGCTATTCACGCTGGACCTGTCATGGGGATGGTGAGTGCAGTCCTTATTTGTGGCTGCACATGTCCATAGCAATTGAAAATGCCACTCCTTCATCCAATGCGGGATTGCTACGAGTTTCGTACTCCGAGAAATTGAATCGGAATTCCTACCAAGGTAAGTAAGTGTAATGGTTTCTATGCTAAAGTAAAAACTCCATGAAAGGCCATCGGAAAAGTTACTTAAACGAACGCAAAGCTGTCCTTGAAGTGACATCGGAAGAGCCCCAGTTGAATGCAGAATCGAAATGTTATTTAGGAAATTTGTGGCACCGATACCAAATTTTGAATGTCGGTGAGAATAAGCAAAGCTAACTAAGGCCGTCCCAACAGTCTTGTTTGTCTTCATTTGTTGTATAGGGGATCCATGTAAATATATTATTCTTGGTCAGTGCACTATGGTACTGTGATAACGACGCAAGCTAAACCCATTTGTTTAGCTCCGTGAAAGTGGCGTCTCACGAATGGCGGAAAGAGCTCCAATTAGAACGATGAGTGGGTTCTGCATCACCCAGAAAAGGAATAAATTGTTTAAGCCAGCTGGCTATTCAGAATGAGTTTTGCCAGTCCAAGTGGATAAACTTTCTCGTTTTGTTCGTGGTAACTGGAAACCTCTGAAAAGGCGAGCAATGTACAAGAGGCAGCCAAACAGACCGGCAGCAATGAATCAAACAGCACTATCAAAAGACTGGTGGTGCGCAACTCTGCCTATGCTACATTAAAATGTATGTAATTTTGCATAGGATCCAGGATTTGCAAGCGCATTCTTTACGTCACGTCGCTGGTGCGGCTCAGGCTACAACTGCCACGTAGGAAGAAGGTTCTTCACGCGCAGGATCAAGAGATCGATATACCAACTCGCGTTTACAAAATTGAGCTAATAGTACGATTGCTGGAGAGAAACAGACAAACCGATGATGATGACAACAGTCCAAATGGGCAAGGCACCTTAGGTGAAACTACGGACAACTAGGTTGCGACCGAATGCGGGTGCAACCGTACTTAAGGCAACGTTCCAAAAAGAAAAAGAAAACTCATATATTCGGCGAAAAGCGGATGATTGCAGACGGCGGTGCCAAAAGGGATTCTGGAGTGTAAGTACGCTAATGCGGTCATAATTCCACAGTCCAAAATCCGTCAGCAACTAGAGAAAAGAGACACAGAGGACCAAAACTGCCGGGCATTGAGAGTTGTTATCCTACGTACGGTCACAATACTAGGCAATTGCGAACATAATTTAAAGAGCAGAGGCACATGAAGTGAGGGAAGTTGAGTATACTAATTGAATTAATAGTCAAGAAACACTTAGCAATTGTCGGATTGATGCCAGTAATCAGGAGCGTGGTCGGAGCGGAGGAGACCATTCGCTGGAGGATAATTTGGTTCGGCGCAATGAGTGTAAGACGTGGGAATAAAATAGGTGTGCAGTAACCGAGTAGGCATTGGATAAGAGGAAAATCTAATTAACCCTGGTCTAGACGTAAGTGGAAGCGAGCAAAGCCGCTGTCAGACCCTGGTTGCAAATGACTCGGACATCTGAGAGTAGTAAGAGGGCCGAAGCCCGTTCAGGTAATAATAGTTTAGCCGGCGCACTGAGGTTAAGTCATAAACTTGTGATGAGAACAACTGTGTGGAGGGTCAGCGGTGATAGACAGGTTAAATACCTAACAGGCTATTTTAGACACGAGCGATGAGGTTCGGCAAGCCTCTCGAAGTGAAGGAGACCGATCAGAGGTTTCATGATTACTCCTTGGATTGAGATTGAGACATACAGATACAGTTAGCAAGTTAAGAAGCGCGAAATGGGCCAAGCAGTTTTTTACTCGTGACATCCACGTTGTTTAGTGCCTCCGTACGCTCAGTTTCCACGATCAACATTTTGGAACGATGGAGGAGCACTTAAATGTTGGTAGTTGCGTCCATTTTTCTTGCAGCAACAGATTTTTGTTCAACATTTTGTTTATTTCTTTCAGCTGATAAACTTAAATTAAAGGTAAACGTATGAGGAGAGAATTATAGATTGGATTGAAAAAAGTAACGCACACAATACGAGTACGACACGTATGTTCAGGGGTCAGGAGGCGTGTACTTCTCAGCATAATCGGGTTTAAGCATTCAAACACTATTCACTTTATACAGCTTAGTTGAAACATTGTTGATAACGCTACAAAGAATGTTATGAAATCTCGGTCCTATGCAGTTAAAGAAATTGGATTCGATTGTTTTATCAAGCGATATGTCTGTGCTCAAATGCATGCGGTAACTTGTTTCTCCAAACAAGGAGAATGGAGCAAGACCAGGTTATATGACTCCCAAACATAGCAGGGGGTATGTAACCCCTAACTCCTTGTGTGTCGTCAACCGAAAGGGTCTCAGTATCGCTTTAATTTCACAAACGTCCACATAGAACTGAATGCCTTACGTCTGTTTCGCTGTTTCATGTGCACAAAAATGACACCTGTATACCACCGAGCTGTTCTATCTCTTCATATCATCCGTCGAAATTGGTGGAGACTGCGCAAACCATGTGGTTTGGGGACGCAAAGTTTGGGCAATACGAAGGCAAGTAGTTTGGGCATAAATTCGAATGATTGCTGTAATCTTAGGTTGACTCCAACGCATTGCACGTTCGAAATACCTCATCAGATGCGAGAAATAATTGGTACTTCCACTTTTGCTTCAACTTTCACTGTCAACTAAACGCTTGTCGTACTGTGCTATGGCCTAAGGTTACCATAGAGATGAGTGACCAAGCTCCAGCCGAACCATGTGCTTATCAGTCAGGAAGAGTAACGCTAGTTCCAAGTAATCAGACTCTTCATTGCCCATTATTAATCTTCAGCACAGTGGAGCAGGTAGTTACACAACTCCGTCCAATCAAAACTTCAAGGTCACGTAACGCGTCCGTGCTGAAGGCCCACTACACCTCAAAACCTATACTTCTTTGCTTTAACTCTTCAGCCGTACAGAATTATTGCATAAAACCAAAGCAGTAAATGTCGCAGTGGCCCCCACCATCACCACCACGTCCCTACTATGTGCGGATGAGATACGATCTAAATGTCGACTGCGTGTCACAATACTACACGCGACGGGTGCTCCGACGTCCAATAAAAGAATGCGTTTTCTCCATATTCATCGCTCGGAGTCACTTCCGATCTAGTAGAACCGCACTTAGCACGAGTTTTACCATAACTAACTTGTAACAGATGGTGATCACAGGTTCGGTTAAGCGCTGGACATCCCTCCTTTTTCTAAGACCCATCCACAATACAGCCCCTTCGCCACCTAAAAACTCGAGTTCGCACATATTCTGTTACCGTGCAGTGTCATGCATCGGGCTATGGTAATCAATGGCATCGGGGCGAATGAATAAGTTCTAACGTGTAGACGGCTTCTTCTAAAATTAATCTGATTCATCGCAGTTAGATTTCAATCCAAACTAAAGGTGGCTACCAATCCTGAGCACCACCAGATGATTGGCAGCTGTTTTTTGAAGAACGGAATTTACAGGCAGTCTGAGAATATGGGTCCAGCGGCATCCCTGTTTTTGCATCAATGAGCACCTGAAGGCAACTTGACGCGTTCTCTTTAAACTGAACCTGTCCAATCAGCACACTGGGTAGGAGCGCAAGCCTCCATGAGATTGCAAATAGGCTGTGTCACAGTCGTCGCTCTGGCCCCTTTTGTCGGGCCGCATGTGAAGTGAAGCCTCGACTGCAAACTGCATCGGCTGATGGCTACTCTGGCACAGGGACACAGCTGACCACAATATCCAAAGCACACGGATTACCTGACTCCGATACGATTGAGGACTGACAGGCAAACCACTAACGGAGGGCAGTGTGAGGGCAACAATCGCTGATTTTACCAGTGTAGTGCGAGGCTGGTCGCAAAATACACACACACACACACACACACACACACAACAATTGGGCAATGACTACACCTTTTCTCAATTAATTGCCCCATACCGCTTTCACACTCAGCCCTAAGGAATAGGTTTCGTCCATACATCTTTCCGAATCGTCCTTAAGGCAATCAAATATCATCCACTGGCGCGAATACACCAAAGTGCGCCCGTGGTTGAGTGACGAATCCAAAGTTAACCAATAGCATATCCGAGGAGTTTACGACATGAGTAACCAGAAAAAGCTTGGGTGTGGCGCAGACCGCATGCGATTTGGTGGGTGCCTAGTCCTCGCTCGACGCTCGTATTCAGGTATGATTGGCTACACTGAAGCTGCACACTTGCTAGGGAGTATACTCGCAAAACGCACGTGGTGCCACCTGGGGTTAGCAATTACGAGTGATCATGGTGGTTGGCATGTAAGCTTTCCGGTATTTCTATTTCTACGTGGAATATGATTGCGCGGTGTGTCCACCGATTTCATCGCTGAGGTGTCCGTATAGTGCAGGGCACCTAGGTGAATGAGTAGGAATGAATTGGTTTTTGGGAATAATGACGTGAAGTCGCTCACACAAATTGTTGCCGATGTTCGGCTGGCATGGAAGTTGAGCAAGTGACACCGGTGGGTGCGTGGAGAGCGTGTGGACCGCGGTGTATTTCGGGGTGCCGCATGCCCACTTAGCGCAATGTTAAAAGGTCCGCGTTTGAAAGATGCAGCGACTCGAATCAGGATGAGTGCGCGCACAGTGCACATATTCAGACTCACCGAGGTTTCACTTGACTATTGCATTTGTTATGCAGTTGTGCGATTGAGCTTGCTTCTTGGGATATTTCTTATCGTTGCGTCATGGTTCCCATTGCGTTTGCTGAGACATGTAAATGTCTGAGTGGTTCCTCCAACCGTTCTCACACATGCTTTGTGGTGTTGTTCCAAAGGCGACACAAACAAACAGAAAATAGAATTCCGCAACACTTGTCTCGGTTATACTATTCTGCCATTTGCAAGGAATGATCTCAGTTAGGTGTTATTGCTAACCTGCAGTAAATAGCGGCGCACATGATTTGGTTAACTCAGAACTATGTTATCATTAGCCGATTGTCAGTTGATCACCAATGCCCGTGTTTCCGCCTTTCTGTTATGGCACATTACGCGTTTCCATGACGCACTTGGAAACCCGACGTTGAGTCTGCTCCAAATCAGTGACATCGTATTCCAGTTTTGGTTGCCTTGCTTGAATTGCTTGTTCTACGTGGTTGTTCCCAGCTTATAATTTCAGTTCCCTTTGCTCAGAACAACTCGTCATCCCGAACCAGTGACGTAGGTTACGTTCGACCATAGAGAACTATAGGGTCCTCGATACGAGCCCATAGAAGTAGAAGCTGTGGCATCGTATGCTGCGTATCATCAATGCGGGTAATCACTTTACCTACGAGAATTGACTCCTTCAGGTATACAACTGTCGAACGTATTGTGAAATGTTTGAGCAATAAGCATTGTTATTATCAATAAATCGCAGTATGTCACAAAAGCAGAAACTGTTGTCGTAAGTGTAGGCAATTTTCAGCCTGATACGACACAGAACAACAGCGACGTAGCGGAGAAACAACTCCCATCGCGACGCGACTAGACTTTATCTGGATGTGATAGTTTACATACCTTCGTGACCTACTGAGCATCGTTCGGTGGCGCCTTCTAGATGCCATCAGAACTGCTCATGCCAAAGTTGTCAAGCGTTAGAGGTCGGACTAACTCAGTCTCACAATCCTTTTCGATGGTTGGTAAATTTCCATGGTCCTCCTCCCTTCGAACATCCACGGCAGAAATTAGATCCTAGAGTCCATCACAGCTCGATTGGTGTAGAGCATGAGTGCCACTCATTGTATCTGATCGTGGAAGTGCACCACGCGGTGCTTAATGGTTCGCTACCTACCGCTTCAATCCAGGGAACACCTGGTGAAATAGGTGTAAACCCGCCCATTCTCACGTACGGTTGACTGTTGTCGCACATGAATTGCCCTAGTTCTTCAATGCGGTATCTGACAGGCCTCAAGCAAATGTCAATGATAAACTGAAATCACGCTGTCTAGTTGGACTAGCTCCCCACTACATTATTGGACAAGTTGCTGAGCCAAACGTTCTAGGTGAAGCCACACAAGTGAACCTCCATATACCTGACTGCGTTGTGGGTCAGACTGTTGAATGAAAGGCTAGGGGTTGGGCACCTCAACCACCAACTCACTTCCGGAATGAGCAGCCAGTGAGTATAATCAGCACTCTCAACCCGGTCGGCGGCACTTTTATTCCTCTACCCGTACCACACTCTTTTTCCCGTTTATTGGGCAAGGGACTGTCACTGACCTCGTACCTGAAGATATCCAACTGCGATTGGCATTGCTCAATTGTTCATTTGACGTCCACGCACTTTTCAGATCAGTTAACAGCAGCAATAACTCTCACGATCCACTCCCTCGGTATTGCTGTGTGCAGTGTCTCCGAAAAACCTATACAGGATAGCCGCGTTGTGACGAATCTTCCACTTTCTGGTTCCAAATCTGCTGACAAGGATTGCAATCTAAGCGCCTCTGGAAGTGCGAAGTAAATAACTCAAGGTTATTAGGCTGTTCGTATCGCCATCAGCACTCATGCAGAATACAATCTACTCTACTGGATGTCAATGAACAGCCGTATGTTTGCTATTTGACTTTGAAACTCTATTGCGTCAAATAACAACCATCTGAGGATGTGATGCATTTTCGATGCTTCTGTTTATGCCCCAAGTGACTGCTGTTCGGAAGGTAAAAAGGACCATTTCTATAGTCCGCACGAACTATTTAGACTGTGATAACAATCACAGTTACATTGACGTCTTAATGGGTCGCCTTTCGGACTCTGAACAACACCTGGAATTCTGTT